>WARS01000010.1:3685000-4285000 GCA_008933995.1 Datnioides undecimradiatus
TGATGGCTATTTTCAGAGGACTTGCAGACAAATAATCCTGTTTCGTTCCAGTGAAGCACTGTTTGGGAAAACAATGGATGTGTTCTGACATGTCAGAAGCAGCAGAGAAGTGGGGGGAAATTGTGTTTCAGATACTCAAAATAACCATGGTAACAGGACTTCAGGTTTATTATATGTTTTTACTGGAGCCATTATCTGAGGCTTGTTGTAATATTTGTCGCCTGAATCAGCCACAGGTGAAGGGAGTCCAGGCTTTAATAGGGGAAAAAAATTCAATTCACCATATTGACGCTAAAAACCACATTGTTATTCGGGCAAGTGTACAACTTAACATTGAAATGTTGTTTTTTGACCTCTACCCACAACCCTGTGATCAGAAAAATAGACTACTAAAAATCCTGTTCATCAAGGAGATATAGGCTACCCATACCTCGAGGAGGCTTCCCCCCTTTTTTTTCTTCCCCAAAACCCATTAATG
This sequence comes from Datnioides undecimradiatus, assembly GCA_008933995.1. NCBI lineage: Eukaryota > Metazoa > Chordata > Actinopteri > Lobotiformes > Datnioididae > Datnioides > Datnioides undecimradiatus. The sequence goes on from WARS01000010.1 coordinate 3,685,479, forward strand.
TAAACCCCATCTCAATTTACACTGGCTCAGAGGGGAGGAGTTGCACGCTTTTGTAGGACACCGCGGTTTACACAGAGGGGTACTTCTGGTGCCCTTGGAGGGATAGAATATGTGTGTGTGTGTGCGCATGAGGATGCGTGCGTGCATATACAGTAGGCCATTCCTTCTGACCTGTCACCCCATTTCCCAGCCCTGGCCCCACGTTACTATGGTAATGTAACAGGCATGGCACCTGAACTTTTACCCTACTTTCTGAGGAAATGGTGAAATTAGATGGCAGCTAATTTGCCTTTGTACAGTTTTTTTTTAAGGACTTTGTTTTGTTTTTTAATAACTGGCAGATCTAGTGTTGGAGTAGCCACTGTGTGCACATTTCTGCCTCATTCTTTAGTCTTTTCTCTCTGTCTCCTCCGACAGATTTACAACATACCATTCTTTCTGTTACTATGGTGAACACTTGTCTGTGCCCTTCTCTGAGAAGCGGTTCCATCTTGCGTGAAGGTGCATTAAATGAGGTCTCTGTTCTTCAGTTTAGTAGTAAAGGTTCAACTTGAAGCAAACTTATTTGGACCACTGCCCAGGTTCCTCTCTTGTTTTGTTGTCTCTGCTGTTTCTCAATGTCTCCAATTTGTCACCATCTCTGTCTGATTTGGCAACACAATGACCCCACAGATCTAAATCATCAATAATCTAGATTCTCCTCATTGAATTGCTGATCGATCCCAAGCTTCGGACAGCGACTGTGACCTCCTCTTATGAGGGGGCCCTTTGTGATTTACAAGCTAATGATGCTGAGAAGCTGTTATTGATGTGTGAGAGCGGAGAGGTCAGCTCTGATTAGACTGCTATTTGCATGTCCACACAAATGCATTTCACGTGAAAAAATTTACTTGAAACAAACATAATTTGTTAAAACCTAAGTTTGAGACAGATTGACTGCATGGGCCAAGTGAATTGTTCTTTTATAACCTCTTGTATTGTCTAGACTTTGCAGCCTCTTTGCATACAAATATGCATGTAGCCACCCTCTCTACATGCAGGATAAGGTTAATTGATTCGTCCTAGCCAACAGAGTCCCGCTGCCTCTGCGTTAACTAGGAGAGGACTCTGAAACTAACATACTGGTGTGTGTTATTGGTGCTTGTGTATTATTAATGTTTCCTTATAAAAACCAAGGGCAACTGTCATCGCCCCGACTTGACACAGTGGACTGTAGAGGCCTGTTTATTTTTCTTAAGAGCTGGAGGAAAGAGGTGGTGCCCAGTGTAGGAAGAGAGGAGCTTTAACACCCTGCAGGGACAGCTTGAACACTGGTCCTGTCTGCGCTCTCATGCTCGCATTAGCACAAGGGGTGTGTTCTCTGCTCTCTTTCCCCAGACAAATTTAGAAAGGACAGTTGCTCTCAGTCTCTCTGCTGAGGTGCGTTTGCTGTGTGTAAAATGTGTGTCCCTACCAGATTAGAGAGGAAAAACACAGCAGCGAACAGTCAGTGTACAGTCATACCTCAGCGTTTTTTTTTTGCTCTCTCTTTGTGACAATGAGGATTATCAGGCAATGCCCCAACACGTCCCTTTCTGCGCTCGCTCAGTCCATTTCATTAAATTGCGTGTCCTGTTCTGCTCAGCAGCTAAAGCAAATGCAGATTGTGCACACACACAAGTCCCCAGAGTATCTGGCCCTCTTCCCCGACAGTCTCTGCCCCCCCAGGCCAACAGATCACGTTTCAGGATCTGTTAGGGTACAGGTTTGGCCCCCATCAGATGCTGGCACACATATAGAAAGAAGTGTGGTCCTGTTTCATCACAGTCCCCTTGGCTTATTCTCAAGGAGGTTTTAAATATCTCTGCACCCTCTCTCTCCTCCCAGTCCTGTTGGACACCCAAGCCCTGAGGGTTACTCAGCAGCAGGCGACCTTTTTAGCTGCAGACTGCTGGGCTGCCAGCTCTGACTACTACTATTACTACAACTCCCGTATGAACTGCTGACCCGAACTGCTGGCCGATCCAGTGCCACTGAGGGTTTCAAAATCTTTTTACTGTTGTTTTTCTCTTCACTAACCTGCCGTCCTAACAGACAGTTGTCTCTTTAATCAGTCTGCGGGTAGAGTAGGAGTGATGAAATAAGACAGAGAAAGTTCAGGCAAGTGTGGGAGTCCGCTTGTTTCTAGAGGCGCCACAACAACTGTAAAGTGGTCATCACTCAACCTCATTGGCCGAAGATTTCTGGCCATTTTTCAGCGTTGTGGCTGGGTTGTTTTGACAGTGTGGGAAGGTTCCTGGGGAAATGCCACAAGGGTTTTTTTTTTTGTTTTTTGATTACAGGGACGCAGAGACATCTTTTGTTTTCAGCTATGCAGGAAAGAAATGAACATTTTTTTCTTTGTTCTCACTGGCTCTTTGGTCCATGCTGTTCCTTCAAATCCTCCTTGATCCCTTGCTCTTGTTGGCTTGGGTCAAAATTGAATAATGCCCCAAAATAGCTTTGAAGTGGTTTAATTGTTGCTGCACAGAAACACTGCAGGGGATTGTTACTTCTCATATGTTTTGGCACATTTACACATCAAAATTGGCTTGAAAGACAGAATATGACTCAGACTTTCAGACTGATCAGCCGCCTGGCTTAATAGTTTATGTGTTTATGTGTGCCAGATGTTATCTCATAATTGCAGGATCACAGTCACTTCCACCCCCACCCAAGAAGCTACCTATCCTTATTGAACAAGTTGGGGGATGACATGATTACCTGAGCAGTGTCTTTCAATCTGCACAAATTACAGTGCCTCATTCACAAATCAATCCAATACACAGCTAATTGATATTATATTAATGCAGCATCTGTACTGGCAAATAGCGCTGTCACATGTGATTATTCCCTGATGGTGTGTTATGACCAGTAACAAAAAACAAGACCCACAAGAGGCCACTTCACTTCATACAACGTTTGCCTTTTTAATCCCTGCTGCCTGAAAGAGCTCAGCCCCTCCGTGTATTTTCTCTGATTAAGCTAATCAGCAATTTGAAGAGGAACATGTTCTTCCTTTGCCTGTTTTGTCCAGTCAGGAAATGAGTTGTTGTCAAGAATTACCAGATGTTTATCTGTTGCCATGGGTACTGTATGTAGTGTGATGGCTATCAGGACACAGTTGCTATAAAGCACTGGATTCCCAAAAAGACGGAAATTGACTAAATTGTTGGGATTTAAGTTATCTGACCTGCGTCAACTCTCTCCGGATCAAATAGTTACATATACAGAACAGAGCAAAGCCTGTGTATCCACGTCAAGCTGAATCTCTTTGCGCCCGCTTGTGCATCTTCTCTGCTCAGTCCGCCCTCCAAGTTTATTCAGCCTTTAGGGTGTTGTCAGGAGCGTCTGTTTTGCAACAGAGATTGAACAAAAAAATCTTCCTCCATTCTAGTGCTGTGCCCTGAGAGCGGAGGACTGGCCATTGTTCTCCTTGACCCCTGTGCTGCAAGGATGGAGAATGAGGGAGCGAGGGCTGCTAGAGGGAGAAGTGTTAATGGCATTTACATAAGCATAAGAACATGTGGAGCACAAAAAGCTGTGGTGTGAGGATGATGATGAGAAATATTGTTCTCCACATGGACATCCAAACAACACTGAAAGCAACAATTGTGAGAAAATTAAAGCATTTCCCTTATGTTTTATTTCAACACACTCTGTTCTCATCAAATGGGCTTTTAATTGGCATTTGTCCCCCTCTGACCTTCAGCTGTTATTCTACTGTGCTACATTGCAGACCCATCTGCGTTGAAGCTCCTGGAGGGACAGGAGCCTACACTGAGGGAGATGGATGGCACTAAACATTTTCTGACCTCACCCTGTGGGATCGCTGCTGCGCACGCACGCACGCACGCACGCACGCACGCACGCACGCACGCACGCATACAGATGCACTGAAAAATAATGCACTGGGTCCAAAGATGTAGCCTGACAGGCGTACGGGCTGGGTTTAATTTCAAAGCTCACATTCATCCATCTGTCTTAACGGCTCTGCCAGGCTCTGTTATGCCACTAAATGTAGCGTTAAGCTGGTTGTGCATTATATAACGCAGGCTAATAGGCTAACATGTAACCATGATACAGCTCATTGAAGAGACAGTGTTTTGACAGGCGTCGTCCACTGATGTTAGCTAGTTGGTTCATTCTCGTGGTATAAAAGTGTCATCAACATTTGTTGAAAGTATGTGTCTTTTAATAATGAAAATACTATAATAATTTCCCCGAGCCTGCTGCTCCAGTGCTACTTTTTTCAGGCTTTTCTTGCTATAGCTGTGTATTTTACATTTTAGGGGGCCTAGTTGTAACTGTGTTTATGGGTGTGTATGTGAAAGAGCAGCTGTTAACGGCTGGGAGGGTGCTTGCATTGGGGGTGTCTGTGTGTGTGTGTGTGTGTGTGTGTGCACCTGCAGTTGGGGGTGGGTGAGGTTTGGGTCTGTGGGGGTTGTTGGCAGTGCGCGCAAGTGTTTGCAGGAGGCGGGGTTTTGTGTTGCAGATCTGCTGCAAGCATTCAGTGGCATTTGAACATATGTGCCTGTGTGATGAGCCTGCAGAGAAGTCAGACCCATCAACGTCAAGACAGGCTTCGTACGCTCCCGTCACAGTGTGTGTAGGAGGCACCTCTGCTGCAGTACAGTGTACCCAGTTCTTCTCTTACCTGCCTTAGCTGTGTGAATGAAAGCAGCAGTGTAGTCCCGCTCTTCACTGGGAGTTCTGTCACATTAATCATCCTCTTATCATCAGTAATCACAGTATTTAAGACTGTTATGGTCAAGATCACATAAGCTCTGCTGTTTATGTATTGGTTAGCCATTTAGCTTTCCTTCCAATTTTCTCACTGTTGCCAAGGAAATGCAGCTCACACATGATATACACATGAATAATATTAGAAGATGGTTTGATGTACTGACTAAACTCAGATATGTTATGTTTTCTTAATTAACCAATGTTCTTAAATCCGCCTGCAGGTGACTGCTGCTGCTAGTGGTGGTATGTTATGGTGTGATATTCTTCACCGTAAACTGGTTTTGCTCAATCACTCACAGCTCTTTACTTTAGTGACTTTTCAGGCAGTAAAGCAAGAACATGCTTCAGATCTGCCAGTTTCCTAGCTGATGACTTCTGACATTACACACTGTGTGAAATGTCCAGTGTGATGACAGCCCCACTGGGAAACGTCAAGTTTGTTCATTTGGTGCATCGTATTTAATTATAAATAGGTGAATCTGCAGTATTATTCTAAGGTCAAAAGCTGGTTGACTGGGTTGATTAAAAAACACCTATTTTTAAGGGGAAATTATTAAACAAATTAACCAACATGTGCAAGATGAAGTTGGTGAGGGATTCAGAATATTGGTTTTGGTACATTTTCCATTTATTGCCCAGCCCAGCTTTGTGTATGAACTTTGCCTATGGTTTTCAACCAAGAGCTATAGGTTTCTTATAGATTTTCCAATCTGAGGAGTAAGTGGTGCTAAAATTGGAAATATGGAGGTTGCACCGATGACTTGACCAAATTCTTGGTGCTGGCTGCCTGCTTCCAGCACTCTAGACCAGATTTGCTGTGAAAAGCAGGTGCAAGCTTGTGGCAAACACCTGTACCCCTGTACTCCATACTAGAATGGGGTTACCCACAGGCCAGATGCCCCATTCATGGCTGCTCATCAGCTGAAAGATTATCTGCCATTATATATGCAAAGACGGAGTGGTAACAGACTTGGTGTGTTTGCTGCTACATTGGAGACCGCTGTAGTACTTTGTGTGCGTTGGCAGGAGGGAATGAAAGCAGGTAATTTAAGGGTCTCCTCAGAGTGGTTGGATGAGTTTTGATATAGTGTAATATGTATAGACATATTAACAGCATATGTTTATGTCAGCTGATGAAGATAAATGCTCAGTCTTCCTCCACACAATGATTCAGACTGTTTGACACTGCTGTAAAGCTACAGCATGGTTCATCTTCACCTAGAAAGGCCTTTTATAACCTTGACTATACCTCTGATCTCACATATCTGATGACTAATCCTAACCTAGAATAGCAATTTGTTGACTAAACAGCTCGGCCAGAAAGTGCAGAAAAAATAACAAGCTCAACAGTGGACTCTCTGTCCCTGCCTGTGCTCTGTACATTTGCAAGATACATGCAGACCAGAACTTGTCTAAAGAGGAGCTTTGTTGGCAGAAAAAGTGTGAAACTGCTTCTCAACCATTATGAGTTGTTAGTCCAGGGTAAACTAAAAAATTGTGTATTTGGTCAAATTATGATGATGAATTAGACAGTTAAGTAGAGAGCAAAAGGATTCACTAAAAGTGGCAGTGTGTGAAAGATGTCAGAGAAATAGTAAAAAGTGGAGTAATGTGAAAGGGAGGAGGCACAAAGGAATTATCACATTTCACTGGTGCCTTTTGAGTGACATCCCATCACTAAGCCAGTTAGAGAGAACTGTGTTGGTTTGATTGGCTTGTCACAAGGGGAGATTGTGAGGAAGAATGAATGAAATGGATTTCCAACCGTCTAATAAATAACACTTTATAACGCTGGCACAGATGGTGAGAACCTTTCTCCTCCTTTCTGACAAACTCTTTGACCGACCATGAAGTGGGATTGCTTTGCACACAGCATTCACACACAAAAACTACCTTTTTTGGCTGATGGTGAATACTGAATTTAATATGACAGCAACATCAGAAGTGAATCATCACTTACCTATATCAACAATCTATAGTAGTTTGTGTTTATAAAATAGCAAGTGCAACTGTGCAGAGTGCTGTTTGCTGCAGGGCATATCGGGCTTGACTTTCAGTAGACTTTCAGTGAGAACAATAAATGAGCCTTGGTTGAGTTTAAAGCCAGATCAGGCAAAGGCAGGTGCCTTCAAATTCTCTTGTGTAGAGCAGAGTTGTTGGGAGTTTGGCCCAAGTAAAACTATGTGTATCTATCAGAATACAAGATTATTAAAAACAAAAAAATTCACAAACGAAAACATTTCATTTTATTTCAGAAGTGTTCTCTGAACTCAGACTTAATCTTTTGTCCCAAACGGAGCGTTTGTCCATCTGACAGTGATGGATTTAGAGGCCATGTCACATGTTTTTGTGCAGCACAGAAGAGCGAGCAGCTGATGACTGACCCGATGCGCATCGCTGGCTGAGTTTGCCGTCCATCACCACGCTCCCACTTCCTTTTTTTTGCAACTTTGCCATTTAGATTTCTTTGCATTCAGCTGTACTCCCCACAGCCCCTTAAGTGGGTTCTGGTAGACATCGTCAGCAGCAGATTTGTGGTCTTTCGCTGTCCGTGCAGGTCTAGAATCCTTAGGCCAGCATCAGGATCAGCAGAAAATGGTCATTTGGTGTCAGAGTTAGGATCCGTGACCCCTCTGGTGCACGTAAAAGTTGCACTGCAAAAGACTTGGATGAGTCCTTCAGGAAACCCTTGCATGCTGTAAACTAAAGGTGTGATGAAGGTCACTGCGACAACACTTTAGTTGTTGTGGACTGGTTGAATTATGTCTGCACATCATTATGTTGTTGTGCGTCCTATCAATGAATGAGGAAAAGCGTAGTCATGGCTGGCAGATGCATTGCCTCCCTGGCTGTCTGAGTGCTGCACCGTGGCCTTTCTCCTGCAGCTGGGGAGTAGCTAGAAATAGAGAAAACCCCTCCATACACTTTTCTCTTTTTTTCTAAATATTTGATTTAGTGAAGTGAGCACTGGGGACTCCGGCATGAAAAGTACAGCAGCTTGCATAAAAATTTCATTACAGTATTTTGTTTAGGCTTTTTCTGCAGTCTGTCAAAGGTATGTGTATGACTGTTCTGCAGTGAGGAGGCAGATGTGGTTTCTGATCTTTCAAAAAGCAAAACATTCCCGTAGAGCATGTACGGTAGATTTATGAACTGGATCTTTACCTGGCCTTAACGTGTGTCTCACGTCTGCACCATCAATCATGCACCATCACATGACCTGCATCTGGATGAAAGACATGGTCACAGGGGTCATAGTTTGCACACAGGAATACCAGAGCAAGTTCTTGGCACCCCAGTCATGTCTTTGTTTAAGGGGCTTATAACAGTAACGCCTGGAAGTAAATTGGTACAAAAGCCTGATGGGTGGCTTGAAAGTTGATTTCTGACTAAGAAAGGCTTTGATGTTGCTGCTCGTATGGTTCTAAGAAGTCTTGTCTGGCTGATGAAAGTCTTGACTTTCAGTCTGTACCAGCCTGTACTGACTGCTTACCAGGATCAAAGGTCTTTACTGTACTTGATCTATTAAAATATTCCACAAGGCGTGATCTAAAGTCCATACTTATCACACCCTTTTACCACCCACTGCTCTGCCTGTGGGACGCTTGCACTTTGTAGAACTTAGGTTGACTGCTACTACTCTTAAATGTTACGTGAAAATGAAGATTATATGTGTTTAAGTAGATTAGATTCCTTTTTTTCAGCCATAGTTGTCATTTAAATAAAAATGCCTTATCAACAAAATAGGCATAATAATGCAGATGCAGTGCACCATATGACAACATTTCAATGCATTCTACGTGTTTAATGATCAAAGACAGTCGATTTTCACCTAGTGTAGAATTAATTATAGACTATTAAGTTAAGTTATCAAGTTACAGTTAAAGGAAACTGTTTTTTTCCAGAGTAGAAAAGATGGTGTCTTTTGCAGTGTGTCAAGTTCACACTGTTTGCTGGCAATTGTGTGCACACACATGCCGTGACATATTTATAGACCTCCCGAGGCTGTACTCTGGTTAGGAACCCAAACAGGCTGGTATTGCTGAAACCGACTGGTGTTCCTCTGCAAAGCTGAATCTGCATGTTATCATCACAGAGGCAATATCTGCTTGAACTGTTAGTACCATATTGGAGCTGTGCAGCAGCACATTTATGCATTTATTTCTGTCATCAGTCTGTTTATTTTAGTACAACACACACATACAAATCTTCTTTGTATGGTTTTTCATCCCATTCCTTCCCTGACATTTCTTTTTCCATAGGAAGTGTTGGTACACCCAGTGCTTAACGCAGGAACATGTAAAATCATGCTAAGGCAACTTCTCTCCCAAGGCTATGAATGACAATTTGCACTTATTTATGGTTATGGAATTTGGTGCCCTATTTCTGTTGTAGTGCAATGGCCAGAGCTAACAGTGGTTCTGCACTTAGCCATACATTAATATGAGCTCTTCTGACAATATCTGTTGTGCTTTCTACTCAAATTATACTGGGTGCGAAGTTTTTCATTCAGTTAATTAAATTCCTGCAGACACCTGAAGGCAGCAGGACAGAGATGTTTGCACATTAGCATCTTCCTTTGCCACACAGCCATTGTGCACATCTAACTGTTAACTGTGTTTACCTTCAGCGAATTGCATACAAATGGCAAAAAGTTGCTACAGAATAACCACACACACACACACTCATGCCCGCACACAGCAGGCTGGTCAATTCTGCCTGTTTATGTGAGAGAAAGCAGATTATCGGAGCTCATTAATCTGTGCATTGCAGCCTTCGTTCAAAAAAAAAAATCATTTCAGTTTATTATTATACATATATTATTATTATTATTATTATATTATTATAAATGCAACCCAGTAGATATATGCATATAATACAAGCATATCAACTGCCACACCAAACATTTGATTTTTTTCTTTTGCATTTAATTTAGCAATCCAGTTACCCCCCCAGCTCAAGAACGTGATGTAACATGCAGCGCTCTTTGTTTTCCACAGTAAATAGATTTAGAGAAAACCTATTTTTGGATGTACAATGTTGCATTCTGCATGTTTATGGGTATCCTTTAGATAACTTGTGAGTGCTTATGCAGTTTGTCCCACTGCCCTTTTTTGTGTGTGTGTGTGTGTGTGCACACGAGAGAGGCCTTGGTCCCAGCACATGCCCTCTAGGCAAAACTGTAAGGTTAGGACTTGTAAGAAGACACTGCTATGTCAGCAAGTTGCTCTGACAATGCCGTCATTCCCCCTTTTCATTGTCTTTTTCCACCTCTTGTCTCTCTCTCTCTGGGGAAGGTCACGTGACTGGATTGATCCCTATAACACAGGGATTCATAGAGCCCTGTCCCTCTCTTGTCTTTCTCTCTTAACTGGCTGCTGCATAGATCATCTATCATAGAGTGGTCACCTGCAGTTCTACTTTCCAAAGAGCATCTGGCACTGAACTGGACAGTAATGTTCAGCAGATCAGAATTCTGAAGCCTGTTCTTATATATCACATAAATTAGTTATTATTAAATAAAACGGGTATTAAATAAAGCAGATTAGTTCATTTGGATTCATTTTTACTGTCCTGCTGCAAGTGTGGAAATTGATTATCATCTAACATTAGAGTGAAAAGGTAACGTACTTTGCATAATGTTACAAAAATCAACATGACACGGCTGTTGAGTAATGCAGAGAAGACAATGTGCTGCATCCTTTAGAGATTAGACAGCTCTGGCGTAACACACTAAATACAAATCCAAGGTCGTTGTGTTTGCTGCATCCATTCCCAGGCTTGTTTAGAGGCTGATTGAGCTTTGTAGGCTAATAGCCACGTAGAGCGCTACATAATTCATTGGAACTAGTTTCCAGCCGGAGAGCAGAGACGGATTACTAAGGCAGCCTCGTACCTCAGCAGCCTTTATTGCGGGACAGTAGCAAGAGAGAAACAAATCCCACAACAAATGAGACAGCACGTGGTCTGCATGTAAACATAAACACATTGAGCTCAGTTTCGTTTCTGGACTGGAGACCTTTTCAGATGTGACAAAAGGCCGGTCCAACATTGAGGATTCTTATGTTTTGTAAATTGTAGCTTCAGCCTTTTCATCTCACGATGGACGGACACAGCAGTGAAAGTTGCTTCCTCTTATTTTGTCCACATAATTAAATCAAATCATTAATCTGTGGTAATGAGTTTGACCACCGGGGAGCTGCTTCATCAGGGTCCAATGTGCTTTCTCATCAGGTCTGCTTGCTCTGTGCTCCCTTCCTTCCTCCTTCACTCCTCTGCTCTGTGTCTCAAGGGTGAGGGGGTGAGGAGAACAGAAGGTCAGGAGACGGGGGATTGGGGGGGGCACTGCAGACGCCATTTTATTGTTATGCTCAAAATTCCATTCACAGCCAAGGTAACTATGGAAGCAGCTGGGTCCTGTATATCCCAGAGTACCCCTTGCAGAAGTTGTAATGGGAGGGGAAATTGGCAAGTGAAGCTGTGTGACATTTTAAGATGTGTAAAATCTGATGATTTGTAATGAACATTGGTAACTGTAGATATACATATATGGTAACTATAAAAGCTCAAATAAATAGGCATGACATACTAAGTCAATTAACAATTAATATCAACCCTTTATTAATATATCAATGGTTCTGCCTAAATTATTTAATTTGTCGATTTTGATTTAATCATTTATTCAATAGAAAAAGCCTCTGAAATGCTCCTTTTGATTTGATTTCTAAACTGCACCAAATACGTAGTTTTGTACTGCTGGTTGAAGACGTCATCTTAGACTGGAAATTTGTGATGAGCTATTCAATGAAATAATAAAACATTGATCAAATGTGAATACAAAGCCATCAGTTGCAACCCTAGATTTGCTACAAAGGTTGGACAAAACACTTCTTTCACATCTTTCACCAATTCAAAGGCTTTTACCTTGCTGCGGCCGTGCCACTAATTCACACTTGTTCTACTCTGTTCTGTGATCCTGCTCTTTATGTCTCACCCTCATTCATTTTTTCAAGCTCTGAATGAGTCAGTGCTGCTCATGAATGCAGAGTCGGGAGGAGCAGAGTTTTTACACAGTGTGGAGGAGGCAGAGTGGAGACAACAGAGCAGTGCTGGTCCCTGAAGGTTAGATGTGAGAGGGATGTTGCTGAGCCAGCTTTATCACTCTGTTACACAGCAGGATCAGTCACCACAGATTGCAGCCCAGCTCCTCTCCTTTCCTCTCCCTCTATTTCTTTATGATCCATCACTCTCGCTCTCCCTCTCAGGTGTTATTCTCTTTATTCCCACCTCATCTTCTTTCCTTTGACTCTACTTTCTGTCATTGCCATTTCTCTTTACGTTTATCTGTTTTTATTTCTCTCGATATCCCCCTATATTGCCTCTCTCTTTCCGAGTTATTGACGCGTAAATCTCTTTTTCGTCTGCCTGACACTGCATCCATCACAAACACCAGAGCTGAAACACTAAATTGGGGTCAATGGATGCACTATAAAACCCTCTAACATAACCCCTCTTTTCACTCTCACCCCTGATGCCCTTGCATCTCCCCAGTCACATGTCTATTTGCGTGCATTTAAGCGTTCATATGTGTATTTAAGATGCAGGGGAGGAACTGCCCTTGATTGACAGTAAAGTCACTGAGTTGTAATTGATGCTTTGGTGCTTCTTGATGAGTTCTTTTAAATGCTCACGTGTGTTTGGTTTTTTTTCAGGGTGAGCATTAAACTTTTTCTCAAAGCTCATTAATATCTTGTTGCTGGTATTGGATTTTGCCTGTAATATGTTAACTTGCATGCTCTATGGCTTCATCCTCAATTTGTATCTTTTCATGCGTGTCTAATGCATATAACAATGTCAGCGCAAAATTACCACAACGTATTCAAAGTCAGGCTGGATGGTCACGTACATGGATGCTGACTTCGTATAACATAAGAGTGAAAAGCCAATAACTGCAATGGAGAGCTCCTAATCCATTACCTCCACACGTGTGGAGAGCAATATGAGGCCCATAATGCATTGTCCTTCACGTGCTGCTGGTAAAGGTCTATTGCGTAATTGAGAAAAGTGAGCCTGTGGCGCGCCGTGCGTTCTGCATTGGCATGCACCCCCTGCTCTCCTCTGACGTATGTCACCGCCGCATTTGTGTTTGTGTGTGATGGAGCGCTGCTGCTGTGCCAGCATATTCCTCAATCTGATGGCTCTGCCCCGGCTGCCCTTCAGCCTAGCCGCAGCCCTCCAATCCCTTCATCCCCAAATATCCCGGCTTGGTGCCAGGCGGGCAGGGTTAGGGCAACGAGTCAGGCACCGTTTACAACTCCCCTTCGTCCTCCAATCGGGCAGCACACCGTTAATGTGATGGATGGAGTGGCAAGGCAGGCGCTTACACAATCACCCAGGGGGGGATAAAATGTGGCTGCCCCTGCCTAGGTGTCCAAGAATGGGGAGGATGGAGATTAGAGGGCAACCAAAGGACCATACTTGGTGCTCAACCTTTGCCTGACGATTGAATGGCTGGGTGCACCCAGTGTGGCCGACGCAAGCCAGAGTGTCTTTAAATGATGGTGTGTTTTATTTGGGGCGCAGAAAGGGTCAGTGGTCTGCAAGGTGAAGTGATTGAGCATGATTCATCGGGAGACTTTGCTTGAAGCGGCACTACAAGGCAAAAAATATCCATCCCGACCGGTTGTTTCTTTACATTCAGACTAAGAATGCAACTAACAATTACAATGACGATTGTCAATTTACATGCCAATTATTTTCACAGTTAATATACAATAAATATAATGAATGCATCTTGTAATTTCCCAGAGCTCAAAGGGACATCTTCGAGTTGCTTCTTTTGTCCAACCAACAGTCCAAATCTGTCTTCATTTATTATCATATAAGATTAAAAAAACAGCAAATCCTTACATTTAAGAAGCTCCAACCTGTAAATGTTTGTCATTGCTGAAATATTTAACAAATTATTAAAACTACAGGATCATCTCCAGATTTGTCCAGATTTCCATTTGTAACATAATTTGAAGGACTCAGACTGGTCTTTAGCTCAGTCAAGACAGTATTTGGATCAAGAGAATAAAGTATACAAAATGTTCAGTGTACTTTAATTTTTTAAAGTTGTCAAGGTCCAGTCTTCATTATAGCCAGCCTTTATATTGCGGACTATGTCCTGTGCTTTATGGACAGGAATTATTTTGCTATGATTCACTAGCTTAGGTTTTGTGGGACGTTTTTAATTTCAAGATGCAGATAATAAGATAAGACCTCTTGCTGTTCTTGCCAAATATAATTAATTGTTTATTGTCTCTGTGTGGTAATTTATCCACTTACTTTTTGCAGTGATTTGACTGCCGCAGTGAATTGACTCTCCAGCCAGCAGGATATGAGAAATGGCACAGTGAAAGAAGTTAACCCTGTAAAAACATTTGTATCGTATTTGCTAGAGAGACCTCTGTCTTATCAACATGATAAATACTTTCCTTAAAAACCTGTTGATTATGACCTGACACATATATTCTGCCCTCTAAAACTTTTTTTAATTCTTCCCCTCAAAAACGCCCAATGTATCAAATGTGATACAAAAAAATATCATAAACAAAATGATATGGCCAAAAAATTATTTTGGATTTTGTTAAAAGGTTTAATAAACATCTCAGCTCCAAAAAATGAATTGTCTAACTATTTTTTGATGTGTCAGGTTTTACAGGGTTAAAAAGATGAAATATGAGATCTGGGGGAAGGAGAAGAGGAAACAGGATGGTGATCTGCTTCAGGTTTTAAGACAAGTGATTCATGTCTGCTTATGTAGATTTTAAAATGATGGCAAAGCCATGGACATCCAGGCCTCACACACAGCACGTTCCATACTTTAAAATATATACGACACACATGTCTGCTGCTTTATCTCTTCCATCACATGAACATATTGTATGTGTGCACTGACTTGCAAAAAAACCCAATCACCAGAGTCTTTGGAGCCAAGGAAATTGACCATTGTTGTCTTGCTTTTTGTGTATGTGTGTGTTAGGGTCTGTGTATGTGTGTGTGTGTCTGCTTTAGGCTGATAAGAGGATTTGTTGAAGAGCTCTTTTGTTATTTTGTGATATTTTCCTGTCTTTTTCCTTTTGTCCAATAGTTTTTGCTTAAGGAAGCCATTATTTAATTAAGTCTAGATAAGAATTTGGGGCATTGTTGGAGCCACATTGTAGGAGTTAACGTGCATATTTGTGCACTGTTAGCCACATCCAGGTTTGGAACGGATGTCCAAAACCGCTCGAAGTGCTGGGATGAAAATATGAGGGCAGTAAAAGATGCAAGCCTCCTGGGATGGAGCAATGCTACATGCAAATGTTGGCAGAGCAGATGAAACATTTGGTGAGACAGACTGAGATGAAATGGCTTTTGAGCTTCCAGTCTGACAAAAACAAAACTTTGTTGATGGAGGAGGGTGTGTGTGTGCGTGTGTGTGTGTGTGTGTGTGTGTGTGTGTGCGCGTGTGCGTGTGTGTGCGCGTGCGTGCGTGCTTTTGTTATGTAATCTGGCAACAAGACAGTGTTTCTCTGGTCTCTTGGGAAAGATTAGACATTTGAGTGTTATTCTGGACTTACAGCAAACCTGCTGCTTAACACTGACACATGAGTGCACATATGAAAGACACACACACACACACACTGCTGATGGTTTTGTTACCAGCATCTAAGATGACATTTGAGAAACACAAATGTAGGACTAGGAGCATTTTGCTATGCATACACTCAAGGGTGACAGTTTTGTCATTCACAGAAATATTTCCATGTATACGCAGCCACACACACACAACCATCATAAAGACCTAATCCCTCACCTCCGTCTCAAGCGCACGCACCCTCTCACACCCTGACGGCTAGCAGTGATGTTCCAGGTGTAATTATAGAAAGTTTTGCCCCCTGATTACAGCTGGTAAATGGCTTTGACTCACGTCTCTGCAGGATGTCCGCAGGAGGTTTTTCCACTTGTCCAACTAAGGTTATCTAACTTTAATGAGTTTTTCCCTTCCTGCGGCAAAGTGACGGAGTGTGATTGGCTCACCTCAGTGACGGTTTGAGAGCCCCCCGAGGGGTAATGTTTCACTAACTCTGAGGCTTGATGGTGTTGGAGAGCTGGAGGTGTGCCCTCAGGTCAATGTGAGACCTCTGGGGCTTCCGGGTCAACTGTTACAGACTCTTCAAAAGCTGTGAGAAATGACCTCAGGGCTGGTGGAGAGTTCCCTACTGATCTCAGTGCAGGTGTTCTTAATACAGTGGATGGATGCATCAGGGGCAATGAACAGCTCTCATAGGTCTAAATTAAACAGTCACAGGTAACAGTGGGTCATTAAGTGTTAATGAACAAAGTGTAAAAACTTGTAGGCTCTGCAACAAAGTACTGTCTGTTGTACTGCCTGTTTTAATAAGAGTTCATTCAGGCTTCTTGCTCATCAAAATGTACAAATTATTTAGAACATTGTTAGGGAGGGGATTTAATTATTTAGTATTTGATATTATGGATTTTCTGACTGGCTCTCTCTGTTTCCTTTAGCCATCATGTACGTGATGGGAGCCCTGGGACCTGCAGCTGGCTACCTGCTAGGAGGCGTCCTCATTGGCTTCTATGTCGACCCGAAAACTGTAGTCACCATTGACCAGAGTGACCCCCGCTTTGTTGGCAACTGGTAAATATGCATGTGCATCTGTACGGCTGCCCTGAGCTCCTTTTATGTGTGTTTAATGCTCAGCCTGTCCTCAGTTGCCTTTTACAATCTGTCGTCTCTTTCTTTCAGGTGGAGTGGCTTTCTCTTGTGTGCCATAGCCATGCTCCTGGTCATCTTTCCCATGTTTGCCTTCCCCAAAAAACTGCCTCCACGGCACAAAAAGAGGAAGAAGAAAAAGATCAGCTCGCCTGGTGACGTGTCCAGCGACGACGATGTGATGAAGGAAAAGTCCAGCAGCAAAGGCCAGAATGTCTCGTCCTCCATGGGCTTTGGGAAGGACATCAAAGGTGAGGAACAGATAATATCAGTCCTCCAGTTCCACCTCTGGACTCCTTGGTGTAGCTTACATAAAGGAACTGTGAGCTATTGATGTACAAATGGCCTATAATCCAATCAATGGCCAGGATTAGTCATCTTATCTAATAGTGGAAGCTCCATTGAGGAAAGATGCTATTGATTTGTGATGGATGAGGTTGTCCACACAGTTGACTGATGAAGCAGGTGATTCACTGTAACATGGGCAGTTTTAGTGGATATTGGGTTTAGTAGGAAACATGGATAAAGTCACACATTATTGCTTGACCATGTTAATGTTATTAATGTTATTAATGTTATATGTTAATGTCAGGGCCAAATATACCAGGAATCTCCCTGGAAGAGCCCCCTGGTTGAAGTCTGTTCCAGTGTTTCCCAGTTTTCTCTCATTTAACTCCTTTTCTCTCTGTCATACTCTCAGCTCTATCTCCCTCTCCCTCCCCCCGTGTCTCTTAAATGAGCTCTCAGGGGAACTCAGTCACGTTTCCTCACAGAGGAGTAGGACAGACCCGGTAGAAGAGCAGAGCCATAGCATACACGTTTGCTCTCTCGCTCTTTATTATGTGAAACATAATAAACTGAACTCCTAACATGTTTTTAAATGGGTGCATATACACATACATTTCTGCTTGTATGTATCAGACAGGATTTAGCCTTGGAGAGCTGATAACACATCCTGTAAGCATGAATGCATTACAGCTTCCTCAGCCCAGTGGAGGCTCCCCTGCTGTTTTACTTTTCCCAGCAGGATGTTTTGGGCTGTTGTGCAAACTGTGGCCAGTTTTGCAGACTCGGGCACTTCAGTGTTTGGATTTGTAATGTATTTTAGTGCTGCGCATGTCCTTCTATTGAGGTGTGTGTTTGTCTATAGCACAAATTCAGCACTTTCTGTGAAAGATATGCTGCACTGAAGTGCATTTTGTTGCCCTTCATATCACCAACAAACACTGAAAAATGCCAACACTGAACATTTGCTGTAATGAACGTCAGTGGGACACGCTTTTGATTATGGAATGTTTTAGACCTCTGTGAACTGCTGTTTGCAAGCGATTCATTTCTTGGATTTTGCATTACAAGGAATTTTAGCTTGTATTAATGAATAACTGCAGCCGCATAGTGTCGTATTTCAGTACCTGACCGGATTCCCAATATAAATAAAGTCTTCTAAGTTTAGATTTTATTTATTTTCTATGTCCATAAATGTATTTTTTGTCTGAATTAACAGCTGCTGTACATAGTCACCAGCCTCCTGCCTTGTTTTTACATTTTATTTTCACATTTTATTACAGATTAGATTAGCTGCCCATACACAGATTAATAAAAACTCAAGTTAAGGCTCAAAATAATGTTTGTTTGAAACCTCTTTGCAAGAGTCATGCACAGAGGTCATTTGTCCCCATAACACAACTTGTATGAGCTACAGTGCATTTACAGATATTACAGATTATATACTTTCATCACCTGTCTCTGCTTGAAGAAAAAATGCATGTCTGCAAAAAGCAGAGGGATGAAACAATTTGACAGTCATCAAATAAATTCTCTCCAAAAAAAAAAAAAATAGCAAGTGTGGCAACTATCACGAGCCAGTGGTCTGTCTGATTGAGGGAGCAGCTGTTGTAGACGTCAACAGGACCTCGCCATCTGTCCCCCTCCAGACAAGATTACAGTCCAGCTCCACAGGAATGAAATAATTAGCGTCACTATTCTATTCGTACCTTTTGATCTGAGATATCACTGACAGATGCAACATTTCCCCACCCTACTACAAGATTAGTTGAATTAGCACTAAGATGGCTATCCCCACATCAAGGCACCCTGCTGCCCAGTTAGACTAGCCAGCCTCATAATAACCTCCCCAGCTGAAGGCAATAATAATCCAATTTACATACTGTCTTTTCTCTTGTTCTGTCTTTGCTTTGAGATGTCTTTGTGAGTGTGTGTTTGAAGCACATGAGACAGTAGACAGCCCCATGTAAGCCTCATGGCTGTAATTTATAATATTTGCCCTCAGCCCAGGGCTTAAAACGCTCTGGACACACACAGGACAAAAATTGTGATGCCAGTTGTGTGCAGATGGCGTATTTTGAAGTCTTTTGTTCCCAAATGTGGTCCTTGAAGTCACGCAGAGAGCGAGAGAAACAAAAATGCACAGACTGAGGTAAAATCATCCAATCTAAAAACATGAACCAAATATTTCACTTTGAAAGGCTCTAATAAATCGTTCCTTTGGATGTCGTCCTCCCCCATCTTTTATCTCAGATAGTTAAGGTCAAGGGTAGACATTTTTCTGACTGGAATCAGCCACCCTTAGTTCAGATTCATTTGAATAGAGTAGCTTTTTGTGTAAATAAGTGACCTTGCCTCTTTTCGTTTCTGATTATTATTTTTGATGGGGGGACCTTTCTTGACCTTTAGGATTTCAGCTGCATAAAAGAAAGCTCTGGTATCCTGTCTTCCAATTTCTTTCAGTTCACATTATGAAAACAAATCTCTTTGTGAACTGAATTCATTTTAGCTGTGGCCTTTATTTTAAAATATTCTTTGGAATTGATTCATTTTGGTCATTGATTAATTGTTGTGGATGTAAGATGGGCAAGAAAACAAAGTAGGCATCTCCTTAAACAGCTGTTTGCTCCAATTTAAGGGCATGTAGCCCTGGAGCCTGTCCCAGGTGCTCCTCAGGACACCCTAACCTGGTGTCCAAACTATATCATCTTCCTCTTCTAATGCAAGCAGCAGCTTGAATCTGAAGTCCCTGTGGATTGCGGAGATCCTCATTCTGTCAAGTCTTTTGCCTCAGTGTAGTTGAGATGAAGGAGCTCATGAGTTTCAGTGACCCTGAGAACAGTCTTTTCTGTAACCTTGTGTATCTGTCAAGGACATTTACAGCAAACTTTAAAATGCATTAAGCTAGACACTGCAGAAAACAAGAAAACCATCTTACAGGTCTCAAATGTCTTTTCTTCCAACTTTATTTATGCTGCAGTTGTGCTGATTAGCTTGGCAGATCTGCAGGTTTTACATAGCACTGTTAGCCAATCTCCAAAACAAAATCCAAGATTACGTTTTTCTGGATCTTATAAACGTGCTGCTGTGTTTGAGATGTCAAAAAACGTAGATCGCTGAGATTCAGATTTAAAATGCACAATTTTTCTTCATCATATTTAACAAAGTACATTGATATCATTAATGAATCCTTGGGTTCATCCAAGGACGCAGGCTTAAAATGGAAAAGCCATTTTTTAAAAATCATTTTACAGAAACCATCTGTCTCTGGAGTTGGTTTATGGACAGCATGGCGATGTTATGATTTTGGAGATAGTCGTTCACAACAGGGAGGCCCACGTTTGAGTTGCCATGACAGCAAGCATCTGCCCTGCCGCTGTGCTGTGTGTGACAAACTGAACCCCTATTAGCTTGTGTTTGGAAAACGCTTCTGTTCTGCATTTCCTCTGATGGGGAGAAAGTGTTTTATCCTTGGGGATCAGTTGAGTAAAAACACTTCTTTCAAACTTCTGTTTTGCCGGCCAGGGCACATTAAGTGTAAAGTATAGTTATTAAGTTAAAACTGTTCTTTTCTGCCTAGTAACAATAATGTACTTACAGTCTGACCACATGATTTTTGAGTGACAGGATTAGAGGGCATTCTGCATCATGTCAACCAAATCACATGGGCACTGTCCTCAAGCAAAACATAAAGGGCATGTTTACCCTTGTGATGATAAACCAAGGATGACGGCATTCAGGCTGCATTTGCAGAGCTTGGTTTGTTTTGGGCTCGCAGCAGAGATGCACATAATCTACATACTCACACTGTACAGAAGACTTGCTGCAAGCTGTGTGAGTTTTATAAAGCGTGATAGGGTCTCAGGCTACAACAAGCATCTGTGTGTTTTACGTATTAATGTTTGCTTCTGCAGTGTTGTGTGAAACAAAGATACTTATCCGGATGTAATGAGACAAGGTTGAATGCACATTTAAATGTGAGGGTGTTTATTTATGTGTGTGTTTCAGAGACAATAAATGATGGTGTCTGCTTCAATCCTTTATCACATTTGGTTTATTTAGGTTACAGGCACAGCTTTTTCTGTCTTTTCTTAATTACAGCTTCCCAGTAATGATTCTTCTTCTGACGATTTCCTCGAGTTCAGTTTGTGTGGGAGTGAGAAGCAAATTAAGAGACTGATTGTGTGTTAATTACAGCACCACCCGTAACGAAGTGCTCCGTCTTGTCTCGTGTCCCTTCCCAGACCTCCCCAAGGCAGCACTGAGAATCCTCAGCAACATGACCTTCCTGTTTGTCAGCCTGTCCTACACAGCAGAGTGTGCCATCGTCACCGCCTTCATCACCTTCATTCCCAAGTTTATTGAGTCACAGTTTGGTATTCCCGCCTCCAATGCAAGTATATACACAGGTAAGTGTTTATGTGGATAGCGTGGCTGTCTTTATTTTTTTTCTGTTCTATTGAGCCATTTGCTTCATCACAGCAGAGTCAGACATACTCTAGCCTATAGTAAAGGATTCTTTACAGTATGTTTCAGGTTGAATCATATTTTGCATTGAAAACAATGTATTAGAAAACGACAGAACTATATAGCTTTCTGGAAAGGAGAGTCTTCAGGCTAATGAAACAAAAAATCTAAACAGTTTCATTAGCAATTCAGTTTTTCTTTTCTTTTGTTTGTTTTATTTTAGTTTGTAAAATATCAGAAAAGCATACAAAATAGTTTTCCAGAGCCAAAAGTGCAATTTCAGGGCACTGTCTGGTCCAACCAATTGTCCAAAACACTAAGATGTTAATTTTACAGTGATATGAAGTAGGAGAAATTATGTGTTTGTCGACCCATAAAAAGTCATTTTATCTAAAAGAAATAAAACAACCCTAACGATTAGATCAATAAGGCAAAACTGCCCTCTGCAAAGAGGTGATAAGAATTTATTTCCCAGTGCTGTAGCATTTTAAAGAAGATCATTTCTTTATTGTATTGTATCTCACTGAAACAATGAAGCAAACGTGTTATTGTGAGACGTGCTTGACAAAACAAGGCACAGAAATATTCCCTTAAACTATAATAAAGAAGTTTTTCATAGTTTTTCTTTAGGTTTCTTCTATACGTGCTGATTGTGGAGAGGTCGCTGAATGATACATCATCACCAGCTGTGTGCGCCATTAGTCTGTACCAGTTTAAGCTCACATTTTTTCTCACCTCTGCACGTGCACGCAGTGATTCACTGTTGGAGGGCAGCGCTATGACTCATGGAGCCTCACTGACTCTCATTCAGTGATAAGCTTCCATTGCATCCTCTGACTGCAACACCCGAGTGTCTGTTAACTGCGGGAGACGCATTCATCATAATGCTGTCACATGTACACACGCACAGACACACACACATGCAACCCTCTGCTCTGTTTGTAATTTTTGCAACAAAAAGGTAGAGTGTACAAAGTACCAGTCCTTCATTTGTGTCTCAGCAGTTGTACCACAGTTGTACACAAGTAACCTGTAATGTGGAGTGATTGAAACCTCAGATAATATATGTGAAAGTAAATAGTGTGTGTGTGTGTCCTAGTATTCTGCTGGCTACATATGGTCATCTCACACACACATACACATACATATACACAATACCATTGCCTCAGCTCATCTGCTTGTTGCCAGGATACAAGGGGTAAGGGCAAACGGGTGGTGCGGTTGCCATGACTACCCAAATGATGCCAAGCTGCTGGGATGTGATGATGGATGTTGTTGAGGAGGAGGAGAAGGAGGAGGAGAAGGGCACTCCTGTTGATGGGAGCACAGTGCTTCCCCTGGCAGCCAGATGGACTGGCAAAACGTAACATTTCCCTGATGATTGTGAAAGAGATTTTTTTTTTTTAAGAATGACCAAAAGACCAGACAAGTTTTTGCATGTGCAAATTAATTAGATTTTTTTAATGTGATCTAGTAATACTAATTTGATTTTAGTCTAGTCCACTGGCTTTCAGCATTTTTAAGCATTTAGTATCTAAGAAAACACATTTTAAGATTAGATTTAGACACTAAAAGAACAAACTAAGTAACTATGTGCACATTGCTGTTTGCTGTTTAAAAGGCAATGATAAATAGGACTTGGGACATGCAATATTTTGACAAAATGCAGCAGTGCTAACATGCTCAGCATGCTAACATGCTCTGTTTTCCACCATCTTCCACATCTTAGTTAAGTGTTAATTAACTCTGTGTCACAGGTTTGTCGCTAGTTTCATATGTGGTAACAAAGCTAAAAACCTGATTAAGATTTAAACTTGAAGCTGTTATGGTCAGTATTTTTATATGAACAATGGCTCAGTCACCTCCTGTGGTGACGCAGGATTACCACTCAAATCTGCAGTTCACCTAATCTTCACTGGGCTTTATGGAATCTTTCATCTTTCATTGTTGTGATATACAGACCCACAGCTTAACTCTTTTGGTTCAAATGATTTCTTTGTTTCTGACAGCACCAACAGTACTTGGCTTGAAATAATCTGGAAAAAGTCTCGATAGCCATGTCTTACTGAAGTGATCTGTAGGAATTCAACCATAAAAACAACACAGAAAAGTGGAGACCAAAGATATTAAAATAAGATAAATGGAAATCTTGCAAATTACCACCTCGATGAGTGTGTATCATGCCCGTTTAAAGAGTTGCCACTGCTACATGCTCATTAGATGTTGCTACAGAAATAGCAGTGTAACATATCACACACGCCTCCCTCAGCTGCAGTTTACCCCATGCTGCTGTTGCTGCTCTCTGTCCATTTCTCTGATTTTTTTTCCCCACCCTCTTTTTTTTCCAGCTCTCTTAATAGCAGCCACTGTTTCTTTTCAAATATTGTCTTCTCTGTCTCTTCTGTACAAGCCACATTTGACGATTGTAGACAGTGTTAACTTTTGTCCTGGGAGTCACGCTTTCTTTGATGTGTGATCTCTGCTACAGATTAGCACTGACATGCACACATTTATCAAATAACTCGCATTCATGCCAGCAAAGCTGTTAATCCAGATAGAATGTGTGTAAGTCATTCATGTGGCATTTCAGGCTGCAGCATAGTGTGTGTGTGCCTTTATGTCGCTGTGATATCTAGTCTGTCCATGTACATTTTTAATCCTGCAGAAAGCACAAGGGTTTAGCACAGAAACATGCACTTACAGGATAATACTATGCCTAGCTCTCACTGAGCATGCTCAAAGAAACTTTTTCTATCCTTGTCTTTTGCCATCTCTTGTCTTTCCCCTGGTCTCTATGTTATACACATCTATACAGAGAGAGAGAAAAGCCAGATGACATTTCTTTGTACTTGGATCTCTTTTCTCTTGATCCTCAATCTTTGACGACCCTCTGTCCCCGCTGACTGACCCTGACTTACTCGTTACCCAGGCGTGTGCTCCTGTGGCTGGGCTTGAAGGCTGACATGTGCAGCCTCCCCGGGCCTTAACTCGCGCACAATGACACTTTCCACCCGATCCATCCTGCCAGCAGCCAGCTTTGCGTTCTTCATGCTGTCAATTAGACCAGCTCTAGTGAGCTGAGAGCACGTGCTGCAGCCTGAAATGACTCACTGGTAGCCCGTAGCGTAGCCTGGTCACATTGGTACAGCGGAGCCTTTTTCTGGTCTCTCTTCATGTTTGAAGTTATTTATTCTTGGAAAGTCACATTGAGATTGACGTGACCGTGTCCAACAAGACATCATACAGTCTTTCTTATAAAAGCATGACATCTGCACATGCTAGGAGCCTGATTAAAGTACTGTAGATCAGATGCTCATTACACTCAGTCATGCTTTACAGTAATTAATTCAGTGTTAACATTTTTTCACGACACAAATTAGCTGCTCTATTTATGTTCAGTTTGCAACACTTCTGAAGTCTTTCCCTCATCTCTCCTGCTCTTTCTGTGATCTCTTGCACAGGTGTGATCATCGTACCCAGCGCCGGGGTGGGCATCGTGTTGGGGGGATACATAATCAAGAAGCTGAAGCTCGGTGCCAGAGAGTCGGCCAAGCTAGCTATGATCTGCAGCGGGGTCTCACTGCTCTGCTTCTCCACGCTCTTCATAGTTGGCTGTGAGAGCATCAATTTAGGAGGCATCAACATACCCTACACCACTGGGTAAGAAAGTCCTGTGTGAGCATGTGGTTTTTGCTTTGTAAGCTCCTTTTCCATGGCTATCTACTGTATGAATCATTCTACTGTACCTGTGGTACTTGACAGCCAGGTATACATTTGTGTCCAAACTGCTCATTTAAAATAAATCTGTGTCTGCATATGAAAATATATCTACACACTGGAGGAGGTTTGTGGGTCTGGGATGCTGTCAACGTTCCCATCATCCTCATGTGTTGTGTTGGAGTGAGAATGACTAATTAGCAACACTGGCATCTGCTCTCGTGGCTCCAGTGAATCACACTGCCACCTCTATTTCTGAAGCCGCTGCTCGACACCACATCAGCAGCCAGGCTGCAGAGCTAACAATGTGTCAGGCCCCACGGACAGAAATATGCAGCGTGTCTGTTGGCATACACAATTATGAACACACGCATTAGGACAGACGCACAGAGGCATCATGCGTGGAGTCACCTTGGATGATGCGCTGCAAACATATCACACATCTAGTGTTAATTTCCCATCTCATCACACTGTACTCTTCTAAGTGACAAACAGCAAAAATCAAAATGTTCAACTTTGCAACTGAAAATTCAGACATTTATTTCTCAATCACATAGTTTTTGGTTTTAGATTTAGAAAAAAACTTTGCTGATTGACCCGGGGAGTGAGCCATCCAACTGCGCCATCTCAGAAGTTCACTTAACGCTGAACGCATAAAGATGAAACTGCTAAATCTCTGTGAAATTTACTTTTCACATAACTACGTTAATCAGAGTGATTATTTGCCAAATAGTCGGTGTGCCCTTTAAAGCTCCATAGCTGACCCATTAATAACTGTAGTCTTTGTTTAAGCCAGTGTTTATAGAGAGGTCAGAAAGACGTGTGAGCCGGCAGGGCTCCTCATTATGAACAGTCCTGGCCACTAGTCACTGGTAGCACCCACCTGAGGAATGTTCAGCCCAAGCCCTCCCTTTGTGTCACTCGTCTGAACTTACACACTAGTCTAGACATAGCTGAAGGCTACTTGACAAAAAAAGACAAGAAAAACACACCAAAGGTCCTCAGCCTTTTCACAGCCATCAGGTTATGTAACAATCTTGAATCTGCAAAAGTGTTACACGATTGCAAGACCTCAGTATTTGTTTCCCATCATTGCCCCTGATCAGTGTCTGCAGTACTAAACCACATTGAGCCATTCACTCTCTTTGGTTTTCTGTTTGGGTTTTTATGCAGCACTGCCTGCACACTGTGACACAACATCTGGAGGGTTCAGCGAAGGCCACGGGTTTAGTCTGGAGGGGGAAAAAAGGACATGTGCAATCAGTGCAGTGAGCCTGCGACTTCAGCAGGGATGATGCTTTTTTACGTGCAAGCAAATACACATACAGACACACGCGCACGCATGTGAGTATGCTCCCTCACACACAGTGTCTGGAATGTGACACTATTATGTCAGGACAAGCCCAAATATGCTTCCCCTGCTACATCCAATATGAAAATTAAGATGAGTATCACTTAACGGTCTCGTGAAAAATGATGGTCCACTGATTTTAAGGAGCAACAGTATTTAAAATAAGCTTTTTTCCAGTTTGGCAGATTTTTATTTCTTGTTGCAAATAGTCTTTTGAATATGAGAAATATATTATGCCAGCCTTCATATGACATAAACGATCAACTTAAATGCTTGATCAAAATGCAAACTTTCAGAAAAAGATGTCCTGTCAGTGTTAGTTTTGTGTGTGTGTCTCTCAGCATCACTCCCAGGCTATTGTGTTGTTAGTGCCCGTCCCCGGCTGTTCCGCAGGGCTCAGAGCGAAGCCTCCCAGAGAAAACCCAGGACTCGCTTCACTGCTCCTGGTTTAGACGAAGCCAAAGTCCTGTTTGGCTTAGAGTGACTGTTCCCACAGTGCCCGTCGAGTCGCTTGAGGTGTCACTTCCTCACTCCCCTACTCCCCTGTCCCTCTATCATCACACATCACCCATGCTGGTAGTGAACTAGATTAAAGCTAATTAAAAGGATTATATGCAGCACATTAATGATGAGACACAGACTACAGTAAACATTGTTCAGAAGACTTGGCAGCCTCTTTCAGCCTTACATCAAACTCTGTTTTACTGTTGTAATTCATTGCTTCACTTAACAGAAATTATTTTTACTTTGCAAATTACCTACAACATAGTTTTTGGCCCTTATTTCTGCTTAAACAAAACTTTATGGAGTAATGCCCTGCAGTGAGGGAGAGTGGGGGGTGAGATGTATTATCATCTTTTCAGCAGGAAGCACTGGGTTTGATGGGAGGTGTGGTTTAAAAATGCGACATAACACCATAGACACGTTTTCAATTTTTCGGAAGCCAAATGCTGTGCCGCTTTCTCAGCAGGTTCACACTTGTAAGAGAGGTTGCACTGAGACTAACCTAGATAAATTAATGTTGAGAAATCAAATAAATCCTACTGATAGTTAAATGGCCAATTCCATTGCCTCTAGCCCTTGCTGACATAGCAGTTACTGTAAAAATCTCCAAAGTGGGAATTCAAAAAGAAAATTTTGCGTAACAAAGAAGCATAGGTCTCCTGCACTGAAATGACAGTGAGATAAGCGGCCTACACAGCATATTCCCCAACCAAAAGCAGATTAAGCCCATCATCAGCAGTTCAGTGCCTCTGTATTTCACAGGATACAGAGTTTTTGAATCTGTGTCTGATCTGTTGTGACATTTCCATGATGGTGCCCTGTTCATGATAAGTTGAATGACTGGTTTCTCTTTAGCATGTCAACCATTTTTGTGTAATTATTCTCAGTGCCGGAAGGGACAGAAAAATAGTCCTGCACTTCGGCGTTAACAAACGTTTCCTGTGTCTGCAGCCCAACCCTGACGATGACCCACAGGAACCTGACGGGTAGTTGCAACGTGAACTGCGGCTGCAGGATCCATGAGTATGCCCCTGTCTGTGGCTCCGATGGCATAACCTATTTCAACCCCTGCCTGGCTGGATGCAGCACTGTGGGCAATGACAGCACCGGGGTGAGCGCACACACTAGTTTCACTGTTTTCCTTTTGCCGATGTAATTGCCATGGGGCCATGTATACATCAAGTAGAATAAAGAGGATTGATGAGAATGATTTCAGAGAACTTTGCTCAAGGACACATTAATCATAATGAATACACAAAGAACTGCGATTTGTACTTTCTCCTCCCAGCTCTGCTCTGAAAGCACAGGAAGTGTCAGACTCCACAACAATGTCAGAGAGAAAACAATCACAACACGGGGAAAGGAAATGTCTAGATTCTTTGTGCAGACCACTGATCATATTGCTGGTGCCACCCAGTCTGTCTGCATGTGTCTGAATTTCTATTTCATGTTTGTCTGCAGCTACAGTATTAGTTAGGCTTAAAGATTCTTAACTCCTGTTGGTGTTCACTCCAGATTAGGAACTACACTGACTGTGGCTGCGTGCAGAGTAGGCAGGTCATCACTCCATCGTCCGGTGGCCAGGTCAACCAGCTTCAGCTGGTCATTGTTAAAACGTACCTGAATGAGAATGGATATGCTGTGTCGGGGAAGTGCGACCGGACCTGCAACACCCTCATCCCTTTCCTCATCTTCCTCTTCATTGTAACTCTCATCACCGCCTGTGCCCAGCCCTCCGCCATCATAGTCACACTCAGGTGAGGCTCTCAGTTTATGCCTGATCTCTTAAGAGTCTCATTTTTAGTCTGTTTGAACTCAGAAGAGGTGAGTTTAATTTCCTTCATCCCTTTATTTGGATGTGATTTCTCTTTCCTCAGGTCTGTTGATGAGCAGGAGAGACCTTTTGCTCTTGGCATGCAGTTCGTCTTGCTTCGAACTCTTGGTAAGTTCTTGAATATTCACATTATAATGAATGTTAAACATGTTAGAACCACCCACTATATATTCTGGCTGTGTGAAACAGTTTAAAATCTAGCCTTGGCTATTCCTCTGCGTTGGTCATAAACAGTAGACGTTACCAGTTAAACTTTAGATCCTCAGAATTTAAAAAAACAAAAACGCGTGCAGCCTCTCACATCTCTTGTTTAATTTGTATTGTTGAGGCTTTTCCAGCTCATCTGTAATCCATTTTTTTAAAGCCCTGTTTTCTCCAGCTTTAACTCTCTCTCTTGTCCCTGCTAACACCCTACAATTCTAAAGAGAGCGGAGAGCAGCACAGTCGTAGGTCTCTGTGAACTCCTGTGTAGATAAGTGTAGAAAAGCCCTCGAGGTTGGTGAGCACTGCCCTAACATGCCTCTGACCTGCTTGGTATGGCTGTGTGAACATAAAGCTGTCACAGTGCTTCTTTTAAACCACCTCAGGATGTTAGCATGGGATACGGATAGCATATGTATGTGTATGGTTATACAGTTGGATCTAAAAATCTGGTCTGTTGGTTATTTATTCAGTCTGATGCAATCCTCTACAATCACTATGCAACTGCTTTATATTCATAAACTTACTACCATTGAATTTCTGTGTCCAGTGAGTTTCTGATGTGACACTTAAGTCCTTTCATTTTTGAGGCTGTGGTTAATGGTGGTGTTGGCCTTGGAATTAATTATTTTGAAAGGTGTCTCTCTTTTTTTTTGTATTTTGAAGATGAGTATGAAATGCTGCCACCAAGTGGTAGAATGAGAGAGTCAGTTTATAGTTTGATGCTTTATCCAAGTTCCATGCCATACTAACTGTACACGGTATGTGCAATATGTCACCATTTAGTCTTTTTAAAGAAGTCTGAACTTCACAGACTCAAGCTTTCAAAATTTTGATCGTATCAATGTGCTTTTTCATTTGTTTTTTATGTTTAACAGTGATGAAATATTGTATATATCGACAGCACCACTTAGAAAACAACAGCACCTTCAAAAATCAAGCATTACTTGGCATCCATATCGACTTTTTGGAGTATGCTCAGAGCGCCTATAACTTGATTTTCTTAACATTTTCGCCACATGATTGAAATTTATTTAGTAAGTAGGTTTTTGTGGGATTTGTCACTTCCACAGTGTGAACACAGTTGACATTCAACACTGGCTGCAAATTTGTATGTAGTTTGACACTGGGACACATCAGAGGTTATTAAGGTTACTCATCACAACATCTCTCTTCTCCTTCAGCCTACATCCCCACGCCCATCTACTTTGGTGCTGTGATTGACACCACCTGCATGTTGTGGCAGCAGGACTGCGGCGTGCATGGCTCCTGCTGGGAGTACGACGTCACCTCGTTCCGTTTTGTCTACTTTGGCCTGGCCGCCAGCCTCAAGTTCGTCGGCTTCATCTTTATCTTTCTCACCTGGTACTCGATCAAGCACAAGGAGGAGCGAGCCGAGCGCTGGCGCCAGCACCTGCCTCCACTGGGCACCGTCAGCGAGCTCATCTGCCACGCTGGGGGCCAGAAAAGCCACGCACGCACACGCTCCTGCCCTGTGTTCATCCCGCCTCGGCCGGACCCACCTGCCGCCTTGCTGCTCAACCGTGGCCACAGCAGCCTTAGCTGCCCTGGCAATGCCCTCAAAGCAATAACCCCACCCATCCTGTTGCCACATCACCACAGAGGCTCCGCCCATGTTTGAGAGCATACGAAGCCTCCTTCCTGCGGGTTCATTGTGACATGTGCCTTCCTGTTTGTGTTTCTGCACCACACGGTGTCTCTCTTTCACCAATCAGACACCAGGCAGGGCTCCACAGCTGCTGTAGGACGGGCAGACACAGGTGCGCCCACCATACTTAAAGGGCTGCTCATTGTTGTTTCTAATAACAGGAGACTGACCGATGTTGTTTTATTCTGAGCATATCATCAGCTGCAGCCACATACAGCATCCACGCAGGAGGTCAGACCTCCACGTCACGGTTTGGACGATGTAAAGACATCAAATGGTGCTACTGTTAAAGGGCAGGGCATTAAAATCTCGTACAGACCGATGAGTCATCATCAACACAGCATCTAAAGCACAACTGACAAACCTGTACTATGCAAGACCCAATGTACAGCTTCTCCCTTCTCAGTACTGTACAGCTCCCTCTGTAGTCTACGTCCATACCTCGTTCTTCTCGCCTGCTCAGTTCATACACATCACCAAGTTGTCGGCTCAATCACAATCCTAGCTGTGAACACATCAGCAATCTATCTTGTATTTGAGCCATTCCACTCTGTTCTCATGTCTGGTTAACACGTGTTGTTTGCATATTCAGATTTGAAAAGGTGGGATTTTCATTTCTTTAATCCTCTCACCTCTCTTTTTCCTTCTTTTTTCGTAACAGTGCCTCTCAGGCTGTCTTGGCCAGTCCAGTATACAAAGCTAGCTACCAGGGTTAATGCTAGCTACTGAAAAAGCCAGTCACTGTCCTCTCTGTTAAGTGACAACATTCTGCTTTGTTGCCCTCGGCTGTTGTGTTTGGGAAATGTTTCCACTGAGTCATAGCGCTTGGTGGATGAAGTCTCTCGCCTTGGCAAGGTAACCATGTAGCTTAAAGCTGTCACGCACCAATGGCACAGTGTTTTAATGACTTCTGTGAAAAGTCAAGTCTTATCAGTAAGCAAGAAATCTAGATTTCATAACACACATCACACTACTTTATTATTACAACCGGTGATAATTAGCCAAACAGCAAAGAGGTGAAAGGAATCAAAATGGTATCTCATCTCCGACCATGTGCTGAAGCTACTGTCCAAAAGATGTGATTGTACTTGAAACTGGAAAAGGAATGCAGAAAATGTTACAAAACTGCTGTTTTCTTGACAAATTTGACCCATTCTAATAGAAAACCTGTTCAAAGTAAAATGATTTGTACCTAATCAGTTGAAACGATCAAAAACAAACAAGAGGATGCATCATTTTGGCTTTGTGCTGTAATGGCTTCTCCATTCTAAAAATCATCAGATGTACATAGTAGTTATCTAGTAGTCTAGGCTTTAAAAAAAAGTAGTGCGGCAAGCATGAAAAACAGTGAACCTCCTTTTTTCAAGAGTAATCTGACGTTGGGTATTCACTTCTTGGGTGTTTGGGGCCCTCTAGTGGACAGAGAGGTGATTGTGTGAAGGCCACTGAATGTTGCTGTTTGTCAGACCTACTGTACTATGACATTCTTGGTTTAAAAGGTTAATTATTAAACTAAATCACTGCACTGAATTTAGCTCTCCAGTTTCCCAAAGATAAACCCGAGCAGCAGATGACTCGCTGTCTTTGACATTTATGCTTACAGGTCATGTGACCCAGTCTGAGTTAGGTCTACGAGTTTGGTGTTTAAGTTCACAACATGAGTGCATGGCACAATGTCGATTACTGTGTCTGAACAGCATATTTAAAGTGTTTGCATGAGCCTTAACTGTTTTAATAGATTTGTTTAATTTTCTTTTAACTCAGGCTCCTGTTATTTTCTGAAGTATCTTTACCTTCGTTTGAAGGAGACAGTGTTTGCCGAGAAATGGAAGAGGTGGTAATATGGCCTTTTTCATGTTTAAAAGCTTTGTTGTTGACATCGATATATTTTGTGCTTAAAAAAAGGTCAAATCTGTGGCTCATGTTTTGAAAACCACATATTTGAGATTTTTTCTTCTTTTCTGACAGCAGATGTAAGATATAAGTCTAATAAAGTTGTATTTTATTATCTGATCAGGTGGACTTATTATTACAAGTTTGGGGAGTAAACCTGGAGAATCTGATGCAGTGAATCCATTTTAAAAGTTAACATTTTTGGCCAAGAGTTGTGATTTTTTTTCTGCCAGGTAAAGATTATCAAGTGGTAATGGCAGTGACTAATTTTAGTATTATTGTGACTTAGTACCTCAAATTGCATATTCATAAATGATCATCGTGTAAATAAAGACAGAGCAAATGAAGCGTAATATAGCGCTCACACATAGTTAGAAGCATATTTATGAACTAACCCATGACATTGTAGTTAATAAGAGGAAAAAAAAATAAGATTAAAGCTCAAAAAAAAAGAAAAAAAGAGTGGATTTAATAGTCTCACGGTGCCTGAACAGTATTATTCACGTGGGAAGGGTTGAGTTCGCTTTATGTCATGTGGGGAGGGAGTTGGGTTATTGTGATGTATCTTTTCTCTGTCAAAAGGACTACACAGTTGAGTTAATATAAATGCTGAAGTTACGCTACCCAGAATGCCCTTCTCTCCATCTGCCATGATTCTCTAACCTTCCTCGAGCGCTCCAATGTAGTCATCTTACAGTTAGATTATTACTAATTAAAGTCTTTTCTGATGAAATACCAAATGAGTGAGTAAGCTTAAGTGAACCGAACAGTGCACTTTTTGCAGGGAAGGTCAGAGAATCATCCGGTAATGCCGCCGATCATTAGACACAGTTAGGGCAGAGGTGTCTGCCTTTACTGTGCTGTACGACCATGACTACTGAAAACAGCCAGCTTCAGGTTGACTGTAGATTTGCTTTAACAGATTTTTCTTTCATTAGTATTTGAACTGAATCTGAATTTCCTGGACAGGATGGAAGCTGTACTCTGAAAGTCGAGCTCTTATTGCTTTTGTTCCTCAGGAGCAGAAGTCTGATGTTTGTGAACTCTTGGTTTACAAATGCCTTGAATACTTGATATTTGTCATTAAAAAAATGAAAAATAAACCTGACTTGATGAATTATTTCCAGAGACATGTGGTGGGACAACATGGAGGCTGAAACATTAGCAGGAAGGTTGAAAGGGTTTTATTTCTTAACAGCTTCATGGCTTTCCTGAAACCAGACTTGTTCTAAAACTTGTACACACACTGTCAAGAAAGGAAAAAGGACAGCATCAGGGTTTTTTTTTGCAGAACCAGTTTTCTAACATCAAAGTCACTCTTTGGAAGCACCAACACTGGCAGAAAGGTTAAACATATTGCCCTCAATGGCCCACAAATACTTTGCTTTAAGGCCATGCCTGCAGAACATCTTACTGACTACACTGTCATAGACGAAGCTGTGACAGACTTCGTATCATAACCAGTTTGAAGGGACTACACGGTTACATTTGAAATGAATTGGCCATGTGCAACACTATACTCTGGATTATCAGAGCACTACATCATACACCACATGATTAATTGGTGACATTTCCAAAAAAAAAAATTACACAATGAACATTTTCACCCCAGTGATCGATATTAGCGATATTTACTCTTGTCAATCAAAACCTGTTGTGAATCGTGACAAACTCTGCAAAAGTGAATCTGTGAAGAGTGAACTCAAATTCTGATGTGTTTGCTGTAGCTTGATAACTCAGATTATGTCAGTATATTAACTGTTAAACTGTCCCATGATTGTCTAAAACTGTCTGCTATTGTTAATGCCACGCGGCCAAAGAGGTAAAAAAATATTCCCATAAAGCAGGTTTAAAAATAATTTGTGAAACAGATTTTTTTATATTCTGCGCGTTGTTTCTGTAACTTATCCTTATCGTCTTCGTTTTTAAAACTTAATCAATAGAAATAAACTTTTCGTAAAATCTGAACACAAGTTTCCTATCCACACACAGCCGAGGGCGAAGGTCATAATGAGGAAACGTTTAAAAGTGCATTTGGGGTCAGATGTTGCCTTGTTCTATATACTGTAGTGAGTTTGTAGTGTTCTGATGAAGCCCTGTGATTAATCGATTCTTTAAAGACTAGAGCGTACCTAAAGCTGACAAAGGCTAACTACTTATTCAGATGTTGAAATGGTGTCACCACTCACACTCATCTTTCATAAAAACATATATTAAAAACATCAATGGTGTTATTCGTATGGAATTCATCATCTTTAATCCCAACAGTTTAAGTTTAGCTGCATTAAGGCTTTTTCTTTTCTAAATATATATTTGAAAAAAAAAAACATAACACTGTTTACTAATAAATGTATGCACCTGTAAAAAAATAAACAATAAATTTAATACTCATTATACAACTCTGACTGACTGAGGTGGCATCACTCGCCATTGCTCTTGGCAAGCTCATCTCCCAATCACTGTGTCGCTCTGTCTCTATGGCGACCAGCAGCTCACTGGCTGGCCAGTACATGCACCTGCCTCAGAGGGTCTGATTGGAGGGTTGAGGCAGAGAGCCGCTGCCCTCATAGTCCAAGGCGAGGGGCAGCGGTGACTGAGGCAACACCTGTAGTACCAACCCGACACTCTGTGGGGTGCTAGTCTGTGTGGTGGGTGGGCTCCCTGTGGTGCTTGCCTGCACCTTGGGCCTCACTGTCCGTGGGGAGAGAGGGAGGTAGCCTTGGGCCTGGAATATGTCCTCCTCTTCTTCGAGGTCCAGGCCAAGGCCAAGACCCCGAGGGCCGTTCTGCTCTCCGTGGCCCAGGCCAGGCTCCAGCTGGGCCTGCAGGCTGTTGTGAGTACGCAGCAGGTTGTCATGTCGCGTCTCCAGCTCTGTCAGACCGTTCCCGCTGAATGTCTCCCCTTCTATCTCCTCCAGCTGTGCCCACGTGTCGCTCTGGAAGATAACTCTGTCTCCTCTTGGACCTGATGATGATACCATCGCTGGTGAGACAGACCCCCTAGGACCGTCTATAATAAGCCCTTCGGGAAGGTCGTTGACAACAGATTCCAGTTTCCTTTCCAGTGTGGGCCTTGGTGTGGGTGGTGCTGGTGGTGTTTTGCTGGGGGCGGGGGTGATGAGGTGAGCTTTTGTGGCCATGCCCGGCCAGATGTCGCCAGCCGAGGTCAACTCTTCTCCGCTGCCCTCTTGAACGCCTCCACCCCCAGCCCCGGAGCCCAGCTCTGGCAGGATGGAGTCGTCAAGCTCATGAGTTCTGTTGAATTTGTTTAAAACGTGTCGCAGTGCAAACATATTATCTACATCCTTCTGGAAGTTGACCCAGTTGTCTGGGCTGGGGCTGTAGTCAGGCCTACATTCATAAAGGCTTTCGTTTATGCTGTACAGATCCTCCAGTCCCTGCCAGTTCACCTCCTCGTCTGTCAAGTTGGGTAGTTTAACCCTGTCGTCCGTCCCATATTGGCTGTGTACTGCCAAAAACAAAGAAGCAGAAGACCGTAAGGATCAGGAGTAGAGACAACAGGGAGCTCTTCTTAAGTTTACTCAGACACCATGCATTCATGCCCAGCCTTCGCCTCTCACTAAATCAGCCAGTTCCATGGGGTTAGAGGCCCCAAGCAACACACACACACACATACACACACACACACACTCACAGACAAAAATCAAATGCACACTTCAAAGCAGCATTAGATAAACTAGATAAACACAGCACCCACACTAAGCTCAAGCCATGAGTAGTGCAAACACATGCCGCCTTAGCAATTCACATTAGAAACAGACTGAAAAGAAAAATCTTTAATGATCCATCGTAACAGACTAACATAGCGAGCTGCACAACAAAAATGTAATGGTACAGTTAATGATAGGCCTGGACTGGGTTGAGATGCAAAGTCAGGCAACCTGGAATAAAAGAACTTAAAAGCAGAGGAAACAAAAAGGTGATCAACAAAAGAGGAAGATGCTCTGGAGAAAAATAAGGAAATGTGCTTGCTACTGGATGGCAAATACCCAGAAAACAAAAATAAATAAAGGAATTCAAAATTCTATCAGTTAAAGAGGCAAATAAAGGAACATCGCAGCAAAAAGCTAAATCAGGGTTGAGCTCTGTTTGATGTCTGCAAATAAAAACTGAGAAAAAGAAGCATCAGTGCCACTTTAGGTCGGCTTTTCTTGTGAAATCAGCGTTCTTGTAAATACTGCGGCTAGAGGATGGAGATGGTTTTGGCGTAGGCTTGGGGACTCACAGGAAGGAGAGGCTTGGTCTCCTCTTTGACCACTTTCGATGCTGCTGTTGCCTGGTAAGCAGGTGCCAGAAACAGAGGTCAAAAAAGGGCAGAGGTCAGTGGGAGGACAGAGAGGTCACAGCAACTCAAGTGTCCACTCTACCACGAGCTAATGGCCGTGAGCAAAATCTGAATGTCAGGTTACACTAATGTGATGACGGCTGTTTATTTGTGGATATGGCTGACATGGCATGAAGGGTGATGTTAAAGGAATAGTTCAACATTTTGGCGAATTTGCTTTATTTTTCCTTTTTTCCAAGAGTGAGACGAGATAACTGCTGCCTCTCTCAAGTCTAAACGAGGAATATGAAGCTATAACCTAGAGACATTTAGCTTTAGCTTAGCATAAAGAGTAGAAGCAGATGTGGAACAGCCAGATTAACTACAAATTATCAGTTTCACACTGCAGCTTTTGTATGGGATGAAAAAAAACAAAACCCAAGAAATAACATGCAATGAATTCGCTTTCAAGGTCGTGCTGAGTGGATTTCTTTTACCTTAGGGCTGAGCTAAGCTAACCAGCTGTTCATCATCATATCATCATATTTAACACACAGACATGAGAGAGGTATCAATCTTCTCGTCTGAGGACTGGCAAAGAAACAAGCTTATTTCCCAAAATGTTGGACTCCTCCTTTAAGCTTTTGTATAGAATGTGATGCATGAGGGGGGATGATACAGTATCATGCAATGTCATTCACGTGCACTTGATGCTTGGGTGGGTACATGAATTCATGACTTAAGTACATGACTTTGTAATTCTTATTTAGCCATGCTATCGTAGGAATAGCAGAACAAAATAATCACCTTTGAGTCTGTATTTGAGCAACTTGCTATGAATGCTGCACTCTCAAGCAAAAGTTATGAAAATATGCGGCAGGAACTATATTTAAATAGCTGCAGTATGGCATTACAGAGCAAAAGTAAAAGTAGAGAGAGGTGATGTGCACAAAGGTGACAACAAATGAAGCTGCTTTAATGAGAAAAAAATAAATCATCTCATGATTTGTTAGCATGTCCCCAGCATGCAGCCACAGATTAAGCGCCAGCACTCCATGGATGGATGTATTAGTGGGATTGAGGCAATTCGGTCCATGCAGGTGTTAAAAGAAAAAGCCACTGAAGAGAAACAAAAATTGGTGGATACCTGTGTGGCTCATAGCTTCCTCCATCTTTACCTCCTGATCAGAAAAATAAAAGCAATCGATTGTTAATGCTTTGATTCAAGGAGATACGGGAGGGAGATAAATAGATCATTCACACTGAAGGTTTCTTCATGCACGGCTGCTATGTCCTATGGAGAAATGCAATTACTGGATGATCAGAATGAGGAGGAGGAAGGAGGTGTGGGATTTGAAAACAGGGAGGAAAAGTTTTAAAGGTCATACAATCGGGCTGGATGGAAAGATGAGGATTGATCAGAGCTGAGTGGTTTGTGAGGTGTGGAGTTCAACGGGATTTCCCCTTCGAAGCAAAAACACACATGGTTATCCAGTCAGGTGACAATGGTGTTTAGGTCACACTCCGTAAATAGACGCAAGTAACTGCTAGATCCATTTCATCAGACCAGTATAAGTTTAATAATCAATTCCTCCAACAAAAACATCACTTGATGTGACCACAACAGCAATTTTCATTGGTTTCACAGCGCTGGCATCATACCCAAGCGAGGGCAGCCAGTACAAGTACAAGATTTTAGGCTGCTATGTGACATGCATTGGCATGGTTTTGACAAGTCCAGCATGCCAGCGCTGAAACACAATCAGTTTTCTCAGAGCAGCTTGGCTGCCCCAGTGCTCCACTCTCCAGCTGGTAATTACAGTCATTAAGTTTTTATCCTCAGGACATAAACAAGGCAGCCAGTTCATGCCACACATGAACCTCACAGGCTTTGGTCATCGCAGCTTTACTGTACTTATAAACCACCTCCATCACTGCAA
Source organism: Datnioides undecimradiatus (assembly GCA_008933995.1). NCBI lineage: Eukaryota > Metazoa > Chordata > Actinopteri > Lobotiformes > Datnioididae > Datnioides > Datnioides undecimradiatus. Next base: position 3,724,152 of record WARS01000010.1, read on the forward strand.
TGTCTGCTCTGTAAGGATGCTTGGACCATGTGGTGGCAGTAAAAAACATATTGTGGCTGATTATAGCAGTGATGCATGATGGGCTCAATTGCCACGATGACAACATCCTCCAAATAATATCCCTAACACTCTGTGAGTCACAAAGACGGTGATTGCCAGAACGTACAGCTGTAACGGGGCATTCTTTTTATTATAAAAAACACTATATATGATGGGATTTAAATGTTCTGAGCTGAGAAGGAGCGGTCGTGTGTGTGTGTGTGTGTGTGTGTGTGTGTGTGTGTGTGTGTGTGTCATCGTGAAATAAATCAAACATCAACAACGGTACACAGAAGACTCAGTGATAAGTCATTGACCTCCACCTGAAATTTCAGCAAACGTGACTGAGTGGATTGTCCCCAAACGCATGCAACATGCTGATATGTGCAAATGCAAACATACACACACGTCACTGAGACTGTCACAGATTCAAAACACAACAGAAGACAAGACTGAAATGCATCAAGCATCCCTAAAATCATAGAATGACTCATATTTCTATGTCAGTACAGTGTTGTTTTACCTTAAATTAATTAAAAATTTAATAAACTATTCATTTCACTCTAATTCTTCTGTGTGTAGAATCTGCTTTAGTCACTGTTGGCATCACAACTACCACTAACCCTTTTCACAGTCCAAACATTTTAGGTGAGTAGAATTGACAAATAGGCTCAAACTGCCATGTTTTTACCTGCATCCAATCCTTTTGGACGAGGGTTACACTGCTTGTAACCTTGACAACTCCTCATCTCCATCAGCTGGGCATGGAGAGTGTTCAGTACCTCCCGATCCACTGCATACACCGCATTGGTCAGCTGCACAGCCAACAAGACAGATAATGTCACAACCCCACAAAAATGTTGTTGTCATGGTCTTATATTTGTGTTATGAGTTTAGCCTTCTCCAAAAAAACAGGAAGCAAAGCTTGAGCGACTGTTGACAGACGTTCACCCACCTGGTAGGGGTCACTGTTGAGGTCAAAGTACTCCAGGAAGCCGGTGGAGAACTCACAGAACAGCGTGTTGTGGGTCTCATTGATGGTTCTTAGGCACCAGTAGGTGTTGTTGTTGGAGCTGGTGCAGGCACAGAATCCTCCCACTGCAAAGAAATTGAGATTAGTCGTTGTCAGTTCAGTGTCAGAATATCTGAGCAGACATCACTGACAAGTCACAAAAAGTCACGATACATACATGACCAGAGGGGAGCTGTCTGCCAGTGGTCATTGTTATGTGTGAAGCAGGTGAGGCCTGGCAAGCTGCAGTCGTCTCCTTTCCTCTGCCGCTTCTTCTCCTTCCTTTCCTTCTTCCGTCTCCTGATCTCGTTGTACAACTGGGCCTTCCCGTCTATTTCCTGTGCCGCCTCCCTGTCGCACAGAAACGTGAGAGAATTACGAAAAGGCGCAATGCAACAATGACATCAGCCCCCACCCTCTCTAATGCCAGCAACCACAGAGTGATGGAAGATCTGGTGGGGGACTTCCAGAAGGCACCGCGGATGCCAGGATGTGACAGTCTGTTTACTTTCATGTTTAAGCTCTCGCTATGTCCAATTTTCTCTGGGATCACATTCTAGCCACTGTCCCCCTCTTCCTCCCGGCATGAACACAAAACAGGCACAGAAAAAAACCCCAGCTGCTTTGTATTGGCACAATCTGTTCCCAATGTTTCCTGGTGCAAGTTGATCACTGTGTTTGAGGGATTAACTGATTTCCCCCTCTGTTGAGTCACTCTATCTTTCCATGCAACTCAATCACTTCCAGACACACACAAAACATAAAATAGGTCCCTGGCCATACATCTGCTTTGTCATTTAAGCTCAGTGCGTGGACCAAACACTGAATGAACATCTCGTATTCAGAAACTGTGCACATACAAAACACACACATGCTGGAACTGGTCATCTGGGAACTAAAAAGTCTAAATGAAGGTGAGCTGTATGTTTAAACCTGACGTACAGTGATCATGCAGATATTCAGCAAACAATGAGAGTAATTTAGAGTCAAACAACAATCAAACAAACAGCACAACATTTCCCTATGAAAGTTGTGAGAGGCAATGGGTGACACTAAATGGGGCAAACCAATAATTAAAGGGGAAGAGAAACTCACTTAAATGGATGAAGTTGATCTTTCCTGCTCTTCAATCTCTCTGCCTTGTTTCTTTCTCCTTTGCTATAATAGCTGGTTTCATAAACAGAGAAAGAGACTAAGAACCAGACAGAACACTTTCTTTTAGGTGTGAACGCAAATAGGGTTTTGAATGAGGCCTTAAGCAAGTTATAAATAACTTGCATTCTGTATGGAAATAATGTGAAAGAGAGATAAAGGTGTTTTGGAGGTGAGATTTAAACAGCTAACCTCTTTTTACTGCAGTCGCACTCATCCGGTCGTGTCCTCTTCAGGTGGCCTCTTACTTCCCGGAGGTTTTTGATTTTATCTTGAAGGGCTTCAATCTGGAATTTTAAATTTAACAAATACTATATGTTATATTTTATCCAGTGAGAAACTGAGTGTGCTGAAGGTGGTGTGTTTGTGTGTTAGTCTCAGGCTAACAGTTCCTTGCACACTCACCTCCTGGTCCACATAACTCTTATGGTCTTTCCAGGCCCTGGAGGACTGGTAGATTTCTCTTTCACAGTGGACGCTGTCATTCATTAAGATAAAACACCTGAAACAGATACAAGAAAAGATCTTTCACACACTTTCTTTTTTGACAGAAACACAGCATATATGCACGTGAAAATTAAGATGCATTTTAAGAGGGGCCGCTCTCTTACTTGTGGGTAACCTTCACAGAGTTTGGGTATCCAACAGCATTGGTATCATCTGCTAACATTTCCTCTGAACCGTCATCAGAGCCTAAATCAAACTCTGGGTCTTCTGGGTTGTAGTGACGCTTGGAGATGACACGGCGGCGGACAGCTGACTGGTCATCCGCTTGGAGGTCGATGTCATATATCTGACCCTCAAACTCCACAGACAGAGACCTGGTCGGCCGAGTGTGGACAAAACGTGGCCGATAACCTGTGAAAAATGAATTAAAGAAAGTGTGTATTTAATATACTTATACAGTCAACAGTAACACAGTAACAGAGTAACATTTACTTACTGTAGGTAAGTACTGAGGTGACCGTGTTTTTACTGTACCTTTTCTAATCAACACTAGAGGGCATCAAACCACTCAAAATGACATTCTCAACAACATATACACTCACACACATACAAGGCAGCATCCACAGAACAAATTGCCAAACTTGTTGCAGGATGTTTGCCTTTTTTCCGTGCATCTGTCTCCCTTTAGAGCATAAATAATCCATTACAGGAAATCAAGCCTTAAGCCTTTGCAGGCTTCTTTTTCTCCAACCGGTATTGAGAGACAGACATCAATACAATGTTATGAGTTAAAGCTGGATGTTAACTGAAGCCGCCTGCCTCATGCCAGATCCCCTACTGTTGATCTCAAAATAACCACATGCATATCCAATCTTCTTTCACTTTTAATGACTTTATATTCTTGTACAATAGTAGATGAAGAATTAACAGGTCCGGGGGTACTCACGCTGACTAGATGAGAGCTGACGGTGGGAGCGGCGGTCTGTTCTGGACGGTTTGAAGGCAGCGTCCCCACAGTCGCAGCCCCTCTCTTTGTTGTCGTAACTACTGCGGGGCTTCAAGCTGCGAGCCCTTTTCCTGGAGCCTTCTTTGGAGCCGCCTTTACACTTCTGTATCCTCCATTTGCCTGTGATCTCCTCCACGCAATGCCATTTCTGTCATCAAAAGCAGGAAAAAGCAGAAATAAACAAGGAGGAATAATATTCCCTGATGTAGTTTTCTCTCTCCTAACTTAATTTGTACGTCAAGATGTCAAGAAACTAGAGTAAAGCAAAGGGTTCTTGATCTGTGTTTCTCACATGTTACTTTAGCAATGAACAGATTTTGTGGCATTGCTAATAAGTGGTATAGATATACCAATATAAAACAATATAAAAAATGTAATCTCAGACAAAGCCTCTGTTTTGCTGTGGTTTGAAGATCTCCTCGAGAAACACATGCTTGTGACATGTATATCAGGCAAATCTCAGCCTGTGGGAAAGAATGGCATCCCAAAGCAGCAGGAAAGATAAACCGAAACGACCACATGAGATGAACTGAGCCTGTCTGGTGTCTAGAAGATAAAGTGGAAACCCCTATCACTCTCACACTGGGTATGTCTGTGCCAAGTGCGTCACCAGTGCAATTGTGTAAATACATATCCACACACTTGCTTACATGCGCCTTGTCTTTCCCAACATCCATTCCCGCCAGGAAAAGAAAGCTGAGGCTAATTTCTGTGCGGAGCACTGCCGGTTAGGTTTCGTATAAATAGATGAGACACATGTGCAAAGCGCAGCGCAGATGATCGAGTGGTGAGTGTGGGAACTATGGTCCAAACAAAGGGCCATAAGGAAGATCAGGTTTCTTTTGGAAGGCTCATATAGTGACGGAGAGCTTAGAGGCCCAACAGAGCTGTTATATCAGCATTAGACAAGACGCAAGGGAGAGATAGAGAGAGATGTATTGTCACTCAGGGATGAAAACGATCTCCGTCTTTCTTTATCCTTCTCCCGCCCTCCCTCCTGTGAGTGCTTTTAAGGCACTACAGTACCACTGCAGCAGCAGGACGAGGAGGAGCGGTCAGAGTAAGACCCAAAGCACCACAAGTCACTCACACCGTCACGCACCCCCAAAAACATTCAGTAACAGAGATTTCTCTTTGTCCCTGGTGAGTAAATCTGGTATACCCACAACAAACCCATACCGTTATCACATGATCAATTCCAAAGGACCGCAACCGCTTTGTGACAAAAACACAACAGAGACTCTGCGAACAGTCTGGTCTGTCTGAAACAAAGATCGTGTGGTCATATTCAAAAGGCGCAACGATAAAACATGAAAAATTCTCTCATTCTAACCTAAATCGGGTTCAAGGATGAGGTTTAATATCCTCATGGAAGATCCGTTTAATTATTTCAGTACAATACTTCTCTGTTTTCTGTGACAGGGAGTCTGCGCTGAAATGGCATGAAGTATACTGATCCTGACCAACTTTATGAAGCCTTTTATGTGTGCATGTAAAGTGCAAAGTGATGAGGAGAGATAAAGCACTTGAACACACCATAACTGCAGTAATTTGGTAAAAACAACACATCACAACACCACTCTTCATCTGAAATCATGCCACTTATGAGCAACTCTTATCTTTCCTGCCACACAGCCACACAGGATGTAGACTGCAGATGATTCTATTTCTGCTTATCACAGGTTCACAGATATACTGTACCCACACAATCACATTCACACGGCACACACACACACACACACACACACACACACACACACACACATTTATATGACTATAAACTGGATCTGGATTGCATTAGTCAGCCCCCTGAGAAACCTGCCATTTAACGCTACCTGAAGCTTGTAACAATTTGTATTGTTCTGGTCGGTGTGCTCCAAGGCCACAGACTGGAGCATTTGGCTCTTGGTCTGCTGGAGCATTAATGGGCACAGAAGAAAGAGAAGTGCCAACAAATGAACGCACCGCAAAACAGCACAAAAGGGTCTAGTTATTCACTAAATGATGTGCTGAAAATGACTATTTCACTTGTGGCTCTGTGGAATAGTTCAAGAGGCAGCATGGAGGTCATTGTGAGAGTGGTACTCATTACTGTTCTAAAGGGATTGGAGAAACCTTGCTCAGAAGATGTCAGGGGAACTTGTTCAGCTCACAAAGGTTTGCAGAAATAAGCTGTCCACTTGTGTGCAATGGGTGTGTTTGTTTTACCTGTCCAGGCTGTTCGCAGGGTGTCTGGAATTCGGCCTGCTGGCACGTCTCTTTGACCTTCTTGTACTTGGGAAGGCTGTTGGTGTGCTGCGTGTTCAGGGAGTCGTCCTTCTTTCTCAGGATCTTTCTGCACAACAGATGTAAACAGGAGATCAGCACCAACAAAAGGACTTGTTCAGGGAGTCAATATACTATTAAGGTATTACAGTATTACAGGACATAAGTAAGCTGAATTAAAGTTTTATTCACTTTGAGAGTTTCCTGTTGTTGTTTTTTTTTACTTTCTGTGACTGCCAGTCCTGTGTGCTTCTCATAGTCATGGCTAGTGAATGGATAAGTTATGTAGCATCGGTGTTGTGCCAGAGGGTCTGGGCATGGAGCTCAGCTCAGCCTCACACCAGTGCCCAGCTCCAGGCCAAGCTGTTTGACCTTGGCTTGGCGTCACTTTCAACTGCCCTGCCTCCTTCTTCCACTGCTACCTACACAAGGCCTGGCTGAGTCTCTGCTCAGGCCATGCCAACCTCCACACCACAGCGCACCCCATCCCCTGCTCCATCCCCAACTCTCTGCCAATATGGCTTGGCTGCTCACAACACAGACAGAATGACGGCGACGATGAAGCCCAGAACAACCTGTCCCCTTTAAGAGTAGGGCCGTTGTTGCGTTGTCCGATCCCAACCTGCTCCAGGGGGGGACACAGCCAATGTTCACACACGGGCTTAGCTGTAGTCTCTAGCCTTTAGCCAAGGGTGATTAAAGAGCTAACAGTTGTTGTCCATGTCACTCCCTGATGGCTGCATTACGTAGATGATTGGATTCCCACACAGCATAGTCAGTCCCAGCTGTCAGTCAGAATTTCACAGGCTCGGCGGTACAGTACTGTGAGGTCATGTGAGGATATTAAATCACAGTGTATCACATGACTGATGAGCGAACTGTTCAAAAAACATTAGCTACTGTGTGTGCACTGCTACATCTGTGCCCAAGTAACAGCGTGAAAGGTCTGTGAAGGCTAATCTCAGCATTCAGAGACAAGCACACAGGCAGACAGCCATTCTAAACAGTGTGGATTAATGGAGGAATGGATTAAAAGAGCTAAAACCCCTACAGGTCAGAGGCCACGCTCTTTTTCATTTCATACAATGCAGTCCATGGACACTAGCTAGCTCTTATGTCACATAAACATACACCATCAGGAGACTGAGACAGCGTGCAGGAGAGCCAACCAGTGCTTCTATTATACTCTTAAATACGTGTCTCCAGATGTTGATGCAGTTGCTGGCAAACGAGCAAATTAGTGGAAAGGAGGGCTAAGCCAGCAATTTAAGAAAAAAAAATAGGGATTGCGTTGAAATGATAGTGGGTTGAGAAACAGCAGCTGTACGGGAGAACATGACATACTGTAATATACAGTATTATTACACATGCTGCCAGCACAATCTGGCCTCAGCCAATGGTACTGTTCTCTCACTAGTTTGTTTTCCTACCACTGCCCTGTGTCTTTCCTTTTGGTTCTTTCATTTATTTTTTTTTATTTTTTTGCTTGGCCATCTGTATCATGCGAAGACAAGCTTGATGGGATTATTTCTCTCCAAGCTGTCAGGTTTCTGTCAGTGTACCCCGGGCATTACCACAGCTTAACATGTTAAGTGAACAAAAGCTGGCTGTCAGATTGGAGGTATCATTTTCTGCAACATGTATCTGGCAGCAGAGAAGAGGTTAAAAAAAGACTTGACAGGGTTTGTGAGGGAGCATGTGCTGTATGCAATCGCGTGCGCTACAAAGAAAACAGTCTTGGGGGGAAACAGTCGAGCGTTTGCTGGAGAGCGGCTGCTGCATACCACACGGGGGGGAGCTGGTGACATGTCCTGTGAGTGGGTTGAGTGTGAGCCCTCTAGCCATTCCTCAGGTAACATCATCCTAAGCCTGGCTAGCCTTTGTTTATTTTGCGCGTGTCTGGCTCTACCATGTTACTGAAATGTATCTTCCGTCTGTCTCAGCCAGTGCAGGAACAGCAGGCTAAGTCAGGTTTAGGGCCCCGATCATGTGCTCAATATATGCAAGGCCCCTCTAAAAGACAAAGACTCTCCTTGTTTTTCTTGTAAGTGATCAAATATCCTAGTTACACACGTGTCAGAGCCTCTTGCGTGAACTGTCATCATTTGCCAGCCGCTTATAGCTTTACCAAACAACTTAGAATATTTCAGCCTCTTCCACCGGCATCGCCTTCCAAGCCGACTGTGGTCAGGAAATGTCTGTCAGATAACAAATAACCGGGAAAAAACGTCTGCGTTGCCGGAGGAGGGAACGTGCGTCGAGCTACGCACATTTCGGGTTCACTGAAATGTTTTGTCAGGTTTGTGTGACACACAATGCTCTGCAATGACACGAATGTGCCTGTGGTGTGGAAAGGGAATAAAGAAGCCCAGTTTACCCTCGCTCCACCAGGAATGTGTCCCTCCAGACTTTGGGTTTCCGGTTGGGTTTGAATCTGGGAAAACAAAACGCACAAGTTTATAGAATTCATATGGCCTATGTACTCACCATCGGTATGTAGTATTACAGTATGTCAGGTATACAGCTAGCCAACATTATATTGATGATAGCAAGCTCACAGGAGTTCAAGGCACTGAGCATTAAATAGACTATCCCAGGTCTTCCTGTTGCTGGAAATGTTTTCAATAAAACATTTTTTTCCATTTAGTTTAGTGCAGATATATTAACAATAGTTGTTTGTGCTTTTTTAAAAAGGACAATCATTATGTTTTATATTGTAAACTGTTTGTATCATGGGTTTTTCTGGAGAAACAAATGATTCAACTTGCAAACAAATTCGACGGGAAACTTCACAAGAAGAACCTCAGTGACTCTCTGCCAAAGTCCCGAAGCCAAGGAAAATCCACCAAATTGCCCTGAACCCACTTTGTGCTCAGCTGGAGCAAAAGCAATTATTTTGGCTCTGGAAATTTGCATTCTCTCAATAAAGGCAAATGAATATGACTTTTGCACATATCATGTGCAGTGTGCAATTACTGTACTGTACATAATATCCATTACAGCATGGTTTGATGGATCCATACAGACCTATTGCCAGTCCTCTCCTGTTCCAGCAGCTTAAGGATGGACTTTCCATCCATGTCTGGTGGAGTGTCCAGCCCAGCGATGTGGAGGATCGTGGGAGCAAGGTCAATGTTCAGCACCAGATGAGGGTTACTGCAGAGGTACATGCACATAAATTTACTTAATCTTCAGAAATATATGCAGTTATATTAAATAGCAATCACAATGAAAATAAAACTTCAAAAACTGAGAGAAAAAACATCTTGACCTTTAACCGTTTGGAGACCATTTGTAAGCTAAGAAACTCTGCAATGAGGATTTTAGTTGTTGCTGTGACTTACACTGCCCCTGGCTCTACATTGGGTCCTCTCAGGAAAAACGGCACACGGATGTCAAAGTCATAAGGCATCGACTTGCCCTTGACCAAACCAAACTGACCAATGTGGTAGCCATGGTCCGCTGTGTAGATGATGTAAGTGTTATCCAGCTCTCCAGTTTCCTCCAGCATGTCATAAACCTGGGAGGTAAAATGAGTGGCAATGAGAAGATAAACAGTGGACTACTCAGATATTAAAATCCTAAAAAAAGGCCATTCACAATCACACTCACCTTCTGCACTGAGTCATCCACAGACATGAGTGTCTGCAACCGCTTCCGATGGAGGAAGTTGGTGAACTCCATGTGAATGGGTCTCATGGGCCCTGTGTACTGCATGATCCAGTGTTTGTCCATATTTGGGGCATAGTTGTAGCTGGGAGTGCTTCAAGGGTACAGAAAGAGACAGGCATGTCAAACAGCTGCCTGTATTTATGGCTGATCTGACATACATGCATATTGTGTTATGAAGTTGCATGGAAGAAGAAAATCTTTTCTAGATGTGACTTATCAGAGCACGTATCAGCGATGAAGACTCCATTTAAGATGCCAAAAAACACCTGTCTGCTACTTTTCACAAACTCCTGCTCAGTAACAGGTGCCACAGTTGTCCGCTGCGTTAGACACGCATCAATAGTCGCTCTGTTTGTCGAAGGAAACATCTTAATAGTCGGCAGCCAGCACCTTAGCTGTTTTTCCACACCTCTCTCAGGCCATCTCTCCCCTCACACAGAGACGAGAGTCTCCTTGCTCCACTGCGCTCTTGGCACAGACGAGTCATTTGAGGGTTGGCACATGCTTAAGAAAATAATAGGCCCCAAAGTCAAGTTTGCAACAACTTCTGGACCGAAAACTCAATAAGTCATGGTCATTTGAAATGGGGGAATAGCAAGAGTGGATAAAGAGTGAGAGGAAGAGAGGGGGAGGCTGTCTTGTTTGTGGAGATTTAGCTGAGAGGAGCTGTTCACCTGTCTGCAGTATAAGCTGTGAAGTTAGCGGGCGAGGTGTACAGTAGACTAATGTTTTGGGGTTTTTTTTTACAGTTCAAAGTAAAATATTATATGAATAATCCACTGAAAGCATGTGGTTTAACTCCAGAAGTCAGATTTGTAGACTGTAGTTGGAATGTAAGATGATAATATTAATCATTAACTAATATTAACTCTAAACAAAAACGGGTTGTAGCCTCGAATAAGCAGCCACTGGACAAAGTATCAAGACTTGGATACTTAATGAAGACCTGCTATGGGAGCTGCTTTGCTCTGACTGAGTGAGCTGCCTTCTGCCCTCGTCTCCTCAGGCCTGCTTTGTGTGAAGGGTGAACTCTTCACCCACCTAGCCCGGCGGTCTAATAAGCACCACAAAGGGACCTGTCTCTGGGCAATGGGCCACCAAGGTATGGGGCCGCGGGCACCAGGGAACCAGGAATGTAGAGGTCAGTGGAACGAAGCCAGTCCATAGGAGAGGTCACACCTGCCACCTGTCACATATAGGTAGTGTTGTGTGGTATTAGCCCTGGATTAAAGCAGCCCAGGCTCCACTGCTCACCCCAGAATGTCTCCTGACCTTACAAAACTTAACACAGACACATCCCGCATGAGGATTAGCATCATTCCCTAAAGCAACTTGTTGAGCGACGACCAGAATAACCTCCATTCACTCCCTGCTATAGAGAGACATGCCACTGAGAAACCGCAGCACATCTACAGTGTTTAAAATAAGTCAGGAGCTTGGCTTACATCTAAGAGACAGGGTGAAAACACCTTCAACCAAGGAATGTTAATGACATTAACATCAAACCCTCCCCTGCTATTGTTGCTGTCAAAAGTACAGACGCTCATTTGATTTATGAGGCAGCTCCTCCTTTACTGCCACGCAGTCTCTTCCCAACTCTGTGCATTAGGACGTGAAGGTATACTGAATGCTACAAAGGCAAAAAAGCAACAGACCAGACAAATTTTCATGCATTAATAAATGACTTTACCAAAGCTTCTTGAAGCAACTCAGACTCAAAGTGGAACAGGACCAAAAAACCATATATATAAACGAATATGTTTCATAACATCTACCAGTGAAAAAAAAAGATTTTTCCATATCTGTTATGGAAGCGTGTAGTCATCATACATCAAAACAAACACCCAACTGTATTAACAACCTTTACTTCTGCCACACCACATGTTCCAAACACACACACACTCTGCCCCTATGCATAATCACTGGGGCAACCCCTTTAGTCACCCGTGGGCCCCAGTCCCACCCCCTACACCCAGAGGCTCGAGCTAAAAATAAATTAATAATGTCACAAAGGGTGTTCCAAAATCGCACAATGCATTCCTCCCTTTCCAAGAGCCGCGGGGAGAAACAACTGATTGATATGGACAGGATCAGGAAGTCCTTTCTGCGAATTTCACAGAAGGGGGGAAGCGGGAGGGGTGGTGGAGGGAGGCAAGGGATGAGAAAAACGAGACAAGACACTAGGAGACGCAGAGGGAGAGATAAACAGAGAGACAGACACAAACAGAGATATACAGATAGAGCGACAGAGCGGTAGAGCAAACAGACTGAGGGGAATGTTAAGTGAATAGAAAGTGAGAGGAAGGAAGTGGAAGACATTGACAGTGCTGGGAAACAGAGAGAAAGAGAAATATTAAGCAGAAATGGCAGCCATGAACCCTATAGCTACTAAAACATCATCCCTCCCCCAAATGCAGCGAAGCAGTATATCCTGGGAGCTGTGTAAGAGGGCCCATCAAGAGATAGCAGGGCATGTTGCCATGGAACGACCCAGAGTACTCAACTCAGTGATGAGAGTTTGTGGGAGGCCAATGTGGGCTTGGCATGAACACAGTGCTCCGTAAAAAAGCCATCCCCAATCCCTCTTAATGGTATGCGCCCCAGCTATTCTTGGATGATAAATCATTTTGATTTCACGCTTGCCGAGTCGTTGGCCCGAGCAGCTTCTAAGCAACCTGTCATCACTGGGGATTGAGGGGCGTGAGCACTGTAATAATGTTAGGTACACCAAATCATAAAAACTCAAATTGGATGTTAACAAGAGAAATTCCATACGGCAGCAGATGAAAGCTACCACAACACCTCCGTATATGATCTCAAAACATGGGGCCTAAACGTTCCGTTTTCATTATGTTACAGGGTTAGAAGACCTGTGGAGGAACACTGATGAGGGTTATGTGTTGGAGCGTGTGCAATAACGTGAGTCTGAATGTTACTTACATGTGCTGAGAAGCATTTGGGAAGAGTTCTGCGTACTGTGGAGCTGAGTCCTCTGGGCCATGAGGGGCAGCGTGACTGATGACCATCATGACAGGACGGTGAGGGTACACCCGCTTGGACATGCGGAAAAAGTTGATGCTGTCGTTGGTGATCAGATCTGTGAAGTAGTCCTGAGGAAAAAAAGAGAACGAATAGCAGGAATAAATAGGAATTATTCGGTGCTGCAGGGATTAAGTCCCACCGAGAGAAGCCGAAAGGAGAAGGTGGAATTGCGGAAAAATGCAAAACAACATGAGCTTTGATAAATCTCAGTCCAATCACCATGACATGTTGCTTTCCCTCGTCCAGTCATTTTTAAATAAATGGAGAGGGGCCAGTGGGGATATGAACCGGGGCCATTGAGTACACTACACTACCAATCTGTCGAGTCAACAGCTGGCAACTTGCCTGCGTGTGTGCAAATGTGAGTGTGCGCTTGAGTCAGTGTGTGTGGATGTGCATGTGTATACAGTATATGGGCTGTTGCCTCATCAGTGAATCTCTGCACTATTGAATGTGACACCACTTGATGGTGAGAGGAGCCTGGCGCTCTCAAATGGTATGTTGTTATGACAGATCCAACCCCTCTACTCCTCTCCGGGCTATCCGTTCCCTTTCTCTTATTTAGCTTCATTTTATTCCGTCCCTTTTCTCTTAACATGTGTTTTCTTTCCTTCTCACGGATTCACTCAGGGAGATAATGGAAGGCGCAAATCAGGCACAATAACCTCAAAAGATACAAGCCTCAGGCATAACTGGAGAAATGAGCTGGAGTGAGTGATGACTTGTATAGAGGAGATGGGAAAGACACAAGTTCTCTAAGACCCTGAGTGCTCTGGTTTTCAAATTTCAGGGAGAGGACAACTGAGGGAATAAGAGTGTAACTCACTGTAGAGAGCTTAGACTCAGGAAATGTGAAATTGTCACATCAAAGAAGCCACAGGCGTGACAATTTATCAAAACCTTTATTCCAGGCGTGGAAGAGTCTCTTTTTAAGACGTACGGTAGGTCACACCCTGAACTAAAATCACAATAGCATTTGCCAAGTTTCCAACAGTAGATTAACCATTCTACCTGCAGCTCTGGCATGCCGCTGTCTGGCATACAACATGCGGAAGGGAGTGCCAGGCTCAGAATGAAAGGGTAAAGGGTGATTTCCGTGAAATGTCAGAAGTGGGTTTGGCTGATTCATCCTGTCTCTATTAATAGGCTTTATAGCCTGGCCAGCTTTAATAGCCTGGCAGGCTGCACATGCCCGTGGAGGCTGGTGATTGCGTGCACATGGCAAAATATTGCCATGCTTGTTTTCTCTGCGTTACCAGCCCTCCATAATCTGAGCCACTGCTGCTAAAGGCTCTGGCGGGTCAAAATGAAGTGACAGTGTCATCGGGAACGCCAGGCCAACAGGTCTAAAACAATCAGGGAGGAGAAGAGTATCCCTTTTCCCAGAACCATCTGGAGATGATGAGCATTAAGTGGCAGTCTCATAATACAAACTCATTCACACATAGTTTAATTCCCTGATGACCTTTGTCTATTTAAACTGCGATTATGACGTTTTAAGTTTTCTAACAATCTGGTTCAACTGGTTTTGCAGCTTTGTTATTACAAAAATGGTACTTGAGGAGCTGTTGATTAATTTCATTCAAACTGATTGCTGATCAATGGGAATATCTGTTTGCACCGGTGACACCAACATACCACATCTGGCTTGCAACACAGGCTGCTTTGTGTCTTTGTGACAGTTGACTTCTGTTGTGGAATGTAAAGGGAAAAAAGAGCACAAATCATATTCTCAAATTAAATCACACACAAAAGGTCCTTGACAAAGGCCTCAGCCTCAATGAACTCATCCTCCTACACATGGAAAATCAAATTGGACCAAACTGAATGAAATCACTGGGCAAGTGTCTCATATAATCACCATGACACCGTGCCAGCTGCAATCTGTGTGGAATACCATGACCTTCTCACCCAGTGTGAATCTAAAAAGAAAAGTTGTGCTTGTCCCAGTGGTAGCAGGTTAATGGTTTTTGGCAGTAAATAGCAAATAGTGTGTCCATTTGGTTTTAAACCGCAATCTGCTGACCAAGCCCATGTCATGTAAACACCTTGGCCTCAGCCTGTGGGTAACTTTACACCTCAGTCCAAGTTGGCAGAGGAATAGCAGTCCAAACATTTGTTTGCCCATCTTTTGGGTAAGTCATCTTGAAACCTGACACGTATCCAAACTATAAACCCTCCTCGTGGATTCCTCATGTACCCAGGACTACGCTACCTGGAAAGATATTGGCATGGAGCTGCGAAAACAAGCTGACAGCGCTTGCAAAAACATTTGGGGAAGATGGATGACCGATGGCATCCAGAGCCACAAAAAGATAGTGTTCACCTCCAGAGTCTAACAGCATTAAAGGGAAATTTCCCCTTCCTTTCTTATAGTGGTATTACAGCCCAAAATCATTCAGCAAAATGGTAGACAGACAGAAAGAGACAAAAACAAATACAGGGTGGTATTTACCACAGCCAACATTGGCTTCTTATAAATATGCTACAATTTTACAGTGTCTAAATGTTGAACTAAGGCACGTCATAATAAAAGGATGCTGGAAAAAGAGGAGACGCCACCTCGAGTCGGCTCATTCCCTTTAATTCTCGAATGAGAATTCCTGTCCGCCTGGATCACAACACCATGATAAGTGAAGTGCTTCACTGTCTGTATTTATAAGTGGAGTGAAACCTGCAATTTGTCAGGCGAAGTCTTTATATCAGGTCATAAAGGGAAAACAAATGAGTGATTGAGTTAATAGTCCCTTTTTAGAAATTATGGGAACACATACCTTGGCATAATCGGCACCATGTTTCTCCTTGTAACCATTCCGACAGACAGTGTAATTATAGAAGCGGGAATTTTTTATCAATCCAACCCATTCGCGCCACCCAGGTGGGATGTAGCTGCCATTGTACTCATTGAGGTACTTGCCGAAGAAGGCTGTAAAGGAGATGGAAAAAGAAAGAAGGTTTATTTTGATATGCAGTCTCATGCCATAAATTCATGCTTTCTTTGTTTGCTTATGTCTGTGAAAATCTTAATTCTGTGTGACTTTTATCTGCGTGTGCGAGTATGTGACCCAAAACTTTTTTCACTAGTCTCTTTTTCCCTGGCTTCGCTGCACAGTATTCTCGGATAGGCTGGGCAGGAAGCCAGCCAGTCCCAAAGACAGCTAATTGCAGACTAACGCATCAGCTCGAAAACCGCAGGCCGTGCTGCAGCCCACAGGACCCCACTGAGCTGCCCAGTCCAACGCCTGCCCATCACTCACACAGACACTGTCTGATGAGACATGACAGAGACCTGGCAGGCTCACTGTGTTTGCACTTCTCACAGCAGACAGCCAGGCAGGGTGACAGAGTTGAGCTTACTATAAAAATTTGCATTGAGTGAAAATAAAGAGGACATATGAGCTGGTAGTGATTGACAGTATCTTGGCAAAAAAGGGGATGTATGGAATCACATTTTGTGTTAATGTAATCAAGCCAAACTTCTTAAATATCAAACAGAAATAAGAATTTGAGAGAGCATAACTCACTGAATCTGATTTCATAGTAAGATTCCCAATCATAAGCTGAAATGTGCCATTTTTGAGAGACAGCAGGGTAATAATGGGAAAACATCATTACAGTTAGACATATATACCAGACATACAGCAGGATCTTAATGCTGACTCTAAATAGAAAAATACACATAGATGTGAGAGCGTTTCTTTGTTGACCAACCTGTTCTGTAGCCAGTGTTGTTGAGATAGACGGCGAATGAGCGAGGCTCATGCTGAGCTTGCCAGGAAGGCGAGGAGCAGTTCTCATTGTTGGTGTAGGTGTTGTGGTTGTGGACGTACTTGCCAGTCAACATGGAGGACCGTGACGGGCAGCACATGGGTGTTGTGACAAAAGCATTGGTGAAACTCGTGCCTCCGTCCTCCATGATCTTACGGGTTTTATTCATTACCTGCAGAGAACCTGAAGGACGAGGTAAGAAGATCAGTGCTGTTGTTTTTCTGAAATCTTCACTTTGTTACATCGCTGTCAACAGGTTGGGCCAATACATACTATGACAACTGTTGTTACTTTGAACTTTTGCATCCATTTTCATGTGGACAAACACAGTTCAGTCTAATTAGATGGCTTCACCTTTTCTTACTGAATTCTCTGAGTACCAAATAATTATAATTCAGCAGTTAATAGGCCAGATGGCCACTCGGCTCTGGCTTATGGCCTCTATTTAATATTTCATGTGTGGAGGAAGACCACATAAATCCTCATGCAAATACACAAAAAGACAAAGAAATACATTACAACAGTGTTTAAAGAAAAATAGGGACAAATACAGAAATAAATGTAAGAAACATTGTAAAATTAAGGAAGAAAGCACCAAAATGAAATGTAAATAGGGCCCGTGGAATTCCTGGAAGACCAGGAAATGTGCCAAACTTACCCAACTCAACATCCTGGTCGTCAGTCATGATGAGGATAATGTTGGGCCGGATGTTTCTGCGGTCTCTCTGGATGCGACCCCTCAAGCCCTGAGCCCTGGTGGTGATGAAGGCCCAGCTGCCTGGAGCCCAGTCCAGAGACAGCAGGGCCAACCAAGCCAGCCACTGCATCAGCATGGTGCCCGAGACGACAAGAGACAGGATGGGTGGAATGGAGGATTAATGGAGAGATGAAGGGAGGGAGAAGAGGTCCAGCCAGGCCACTCACTCACTCACACCCGTGCAGCTCTCGCAGCTGTGGTCAACTGTGAAGAGACAGAAGGAGAAAACACATGGAGACATTACAACAGGGAAAAAGGAAATAAAGTGGGCTATTTTGAAAGGAACAGAATAGAGAATTGCATCATATTCTCAGAGACAGCCTGTCCCTCAAGGAACATTTAAGCATATTTACTTGAAATTGTGTGGATCTGCCTGGTCACAAATCATACTCAAAAACAAGAGTTTATCCATAAACAAGGAAACCAAAGACGTTTCTTCCGTGCTTTAGCCTTTGATCTTTCACCACGGAAGAGTCAGCCAACAGTTTCTACATATGTTGCATCCTGAGCGAAACTCCATCAATACTCTCCTCTGAAAATGCAAGTAAATCACAGCAACCCATGGAAACATTTAAAATGCCAAAATGGCAGCAAAGATCCAGAAACAAATCTCACCTCAGAGAATCCCATAAGTCTCATTTTCTTTGGTCTCTTGTCATAGGACCCATGTGTTTTTTTCTTCTGTGTTTCCCTCTCTCTCCTTCTGTGTCAAATAACAGACGCAATCACACACGGAAACTCTCTTTCACCACTAGAGAGCTGTTGTTCAGCTAACTGTGCCGCGACTGCGCTATTGGCTGCCTGTACTCAAAACACCCACAGCCACTCAACTGCGCCAACCAATCGCAAACCACCTTCCACCTGTCACTCAAAAGTCACCCCCCGGTGAGTCAAGCGTGACAGAGGGCCGTTGGGGAGGATGGGACCACACTGGGGGGGAGGAGGTTAGGGGGCACGGGGAGGCGGAGAGAGGGTTCCGCTACATTAACCTCAGTGCCACTGTCGCCAATCACAGATTACCACTGAGTCATCATAGCTCTTTGCAGCCTCTTGCTCACTTACAATGTCATGGTTGGTCATAGCAAGCCTGCATATCCTTAAAATCCTAAAATCCAAAGGAACAGTGTAAAATTCATACTAGAACTAATCCATAAATCCAACATATAATCACAGGATTAGGTGGTAATATAACACAAAAAGTAGGTAAAATGAGTTTAATTAACAGGTAATTTTCAGGAACAAAAATATGTGTGAAAGAATGGCCTGTGGCTGGGAGATGAACTGTGACGCTGCAAGTGCTCCATCATCCTTGATGAAAAAGTGCCTTATGGACAGCAATCCCACTGAGTGGCACCATACTGCTCGCTATTCTGAGTTAATGACCTGAAAACAAATGGCAGGTCTAGGACACCTGAGCCTAGTCAAACCCCACTGGGTGGCTCCGCCCTTACACTTATTTCCACAAAAGAGTCACATGCCCATTGGCTAGGAGTGGAAACTATAACCTGAAATAAGTCATCATTTATGGCATTTGACATATAATGGAAGGCCCTTTGGAGAAATGTATCAAAAGAGTTTATTAAAAGAGTAAAATGCATAACAAGCTTTTCATTAATGCAATATGTTTTAGTGCTTTGACAGTTACTGCACATTTATGAGGATTTATGTACTTTTACCAACTGAGTTTTATTTAGATCAGTGCAGATGACAGAGTGTCATGTGTCCAGCTACCACATATGTACAAGCACACAAACATAAAGCACATCAAGAAAAAGCTTACAATCACTTGCTCTCACCGATGTGCTAACCAGATGGCCAAACATAAGATAACACCACTACAAATGATCTTCTCCTACAAATATATCAAATGGGTGAATAGGTGAGCCATGTCCTTTTCCCTGCAGTGCATTAGTTATCTGTTTTCCCTACAGTGAGATGTTGTCTATGATAAGCAGAGCTTCAGACCCAGCTTTAAGAGCACTTTGGTCTGTCCTGCGTTTCAGATGAGCAGCATCCGGGCCAGCCAGCCCAGTCATCGTGACAGGCCCTGTGCAAACATTGGCGCCGTTTGGACAAACACCCCTCCTGCGCAGGGTGGCAGAGTGCACAGAACCTCACAGTGAATTACACACACAACGCAAACTACTGTACAAACATATGGTGACACGCAGAAACTCATAAGACACTCACACACAAGGCTTTCTCCCACAAAAACCAATTCTCCTGCTGTGAGGGTCCAAGTCCTCCTACATAAATGGGAAAGCTTCCCAGAAACAATAGACATAGCCCAAATCTAGACAAAACTCTGAGTCTCTATTTCTGTCAAACTGTGGAAGACTTGAAATCAACTGTAAGCCAGTCAGCCAGCTAGTGTAATGTTAGCACCCAGTGCGAATTCAATTTTACATGCCAATGGTTCCCAGCAATAGCCTCTTCATGCGACTTAGAGAAGTGAGAAAACAGACAAGAAGGTCCATTGTGGAATCTGATACAAACCTTGTGGTGCTGATGTGGTTAGTTATAGCGGTATCAATGGCCACACTGTCTGAAACAAGCGCGATGGCAGGGCTAATAAAGTGCCGAGCATAGTGGCCAATGGGACGTCGGGCCGAAGTTACGCAGGCAAAACAACACAGCTGCTGCCCTTCGGGTTACCTCTCGCCCTAACTCAATTTCACCTGATCCACTTTCCACACTAGGTCATCTGAAGTTCACATATGACCAAACAGGATTTCAGGCAGTTCTGCATCTACTAAATGTACCCCTGGATCACCTGACAGCTGTCCATCTCAAAGTCACCTCTCATCAAAGGAAACGCCACAATTATTTATTTATGTAGCATCCTCAGTAACCCGACTTGTTCATGGTAATAAGACATATGGAGCTTTAAGCCACTAGGGGAAATGAGCAGCTAAATGTGCACAGACCAGTGTGGAGAGATTAGTGGCTGCTGTTTGTAGAGCAGTTAGATTGATGGCCGTTGGCTGTAGCAGGACTAATGGAACATGTAGGAAGTTTCCTGTTAACACGAGGAAAACTCAAAGTTAAACGTAACTCTCAATCAAAATTACAAATTTAGCAGACATTGCTTCCCTGTGTGCACCTAAATCTGTCTTTGTCACATGGTCAAAGTCCAATGGCTTCAGACAGGGTGATGAGAGTACCATTAATGTGTTTTATAGTCTGTTTTGATCTGGAGCATTTCCATCAGCATGAGTACAACACACATACATAAATATGGACAAAACAGTTATTCAGAAATAAGATTGTAACTGCTTTAGACAAGATAAATGAATGCAGAACAGGGTTTAAATATGCATCACAAAGCATCATTAATGGTAAATATAGTCATACATTTGTTTAATATGTATATTAAGAAGTACACGGGCTTCAGATTTGAATGTTGGACAGCACTTAAATTGTCCAGATTGGATAGTTTAAATACTGCTTTGCTGGTGATCAGGATTAACTACATTGAATTAGACCTGTGTGTTCAAACACAGTCACATCTGAGTGTTTTGTTTTGTACACACGCTTTAAAAAGTGCTATCCAGAGTTCTTGCCCCGAGGCACAGTTGCACACACGCAGCAGGGACGGTACCAAATACGTCCAGCTCTAAACATTACTGGATGTATTTAAACTGAAGGGGCAGCTCATGCTCTGTAAATTCAAGAAACAATGTGAGTAAATATGCTAAAATCTGAAACTTATTACATATTTGGCTTGTGAGGCCCTCCTCTGCAAGTGCCACTGTTTCTTTCTTGCCTCCAAAATGCATGCTGCCAATTTTATGAACCCCTCGAGAACCCCCTGTGAGAATAATGTTTCATGTCATTTTCATAAACCTTTCATTTTTGAATGAGTTATTTATTTATGTCATCTAGCGTGATATAAGTAGAACAGGCTCCTTATATACATCTGTGGAACAGACAAGAGGTCTTTATTCCTGGACGGAGTCAGAGGACTAGGGAGCACATTGTTTCTCCTTCCTCATTGTTTTGGAGGATTAGCACTAATGACCCTTTAAATGAGCCTTTACTGTACTCATCATGGTTAAGCTGGGGGAAGAATATTGGGGAGGGATGGGAGGAACGTAAAATGCCCAGGGGTTCAAAGGACTGGAACAAAAAGGCCACTATGGAGTTTTCAGACACACAGCTGCCAGATACATAAAAGATGTGCAATTTTCAGATTAATGGCCATCAACACTCGGGACTTTTAGCACACCTCAACACCCTACTAATCTTTTACTAAAACTTTTTTTTCCTTCTTTACTTGCAGAAAACAGCTCTTTCACTTACTCTCCTTTGGCACATGCGGCATTGCTCAGCGATTTGGTATGGCTGCACAGACAGCTGTGCTTTGTGCACAGAGTAAAGCTGAACATAATAGAGTTGCTGCTTGTGTAACCATTCAGGGCAGTACTCTCTGGCTGGTTGGCAGTTGTGCCCTCCAGTTAGGGCCTCAAACCACACACCCCGCTGCACCCCGACCCTCCTCTGACCCGAGTGGTAATATGGCTTTGATGGTGGCTTGTTTAACCTAACCTCAGCAACCTGAGGCTACCCACACACAGGGGTTAAGAGGGGAAACTCTGAGGGAAGAAAAATTGAACGAAGGGGGCTCAGTACAGAGGCATGAAGGTAACAAAAGTCTTGTAAAAGCCTGGTCGTGATTGCCCTGCATATTCATTTCAGCGATGGCAAACAGGCTGCATCTGGCTTAGGTTCTGTTCAGTCAGCAGTGGCAGTCTATACATTTATCAGCTGTCACTGAAAAACAGCAGACACACTGAAAAGACGCAAAAGGGAATAAGTCTGTGAAAAACACAGTGACTGACAGCCATGAATCCATTTATCCTTTGAAGCAGCGCGTTTGTCCTCTGATATGTGTCTGCACACAGACTTTGAATGTCATCCAAGTCAGCACAGAGAGCTTGGAGGTGAGGGGGTTCACCTTCCCAAAACAAGATGCAAGTCAAACCCAAACCAGATGCCCACGTCCCACTGAAGTAAATCAATCACTATTCACAAAGGGCCTCGCTATTAGGGACAATGGCTATTTCAAAGTACCTCAAATCCCCTCTTATTTCTGTCCATTCTCTCTCCCTCTCCCTCTTTATTTGCCCAGTCCATCACTAAGGCAGCCAAGTCACAGAGGAACAATGGCAAAGAGAGGGGAATTAAAGTCTGATGGCAT
Organism: Datnioides undecimradiatus; assembly: GCA_008933995.1. NCBI lineage: Eukaryota > Metazoa > Chordata > Actinopteri > Lobotiformes > Datnioididae > Datnioides > Datnioides undecimradiatus. The sequence goes on from WARS01000010.1 coordinate 3,746,512, forward strand.
AGTTTGAATTCTGTAGGCTGCTGTGTGACTACAGGCTCCATGAGTAGCAATAACTGCAAAGGCCTTTTAACATACAGTCACAACTTTGTTCAGGGACAGACACAAGTCAGGCAAGATGAAGATGAAGAACAACAATGTTGGATATCTTGATTTCTGCTTCAGACCAGTGACATTTTTCAGCACAGGCTGACCATTCCCTCTCCATTTCAGGGGGGAAAATGATTATTGCAAGCCCTTAGATTAAGGTTTGTCCAAATATTTCTGTAATCCAAGGGAATTCGGCTGGTCTGCTGCCACGAGGACTGACGAGGGCCTTTTACACTGAGGAGGGCCTGTGTCAGAGTCCGCTGTGCCCAGCAGGCCAAGGGCAGCACATTGTACCCACCAAGGCCCGCCCGTCAGCCACACTGAGCTGACTGAAGGAGCGCTCTGTCCCAGTGCACTCACTTGGCTGTGGGTATGCACTCGGAAAATGCTCAGACCTTGGTGTTTTCAGACTCTTAACTCCACTGATTTGTTTGACCAAAATGCCCAAATTGGTGTAGGATCTATGACAAAATTCCAGTGAGAAAACCAAGTGCAAAGCAGCAAGGAGAGATCACTGGCTCTTTGTTTCAACATGTTTATGGCCACACAACCCTTAACCTTGACAGGCACATTCAGAATCATCATGTCGCCCATGTTAAAACTATAAAACTTCAGATGTTATGGCAAAAAATGATTCCTATGGACTGGTATGTGGTATAGTTGGAGTACAAGGTTAATGAAGAAGAATGGCCTCAATTCAGAGAAATGCGAACCTGGAGGGAGTGTGCGTTCACGGCTATTAGTTAAACCCCTCAAACCCCTCTCGGACCTGGTAAGAGACCCTTTGTAGTGCCAAGGCTGCCAGGCCACCCCATCAATATTATGGATGCATCTCAATGCATAATTAAATGAATCCTGGTCCGAAAGACTTCAAAGTGGGAATGGCTTGCGGGCCACCAGGTGGTCTGTAGGCAATCATGGAGGCTTTTTGAGAACCCTAAAAGGGAAATGATTAAAAAACACACAAGGTCATTTCTAAAATGGGGAAAGCTGACTGTATTTATTTGTGTATGCATGTGCGTATGTGTGTTTCTGTCCTGAAGGTGGTGTGTATTTAAGTGTTCATATCCGGAACCATGCACACTCTCTGTTGAGGTCTGTATATCTAAGTAAAAGCCTCATGCTGCTAACACTGACAAATGGGGCTTAGTGTAGGTCAGTAGAGCTGGTATCACTCACCTACCGTCATTATCATTATAGTTCAGGAAATTCCTGCTCCCTCTGTTGAAAATTAGTAGGCAAACAATGTTGTATAAATTTGCTTTCCTTGTGTAATAAATATAATTTAAAATAATAATAATCAAAAATATGTGATCTAATGTTTTTTATACTTTTCCTAAGACATGCACTGCTCCTTCAGAAGGCTGAATTTTACAAGTGGAAAAGCAGATTTACCATTCAAGAGGGTGAGGAAAAGGGTGAGATAAAAAGAGGGGAGGGAGGGGAGAAAGAGTGAATGAAAGGGAAAACCACTGGTCTGATTTATAGTGTGATATGAAAACATGGAATCACAATCAGTGGATCTGCAGCCACAGTTATATGATATGAACCTAAAGCAAGCACTTTCTTGTTAAATCTATTCTCAGCCATGAATGGAAACCATTAGCGATAGACGACCTCAGATGAATCAAATACAGCACATTAATATTCCTCCAGCCACTTACTTGTCAAAACCCACACTCCCATCAAAAACACTCTATCAGGCTGTGAGAGCTGCGGACAAAGTCGAAGCGAGATGGGAGGAGAACGTATTGCTCGCTCATGGGTGGCTTTCTTGTCTCTTTGACTCGTCAAATATACCCCAGATAAATTATTCCTTTTACCACAAAAGAGAGCTATGGCAAATTGCTTCAATGGGTTTCCACTGAGGTAATTGTCAAGAATAAAGAGATTGACTTCTTTTCCATGAAATCAGCGGCATGGTGGCACAGAGAAAGAGGGAGACACAGAGGGGAAAGAGAGAGTGAGAGAGAGAGGGAGCAAATGCACCAACTCGGAAGGATTTGTTTGTGTTAAAGCTCGGCAGTTTACCAAGTTCAATAGCCCTGTAATCTTCACTGATCGCTGACTTGAGAAGTGTGACTTGAATCCTCTTTCTTGCATATAATGGAAAATGACAAGGGAGGAAAAGAGCTGTGTTAATGAGTTTGAGGACAACTGGTGATTAAACTAGTAAGACTTGATTAGGAAGATGCAAACAGATTACAAATTTACCAAAAAAAGGATGGGTTTACAGACATAAAGATCCACATGGACCTCTGATCGATTCATGACTCAATCAAATTCGGTAGGATAGGTAGAAAAAAGTTTTACATAACAAACTAAGCTTTTCCCCTTCTCTGTGTTAGTGTGTGTCTGTGCTTAGAATAAAAATAGAGTTCTCTTGGCTCATAATGCAGAGTAAAGAGAATTATGTCAACGTCAATACAGACAGAGATGTGTTTAGCTGCAAAAAAAAGGAAACAAATCGGTACACAAAACATCCTCTATTCAAACTGAGCAAGCACTGTGCTTTCTGGGAAAGGCAAGGCATGAGACATCACATTTATGACATAAATCCAAACAGACAATCAGACGATTGCATGCACCTGGAATAAACCAAATTTAAGGCAAAACAGAAAGTTTGGTAGCTGTTTTTTTCCAAAACAATAAACATGGTATATCCAATTATAAATGAACAGTTGCCAACAAATGTTTAGACTGAGCTGCAAAACCTCAAGTTGGATACAAGTTACAGTACTTGAAGTGGATAATACTATAGAAAATGTGCTGTCCACTGAGCCGTGGAACCAGTTCATTCTGATGTAAGTGAATAAAATTTGAACAAGCGTTTAACATTTATTTATGTGAGTGCAACCTAAAGCGAAAGTGGAATCAATAAAAAGGGAATACAAAAGGTAGTTTCCTCAAGGTGACGTGGTCGCAGCCCAGTCAGCACTAAGTGCAGTGCTGCTGCTGGCACATGAAACTAAACACCCCTAAAATGTGGAACATGTGTAGGCATATTCTCTGGGAACTGTAGACAAACATAGACCATGAGAACTGGTCTGCGTGACCCTGGAAGCCATAAACAAACTCCATGGCTGTGACACACCAACATGATACCACTCATAAAAATGCATTCATCCGATTGCACCTGTGCCTATTCAGCACTCCCTTTCTGTCCAGGCCTGAGAGCATATGTGCGTGTGTGGATTTGGATATCATATACTCTGTGTGCGTTAGTCACTAGCCACTAGTCATTCACTGAAACAGCCAGAGTGAGTATCAGTCAGACTTGAACACAGACAGACACGAAACCTGTAATTTGTACACAGGGGAGCTCTCCTTTCCATTGCCTCTGGCTCAGTGTGTGGCTTTCCAAAGCATGCAGTAACGTCATTTGTAATTTAATTAACTTTATCCCGTCTGGCAAAAAAAAATCCAGATCTTACTGTATTGTAAAATATCTTAACTTCAATATCTACTGAAAGATGAATTAGCTTACAGAGCAAAAAGCGGGAAGCTTTCCCCTCCACATGCTGCCATTCCTTTACATTTGAGCCAGAGTTGAAGGAATGCAGGCAAAACATCATCCCAACATGTTCAAGAGACACCAGCCAAACTCAGCTGAACTTGCCGCAAGCAATTCAAGGAAAGCGAAGCGAAGATAATGTGTGTCATGCAATGCTGGACCATGTCAGTATAAACAAAGTTGCTCAACCTTCAATACTACAACTGTTCAAATATCCATTCTGCATCCACATGGCAAAGACGGGCTTGTTCAAGTAAGGGCAAACAGGACCAGAGGCTACCAGTAGCACATGGCCAAGTCCACACATATAAAGTGTTTGTGCATGCGCGCGCGCACACACACACACACACACACACACACAGAGGTGCACATGGGCAGAAGAGGGGAGTGCTGGCAGAGGCTGAATGTGTTTGCCCGCTCCAGGGGAGAAGGAAAGAAAGGGAGCAGAAGAGCTGAAACAAACGCATGCTGGCTTCTATTAGTTAGCTGTGGAGCGGGATGGAGGGGTGAGGAAATGTATTCATTCCTCCTGCCCCCTCCCCATCCATTCCCATCCCTTCAACCCTCCTACCCCATTATCTCCATTCTGGAAAGGCGGCAGATGAAAGGGACAACCCCCCAGTGGCCGCACGTCTCCCTCCAAACTTACGCCGACGCGTTCTGACGGCTGCTTAATTGTACGTGATACAGGCAAGGCCCTTTCTCTTTCAAATCTAAAACAGATTGCTTCTCCCTGGGGAGGGGATTATTAGACAAGTAGAGATGACAAAGCAGGGACAGTGCAGCCCTCTAGGGGGTAGTGGGGGGGTGAGCTTGTGGAGAGTGTGTGTGTGTACACGTTTTTCTATGTTTCTCTTTTGTACATGTCTGTGTCACAAGAAGATTATGTTTGTGTCCATGTGTTTCAAATGGGCGCACGTGTGGTTGACAACCAAGAACGCGTGCACAAGATCCAGCTGCTCGTCACAACAAGATCACTGGAGCTTTCTGTCCACTTCAGACTTTTACTTTCTTCCCCTCTTTATCACATGTTCACACCTCCCGTACTCTTATCTTGGCCTCTTCTACTTTATCCCTCTTCCCCTCTGTGTCTCTCTTGACCCAGCTTTCTCCTTCTCCCTCTTAAGCCCATGCTGCAACCATGTGCAGTGACATTTGAACAAAGGCTGCTCTGGACATCACAGAAAAAGCATTAAAATCCTCTCTCTCTCACTTGGTGGTTAAAAGTGCACATTAATGAATGGAGCCTAACAGCAATCCTGCATCTTCTCTGTCTCTATTCATTCTCAGGCCAAAATTACAAGGACCTGGTTAGGGGTCATTCATGGCTGTTGCATAGTTGAGAACCCTTTCTTCACAACACATATGCAGTCATTAAGGCAGAGGCTCAAGACAAAGACAAGGGGGACAACGCCAGAGACTGTGAGCTGCAGCCTTAAACGTGTGCAAGAACTAGATCCAAGGCGGGAGGATCAGGCATTCCTACCAATGGTGAGCTGAATGTGATGTTTGCATGCCCTGACCTTTTACTGCTCAAATGAGAGGCTGAACAAACACATGGGGGTGCTATTGTGAGCGACCCATTACCCCAAAAATAGATCTATGCAGCGTGTCTTTGTGTATCCAGATATGCATGGCAGATTTCCCTGGAGATATGTCCTCAAAAGTCAAGGACATGTTGAAAGGCTGTATGCTAGCGTGTTAAAACTCCATGGAAATGTTTGATCAGTAAGGACAACAAAAGGAACTGAGAAAGTGGCTGACTCATCTAAAGATAGCCTTTCAAGATCCCACATAAATAAAAGCATGCCAAATGCTCACTGTTCAAATACTGGTCATTTGCAGTGATAGGGCTGTGCAATCTGCTCCATCGCTACTATGCAATCAGGCTAGTATGAGGAACACTATCATTAAGCTGAAGAGATAAACAAGTGCCGGAGGAGAGGGTGGTTTAGGAAATCTTTTCTTAACATGCTCGCACACAAGAGAACACACACCAACTATAGTTAGATAGCATCTCTTTTTGTATTTTGCAAAACAAAAAAATCACAGGATGTTGAATAATTCAGTGAGAGTATTTATTTAGTCATCGGCCAGTTTAGATGATTAGGTGCAATTTGATCAAACAAATATTTATGGCAGTTTGGAGAACGCTTGATTTGCCAGTTCCAAAACCAGTTTTTTTCCGTTTCAACACCATCTCAACTCTTTTTTTTTCATATTGGCCATGAGTATCTCCCTGTTCTTACAGTAGAATGGAAAAATCATCTGCGAGGCTTTCAATTTAACTGCAACCAAGAAACCCCATAATGACAGAATTCATAAATGTGACTGCTGTCATTGTGGGGTCAAGTTGAGAGAGTACAATGCAGCACGATCACAGTCTGACTCGGCTGAGATCAAATTATGGTGCTGATTTGAAGAGAAGAAGAAGAAGAAAGAAGAAGAGGAGAGGGCAGGTTTTATGTTTGGACCAAATGAGAGAGAAAGAATGGAAAAGGTGAAATACTTGCTGACTCTCTGCTCAAAAATACTAGAACCCTTCATGAAATGCAGGACCTTCAACATGTAGAGCACATATTATAAGTCATGCATTTAATGCCCGTCTCATTTCTTATAATAACTAGCCAGCTATGAATGCCTCTGACCTTGTTCATCAGTCTGCATGTATGAAGTCACGCTAGATGTCTGGGAAGTCTCTGATTCACTGTGGCTGCCATTTAAAGGACACACGCACGCACACACACACACACACACCCTTTTATTCCCATTTATACAAATAATGAAAAGCACAGACTCTACCTCTTCCTCTTCCCTTACACTCAGTCACTCAGCACACTTATCAGAAGAATGAATTACATCATTTACTGCTTTCACACACTCACGCACACACACACCAAAGCGGATTCGAGTGATGGCAGAGCTGCTACTGGAACAACGTTTGTCTTGGCAAGCGTCTACCCCCCAGAACCTAATTATTTGCAGCAGCTGCTCATGCCCTTGTTTGTAGCACAGTGAAGCTAAACAGTTTAAAGGATCTCCCTTCTACTCTGAGCTGGCAGTCACTGCTGCATTTTCAAACGCCCCAAAGCTGCTTTGCTATGCTCTGGGTATGGCAATCAGAAACTGAATCTCATCGCTGCCGGGTGAAACTGAAGTGACTGAATCGAAGATTTATGGATCAGCTTCGTCAATACTGAAAGTTTGAAGTTAGGCTTCTAAATATTTCTCCAGCTTTCTCATTGAGTCAAACGAACTGACGCTGCCAATGTATTGAAATCTAAGCTGGTCTGTTTCATTTTTTGCTGATTGTGCCCAGTATAAGCAAACGGCTTTTATAAAATCTACACCAATTTTGCCACTTTGGAAACCAGCTCAGAAAAATGCATTTAGTAGTTTTTGTGGTACACTACAGTGAGTGAACACACTGAAACAATACACAATGAAGAGTTTCAAATCACTCATGTGGTCCTTACAAACAGAAGAACTTCAACATCTCCCCGCTAAATCCAAGCATTCCCTAAGTATTAATATTGAGTTTAACTACAGCATTTTCTTAATTGTGCAGTGTTACGTGCACATGTCACACGCAAACTTAAATGTATCTCTGTACCAAGGTCTAAAATAGAAAAACGACTGTCACTGTTCTCTCAAAAATCTTTCAAGCGTTTCCCTAATTGATCTGCTCTCACAACCAACTTTTGCACGTACATCCCCGCTGGCCTTAAAGCAGCAGTCATCACAACCTATTGGTGGTTGTGTTAAATACTTCATGTAACAAGCAGGAAGTGTAGCTACGGCTGGTTTACCAAGGTAAACACAAACTCACACAACAGCAGCTTTCACCCATATAACCTCCTCTCCTCTCAGCGTGGCTTGCTGTCCACGCAGCCTTTCACAGCTGCACAATCTCCATTTGCAAACACCTTGTACACACACACACACACAGAGTGCCTGGAGCTAGGTATAAATACTATACATCATATTCCCACTCCACTGGCAAGCTCCCCTTCTCACTTGACTTGAGTTAAATAGCTGAAGTGAGGTGTACATTCTCTGAGTCTCTGCCTCTCTACTTAGCTCTGACAGTTTGTCCGGAAAGCGCTCTTCAGCAGCTCATCCATTCAGCGAATACTGACACGATCTGCCAGAGGTGTACTCTGAATAAGATTTATGAAAAAACTTATCTGGCCTGAAGTGAGGGAATGTTAAATGCCACATTGTGTTCTGGCGCGGGGAGAAAAATTGAGTTTTAATTTTCTTACTATGAGAACTGACAGAGTTGATAAGGAAACAATTCATCTTGACTTTTTAAGATAGTAAAACAAAAGAAAATGTTGACATTTTTAATCCATCTCCCAATTAAAACTAATAGGATGCCCCCATTGACACAGCTCATTATGCAACATACTTTTTAAGTGACACTTTTTCAGATCTTCAGCAGCTTCCTTTCACTGACAAATTCCTTCAGGAAACTAGAAATTAACAGATGGGTACTTATGGATTGTGAGGGGGGAAAAATGACATTAATGGAATGTGCTGCCTTCTAATCCCTGGAGACGCAGGAATTTGCGACGGAGGGAATTCCTGTCATTCAGGGGGAAAACTATGAAGTCCAGCACACACAGAGAGCTGCTGTACAGGCAACACAGACTTCATTGCACTTGTGGACTTCCACTACGGACTGTATGCTGCATCATCTACTGGGAAATGAGGAAACTAACAGTCGCAGACAATGCAAAAGCAGTGCAGGGAGGGTAGGAAATCGCTGTGATTTGATTCCAAAAAAACAGTGTGAAAGTTAGGTACCTGTGCGGCAGGAGAGCAGAGTGCTGGCCGAGTGAGAGGCAAGGCTCGGATTCCTCTCTGTGTGTTTTCCTCTCGCCTTTCTTCACCGGGTCTCCCTTCGCTCATAGAGGAGTTTGCGTCTTTGGGCTTTTGGGTTGAAGAGAAGTGGGGACCACACAGCTCCTGGAAGACAACCTCTCTCCTCTAATCCTCTCTCCGATGTGATGACACTCTCTAACCTCGACCATCTGTTGAAACACGTCCCGGAGCAGTCAGCGCCGCGCTGTGTCAAGAACCCCACTCCCCTGCCCAATCACAGACCGGCTGCTGGGTGGCTCCTTGCTGCCAGGAGGCAGGGACAAGGACACAGCTCAGCGCTGAGGGAGACACACACACACACACACACACGCACACACACGCATGCACACACTCACTCTACGAGATGGAAGAGAAAACCCCCAGTCATCGTAACCTGAGAGGCAGAGAAGGAGGAAGGGACAGGGAGAGTGAGAGGAGTGGAAAGAGAAGGAATGGGAGGGGAGAAAGAGAGCAAGAGGAGAGAGAGGGAATGTTAAAGTGGCAAAAGCAGGGATAGATAAGAAGATGGAGATAAACTCTTCTCACGCCTTATTTTACCTTGCTGGTAATGTTTCTCACTCTCACAAAATCTTAAGATCATACACACAAATTCACACATGACATACATTCCCCTCTCTCCTTGACCTCTATCCTCCCATTCCTCTCCCTGCAGCCACAGAGTATGTGGCCTAAAGAATCAAACTGGAAAAAAAGCAATAAAATTCTGTATAGGCTCCGGGGTGGGAATGCTATTGGCACTAAACTGTTACATCTCCAGGCACAGAAGCACAGGCAAGCAGCCCTCACACCTTAGTGTGATAAATCCTTACAGTCCCTCGGCTGCATTCCTGCACTTCACCACCTATTGCCTTAAGTTAAAAAGGAGGGCAGAGGGGAAAGCACTAAAATTACAAAGCTAAGGAAAGCGCAAGATAGAAAAGGAAAGAAAAGGAAAAGAAGTAAAGATAAGAGGTGGTATGGCTTCACGGCTAGATGGCAGCAGACTGATAAAGCAAACATTTACCACTTACTATCAACCCTTCCACATTAACACCGTTAATGGTGTGTTTCCTAAATGAATCAACCAAATTTTCAACTCATTCATGCAAAACACAAGGAACATGAGGTGAGAAAGGCTGTCGCAGTAATCATTTGTTGAACCACTGTCCTACTCACTGATCCATTAAAAAAGGATTACAAGACCTTGATGATAGTCAGGAGCAACTTCAAAGGCAAACCCTAATGAGTTAATACCCATTTGATATCCGACAGCATCATGATGAGTTAATCAGAGGTGTGAAGGGCCAAAGAAAGACTTCTAAGTGGTTCATTTACATTCTATAAGCAGCATTTGTTTCAAGTTGTCCTTTGATAATTACTATTAAGCAAAAACAGGTTTAGAGACAGCTCTTAATGAAGAGTTTTGATCATCTCTTGTCAGCTGATTGCTAATCAACCAGTTCTATTCATTCATGTAAACATATTTAGGGATATTTAAAACTTTTTAAAAATGTTTTCAACAGTGGATAAGATGGTTTCATATAAAACAAACCTAACCACTGTTTATTGTAACTTAAAATAATTAGTATGTGGCATGACCTCACTGGAAAAGTTTCATACACTTTAATATTGCTCAGATCTCCCATGTATATCATCTTACCAATTTAATTTGATTGCATCACACACAACAGCAGAGAGATACTGCCCTTTTTCAGTGGGTGCTCCCAGTTATATACCCCTCCGGTTTACACACGAGGATATTGGATTAAACTAAACAAAGCCTATTTTCACCAGGGACACGTGAAACTTTCCCCAGCTTGGACTGATGTTTGAAACAGGGGCAGCGGTGAGGGAGAAAAAGGGCCTTAGGGGGAAAAGAGCTCAAATTAGATTAACTAAATTCACAAAGACTGTCCCCAGCCCCTCCTGCATGGCTACATACATCCCAACCCACACCTCCAACCCCAGCCCCCATTCTCACGGCCGAGAGGTTTCCAAAGGGCCTTCAGGCAGGCCAGGGGCGACCAAATCCCTGTGCTCTTTACTGGATTAAAGATGGTTGCTCCCACTGGGGGCGAGGGCCTGTTTTTTCATAAGCTGAGCACATCTGTAAACATCATAAATCCAACCAGGCAGAAAAGGTTATCAGGCTGAGCTTGTGTGAGGAAAACATCTACAGCCAGGCCCAGCAAGGGCCCACCTAGAAAACAAACCTTTAAGAGGTGGAAACTGGTCTGCCAACACACATGATCCATTTTGCTTGGCCACTCTTAATCTCCATTTTCCATTTTCACTTCCACTGGTGGACACAACAGCAACAAAAAAGCAAGGGTAGAGGGAGGTCTATAAAACGGCCTCATCTTATGAATGACTGAATGACCTGCAGGGGGGCCAATGGTGTTCTGGTAACCCCCATTCAATCTCCATCTCCCTATCCTCACTTTACAAAGAGTTCACCAAGCCCATCATGGTGTACATCACATAAATCAGCTTGTTCAGAAATATTGGACCCACACATGTATAAATTCATACTCTTGTCCAAGCTTTACTTTCAAACTTGATCCAAGCCTTCTCAGATCTCAAACACACTTCCTCTTTTTTCATCTTCAACCATCAGTTGGGCCTGCAGGTGCAGGCAGAGGCCAGTGTTGGGGGGCTACTCGGTTCACTAGCCCCATTCTCTATGGCTGAATGAGATACATAGGGGTGTCATAGCTGTGCCAGTATAGAGCACTAGAGTTGAAGCTGGGGATAAAGCCAAGTTGTGGAACAAGGCCAACCTAAGGGTGACACTGTCTTGTGCTAGACAGCATTTTAAATGCCACGCACATGGCTACTGCCATGCTGGCCTTGCGCTTTAATGCAGTGCATAGGCCCGTGTCAGATGACTGGTGGGTATCTAAGTATTGAATGTGTCAGCTGCTAGTGTCAGGATGTAATACACTGGAGACACTACACACTACATCAACTACCTACTAATTAACTGCCAACTCTGGGAGCAAGGCCACATTAGAAAAGACAAAACTGTTTTACAGCTACGCCCAGGTGTGATTAGGTTTGAAAAGGAAGGTACTGTGTGGTGTTGCTCTTCCTACGTACTACATTTGCTTCGGTCCTGCTGATTCCCAGGACCCCTTCCACTTCAGGGGGTTGAATTGGTGTCATATTAAGTTCATGCCAGAGAGGCCCAGCTGAGACCTGGGATGTGCGGGATACAGCAGGAAAGCAGGAGTGGACACGCACAGTTGGTCTTGAATGTACAGGACTGGAAGGAGAAATAAAAGGCAGGAGAAAGGGACGACAGAGGGGAGACAGGAATACAGTAGGGACGGATGGTCGGCAAGGGTAAAGGAAAAATAGAGAAAGTGGGGAACAGAGGAGGAGGAGGAGGGGCTTCTGTGGTCCAGTGACAGCTGAACGCTCTCTCTCCTCACACCACCCTCCTGCTGTGCCATGCATGTGCCCTTGTACTATATGTATTTGATTTAACATGCATGAAAGCCACACAAGTATGCAGACATAAATGTCAGCATTTGGGTCAATATCCCCAATAAAGACAAATCCCAACTGTCACGTTTGACTGATTTTACACACAGAGTAAACACTTTCACACCTTTACTGATTGACCATTATGCACTTGGATTAAGCATGATTCTAGCACTATTTGTCACCTTTCCTAAATTACTTTTTTGCACTTCATTGCATTTTTTTTATGGCAACTCAACCATCAATACGTAACATAGAGTTAGTGGAGTTTGTTTACAACTTTTTAAACAGCTTAATTGAGCTATTTACATTATATTGATATTGAGATACTGTATTTATGTTAATGTGTGATGCATTTAATGTCCAGGTAATACATCAAACACTAAATCATTTTAACTTAAAAGGTTGTCAGTCACAGCTACAATAAACATCAAGGGTGATACCTATTCTTGAAAAAAACCCAACCCCACAGTCAAACGGCTAACAGGTAGTGATACAGACAAAATGAATAGACCAACACATAATGAACTCATTAACAGTAACCTGAGATCATGTGTTAGATAATGATGATAGGATTTAGCGGTCTGTTAATAACGACATCCACCAATGGCCTTCAGTCTGCCAGATGTGCTATCACCTCTCCAGCAGATGTTTGCATAATGGCCAAGGGTGGCCACCAACCTTCAGTTTAAAAGCAAGTTCCACTTCCAGTGGAAGATAATATTGCATTTTGATAACATAATCTAATCACAGGGTCTCTAACCAACAAAGGATTACTTTAAATGTCACAAGTTCACAGCAGTTAGCATATTTATCTTTTCCCCATAATGTAAAGCACAAGTGACTATCCCTCATTGAGAGCAATTGTTTCCATAAGCCATACTGCCTTTATGTTGCAATCACACATTGTTTTTCCAGCCTCCCAAAAATACTGTTGACTTAATCCTCTTGTTGATCATTTTTGATCTAAAGAAAATTACAAGTATGATCTCCATACAAAATATCAAACGACAGGTTGTACTATTGGTAATGATAAACAGGTGCAAATACTTAACCAACTTCCACATATCTAGTTCAAGAGGAATGTAGCCTATATTGGATAATTCTTGGCATGAAAAAAAAGGTAAATGCGTCCAGATTTCCAAATAACAACTGTCAGCACAGACTATGATTCCCTGGCTTTACTAGCTGCCAAAGGCACTTGAGAATACAGAGACCCAGACTGATCAAGCCTTTAAACAAACATTGTGTGGCAAATATGGGCCCCATATCTTCAGAATCCAGGGGAAGATTCATCAAATCTCCAAAGTCCATATTAAAAATATTTCAACTGTATTGCCTTGCATTCAGCACCAACAGACCTCTCATTGATTTTCCAAATTTAAAACTTTTTTTTTTTTTTTTTAACATTCAGTGAAATGATAAAACCCAGTGGAGGCACAGTCCCTGCAGCAATTTGATGGACCACCCAGGGAGCCATCATAAAGCATGACCAGGACCTTTTAAGGATTTCTACAAGAGTTGAGAAAAGATTGCAAGAGAAACCAATCCAATCATTCACCTTATCTGGTGAATCACAGGATGACGGGAATGAGTAGGGATAGCCTTAAGGTTCAGTAAAAGGATAAATGGCTGGGAACCAGTGCTGTAAGCTATGAAGATATGGGATAGATATAGTGAAGAGATACTGATCACTCTCTCTTGGTCCAAGAGGAAGATGAAAGACATTCTGACAGCCAACACAATGGTGTTCATGTAGTGACCATGTTTGACAAACAAAGCCTCAGGGATGTTTTAGACTACAACACAAATGGATTCCAGTTTTTGAATTGACAGAACACGTAAGACATGTGCAGTACAAGTGGGTGCAACATTATAAAAACACATCACAGGAGGAAGATTAGGAAGACAAACTGCAGTAATGACTTTATGGGTTGATTTAAATTTTCTGGCTCATGATTTCAACCCATTTTGTAGAAGCATTCAGAACCATTGACATACTGGAAGAGCAGGCGTAGCACAAAAATGGCTTATTAGGGGCATTGTTGATGGACAGCTCTGCAAGAGAATAAATATAATAGCTGTTTTTCCACTTTCCAGCAAAATATGACTCACAGTGAGGGTCAGGTCGCCTTCACTCAAGAAAAAATCTTTTTGAAAAGCCTTTGAATTCAAAGCAACTGCGCCCCTAATTCTTGCTCTCTATTCTTGGGCTTACAACAGTTACCACACATATCATGAAGTCATATGCCCCACTTTTCTTTTTGGATATTTTGTGTGTGATTGATGGCTAAAACCGCTGCAGTTGGAATCTCTCTCATCTACATCATCTTTTTCATTTCTGATTGTTCATCTTCTTGATTTGATTTTTTGGAAACACTGGGTCTTAATGCTCTGCTGTATTTTGTTGTTAAAAAAAAATGAGTTACTATGAAAGACAATAGTGTTTTCTGGATTAAGCCCTAAACCAGATTACTCACTTTCAAAGCTGAAGAAGAAACCTTCGCTTAAATGGAGCTATTTCTACGTGTTAATCAGGAAAGTGAGTCAAAGAATAAACTTTGTCTGTTTAAGGTTTCAATCTTGCTCAGTGTAAAAAGAACCAAGTGAGCCCCACCTGAATATGAACCCTTTGCCTGGAACTGTCAATAAGCCAAGGATATATTTTAATCTCAGCAAAGAATGCGTTTTTGCCTCCAAAAAGATTTATTAGAGATAAAGGGAAAAAGGCATTGGTAAAGCATATCATTGACCCCGTGAGCAGAGTTCCACTGTAACCACAAATCAACAGACTCCACACCACCAAACAATAACGCATTCAACAAATAATCATTTCCCTTCATACCCTCTGACTCCACAGACTCCACTCAGTCTCTTGGGTAGCAGAAAAATCTGCTCCAAAAGTGTTTGTTTACGTTGATATTCTCTGCAAAAAACAGGCCAACTCTTTGTTAACTTCTAAAAAAAGGTCCCCAAAAGACGTGGAGAGAAGGCAGTAATTGTTATCATAAAGCCAGTGTCCAGCTCCTTCCTGTCTCGGAGGAGCTTTTGGAAGTCTCATTCTCACCGAGTGGTGCTTCGTTTCCGGAAGCCTGACTAATCCTCTCAGGCGAGAAGGTGAAAGCCAGGGACAAGGAGAAAAGGGGGGAAGCTGTACGTGGGAAGGAAGGCCTATGTGTGCGACAACATTCAAAATGCCTGGTTGAAAATAATCCCATAAAACATGCCGCCAGTGGCCTGTTGAGAGGGAGAATTAGGATTTGCGTATGGGGCAGATAGGCCGTTCAATTATCCCCTTAGAGGCCCTTAACTGCCCGCGGGCCATGGTAAGGACAGAATTTCATTTGTCAGCAGAATGCTGCATGAACAAGGGAGATCAGGTTAGTGTATGTGTCACATGTTGACATTACTTCTGTCAGTCTCTTCATGATACATCACTACATCACAGTTCCAGTGAATGATCACCAAACCACCAAACTAAGTGCAATCAGCAAGCAAAATGCGTAATAATGAGGCACAAGAACTAAAATTGGCAAGCTAATAGACATCCGCTGTAGCACTGGTGTCCACATGGAACACTTGGTACACACGCTAGTTTAATGAGGATACAAACTGTGTTTTCTGTGCCCAGTAAGATGAAAACACGGGGATGTGGCTGCAGCTTTTAACAGGGTGTTTGTCGGGTTCCTGGGCGAGGGGAAGCACTGCGGCTCTATGTGATTTGTGATTCGCACGCGGGTGGGAAGAGAGGCCTTTTAATCTGTGCCCTGGACTCCGCTTCCTCTCTCTAGGAGAATAATCAGTAACACGAACTCCTCACCACTACACAACTGCACAACCACTGGGATGTTTATGACCCACTGAAGGGCCACACAGCATAAGAGATCATTTGTATGAGAATAGGTACAAGAGTAGGACCCTCCCCTTCTCTTCAGCCTCTTTTATACCCCAGGCCCTCTCATCATCCACTCTGCTTTAACTCATTTAAACTCTCTCTGCCTAATTTCCTCCTTTTAAGATTTATTGCATTATTTCATTTCCAATCCATAATTCTCACATCTCTGGTCATCCCCTCAGTTATTTAAGAAATCCTGTTTCACACAAAGAGCTGGGACAGGACACGTTTCAGGAGAGAAGAGCACAGGAGGCAGGTCTCCAACAGGTGCAAATTCCACTGATGCCTGCGTACGTTTGGACACCATTGTGTCCCTGTTAACCCGGGCCAAGTAGCACACTGAAGGTGATGGCCAGCAGAGATGTCTGACAGCTAGTCATGCTTTCATGCCACATATGATTTTCCCCTATTGTTTTACTCTGCGTATGTGTGTGTGTGATGGAGATGGACAGAAAATGAAAAGAGAGCAAATTTATAAAAAAAAAATCAATTCAAGTAAATGCCGTAATTTGATTGTTGCCTTGATTTTGATTTTGATTTCCATTATCGAGTGTAAACAAAACCTCTTAACATCAAAAACTGTAGCACACACCCAGGTTTCCATTTCACGCTCATCCTGCAGACTGTGGGGTCTGGAAACATGGACTGGACAGCCAATCCCAGAGGAGAATTCAGAGTCTGGAGCTGTGTGGGTGGGTGAGCACTCATTTGAAGAAATCTCCCAATAATCCAATTAAGCACATAATTTCCTTTAGTACACAAGGATTGAATCAACTGTCAGAAAGCAGCCGAGTCAGAGAAAGTGAAAAGCGAAAAGACTGCACAGAGAAAGGGTAAGAAAAGGCTTTTCTGTGTACTGTTCAGCTGCTGCAGCGAACAAAATGCAAACAAAGCTTTGTAGAAAGAGGCTTTAGATCTCGGCAAACATGGCGGGGCCTCCCGTGCTCCACTTTGTAACTGTCCTGCTTGGCTGGCGATCAGCTCTCTCGTCCAGGACCAGTCTTTAGCAGAGATCCCTTGACCAAGAGCCAAGCTGCCTTTCATAGTGTGCATTTGTGTGTGTCTGTGTGTGTGCGCACGCGTGCTTGAATATGCATGAGAAGAGATGGGGCTCCTCCACGGTTCTGTGTGCCACTCTGTAACTGGCCTCCTGTTCACAAAGGCAGACAATTATAAGAGGGAGAGGAATAAGAGGGAAAATATGGATGTAAGACCACATTAGCTTCATTACATGACAGAGTGACATGTTGCATGTAGGTGAAAAAGTGCATTGCCATCATTTATCATGACTCCTATCATTAACCACTTTTTAAGTAGATTTCCTTCAGTCTGAGATGACACCGATATGAAGTTATTCCAGTGAATACACTCCTGCAAAGAGGGGGACATTAGAGGGCAGAAAAACAGGACAGGAATTCAGAATATCCTCCTAGTAAGTGCTTATCTTCCCTCTTGGGGCATGGAATCTCAGCCACAATGATGGGGCCAAAAAGGAGAAAACGTGCGTCATCTTGTGAATATTTCAGTCAAAAATATCTATGAGCAGCTGTTTTTAAAGTCTTTTCCAGATTTATTTTTATTTTATAAATATAATCTGATCACACCAGTTATGTATTTCACAAAAGCTTCCTAAAAACAAGGCTAAGTGAGCCTAACCTGTGTTTTCCTGTCTGCCTACTCCTCGCCTCCATCCCTCCTGTGCTGGCAAGCCTGTTGATCTCTTGAATTTTACTGAGACCATCTGATAACACTGCTGTGTGCTCACCAACTTATTACTGGCAAAACTGGCACAGTCTAAAGCTACATGGGCAGATATACTCTGTGATAAGATTGAAGCATGAATGAAATTTAATTGTGACAATCCTCACAACAAGCCATAAGAAGAAGGGCGAATGAAGAATGAAAAAGAAGTATGTATAACGCATAAGATCATAATCTCCCAGCCCAGGAATAAAGGCAGGAAGGAGTGAGTGAGGACTGATAGAAGGGAAGTAAAGGAAGATATAAAAGTGTATCAATTTGTCCAGCCCAGGCTTAAACTGTGACAAGGGGTGCTCAGCTTTTCTTTTTCCAAGTGTTCATATCCTAAAAAGAGCCCCTCTTAATTCCTCATTCTTCATTTCCTGTTCCTGTCTGAGTCCAGATGGCCAAAGGATCCAGAGAACATCCGTAACGGAATGACTGAAGACTTTCATGACCAAGTTGATGCCGAGCAGGATAAAGTAAGTGGGAGGTAAAAGGATTTGTAGCATAACAGTGCAGATGACCAGCTTCTTTTAATAATAAATCATTTATTGTATTTTTGTAAGTAGGAAAACGATACACAGCATTTATTATACTAAAACATTCACTGGCACACTAACCCACAGACATGTTGTAACAGACATAATAGACATGGCGCATGTATGTAAGCTTAGAACTCTCACATTTCTAATACAGCAGATGAACTCAAAAATCCTGCGGCTGAACTCGATGTGAGGGTTCAATCTAAAATCCCTAAAAAACTGGAAAAATAGCATCTTATTTTATACAGTGAATAATGTGTTTAGCTTGGTGTCAGGCACGCTGAAACCGTACACGTAAGACAGAAAGAGATAAAACATGTTGAAGGTTTTATGGACCCCTTGCCGCATATTGTGCACCACTTGAGCTGATGGTGAAATCAAAACTGTACGCTGACTGAATTAAAAACAGTCATAAATATTACAGCCTATAGCTTAGACAAACAAGCTTTGAGAACACAAAAACATGACAGCTGTGGAAGAGTTTTCTGCACTTGTCTAGTCCCATCCAGGTATGCTAAGCGAATGACAGACGTAAGCTGACAGGTTAACAGTTGGCAATAAAAACAAGTACTGTTACAATCAGACACTTTATGCTAAAATGGGAGCCAGGGTAACACAATAAGTAAAGATTCTCATATTCCCCTTATAATGCAGTCATAACTGTGTGAGCTTATTAAACTATTTCTAGCAATCTAGATTGAAAAACTGCATTATGTGAAACCACGTTATGGTTGCTCTGCTTTCTGTTTTCCCAAAAGTGTATGTTCAGCTGAGCAGGGAGCCTGAGACGGATAGCTTGAGGATTATCTAGGAGACTAATTTCTGTTTCATGGAAATAAATGTCATGGAAAATGTGGATTAGGGAGACATAGCTGAGGTGTTTATCTACAGGTAAGGTGGGATCACAGGCTGCCAAAGAGATCAAGCTCGTTTAAGCCTTTTGAAAGCGGATGTATAACCGAGCCACACGCTGCGAGCTTACTGATATATCAGGTTAAATCATTCCGCTTTGGGAAACTGTCTGAATCCTGTTTTGGACAAAAGGCAACTCAGCTTTGCCACAAATATGTAGAGTCAAAAAGTTTTGACAGAAATTGCCTATAAAATGTGCTCTGTGCACTTTCCACATCACATCAAGTTTGCCATATGAACCCCATGCTCTTGGCATCTCCTGTAATGACATTACACAATGGTGTTCCATGTCAAACAGCAAGTTGGTCCTCTCGCATCACCAGCCAAATAGAAATCACAACCTCAAGTTTTATATCCAAGTCAAAGAAAACTAGGCTGCTGGCACCACAAATGTAGAAATCTGGATCAGCAGGAAGTCAAAGGGCTTTCACTTCAATGTCTTTGCTACCACAATTAAGACTTCATAAATATATCCCAGAATATAAAACACTTAAAATTGAGCCCTTTTGCACTGCATTTGAGTGACAAGGCCACTACACTCCAAATTACTCACAGGCACACAGCAGGCAAACAGAGTGTTTGGCTGAGATGTGTGTGTGGTGCCAGTGTGTTGTACACAAGCCAAACTTTTGGAGGCAATTGTCAAGGGCATGCAAGTCTTGGCCATGAAAGCCATCTGGAAAGGAGCAGAAATGCCACTATTTACAGCTATAAATAGACCAAATAAGGCCCACAACCAGAGTGATAATCCCTCAACAATGTAGCGGCTTTGTGGCATTACTTAATGTTCCACGACAAGACTTTGGGGAAATGTCCTGATTCACCTAAGCGTCATGTTGTTCCTCTCAGATAAACTGACCCTGAACACATTCTAAAGCTATGGAGAGCGCTGGGGAAGGCATATGACCTCTGACCTCGGTCGGAGGAGTCCAAGAGATCTGGGATTAGTCGTTTCTGACACTTTAGTCATGGACTCTTGCTAAATCCCCCTCTTGTCTCAAGAGTCCTCTTCCGCACAAATGGAGTGGAGGCAAATGCTGCAGTCAGGTACACAACAGTCTGTAGAAATGAAGACAGGTCAAGTTTAAATCCTTCCACCCAACCAGGCCACAGCAGTAAAGACTTTAATTCATGCAAGCAAAAGGCCTCTTTTGGTAAGAACATTTGCTCTGTAAGGTCACAATAACTGAGAAAGTGGGGGCTAAATGCCTAACCTGGCAACCTTCATGTCTCCCACATTTAGTCTGTATACACAAATGCATGGCAGAAGCCCCCGCTTTTGAAACTGGTCCCTCTGATTCTCATTACCAAATAGCTTTTCCCCTGTGGCATTGTGTTTGCTCCTTCTTGCTTGACATGGGGGCAATATATTAAAATGTATGAGGCTTTATCCTACCCTCGTTCAAACAGAGCCAGTTGGGTCTGCCCAGACCACAATACAAAACACAGGAACACATGCACATGCATGCGCGTGCACACACACAAATAGACAAAGGAGAGTCATCCCCTGCCATTGTTTATTAGTAGGAGAGCCAAATACCCACGCTGGCAGTGTGTCTGAGATGAAATAGTGTAGAGGGAGCCAAAAGTGGCCATTACATTATTAGCAGCAGGAAGCAGACCAAGCCACCAATCCACAGAGACAACTATGCCAAAACCAAAGAGCGTATTTAAGGTAACAGTCAAAGTTTTCTTTGCTACTGTTTTTCCGCTCTCTTACCTTTTTCTTCAAAAGTCATTTTATTACAAAATCATATCTCATTTCAATCCTTGTGTCAGATTCCACATTTGGGCACTTTGACACTGATTAAGTTTATTTTTAAAGGATCTCTTAATAAAAATAACAAATCACCCTGAGCTGATTTGTTCCCCTCCTCCTCAGACACAGTGAGGCTGTGCAGGTACGCAAAAACTTGAGCTTGAAGAAAAATGTGTTATCTGCTATTGTGTTTTACTCCCCGGGGGAGGCAAACATGCTCAGACTTAATGCAAAACATATTGAAGTATTAAAGCCCCACATCCTCCTAATGTTAGCAACAGAACAACACAGCAACAATCCTCACAAGGTTTCCTTAATCCCCTTCTAAAATGGGCCTCATCAATGGAAAAAAAAAAGATCAGGCAGTTCCTTTTTAATAAGGAGATGGTATGGGAGAGTTCTGGCCTAATCTTTGCAAATGTGCTGCAGAAACTATCTAGAGAAGTTGTTGTTGTTTTTTTTTGTCCAACCTCAGCATCAGCTCTGGGCTCAGTCTTTAACACATACCAGTCATTATTGGCAAGTTTGTTCTGGCCATCCATTGGATAGGAGAAGGTTATCAGATATCAGCCCTCACTGTCTTGTGAACCAAACCCTAAAAAGAATGATCTATATCACAGGTATCCAGTCCTGTTTGCTGATAAGGCTGAAAGTTTTTATGGTAATGAGGATCAAGTTGTTGTGGGGTGCAATAATTGACATTTTACCACAATGAACAAGAAATGATAAAACAGAGTGACAAACACAAAAGTTAACATTTAAATAAATCCAAAACAGAAATTGCCCTGTCCTGTTTATGTTTGCAGAATTATTATTAAATTACATTAAATTCTTATTTTTTAATAGAAGCTCATAAAATCTGTTCATGGCTGGTGGCTAGTGTTAATTCACTGCTGTTATTATTAACTATTATTCCAGCGTAAATGTACCTGCAATTAGAAAAATGAATATATCAGCTATCATCCCGGGTCCACTCAAGTATCTGTGTGAGCACTTGTGTGTGTGTGTTTGTGCGTTCATTTCACTGAAAGACTTCAAGATATGAAGTATCACATCTAACAGTTAATGAGAAACCAACTCCCCCAAACTCTTTCCTACATCAGTCTCCCTGACTAACTGGTGTGTTGTGTGCCTGTGTCCCTGAGAGTTGAGAGGTCCAGTGGTAAAGAGAAGCTCAGGTTAAGCTCAGACTGCAGATAAATCAGCCTCGATCCATATCCTCCCAACTCCTTTCCTTTCCTCCAAGACCTCCCGGTTTCCCCAGGCCCAGCAGGACCACAAGTGGCTGTATCAAAACAACAGTAAATCATCTTCACTGCTGGTCTAGATAAACAACCTTGCACAAGAACAACACAGCACTATGGCGATCTATATAGCACACCAAAATCTGACTTCTGCAGAGTTTTGTAAATGACACTGGTATTAAATATGCATTCACTTTACCCATGTGAAATCATTTCATGTTCTTTGCTGTTGGTCCACTTTTTTAAATTTGAGTAGCTCAGAACTGGTTTAGGAAAATTGTAACTTTGGGGGTTTGTTATCTTGAGGTTGTTATCTTGAGGTAAAATACACTGCAGGGTGTTTCTCATTTTCTGCTCAAACTACTAAAATAGAAAGGTTATTTTCAGTTTTCATACTTTTAACATGTATTTAATAAATTGATCAGAGAGATTAGATGAATGGTGCAGTTATAAGGCAAAATTTTATTTAATATTCTATACATATGCAAGTTTGGTCTAAGCCTTAGGAGCCTGACTTAGGCTTGTGGGGTGTATGACTCAGATTTGACCCAGTCTCACACATTAAAGTCTTTGGTCTTGATCAAATCCGCAAATCTTTTATTTATTTATTTATTTTTTAAACACTTACAGTTGCACTGTACACATTGTAGCAAATGTTTATACCAATCTTATGATGCATAAAAGGAAAACTTTTAGAAGAAAGGAAAAAAATCTAACATTATTTTCAGTGTCATACAGAGCATATGCAACAGTACAATTGTTGCTGCCTGTGACTTATGTCATAGCAGTATTTTCATGGGTCAGAGGCAAAAATGGTTTGGGGGCCTACTTGCGGTGGGACCACACATGATATAATCTACAGAATAATATACTTGAATGAATTAGAGTTCACATTTGGAAAACTACGAATTATTTAGGGTTTCAAAACATGTCCTTTATCTTTCTGACAGTACAAAGGAGCAGCCAGAATATTTGAAGGCCACTTTCTCTCTTTCATCACTTGCAGTAAGGCTGCTGCCATTCTCATGCAGTACCTCAACACCAAGGACGGCAACCGCGACCCCCCCCCCCAAAAAAAACAGGACTTTGCATTTGTGTGATCTTTCTGATTTAAATAAGTAAAGGTAATCTTAACAGACACTTCAGAACAGGTTCTGACACCAATATGAGTGCCAGGTAAGGTAAACTTCCTGCCTGTGTGTTATAATATAAAGAGATATAAGACAAAAAAATTTATTGAAATAATACACAAATTCTTATATCCATGTCTCCATTTCTGATATATTGACTATTCCAACAAATATGTTGTCTTGATTTGTGGTTGTGATTGAAAGCTGTTGCAGACCCTCCTCCTGAAATAGATTAAATGATAATGCAGTTTGTGGTCAACTGGTTACCAGAACCCCCTGAAAAAATAACCACATGTGGGCCACACAACAGGGCAGATTACGCAACATGCAAAATAATCAGGATCATTAATAATACAGTTGCAGAAGAAAATATAACATATTATTTTCAGTTTTAGGCAATCTAGACCTCATTTTATTTACATCTCTATTTAGTTTATGTGTGTATGTATGGCATCTATAATCTAAGTGGGGTCCAGCGCCAATGTGGCATTGATTGTTTGCAACTCTGAGCCTTCCTATTAAGCCCTTTCCCTCACTCAAGATCCCTTCCAATGAGAAGCAGACCTGACCAGGCATCAGTTGTGGTGTAACGGCTTTCAGTGATTTTGTTCTTAACCCCAGAGCTTGTTTTGAAACCCTCCAGGGGGCACTGGAAAATGAAATGCAAGCTTTGTGGAAACCTTGTCCTCCTCCTTCTTATTGTCCTGGTTAGGTGACAATAGCACTGGGAGACAGGGAGATAGATACTGCTTAGGCACAGAGAGGCACATATCACTTAGCTAAATTGACCGTGTCTCATCCCTCAATACCTACTGTTCGCATGGGGAAAATGAACTCCACCAGGTGCTAAGTATAGGATCTTTAGAGTCTCAAGAATTTTCTGAACTTTTTCCACACCCTGCATTCCTGCTATAGGAGTGGAGACTGGTCAGACATGCCTGGATAGCCTTGGTCAACACCTCAGTGGCAACAAACGCTGTCTCAGACTCTGCTCTGTCTTTCACACTCTCTCAGGTGTGTGACAGTATTTTCTGATGAGTCACATAATACACCTCTGGCACAAGTCGGCGCATAAGCGCAGCAGACAATCTCATTCTATCAAGCATCACATTTTAAAGAATTTGGATGGAGGGCAAATTGTCCAGATGGCCTTAACTCAGCAGTAGCCATATTAGCTTTCAAAATGTCCCAGCTCAGTCCTGAGTTACCATTTACCTGCGGCGGCAGGGAACTTCCCTTTTGATTTCTGCACAGTTGCTCTGATCTGTCAAGCAGAAAAATAACCAGAGGCTACTTCAAAGGCCAGGTCTCCTCACAGCGGCTGAGTCCAAAATGCTACTGCCTTCATGCAAGGAGCCAAAGCCTAAAAGGCGTCTTTATATGAAAATTGGTTTCATTAAGATCGCTGGAATCCTTTGAGGGTCAGTGGAAAAAGAAAACACATGTTGACAAGCACAAACGTCTGCACCTTCTTATAAACATCAACCTCAATACTTTTCACAATGAGCTTATGACAGGATTTTTTTTTCCATTCTGTAAGACAGCACAGCAAAGGACAGAATGCAGGTAGTCAAAACGCAACTGTAAAAGTCCTAAAAGTGTTGAGGTGTTGAAGTAACTTTCTCAACAACAAGCTGCTCTTGTTCTTACATCAGTAGCTGGCATATGTGGTTTCTGTGTTGCTGAAAGCGTACCCTATGCACTAAAATTTTATCTTAAGAGGTGTTTTACAGTGTCCCAGGGGAGGCTGAGAGGAAAAGGATCTATTTATTTCTGCCTGATGTGAGGGTACATACACTGCAGTAGTAGAAAAAGCTCTAATTATTCTGCAAATAGTTTGATCAATAATGGTCTGTTTACCTTGCAGAGGAACTTGTGCCCTAAATAGAAAATGGTGTCAAACTAATGAAAACAAAACAAAACAAAATTCTAACAGAGACAATAATGAGAAACAGAGGGAATGTAAAGCTCAGAAATGAAGAAAATGGATGGAAGATATCAAAGCAGCAAAGACAGATTCAAAAGCCTTTAATTTCAGAGGCTAATTTCAAAACACTTAAAGCTGGAATGTGAAATTATGGGTCAGCTGCTTATTCACACCCTTCAGGTTGGCCTGGAAAAGCTTTCCAGCTGTAACTTGGCTGCAATAACACACCCAAACCCTGTCAAGTCAACTGATATTGTTGCATGGAAATTATTAGACATTATACATAAGTAGGAGATGGGAGAACTCCAACAGGGAGGCATTTTATCACAGTCGAGGCTCAGGACCTGCTGTGGTTGTTCTCTTCCAAAACTAGGAGGGGGGTAACCCAATATCATCAAGCAGTTCCTTATCTGGCCGGG
The DNA here is from genome assembly GCA_008933995.1 of Datnioides undecimradiatus. NCBI lineage: Eukaryota > Metazoa > Chordata > Actinopteri > Lobotiformes > Datnioididae > Datnioides > Datnioides undecimradiatus. The sequence goes on from WARS01000010.1 coordinate 3,772,036, forward strand.
GATCAAACCCTCAGGAGTGAGCTGTAATTTCTTACCATGGCTTTGACAAGCTGCATTTTGGTGCGGTTTGGTCCAGCTCTAAAAAGTGGAGCAACTTTAACACTGGAATGCCTATACTCTATACAGGACAAAGCTATGGAGTTGCTTGGAGTGAGTGAGAAATGATGAGGTGTTTTAATACCACATGTGGTGACGTCTTAGGTAATTTGATCGCTATCATGTTCAAGCTCTTTTCCACTTGGTCCAGGTTAGATGCTTTGTCATCAAAAGCACACAGCAAGAGGGATTTGGGCTCTCAGCAGCAGATCTTGTAGATAATAGGTTTCAGTTAGGCTACCTTTCGATCATAGCTCACTGAGCTTCATGTGGCTCAGTTTTCAGAAGAAGTGAAGACATTAAAGTCATCTGTCTGGGTTTCCACGGATGCATTTTGGAGGATGGTGGGGTTATGAGTTTGGCTCGTGTTACCTGGCTCTGCTGGAGCTGACCTGAGTGGGACCTACAGATTAAGGAACCATCTGGGAGCTGCAACCTGAGCTCAGGAGAGGAGAAACAGGAGTGCCAGGACACCACTTTTATTTATTTACAATGATGTGCATGCAGACATATGCACATTAGCCTGCACTGCTGTTTAGAAGTAGCTGTAACTTCAGCTGCCTTGCGAAAGGATGGGAATGTTAATCAAGATGATGATTCACATCTGCCATTTCTTTGGTGCACAACTACACAAACAACGGAGCTGTGACAGTAATGACATTAGGGATGTCATGGGTGAATAGTAGGTATTGGTACCACTTACACACCACAGGTCAAAATCTGATTCCTTGCTATGTTTTTTCCAGAACAGTCTGCTAATTTTGCAGTGCTTTGCTCTTATGTCTGACAATCAGGCTCTATTGTGTTACCATCAATACATATGACAGTAAAATTTTAACCGCGTAAAAAATGTTTTGGCTGCACCAGTGATCGACCTGGCTATACAGATCACATTGTATCACACCAATTTCAGTTGTATTCTACAAATTAAAGCTTAATTTACATATTGCATCGTATCAACATGTAAAGCTTCTTTCTTCTTCTTTGTAACAAAGACCTCCAGCATTTGACTCAAGTAACTTGTGACAAATAATGTCTGTCAGACTGAACACACTACAGGTGTGTCATATATATATTTAATCAGCATTTGAAGAAAGTAAAAGCATCAGATCAGATTCAGTATCAGCAGGCTCAGACAAACAACTGTGTCCATTTAGACATGGTACATTAGACTTTTGCCCTATTTATGTTTAGTGAACAAACCAAGCTATGCTGGGATAAAATAATTCCCTTTTAAGTGGAGAGACTAGCTGATGAAGAAAAATAAGACACTGTACTGTAATGTAGGATTTAGTCCAAAAGATGATTTGGCTCTCACTAATTCATTTCCTATTTGGAGAGGCCTAGTCCATATATTATAGTACAAAGATGCTGACTTACACCACTGTACATTGTTCAGTGAAGCACTCCAACGATTGAGATTTCCCAAAAGTACAATGAATACAGTACCTCATCTATCCATGTTACAATCCAGAGGTCAGAATGAGTGCGGGACAAAAATCCTCGTTCTCCTGGTTTGTGAAAAATAACCACATTAGATGCAACTCACAATAGTTTTCCTAGAATAAAGACTGAAGACTGAACCATCCAAATTGTGAAGGGGCCACACATGACTGGCATCCCCAGGTCCAGATGTGATGTACAGTAGGCATGGCGTTGCTATGGTTGTTTCCTGGTCCTTTGATCCCTAAAAACTGAGTGCATCTGTGGGACATTTTACCAAGATATTATCCTTTACAGCCACAGGCAATGAGAAACAAACATTGTCTAACTGTATTCACGTAATGTCTGAGATTTAGGCAGCAGTTGATTCATGTATAATGCGTAATGTCAGGACTCATCCACTGCCTGCAGTTCTTTCACCTTCAATTTGACAACCATTACATAATCTCAGCTTGACTTTCTTTTGGTGATGTTCTTCAGAAGTTGTGCAGTCCTTTCTGCTGCAGCAGCTCCACTCTAAAAGTTGCATGTGATTTCCAAAAGGCTCCTCGTAGGTCCCTGTGGTGGCTATCCTAATCAGTGTGCTGCACACAGCAGTCAGCCAGAGGGCCCTGAGCAAGGCCTGGTTTCCATCTAGGAAAACAACAATGGTTCCTAATGCCATCCTCAGGACCCCTGCTCTGTCAGACAACACACACTGATAGATCAATTTATAGAAATGACTCTTATTTTTAAACAGCACTTTCATGTCTTCATTAAAAAGGTTCCTTCCCTACAGCAAATGTCAAAGGTAATAACCACTTGTTTAAGGATTACACACAGAAAATATACTGTTTCTCTGCATGTTGGGGAATACTTGATGTGAACGTGCAGCAGCAATGAGACACAATGGGTCATAACCAGACTGAAAGCATTAAAAGAGTTTCTATTAAAATTCATCATCATACTTTCCCTTGATTCTTGATAGTTTCTTGTAAAGTATCTGCTCGTCCATCTGCAGCCTGCATAAGGCAGGCAACCCACGGACTTGTCTCCAGGCAGTCAGAAGTGATTGGACTCCATCTTCTCTATAAAGTGCTCATTCTAATGACAGCCCCATGCTCCACACGTTGCCATAAGCATGGGCCTCACAGCTGCTGCACTCAAACAAGCCCACCAAAAACATGAGATCAGCATACCATCTGCTAGTTGTGTCTCCTCCAGATCATTAATCAAACCCTCTATCGCTGCACTGATGCTGTAGAAGACATTGTTCTCACCACATCATTAGCAGAGCAGAGGCCCACATAGTTTTATATATGACATCATCATGTAAAAGCAGTTCAACTCAAATGTGTCTGATGCGGTGAGGAGTACTCTGTCTTATCATCAATGAGTGTGTAAATCACTTAGAACGAGGCTTTAAAAGTCATGATGTTTACTTCACTCACAAGAGTACAAACACCATTGAATGGGTATAAACAATGGTCAGAAGAGTGAAAACATGTTCAGTATCAGCTGTTGCGCAGATAAAGATTATTCTATCAACACAAAGGCGGAGCAAGGATTTCAAAAATGACATCCTTCATTTCCAACAAACCAAGAAAATGCAAAAACCACCACTCCTATTTGGGGTTTGGTGGTACCCACTGGAAAAGATGTGGCCGGCACCAGACAAACCATCTTCACAGTGCCATGACAGAACACCAACACAACGCAATGGTTGACCTGCACCCATGCTGTGCCACCCCAGAACACTACCACTAACCTCAGACCTCCAGAGTAACTGAGGTTGCTGAAGGAATTTAATAGCAAGGAAATGTTTTTAACAATAAATTGCTTAATCCCCTGTTTTGATGAACAGCAAATCGAGGGGTTCAAATATTCATGTTCTACATCCCCATGTGAAAGCTCTTTGTGGAAAAAAAAAAAAACAGCCTGTAAACAAAATCTAGCGCATGGATTGGGACATTTTATCATATGCCCAAAAGTTTGAGTACCAAGAAAAGTGCCCTCATATTATTTTAATTAAAAGGAGATGCATGGTTGCAGCTTTGAGCAGGGTTTAGATATGGGCCACCAGCGCATACAACACCAAAATATAAATACAGGACATATTTTCCTTGCAGCGGACCACTGCTTGTCAAAAGCAATAAATCAATAACAAACTTGGCATCCATCTGCTTCTTTGAACATGTCATCTACAACAAATGGTGCATGACCACCCAGCAACTACACTACAGTAGGGCTGAGGGGGAATGTGGCAAACAAATTGTGCTGTAATTCCTCAGTAACTTTTTTGTGGGGGGGATTCTGGGTTTGTTATGGGCAAATGTTTGATATAGCGGATATGTCAATGCTTGTTTATCCTGGACATCTCTAATCCGGATATTTATCAAAGCTCTTAATGGTTTATAGTCTGATTACAACTCAAGGCTGTGTATTGATTTATGGCGCTGAGATTCTAAGACAAGTAGCAACCTTGTTCTGCCAGCAGCTGAATAGAAGGGGCCTGTGGGCCTCAGCTGAGGGGCTAAATGTCAAAAAACCAGCTCTACCTCCCTCCCACCCTTGTGAAAACCATCCCCTACGTTTGGAAGTGTCTATGTGAAAGTGATGGAGGGAAATGAAGAAAGCCAGTATTGTTGAGAAAAACAAAACTTGCTTCTTTGCTCCTTGTCAGGGAATCTTCTGTGTGAATTACTATCTGGTTGCTGGTCATTAATTGCGCATAACTGGAAATTTGTAAAAAATGTCAACCATTTCCTCTGATAAATATCTGTGCTGTCCAGCTGTTGAAGAAATGCTCCCTCTTTACTAATGACTCACATGCAGACAGTGACTTTAGTTGAAATACAAGCATACCAGCTGGGATCCATACATTTCTTTCTCATGTCTTGCAAAGAACATCGTATGAGGATATCTTTGGCTCCTACAGTTCAATTTCTTGCCCACTAAATAGCTTATTCTAATACAGAAAACTCCACTTTACACCATAATGTACACCAATAGGTGTGATCTACTTAAGGACAATGGATGATCAAACCACACATAAAAAGTTTGCACCAAGATAATCTGTCGCGCTTTAGGTTCAGGCTTTCCAAAAATACAGTTTATACTTTTTTGTTCTTGGATGTCTTCCTGGTAAGTTATTCAGGAGTGTCCAGCAGCTACCATGGTAGTGACTCTGTCAATTCCAAAAATTGCTTGCACAAAGAACAAAAAACATAGTGGCAGGTACATTAAAATATAGCACCTAAAATGATGAAGCCTCATATATTTTGTTATAGAGCTATTGGGCCAAATCACAGTTTAACAGTACATGCTTGAGGCAGGCAGCTGTTTAATAACATGTTAGCCAGTACGGTTTGCCATTGTAGGTTTGCTCAGTAAGATCTTTGATCACAGCATTCATTTGCTATTTTCAATATACTACAGTATTAACAACTTACTATTTTTGTGAAAGAGAGGAAAGTGTGTGTGTGTGTGTGTGTGTGTAGGTGGTGCCTGGGTTGACAGGGGGCTGGTTCAGAAGCTGTCGTGTGCAATTCAATGAAACATCTGTGATGGGAGGTGCCCATTTAATAAACTCAATGACCCACTTGCATATACTGTCCAAGCCAAAATACAGGCTACAAATAGGCCACAGTCAGCATATTCCCTCTGTGTGCAAATCAAACTTGCTCTTAACATTTTCAGAAAAAATTTACATATAAATTATTTCCAGTGGTAGAAAGTAACAAAGTATCTTTACTCAGATTCTGTGTAACTGTAACGTTATTATGTCAGTGAGACATTAGTGATCCGCTGGGAGAAACCCACAGGCAATTAGCCACACATTAACAAGCCGCAATTTTAAATTGATGCACAATCTTACATCAGTTCATCATTCAGCAAAACTAGTATTCTTACTGCTGTCTAAGCTGCTGTAACAGCCTCCTTCTGCACTGTGGCATTACTACTTTTACTGTTCTACTGCAAAAGATCTGAGTACTTCTTCCACCACTGATTATTCTTTATCTTTTGTCAGAAGACTTTGATAAGAGTTAGTGTCTGAGAAGCCAGGCCAGGCCATCTAACTCTATAGAAGTTTGAGTAAACTTCTATAGAGTCCTGTAGCAATGTCCTTGAAGTCTTTTGTGACTGTCCTGCTTCATGCTGCTTTATGAGAGAGTACATGCTGCTGTCTTTACGCAGCCCTCCAAACTTTTAGCACCACTTTTGTTGTTATTCTCCAACTAAGCCTTTGAAAGTGGAAGACAACCTTGCCACTAATCCTAGGAGTGAAAGTAAATTGTGGGGCACAGACATCAGTGAATGGTGCAGGGAGGTGGTGTGGGGGGGATCAGTCTTGTTGCTTCTTTACCAGCTGCTGCCAGCTGTGATGAATGACAGCTCAGTGCTTCCTTTGGCTGCTTATTCAATCTCAAAATAAATGCTGACATGCATTTTGCATGCAACAAATGTTCTCATCTGTGCAATCTTCATAAAGGAACTTGGCTAGCCATTCCATTTATTTCCACTTCTTCTCCCATCTCAAAGATAAATATGTTTTTTCACGTAGGAAAGAGCAGTTAAAGTAGTTCAAGAGGATAGCAGGAGACAGGTGGTAAACTAAAAGACTGTGTTACAGACAACATAAATGAAAAACACCTGTTATTCCAGGTTTGAAACTAGACCGCAACAGAAGAACAAAGTGGTGTGATGGTGTGCTTCTGTAAAGTGTGGCGTAAACTGAAAACTACTCCTCTCTGCCATGTGAAAAGATCATTTTTTCCCTTCTTCCCGCTCTCAAATTTACTGCTTCCACGACAATATGCTCACTGTTTAATAAGTACTGCAGAAACATCTGGCTCTACTGACATACACACAGCCTGTCCATAAACGACTGAGGACACACTGATTTAGCTTTGAATGGTGGGGATGATTTCCATGCACTACAGACCATTATCACCAAAATTTATGCACAATAGAAGATGGATTTCTCTTCCCTGTCAGGCTTTCGAAAATCAGCTGCCTGCCAAGGCTCATTTATTGCATTAGGCCCTTAAGTGGCTACATTGTAGTGGTCACTTGATATACACAAATTGTAAACAAAGGCAAATGTGAAACAGCATTGTGCTAACAGAAAATGCTTGGAGAAACCTGAGCTGGGGAAAGAAATGGCTACATCAAACTGTGGATAGAGTCTTTATATGGTACAATCCATGCTTCTGTGACCTCTGCATTACTTACACTGTGGAATGATGAGTTAAATAAGTGAAATAAGAACCATTCAGCTTAATCAAAGACAATGAACTCATTATCCTGCACAGAATGATTTGACAAGTGATATTTTACATTGAAGAGTAAAACTATAGGAGAGATTTTAACAATAGTCTTGATGAAACACTGAAAAAAAACCTAAGCTATTAAGACATAACTCTGTTAAAACTGACCATGATCTATGACATCTAGAGCTCATCGGAGCCTTCTAGATGAACCTTTTATTTTAAGACCATTACACAAAAATCCTCCCAAAAAATATTTCTAGCCTTCAGGATACACAAAGGCTACAACTGAGGGGATAAGGAGGTGCAGACTTAGACGAGTGAGATGGATTTTGACAGAGTAGGAGAAAGCAGGACAGGCTTGAGTTGCCTAAAGAAAGAAAGAGTTTTTGGTCTTTTGCTTGTTCAGGGTAAGACTGTGTCAATCCATCATCCTGCAACAAGCAATTTTTTCAAGAACGCATTATTAATGGTGAAAAAAACCCATCTACTTCAAACAGCTATATAATCACATTAAAAAGAACATTAATCCTTACATTACCATAGTCTAATGAAAGGGTTACCACATCCGCCTAGCAATGTTTGGAGTGTTGATTAACAGAGAGCCCTTAGGACCATTTAATGCACCTTTAAAAACGCAGGTGCTAGAGTAACAGTTCATAGCTTCCTCTCATAGCGTTTCTACTTTTGCTTTAATAGGCGGAGGCCAAAGTTGTTTAGTGTTCCATATAGGATTACTACTGGTTTGTACTGTAAGGATGTTTTCTCCAGTATGGAGACTTTTCCTTAGCTGTTTCAGTTCTTGGCTCTGTGGGTGGCAGTGTCAGTCTTTCACTTTACTACAGACTGAAACAGCAATTAATAAAAATTTACTATGGACAACCAGAGAATTTAGATTACTTTTGGCAATGCTTTTCCTTTTCATCTATTGCCACCAGCAGGTGAAAGTTTAGACTTACTGGATGGATTGCCACTCAATTTTATACAGACATTAATGGTCCCCACATGATTTATCCTAATTACTTGGCGATTTGTAACTGTATCAGCTATAAAATATTTCAGTTTTAGCTCCCTTGGTTTAATTCTGGAGTCACACACATCCCACCACCCTTGGATATCCACCTTTGCTCCCTCCTTCTGTCTGTTTTCCTTTAATCCTTAATTCTCCCTTCAGCTATCATTCCAGATGTTGACTGGTGTCATAGGTGCTCCATAAATCCTTTCTTTCTCCTGTCAGAAATCACTCCATCTTCCTTTCTTCCATCTCTTCTTGCTGCCCCTCCAGCCTCTCAGTAATCAAACCTCACTTAAACTGTCCCGTATCCTTGTATCAAGACTTGCTGAGGCGGCGTGTTTTCTTTGGGAAATGACTCATAAATTAGGGGAGCTCCCAGGCTGGCTGTGAAAGAGCCAGACAAGCAGACACAAGGGTCTCTGATTAGTGTGGCTGGGAGAAAGGCCAGACAGACCAAGGCTGCAGGACCCATTTAGGACCATCACTGACTTGAAAGAGGAAAGGAAAACATATTGATCACATGGCACTGACTGGGTCGTTCTTAATAGCTGGGGAACAAGGATGACTGAGCTACAGCTGGGACTGGTCAAGCATCTCCGGAGCACCATTGTTGAAAGGGGAATTTAAAAAAAAAACAACTTTTGATTTAATGTTGTGTAATTTATATTTAACATTTTATTCTGATGATTAATTCACATAGAATTACAGTCACACTAGGCTCTAAAAGACAAAAACTGTGAGATTTTCCTATGGTTGCACAGTGTTTTAGAAAGTAATGGAGTACTGCTAAGATACATTTTTTGTACATGGAAGATTAAGGAGCAACAGCTTTCATTTAAAATACAAAACATTTAAATGTGAGAATCTGCATGTTTCCCCTTTTCATGACATTCCAAACTGAAAACATTTAGTTGCAAAATTGAGGTTCTCCAAACACATGCTTTCAGCCCACATTTACAATTAGAAACTCAAAGAAAATCAGATAACAGTTGTTGTTTTTTTCATTTTTTTGTTTTTTATTTTTGAAACAAGAAACTCTAAGTATACGGACCCCAACCCTTTTTGACTAGGCGGAGAGATGGTGTGAATACAAACGGCTCAAATGAGAGACAAAGGAACATTTACAGTCCTCTGACTGAGATATTATTGCTGTGAGCTTCTTTGGGCTCCTGGTGTGGCTTTAAAAGACAGGAGAGGAAGAAAAGAAAGTTGTGCTTATACAAGTGATGTTACCCCACCCTTAGCTGCAGTTCTATGTCCCCTCAGATATACTGACAATGACGATCTGAGCTACAGTCCAGCTCCTTGTAATCATCAAACACAGGAAAAGATGCCTATTGGGAAGAAAACGTGTCCAAGGAGATGAATGCCAGAAACTTTTATATGAAGTTGTTAAAACAAAGTCCTGTTGATGAGTTATACTAGCACTCAGGTTCTGGACTTATTTCAATGTTTAAAAAAAAGACTGTCCACTGAGGAAAACCAGGATGATATGCTGCTTATCTTAGTGTTAACTCTTTAACTCTCAACATAGTTTATTGAGTGATGATAGCCATAAATTATGAGGAGCATACATTTTGCATCAAAGACTGGCTACATCTTAACCAAATTTCAGTTTGTAGATTCTGTAAACATTTCAAGAAGGAAGATGGCAATGCTTTGTTTAAACCTGTGCTGCCCCTTTTATAAAAAATTGCAGCATTAATCAATTTGTGTGCATACATGAAAAGATCATTCTCTTAGCACACCACCAACATATGAAGACATGTTGCATATGCGATACCAGTGTCGTACATATAAACTAATGTTCAGATGTAAAAAGGCATAAGAGAAACATAATTGTGTTGCATGCTGTTGAGGCAGCCTGTCTCAACTGCATAACCTCAGACAGACAAGCAATAGACAGTATGTGGAACGTCTATACTGAGAACTAACAGGCTAATAAAGGTTATTCAATTACGTCTTTAAGCGGAGACACGTAAAAGAGGAAATGACAGCCTGCAAAGACAGACTCCAATAACTCCAGGCACCTCCTGATCTTATCAGCAGGTCTCAGGTGCTCTGCCCAAGCTGCATCGCCATTCACACAGCAAGCAGTAGTTAATGCACACATTCACTTAAACCTGGATGTTTGCGCTTCCTCACAAATGTGCATACAGCTTTTACAAATGATGCCAGTTCACTTTGACACATTTCCTTTCAGTCTGTTTCACTTGTCAACAACAGTACAAACAGTAGTCATGTCTACTTGCGGCTTATTAAGAACACTGAGGTATTTTCCACTCACACTTACCACACTTTACCAGCTTAGACTAATTAAAAAGTTTCATGGGGCTAAAGACACACCAATTGAATTGGGGTCAGTAGCTGTAAATGAACAAACATGATCAAAGTATGACACACACAATGAACCTTTATCATTCTTTTAAGCCAATCATTTAATATGGATGATATCACTCTCACTTTATGTAGACATACATAAGTCATGATATACACAGACTCAACAACTAACAAAAACAACCCTTGAATTTTCAATGAATGTCCTGTAATTTTCACACTTTTATTACAAGAGACAAGGGGATTTTAGTTGTGAGAGGAATTTGGGTTTATGGGCTTTCCCAAAGGATCCATAGGGGCACAACAGTTTATTTTAGCGCAGTCTCTAGGGAGTAACTTTGAACCTTTTGCTCAGACAGACATAAATCCATTTTGAGTACTGAACTATCAAAAGACAAACAACACATTTAGCACAAGGTACATAGGTGCCACACATCAGTGGGCCAGTCAGCCCAACAGGTTGCCATCCATCTTTATTCCCAAATTGTACAGAGAATAAAAGCACACTCACTTAAACATTCCTGGCTGTTCAACAAGGTATTCAAAACTTCAAGTCAAGCATGTTTCTCACATAATAAAATGAAGTCTTTTTTTCCAAGAATGCCCTTTAGCACAGACAGCAATAAAGAAAGATACAGAAAAGTCTGAGCCTTATAACACAGAGCTATATTCACACAAACTCAAATGAGCATTTCAAAAGCCAGGTGACGTCTAGCTTTTGGGACAAATTCCCTCAAAGCAGACAACAGCCACAGCTCTGTTGGTGCTGCAGCCTGGATATGAGTCTGAATGGCTCCGTGCCTCATTCCCAACAGGACAAAACACGGGGGAAGAGAACAGTAAAGCCCTGAGGAGAGACTTGTGATGACCATTTTCTCACACAGTCTGTGAGCTGCAGAGCAGCTGTCCCTTACCAACCTTAACCATCACAGCCAGGTCAGGTCTGCTCTCATCTGCCAAACACTAAACCCTAAGACAACTGACTGGGAAATTAGCATTTTATAGTCTTGGGTTGTAAGGAAGGCACAACAGAGAACAACATAGGAGGTGAAGAAAAGGGTGGGTGAGAGGAAGTGAGGGCGTTGACCTGAGATACAGCAATGGAAAGTGATTGTCATTCACAGTGTTGTAAAAGTGTAGCTGAGTGTATGAATGTAAATGGATACCAAAGGAGCCATTATTCACAAAGGAAACTGTTGGGTCAGGTAAATATCATTTAAGGGAACCAAACAAAATATGTAACAGGTTAAAAAATTCAGCAGGAACAACTGAAGTTGATTTGCAGACAGCCAAGGAAACAATTCCTGAGTCATTAGCGATGCCAAGCTGGAATCGGCACCTGCTGAGTGACATCACCAGCATTAAAAGCCGCATTTTGGCAGGAATGAAGCATCCATCAACAGACTCCGCCCAGAAGTAAAGTGGGAAATGAAATATTCAGCACAGTAATGGATAAATGTCGTATTTATTATATTCTGAATTTAAAAGACACCAACCAGAGACAACCTTTAGCTCTGCCTGAGCCAACTCTAAGCAAACCACCTCACAGTAGTATATACAGTACAGTGTGCTCCTGCTGAGATGGACTGACCGCCAAAATATCTTGGGAACTGTGGGAAAGAAAACTGACTTGAGCTGGGGAGGAAAGCCTCTCTGTGTCAGGATTTCCTTTGACTATCCAAGAAAGATGAGCAGAGCATGCTGACATACACAACATGTTACAAGGCACAGGCCACAATACGGCACGGTGTAACGGGCCAGATGTAGTTTTCCATTATAAGTGGAAAAAAAGACACAGCTATAAAAACCCTGAAAAAGCAGCTTTAGAGTAGAGGGTAGAATTCCCAAAAGTAAAAAAAAAGTGTTGAGCTCTGAATAACTGAGTAACATTTCAACTGCAGTGTTATGCATTGATGATTAAAGTTGTGACATACTAAGTTCCTTTGTTTATGAGCAGGATGAAAAACAAAAACGATCGCTGAGGAATACTGTCAGGCAGGAAGTAACAGAAATAACATCACCAGAGTGTTAAGCCATCAGATCAGATGTCACCATTTAACATGTTAGAATGGTTTTACTATGGAATTGCCACCCTGATAAAAAAAACAGATACGCCTTTTTATTTTAACGTCTTGAAGAATGAAAAAAAGCCAATAACTAAAATCTAAAAAGACATTAATATCCAAGAAAGATCTAAAACCAACAATGTGTGAGACGTCTCCCATTTAGCAATGTAGATTAATTTTAGCAGAAAAATCCACATTATAACTTTAAAAACAGTGTGAATAAAAAGAGGTATTCAGCCAATAGATTTGTTAACACTAGTGAGAAATAGTTTCTTCAGGTGTTTCATACTTGTCATTTAATAAGAAAAGCATGTCTGCCATCCCATGGTAATAAAACCATGAATCTATTACATTCATAATATTTTGACAAGTCACTATTGGCTCTCAAAAGCCAAATATGAAGTCACCCATTTTATTTGAAGGCTTGTTAGCAATAAATAGAAATTGGTTGTTTTAAGACATTTAATACACATATTGTATTTTTTTTAGCAGAACTTATCAAATATCATAAAAAAGGTCCAATATATCTACTGAAACTAAAACCAACAAAGAATGCAGTAAAGCTGGGACCTTACTTCCTTTTCCATTGCTACCACCTGTGCACACAGCTTAAAAATGTTGTACTCAATCACACATGGACAGAGCAAACTCTCGGGCGATCTGAGGAGGTGGTGTTTGTATAAATCTAGGAGGACAAGTCCCTGTTGATCCCACCACACCCACTGGTTTCCTCTCTGAAGGGCCTGGAAGGTAAATAACAGCAGGACAGAGATCATTCTGACTGCAGAGCTCCTTGACCACAAATGCAAACACACACACACGCACACACACACATATCAACACCACAGGTTGTACGGCCTGTACCCACTCGGTCTCCCATCCTCTGACATTCTCATCACCTTCCCCCGCACAATCTGACTTCCTCCATTTCACAAGCCTTGTAAACAAACACACCAAACGCTAACATTGCATAACCCAATCGACGACCCAAGCCAAACGTCGCCTCTTGACACACACACACACTTGTCACACTTGTCCACAATGTGGGAGAAAAATGTAAGTGCTCCCCAAGCTCTGATTCAAGCATCCGCAAATTTGCTTATCATTCAATATATCTGTCACTGAATTTTTTTCCCCCTCTTCGCCCACATTCCTCTCTTCTCCTTCACTTTCTTGGCCAACAGGTCCTTCCATCTGTTAGCCAGCTGGTGGAAGAGGAGGATGGGGGTGGGGGGGCAGGAATGGAGGGAGGAGGGAGGGGAGGGGAGCGGGCCTGCTCCACCCGGTGGTTTGCTACTCTCAACAGTCTAACTTTCTCCGACTGACTGTAATGACTCTTCTGTGGGTCTCATTAGGGCCTGACCCAGCGCTGGGTTCACCTCCCTGCATGATGTCACATCCAGGCCACAGACATCCCAGTGTTGGACCCAATGCACTGCAACAAATCACTGACATAATGATGATCAATATTGCAATATTGCTTTTGTGTTGCAGGACAAAAATGAAACTACTGTATATTAATAAAGAAGGTGGGCTGATGGTCTGATTTTCCTGCAGAAATCATGAAGAAATCGCATCAACAGATGCTCGGTTAGTTTCTAAAATCTAACTGGGAGCAAGCTGTTCAAAAACAAAGAATGCGTGCACAACTTAATGATCATGTGACCTAAAATGGCTCTAATACAGGCATCAGATCTGATTAAGCTCTTCTTCTATGCCAAAGTAAGCAACAGTGTCCACTTGAATGGACGCCATTGAGCAAAGCATGTGTGTCAAAATGTGTCACTCATCAGTCTTCTCTTACTCCTCCTCCTCTTCACTTACTCTCCATCTCTTCCTCTACGACTCCTCTGACAGACAGGTTCAGGGCAGGTCTGGGGTCGACAACATGTAACCTGACCCTGCCAAGCACTCGCCCTCTCTCTCTAATGATCTTGGCGTCACTCCCATTCCCAGTGTTGGTTTAACCTGATGTTAATGTGCCCATTCTGCACTTCTGAAACAAAGTTCTGTTCTACGAGGTCTAACGCACCTCCAGCATCTGTCACCTCTGCTGTCAACTGTGGTTTTTAAGTAGCATGATCTTAAGAAGAAAAAGAATGCATTTGTACCCCTGTAATCATGTATGTTTTTCCTTGTCAGAGAGGCTGAGACATGAATATAGGCAACATTACTGAAATCCTGGTGACCTGAGAGTATTTGCAACAGTGTCAGCAAATTTCTGTGGCATGAGTTTTTGGAACCTCTCCACTTTGCCTGTACGTTAGCTTAGGCACTAATATTACTGTAATGCCAACTCTTGTTCAAAGACAAACCTGCTGAAGGGCTTCATATGCAACATAAACTGAAAGTAGATGCTTTCACTAGAACTAACAATGACGGTTCACTGTTCATCATTACTATTTATTCAATATCCATCTACAGAAAACAGTTATTCTGTGCATCTCTAATGGTTATGATAATTTATTCTTCACTTCTACTTCTGCATTTTCTATGTTTGCACAAATAAGCCACAAATGAAATTTCCCCAGTGTGGGACTAATAAAGGAAATCTACATCAAATCACCTGTGAAATCTCATATATCTACAAATTGGATGTCAACTCTAAGACTAAGTGGCTAAATGAACAAGCAAATACATTAATATGGTTTTAAAAAACATTCATTGGTCAGAATTCACAATTCACACTGAAAACTGAAAACTCAGTTCAGCAACGCGACTGTCCAGTTGTGCAAATCAGGCTGTTTACTGTAGACAATATACTGTATTGGTGTTACTGAGAGCACTGCTGGTTGCTTGTTCTGTCCAAGTATGTTACCAGGAGCAGTTCCAGACTTGTATCGCCATGGAAACTTACTTGACCTTTCACCCCTTGTCGTGCTACACCTGTCAGCAAGTCACAACTGCACCGTGAGATCTCCCCCAACCCCCATTTAACCCTCACTGTTGAACAAGATCCTGAGGTACGTAGACATCCTCACTTGGTCCGGCAACAAAAACTAACCCCAATGACCAATGGGAGTCAACACCAATATATCCTAAGTATGTATGATGATTTACTTGTGGAGTACCTGATGCTGTTTCAGTTGGCTTGGTGGATGATCGCTGTACTTGCTGGGTGTAAGCATGTCCTCTGAAGGTCACTACTAGTCCCAACAAATCCACATTTTCTCTTCTAGACTAGCCACCTTATGATGGAAGAGGGGACCTTGTGCTCCTGTGACCCTGGGAGCAATGCTGCCTGGATAATTTAGCTTCTGGCAGGGTCTCCAATAGCAAATGAGTCCCAGACATGAGGCCAGACAACAACACCTATTGTATGACAAAGGGAAACATACCTAATCCACCAAAGTGACATGAGTAACTTTTCTGAAGTTAATTATTTGTGACTGCATAATTTCCTGTTGAGACCAGGAAAAAAATATATGAAAATAAATAATATCATTTGATGATTTTGTGATCACCAATACAAGCCTTGATTTACACACCTTGATTTGTCCGTAAAAAGGTAATGGAGACATGTCGTCACGTGGATGAAAAGATCTGCAGAGCAGTCATGGAAAATCAGTTTTGGTCTTAACTTCAGATATACTGAGGTTGCCCTCTGCATTAAGCCAAGACCTGCTTCTTGGATGCAGTTCTTGGAGATGCACTTCGTTTACCCTTGAAAATGTGCTGCTGTTCTGTGAATCCTCCCCACGGTTCTCTAGAGAAAAGCAGAAATACTGTGAGTGCAGAGAAACAAACCCAGATGATTTCTTTGGTCCTGGCTTTGAAGTTTTATGGAACTACAGCCTCATGGAGCCTCAAAGGGCAAGGCCTGGACACGCCTGAGTTGCATTAGACAACTGTGGTACAGAATACCATTTCATATTAATCTAACACATGCAGTGGACATACATGGCCATTAATCAGTAAGGTTATTAGAATCTAAAAACATCTTTTGATTCAAAAAATCAAAAGGAGAAAGCGATTGATGACAGCATAGACCATTCAAAATATATTGACCTCATCTCAGCAAACACAACTTTCACTACCCGTCTTCCACATCCTATTCAGACCCTGTTGGGTGAAAACCCTAAGTCTTCCCTCATTCAATGAGATGCCTGTCCTTTCTAGCTGGGGTTTCCATGTCTCTCTAAACACTCAGAGGCTAGGTCAGAAGAAAAGTCCACCAGAGAGAAATCCCATCTGTGTCCTCATCCATTCTATGGGTCTGGACATGAGCAAACAGCTTGCTTTCACCACCCTGGCAACCCTTTTCTCTTCACACTGGCAAACCATTTGAGTAGACACACACACACAGACAGAATCAGGGTTTTTGACGGCAGAACCAACACCCTATCATGAATTGAGAGAGATAAACGTTTTAGTAGTTGCACAGAGAACGAGACTTCCTGGCTCTTTGTGATGCTAGTGGCTAAACTGTGTTGGAAGCCTAGACAGGAGAAAACCCTATTTTCTGAACTGTGAGGAGATCTACGGACCATGGTACTGTGGTAAAAACACTGTGTTTAAATGGCAAGCCTTCAACTATGGCGCAATGAGGATATATTTGATGTTTGCATATGGAAATCATTGTCCAGACATAAAGACTTGGCTTGTTTCAAAAAGGTTAAAAACTCTTTAATGTGGAGCATTAAAAAAACATATTTAAGATCAGCAGATAAACATTAATGCAAGAGAGTGTGGTCTAAAACCAATATCTTTTTATCTTCAATATTCCTCTTTCAGTGTTTTGCTATGAAGCAAAAAGAGTTTTGAAAATGCTGCCAAGCTATTGTTTAGTCTAAACCTCAACTTTATTTTTATAAAAACCTAAAAAAAATATTCTCACGTGTTGAATTATGACCAGGCCAAAATGTAATGAAACAGGTGCATAATTCGTCAGTGGTCAACTTTTTTGTAAAGACAAAGGCTGCCCCCCTTCTCAGTTCAAAGCATCATTCCTCTTTCAATTACATGTCACACAGACATAGAGTAATGCGATGGGAAAGTTCAGTCCTCAATTGGGGAGTTTGCTTGGACAGATTGGACAAATATTTCTTTTGTGTGGTTGTCTCCTCGCCTCTGTTCGGCCCTGACAGCCACAGAAGAGGGAGTGAACAATCCAAACTGCGCAACATTATGGGCTGGGTGGCTGTTCTACCCAAGACACATGGCTGTCTCACCAGCTGCCTGCCTGTTTACACTTCTCCACTAGCTGTAGGTATCAATTAGGTTTATGGGTTAAAGGAGGCTAATAGTATAGTACACGAAGAATTCAGATTTCTAACTTTACTATGTTTTTTACGTAAAGAAGGGTTTTTCCCATTCAAGAGAATAGCACGTCTTGATAAACTGCAGAAATGATGGCAAAGTGCTGGCAAAAGTACAATAATCAATTTTAACATCATGCGTCACAGAATAAAACAATTCAAACTAGCAATTTAAAGCGCATATAAATTGAGAGTACCAATTTAGTTTGAATGATTATTGTTTTTTGGGTTTAAACAGCTAAGCAGTAAAAAATTCACCTCCTTCGAACAAAACACTCTATTCTCTTTTTATTAAAAGGAAAAGTCCAAACCCAGTAAGACAACTTCAGATGTCTTTTGCACCATATGGAGCCATCTACAGAGACGAAGGCTCTGTAATAGCACACCAACTGCAAGGATAAACAGCAGCCCAGACCACATGTTCCTGTAAATCAAATCCCGACTGGTCTTTCTGCGTCAGCATCTGACATCCAGCACTAAAGGGCAGGTGATACCATTATGATCACTTCATAGTCCTGCCTCACAACCTGCTCAACAACGCGGCGACAGACAGAGGTGGTAAATCTGACCAGGAAGGGGAATAAACTTTTATAGAAGCTTAAAGCTTTATTTATAAATGGAAAATAGGAACAAGTACAAGTGTTCTACCAGAAAAGTCTTTACAAGTTTACACCTCGGGCTTACAAAGTACAATTCCAGCCATCTGTTGACTAAATAAGGAGCTACAAGAATAGTTCTTTACAAGGATCAAAGGAACATTAACCAAATTAACCAAATTGTACATACGTTACATACATTGGATACATACATACATACATCATATACATTAAAAAAACAACTAAATCGTTAACATTTCTCTAGCAAGTGATGGGGAAAGCTCCCCAAATGCTTTGAAATTCTCAAAAAAAGCCATCGGCATTGCATAATAATAACTACAGACAAATTAGAAACCTTCACACCACACTCCGGAGCTTTATATCTGCACCTGGTAACTCGTAACAACTCTGCAGCCTTGAAATTTGCATTGAAAGATAACCTGTGCATCCTGTCAACTGCAAAAGTTGTGTATTCAAGTGGACATTAAGCTAGTGAATTTTCTCTGACCAGGCAACGCAAGTCTTTAAGATGAAACTAGATATGTGATGTATAACAGGAGATTAATGTCTAGAACCAAACCAGGATTCAACATGAAGGCTTCTACCAACAAGGCACGTCATCAGAAACACTTAAAAGGAGTCTTAGGTAGCCTCCTTCAGCAACATCATCTGTGCCCTCTTGTGGAGGGCTGGCACAGTTCAACTACCTCACACTTCTTCACTCCCTGTATCTCTTCTTTTGATCAGAGGTACAAAAGGCCACAGCTGCTGGCAAGACACATTTTTCAACAGTAAGTCAAACCTCCTCTTTTCTTCAGTTGCTTCTCTTTCTTTTCTGCCTCAAAACTGTTGGCAAGTCCCAAGCACCTCTCAGTTTCATGGATGTGTATCAGAGAAACCAGTATCAGCCCCAAACCCCCCCATTGTTTGGCCTGGACTTGAAAAGACTCCTAAGCATGCTAAGTCCAACCATGAGCTGTCACTGACATCATGGAGGAAAACTAAAATTGCCTGGTTATCAATGATTTCTCTCGTTCATTCACTGCCCCCCCCCACTTTGAGATGAGCCAAAGCGTGACATAAATATCAAAAGCAATTTAAAGGGGGGTTTTACAGGCAGATTCTGGACCACTGAGATGATGCAAGAGACAGAGCATGATTCAGGGTGCCGGTCTTGTAATGGGAACCATTAGAAAGGAGAACAGAACAGTCAGTACACAGAAGTCATCGGCCGTAACCTTGAAAACATTTTCTTGTAATAAAAACAGCTTATGGCTCGTATTGAGTTCCAGGAGTGAATAATTTGATAACTGCCTCTTTTGGTTGTTAATGTAAACTGAAGAGGTCTCAGCTGTGTGGATCATCTTAGAAGACTGGTTAAGAGAAATGTTTTCAAAGGCTGTGAATAATAAAGTGAGCAGAGCTCTCACAAGGACTTCAAGTGAACTGGCCTTGTAAGACGATGCTCTTTATCAAAGCTCATGATCTGTGTTGTTTTCATTGTACATAGCAGTGATGATGTTTTTACCCATTCAGCACAAAGTTGTTATGGATACCAAAAAGTAGTGTTTCACTGTTATCCAATAAATCAGTTTTATTTTCATGTTCACTCTTGTGTTGCCACCAGTGAGATCATGTACTATTAAGTCTGTCTGCATGCCTACCCTACAGCACATACTGTGTAAAGGCTCGCACTTGTCGGTTATAGATTGTGCCATTTTTTCACCCACCCAATCTTTTGTGGTCTCTGCTTAACAGCGGGCAAAACACAATGTGGCTGGAAAAAAATGTTCCAAAGTCAGTGGCCGAGGGGGCCTACCTGCTGTGTGACCTTCTGACACAACAGTTTTCATTTGAGCCAACTGTATACCTGCTGTTCCAAAGACCTGCTGAGGTTTCAGCGGTACTCAGTTTGGATAAACACCACATTTACAACCTTTTGATTGAAATTGCCTGAAATAAAAAAAGTGGGTTTAAGCTGTCCTAGGGGTGGATATAGTGGAAAAAAAAACAATCTGCGACAGCTGCTTTAGACATCCAATCATTTTTTGTACGGAATCATAAAACTGAAACCCAGAAAATGGAAAGCATTTTGAATAACCAGAGCAAAAACATTTATGACTCAGACAGGGTTTTATCCTAGCTTTGCCGTAAAAAAGCAATGTGGATTCATCTTTTTTGTGTGTTGATACTCTCAACATCTTTAGCAAATCATGACAAACTTCATCACAACAACAAATCTGACTTCTTAACGTTCCAGTCCGTCCATCATGCTCTGGTTCAACCGGGCTGAAGCCAGTGTATCATGACCCCTGAATAATTCCATCTCGCATTGCATTGCTGGGAAATTGAGATCAGACTTTTGGCAGCATTAGTCTTTGATGAGGGGAAACAGCGTCATCTTGGTGATTGGGAAGGAAGAGAACCAAACACTTCCAATGTTACTCACACTGCGACAATTAATCTGTCCTTAACCATTTCCCCTGCTACGACCTACAAGCCAGTGGCCCTTAACAATCATCAACAGACTGCAGCGAACGCTGATGACAGGTATGTGCAAAAAGAAATGCAAAAAAAGGCCACTCATACACTACTTGCAGAGGAATAGAAAGAGAAGAGCAGCAGCAGGTGTGAAGCATCTCAAGGCTGCCAAACTTCTTTGGGCATTAGTTCAGACATTCTCTGGTCTCCTGCGGTCAAGGATCAATTTGAGTTTATTGAACAAAGCCGATCACGCAGCTCATCCCCTCTCGACTGGCCAGTAACAGCATCATCACTCAGTCCTACTCCACCCTTTTCCTGCATGCTGTCCCTGGGAGCTCTGATGAGGAAACGTGGACACTACAAAAGAGACTTTATTGCCAAATCAAATGATTCAATGTTATTTCTGCCGCTTACCACGTTTTTGTATTAGGGGGTTAAGAGCGACGGGTGATCTGGAACCTGTGAGGGTGATTGCTTAAGTGCTGAAGAATTCATTACAGCAAGAAGGGAAGGAAAGGAGCAAATGAAAACAGTGTTTTGTGAAAAAAAAAACAAAAACCTCACTTCGAAATTAATGTTTCTGCGCAGGCCATGGGCTGTGGTTTATTTATGGTGGTCATGCTGAGGCCAGACATAATCAAGCCACAAATGTATCCAAAGTGATTAGCAAATGTTTAAAGTTTAGACATGCTATTTCCTTAGATCCGTATTATACACAAGGCCACAGTATATACAATCACATCACTTTATGTAATCTGACAAGCTGGACGGGACAATTTATTATCATTTCATCCCTTAAATCTCTGCAGCAAACATCCCACAGTTTATCACCTCTCTCCAACAAAGGAAGACAGTGACATGACAGTGCTTTTACAGGAATATGAATCTAATTAGCATCTGGTGGGGAAACTGATGTTGGTTTAGTGTCCTCTGATCATGTTTGATTGGTCATGGCGAATCACACAGATGAGTAAACACATGGAATATGCAGCATCTGGATCAAGATTAACTGTCACAAAAGAAATTAGCTTTGAAAATGTTTTCTACTTGATATTTGGCATGACAGCAAATGCTGCATATATCTATATTTACTACACAGAGCAAAGGAGGGTGAATTTAAAAAGGTAAGTCAAAGTATTAAGGCTCCACAGATACATCTAATCCAGCTCTCCACCAGCAGCCTCTGGCAGACGGCTTTGATAAATTGGTAAAAGCATAAAAAAGTAAGCTGGCAGCCAATTAGAATAAAGCTGCATGAGATCGTGTAATAAATCACAGCTTGAGTAAAAAGCCATGTGCAGACTCAATAAATTCACTGCAACTTTATATGTTAATGAAAACATAAAAGGGGAAAAAAGTTCTCTTGGAGCACAGGATAGTGAAACGATCAGCTCTGACGGTGAAACAAAATCCAAGTATAACTGCAGCAGTGGAGGTGTTCCACATCACCCTGAGGGAGCTTTAGCTGGATGTGGAGACAAAGCAGTTTGACAATAGGTACACATATAATCGGGATAACAGTGCCTTTATGTCCCTGCCACAATATTTTGTTTCAGTCCACTCCAGACAGGAATAAAACACATCCACTCAAGCAAAAATATTTCCAAGCCCCAGTGCACCACCAGACCAAGATTAGATCCTTGCGTTTAAAACAATAATAAGACTAATATGAGCACAAAGATTCATTGGAATCAGGGACTAGCACTGAGTTGGGATGAGTCATCTGACCCAGGTCTAAGCCTCACCCACCAAGACGCCTGCCAATGTGCAACACACATACAGCCCAGCCTTTGAAACGATCCCCAAGCGTCTGCAACACTGACCGCACCATGGTCAGGGAGAAGAACCATGAATTAGTCTGGTGAGAAAGAAAAGGGAGATACAGACAAGACAGCTTAGACTACTGTTCTCACACAGCAGAGGTCTCACAGCTGAACCTCAGAGTGCAGAATACTCTTGAGACTCCTGGGCCGCCTGTGACTTTTACAGAGATTCGACAGAAAAGCCTCACAATCAGCCAGAGATCACAACAGGATTTCTGTTTATCCATCCACTATGTAATCCTTCTGGATATGCTGAACAACTCTTTGGAACAACATTAAATGCATGATGTTCCAAAGGATCATACAAGCATTTGCTAATCCCAGTGGTGATCTTTTTCTTTCAAACACAACACAGCAAAGGGGATGAGCCATTTCCATGTCATTTATTATAAAAAATTGAGACTGACGCTGTGATCTTTATGGAAAAAGCATTAAATAAACTAATGTCTGTACTACTATATCATGTGTAGTAGTAAAAAGGACAGCCAATAAACTGCCACAGCAAACAGCTGAAAATGTTAGGAAAACTATTCAGCTAGGAAAAACATGACACTTGTTTAAGACAGACAGTATGTACTTCAACACTTCACATGTGCTGCCAAACCTAACAGCCTCAACTATCCACACAACAATGATGGATATCTTCTGGTTTACAATGTTGGGGTAAGGATGGTCAAAGGCTATTTTCATTCTGCTGCCTGAGGTTTAAACAGTTCATACTTGAATGTTGGATGGATTTAAGATGTGTTGCTGATACTTAACACATAATCTTACATGTTACAGAAATAATACACAAAAGGATGAAAGCAGAAACTAAAACTCATCATGCAGCTGCAAAATTTGGGTAAGCTAATTTATCATTAAAGTCCCTGCAGTGATTTGTTTTGCGCAACAATAACCAAGCCAGAGCTCTTTAAGCTGTTTACAACATGAGGTCAAATGGTGTTTATGAACAAGCCAAATGAAGATTTAATATGGCAACAACCAACAAACAATGGAACATAAAGATACCTTTACCTAGTTTACCATTAAAATATCCATTACCTTGGATCTTCCTCACCATTGTTTGAGACTTTTGCCTTTGATAACATCTGAGTTACAGAGGAAGAAGATAAAAATGAGGAGGCTACACTTTCACAGTTATTATAAGCCATATTTTACAAGCAAGGAGATTTCCTGCTGCCACGTTTGGTTTTGGCTTTTGAACATTTGTCTTCATTGCGTGGCGGATAAGATGTTTTTTCAGTCCAGCATGATATTTTTTGGCAAATGTGGAAATATCTTCAAAACCGCAGCCAGTTTTGTCAACAACCTGTGTCCTTTGGATGTTTTTTTTTCTTTGACACAAAAGCAGCTCTTCCTGCAGAGTCAAATGTCAGTTCACTTAAATGTTGAATTAAAAGGACTGTGATAAGGAGGTATAACAGGCATCCAGGTCCTATTGGTTTTAATGATAACTCAACATGACACGGTGTGGTGACTTGGTGTATTTCAAGGCGTTGGTGGACATGAAACGCTCCTTGTCACTCTCCAAGTATGAAACACAATAAGAGGCTGCACACTAAGGGAAATACAGGTTTATTATTTAAAATTCTGGACATAATTACACAATTCTGCCCGCTTTCCGCTGGGCTGTGCTGTGATTTTGGTGTGGTGGCATCAACATTGCAGGTCATATGACTGCTACAGAGAAACGTTTTGCAACACAAAGCAAAATAAACAGCTGTAAAACTAACCGTGCTTTGATATTCAGAAATATTACATATAATATTATATTTAATGTTTATAATATTATATATAATATTTGAATAGTCACAACTTTAGCTGTTTGTTCTGCAGTCACAGTTTTTATAATTTCTTCTGATACACACACATAGTGGCACAACATGAACATGTAGTGATTTTAAAAAATCATAAAGCTGTGAAGTGTAGTGCTCACCGTCATCCAATTTAACTGGTCAGATGTGGTTCAGACATTAAATATTGGGATGAAATTAACAGTCAGTGTTTTTTGTCCTTTGACTTTTCTTTTTGATCATCAGCTCCCAAAATGCTATGAGGGTAACAAAATGCATGCCTAAGATTGGAGTAACAGTACACTCATTGTTCCAGCGGTACAGAACAATACTGGCTGTGAACATGACCAGTCTGAGCTGACAAAGACAAAGATATGACACAGATCAGAACTAAACTGCTAATCTTTTGCCTTTTTGCATCTATGAATATTTATTACTGCAGATTTTCTAAAGTAAATTGAGCTGCTTCAGTGGAACAAAACATCTGAGTTTGCCCCCAAATAGCAGCACAGCAACACTTTAACTTTCACGCTGATGACAGACTTGAAGTTAACAGCTAAATAACAGCAGAGGCTGATTTCATAAGCTCTGTGAGAACAGGCAGTTCACACAGAAAACAAAATCCAGATTGTTGATTATGTTTTAAATGTGTATAAGAGACAGCCCCCCGGCCCAACCCGACCCCTCCTACCCCCCCCAAGTCGGTCATGCAGAGGAGTTCTCACAAAAAGGGTTTAATATGGGCTTCTCAATAGCACAGTGTTAGTCTAGCTTGTAGGAATAGATATTTATTCAGATTGAAGACTCTTAATATTGTGGTCAGGAAAATGTATGGTCAAAAAGTGTCTACCTAAGTTGGCTTTTTCATTTCAAGCGGTGAATGATACAGACTTCATATGCCTTCAAAGCATACCTCTGTTCCACCATAGATTTATTTGTGCTGTATGTCAGGATAAATCCCAGTCTGTTCACTTGTAAATTAAGACCTGGGTCAGTCTGCTGACCATTGATGGTGGTCCGGATCTCCCAGTAAGTACAGTGATGTCTGCCGCTATTCCTGGGTGGGCCCTGCAGTTACTTTGAATGAGCCTGGTGTATAAAGCCTGCACAGTAAACATACTTTAAGAAGATACCAGAGGGTTCATATTCCAGAGAGATGGTATTAGTGTTATGAAACCTGATCTTTCTGATTCTCTGTGACATATGTGATTGATAAAGATATATGTAGTTTGAGCTAAATGATTATGTGCAGAATAAAATGAAATATTGAAATCATCTTTGGAATAATCATATGGTAGTAACTGGAAATATGATACTATACAAGTTGTGGCAAGACGAGGTATCAGTTATGGCCCCAACATTTCATCTTTATAAGTTGTGACATACCGAGACATTCACAGATACACAGAGGGAGGAAAAGCATCAGAGCGCTGTCTTTGTGTGACATCTGTGGCAGTAATTTAAGTCTTCATCTTCCAAACTGTCTCGTCTCATTCCAGAGCTCCTCATGCCTTGATATTCTGCTGACATAAGAAACGAAAGACTGGAGGAGCCATGTGAACTCAGAGAAAATATTGATAGTATAAACGGAGTCAGCGCAGGAGTGATCCGTGGAGCAAGAACAGATGGCAATCACACTCCCAAATCAAACAAAGTGAAAATGGAATATGAAATGTGAAAATTGTAATTTCCCTTTTCTGACAGGAAAATATTGTTAATAGCGATATAAAGATTATATCAAGGCACCACTGTGACTCAATTATGCCATGTCCTCGAAATCTTCCACAGATCTTTCAAAACCACATCCCTTTCCAATGAGCACATGATGTACTGAAATCCATGGGACATGTATCCAAACACCATGTTTTACAGGATGGGTTTTTACTGATTAGTCTTCTCACACATCCTTTTACAGGAATCACCCTCAGTGAAATGAGATTGGAGAGTGGAGTAGTTTTGTGTACCACATCCCGAAGGACAGACTGAAAAGTTGGTGTACCATACCACAAAACTCAGTGGGGTTTGAATGGAGGGATCAGAATATGTCAGGCTGGAGGGTGTGTCTGTGTGTGTTTCTAGAGCTGACGTCGCCTGCGCAACACTCAGACAACCACAGTTTAACCAACGCGTGCCCAGGCAAACACACAGGAGCAATGTAGTCATGGTCAGAACAGATTTCACTGTCTCTGTCAGCACCACAGTATGTGTGAGACACAAAATTAGATGGATCGTGTATCTGGGAAAGACTGGATTAAACGGAGACTATCGTATGGTCGTTTGAGTCATTAAAATAACGACTTCAATATGTGTTTTAATGAGACGGGATGATTCTTCTCGTGTTTTATGTAGAATCTAAATCTAAAGAAAACCCTAAGACTATGAGATACATTAGGGTCAAAAACAGAATGGGTACATGTGCACCAAATCATTTTAATTAATATAACAGCATTCCTTGTATTCCCTCCACAATTTGTGAATTTGCTATTTGAAAAACACTACATCTTTAAACAGTGCATATCAATAAATGCTTTCTTAACATTGGTGTGCTGCCCTCACAATGTCAGTATGCACTAGACCTAGAAAAAGTCTGTCAACAACAAAATGCATCTGTCTCTTGACTCCAAGTGGAAGTTCAATAGCATGCTATAGAGCAAACAAAAATAAATGTTATATTCCATACTCTGAAGTGATATTTTCACATTTTAATCATACAGTTACAGTACAATGTCTATGAAATATCTGTGAAAAAAGTATACAATCTTTTTTTTTCATTCATAGGAATTAGAAAAATAATTGTCTCTGTACACATATTCAAAATGTCCAGTGGTTTGCATAATAGTTTGATTGGATCAACGTCTCTGTTCTTCGTCACTATAGGCCTGTGAAAAATCAAAGACAAAAACATCAGTCTCCTAGAAACCAAAATCAGACACATTTAACCGCTAATAAGAATAATAACTGGGGTAATTACTATGAAACAGCCATTTAATATTTTAACATGTCATAGACAAACATGAGGTGGAAAATGAGGCCTGGTGCTGCCCAGTGTAGGTTCCAGCAACTATATTTCACAATAAATTCTGGGAGAGTAGTGATTGGGGTGACTTAAGCTGTGAGCTTTGAGTTTGGTTGCCGTGGCAATGCTCTGGGCTCTCTGATAGCCAAGCAGCAGCAGCCTGCTCTCAGATCTCCCTCCAGACTGGCACCCTGACACTGGGAACTGTGGGCACCTCCAGAGCCACAAGAAGGAGAACCGCAGACAACCTCAAACCAGACAGACTTTCTCCTTCTCCCAAATGTTGACGCTAAGAGTCGACGCTGTCTGCTGCGTGTAAACTCAGAACCCAAGTGACTTAATGGAACTGGGCAAAAGTGCTCCTGTCTCCACACATGGCCAGCCTCCACCAATCACATTTCAGAGCCACTGTGCCCTCCATTTAGCCTGTAGCTGTAATTGAATGGACCATAAATGAAGGTGGAGGCTTCTACAGTAAGTCATCCATTGGTAGTTATTTGGGTAATGTGTTGTGGCTCTACAAATGAGGTCATTGACAGACATTGAGGCTCTCTAAACTTAAGGCAGTTGCTTACAATAGCAAAATTGGTCTCTGGTGAACCAAATGATATAGCACATTCTGAGATGTGTGTTTCTCTGGGTTTTAGGCAGTAAAGCCTCCAACTGTTGAGATTCTCACCTGAAAACACAGATCTCTTATTGGCATCTCGTGCACCACCTGTGGAAAAATGACCAGAGAAGATGTGTCATGAAGAGCAGCATGATGACTCCGAAAGTCAGGCTAGCTGTTTTTACACAAGTCATGATGATGATAGAAATAGAAGAGATAGAAAAAACCAGCATGCAACGTTGTCAATATCTTCGAGACCCCATCAAAATTTATATTAAGAGGCGACACTTTATTTCACACCTTGATCAACACTTGTTATTATCTGCAGATTAATAACACAAACCATCTTTAAACACTGTTATTATAGCATTCCTTTAGTAATCTTGGCAGTTGTTTAATGTACTAATTTACAGTACATACTGATGTTGAATTCATTGAGTGGGAATGCCATGTTCATTGAGAACAAAGAGGTGAATGTGAGAAAAGTCACAGACCTCTTTCATCTCCATTGTGGTATGTGTGGTTGTCTCATTGTGGGAGTTTTTAGAATAACAGGAAATAGCTATGGATTTTTCCCAATTATTTTTGCTTTCACCCTGCACTCAGACAGTCTGCTGTGATACTGATTAGAGGGTGTGACATGTAGGTAACCTGAATGTACTTACAAAATACTTTATGGACAAACATGTTCACACTTGGTTCTGAAATTTGGAAAATATCTAAATAAGACGTCTGATTGATTCTCTGCTTCTCTCTTTGTAGAAAAAGATTTTTAGAAAATCCCACATCAGCTGTATTATTTCATAGGTCACAAAATCACTCCTGTAAAGACTGAAAAATCAGATTAAGGGGGCAAAAATGCACTCTGAAGACAATCTCAATGTCTTATCCTGACTAATACAATCACTCATACGTTTAATAAACACACTTACACATGCACACACACAGGGACATACAAACCAGATTTCAGTGAACAGTCCTGCGGGCCTGCTCTCATGCCAGAAAGTGCTTTGTCACGTCTTGTGGCTGCTGGGTCTCTTTTTCTCTGTCAAGTCTCTCCCTGTGTCTAAGCCACCGCTAATTCAATGTGCGGCTCATATCCTCTCTCAACATGCCATCATCATTGCCAAGTCTTAGAGCAGGCCCCCAGGGGCTATTAGGAAAATTCATCCATTTATTTTGCAAGATACACATTTGGCAAAACAAAGACCCTCTAGAGGAACTTGTCAGGAGGGTTATATTTCCATGTGACAACCATTTGCCTGCTTGATCTTTTGTTTGACTGGAATTCTTGTATCACAACGTCAACGAAAACTGTCTTTTTGAGTCCCACATGCACTTGATTTTCACTTTGAGTAGCTGATGCTGATGCTTTGTTTACTCAGAAAATAGGGCTAAGTTAATTTGCGAACATTTCTGAAGTCATGGCATGTATAGTTTTTGGACTCAATCATAAATCAACATAAGAACTGACATTTTTGGACCAGAAGGGGTGGGATCTAAATATGACAATGCCAGTCAGTTTGGTTAGTGAGTTAATCTGTTTGTCCAACCATCATGGATGGTTCATAGCAAGAGATCTAAGCAACTACAAATGAGATTACCATGAAATCTGTGTAATTTCCTCCTGGTCCAAAGGAATCTCAAAAACCAAAAAACATGTGATACTGTTCAGTGTCCCAAAAAGTTTTGTTATTATGGTTTTGTTTACTTTGTGCCCTTTAACCAGGCCAACATTTCTATTTGTATTACAATATGACTGCCATTACATGCACTTCATGTTCATGTTCCACAGTGGATGAACCTTCAGTAAACCTTCAGTACTGCTTCCAAACTTTGCACTTCAAGCCATGTGTTAACAAAAATATGAACAGTACAGACCATATACCATAATAATCTAATAATTATAATCTAATAGGTGAGCGTTTCTGCTACTGGAGAATAGATTTAGCACTTTAATTTGGAGAATCAGAGAGGGTTCACCATCTGTTAACTAATGTTAAGAGAGCATAAATTTGACAGTTTGTTAGTGGACCTCAGTGAATTGACAACTACAAGCCTCTGACAATCAGACCATACTGCCACATACATTCATATGATTTATGAACCAGAAAATCCAAGGAGGTCTGATCTAATTCATGTTCAAAGCCAGAGTAATGTGCTGCACTGTATCCCAGCCAGACCACTACTATGACTGGATTTATGACTTTTAAGCAAGAACCGTTCATGTCTATCGACTGGATCTTGATAGAGATATATCTCTTACACGATGCCAGGAAAGAGCATTTAACACGACAATGTTTCCCCCCATGAAACCCCCCCAGGATTTCACCCATCTGTGAGATGTGGAAATTTTCATGTGTTGGTCCTTGGTGCTCCAGCCCAAAACTTTACAGGGAATACTTGCACATTAATCTTCACTTTTAACAGATCTATAGCCACTTAGTTACTCACTGCCATAAAGTGACATTACAGTAATGAAACGAGACTCGTGAAAAAACGATGGAAAGGCAAAAACATTAGAGGGGCAATTTGTCAGATTTGTGAAGTATGGATTCAACTGAGAGGTTCTGAGGAACACCCGGAGAGTAAGCTGTGAATGTTTGCTTTCTCTAGTAAAGGGATCTGGATGAGAAGGTACCAAATCTACTGTAGAGTTTAAAAAAGAAAGAAGAGACAGAGAGATGGAAGAGCAAAGTTGGTCACTCACTCTTATCCTGCTCAGGAGGATCCAGGATGTCACTGTCTGTGTCACTAGGAATATGCCAAGGTTGCCTGATGGCCTGTAACTGCTGGTAAAACTCATCCTGATATGGAAAAAGTAGAATGGAAATGACTGTTGGTTCATAGCTCTTGTGGTGAATGATAGTAAAATATATGTGAAACAGAAACATGAATTCAATCAGCCACTATCTCTTTTAACAGTTTTGGATTCAAACAACATACCTAACCTTACTTCAGATCCAAACATTGTGGGTTTCTCCCTCCTATTTAAGGCTCTAATGGTATTGCACTAAAAGTGGTAGTGACCCACTGAGACATAGCAGTTCTAAAGCTATTATTTCCTCATCTTCGTGTACTGAAAAAATCCTAAGGGCAGAACTTCAACAATGTTTTAAACTTTATGTTTTCTCAATTTCAGTGCAAAAATGATGGCATCCTAATTCTTTAAATTACTCCATGAGTACTCTAGATATACAGGAAAACAAGCAGATGCATCATTCCTCTGCATTTAGCATTAAATAAGTTTCAGAATTGCTTGACTCTGTACAAATGGGCCTCCTTTTAGGGGCTTTAGTCCTTCTACATGCAACCAGGTGGCCTCAATAAAAACCGACTGGGTGCACTGGTGTTTTGGATAATCTCACTAGGTGTCAACTAGCATAACTGTCAAAGAGTACACAGAGAAACTGCAAAATTCCTGCCCACCATTAATAAAGCCTTCAAAAAGGTCTTATATTTAACAGTGCTGCTGTTAAGTAAATCATGAAAGCAATATAAGAAAGAAATCCTATTGAAAGTTCTCCTTTAATGCCAGACTCATTTTTCCACAATGAAATGACATACTACTGTACGGACCTCCATGATTCTCCACTAAACCCCACACGAAGCTCTGTGTATGCGTGTGTGTGTGTGTGTGTGTGTGTGTGTGTTTGAGAGGGTATGCACATGTGCGAAATTGTGTGTTCTGGTCCTCTTAGTCATAATCTTTCTGTATAAAGACTCTCATGTTCTACAGCCAGCTTTACTTGGGCATTGAGCCTGTTTGACACACACAAGTCCATGCTCGCCATACTAAAGCATTACAATAAACTTGGAGTGATTTTCAAATCCATGACCCAGAGTTTATGACAATTTCACTCTATGATTTACACACTGTGCGTGTACTTGATGCATTAAATTACTACAGTGACTACGACTACCTAAAATGTAATTTGTAGAATTTGATGTCACACTATGACCATGGGACATACCAATTAGAGGAACAGAAATGTGCTTAAACACTTTCTGGTCAAAAGGTAGACAAGACCACTTTTACTCAACACGTCTGGCCAGGAGAGAGTTAGCTTAGCTTAGCATAAAGACTGGAATCACGTAAAAACAAGTGTGGCAAAAAAATGATAAGACATCTGATTATTGTCATATATGCATGCATGCATGCATGCATTATTGCTCATATACGTTCTAAACAATGAGCAACAAAGATGTTTTTGGTGCAAAAGGTATTTTCTCCTGTTTAGAGTCTTACCTCAGACAGATATGCGCGTAAGCTGGCACCAAGGCTGTCTGTAGTGCTTAGTCCAGGAGGGGTGAGCAGCGGTCTGGGATGTGTGGGCTGACTTGTCGGTGTCACAGGTCGGCTCCGCGACCTCCTGAAGGTCACCTCTTTATGAGATCCAGGGTTAAAGGTGGAGCGTGTCAGTAAACTATTTGGGGTCAAGGGCCTGCTGGGGGTTCTGGGTGTTTGAGTCCTGCTCCCAGGGTTGCTGGGAGATTGAGTCCGACCCATGACCAGAGAGGTGGGCTTGGGGCTGAGCAGAGGGAGGCCAATACCACAGGGCTTGCCTGAGAGGCTACCAGCTGGAGACTGGGGTCTCGAGACCAGGCTGGTGAGAGGAAGTGTGTCAGGTAGTGTTCTGTGGCGCAGAGGGGTGTGGAGCAGACTACTGTGCGGATTATTGGAGCTCCGAGTGGTCATCTTCCCTACTTCTGCCAGCTTGGCCAGGTCCTTCTCAACCTCTGAAAGGAAGGAGGAGGAAACAACCCAAGTCAACATCCAGATTTCAGAACTTCAGTAACTGAAAAAGTAAGTTAGTATAGCTGCCTCAGTTTCCAAAAAATGTAAACGTTTAAAGTTTTTAAATGTATATAATGATTGTACCACAAGAGTACTGTCACACAAATCCTAAATAATTCTGGTAAATAGCCTAAGACATGGCCTCTGAGATTCCTAGACCAAGTCAGATCCATTTTTATTACATATTCCGAGGCTACGCTATGAGGTTAGTATATGTCCTACAAGACTGATGATTCACAAACTTTACTGAGCATTAAAGTGGGCGAGACTACTTGGTTTAATCCTTCTTCTGGGCAATGATGACAATATTTATAGACCCTGTAAATTGTGGTGAATTCAGCTTCCTCTGTCAGAAAAGGTTCCAAGTTGATATACAGTGAGCACAGCCTGGTAAAAAATGTTCCTGTCCCTGACGAAAACACATTTGTTTGCCTCACTGGTAGTCTCAAAAACAGTTCTGTTTGTGAAAGAAGTGACACTGCCAACTTCTGCGATCAACATCTGGGTCATTTTTTCCGTGTTTTATGCTTTTGTTCAAGACTTTGGCAATCGGGATTCAACAAACCAGTCTGGGAGTTATCATTTGAGAGGGATATTTTCAGGAATGACTCATCAGGAGCAAGTACTTCTGGAAAACTCTCTATCTGTGACGTTAAATAAATAACAAAGGAAGCATGACAAGCATTTCACAAACCTCGACTTCCTTGTTTTTGAGCGAACGGTGCTTTGCTCCTACACAAACAACCTTTTTCCATGCAAAAATGTGAAGCATATGCTCAGATTCACAGACAAATATCCAGTTAGTATGCAAAGCCAAAAACGTCTGCAAGACTACTACAAATTCAGCTTTGGGACATGACTTAGCTGGTTTGAAATCTGTTCCAGACTGTTTTGTATACAATCCTTCAGGGATCAAATACATTTAATTTTCTGACATGCATAATTAGATTGCTGTTTCTGTGCTTAATCAGTTCTGATTGTATGGAGGTCGACCTTTACAGTGAGATGCAACGCAGAGCGCATACTGCTTAGTGCCCTGCTCATGTGCTCAGTAATCTGCATGTGTACTGCATGACACTGTGTCTGTGTTGCTTTAACCCCAATATATTCTACATATGTTACTTCTCTAAATAACAGAAGGAAAACTAAAGATACAGGTTACAGGTCTGACTAAAGGTTGTCAGATAATTAACTCTGTGGGGCACATCATGACATCAGCCCAGGGCAGTGGCAGGTCTGAAATATTGACTATACACAGAAAAATGGTGTAAACTACGCACATCCCAGTTACAGCCCTTAACCACCCACACCACGACTGATGTTATCATTATATTGTAAACAGGATGTGTTCATTAGTAATCTGTTCCCATAAAGAAGATATTTTAATCTCAAGTTATTTACCAGTATAATGACAAACACCACATGGTTTTGTTGTGAAAATCTATTTCTCTTCTGTAAATGCTGCTCCACTCATGATTTTATTGTAAACCAGTTGCTTCCTCTTACTTCCTGGCATTAATGAATAGCCAATCACAAGTGCCTTTATTTTGAAATTCTATGACTGTGTTTTACACAGAAACACTACAAGTCATCGCAGAGACACTGATAGAAAATGACAGCTACTGCACATCAAAGAGGTAGGATCAAAATCCATATGGTATAAACCTTTGATAAGTTTTGATGCAGTCATTTTAGTAATAAGAACTGGAAAAAGAACGGGACAGGGAAAGATAGAAAGAAGGAGACAAGAAGAAACAGAAACAGATCTAATCTATTAAAGTCTTTGATCAAGCAGCAGTTGCTTGTGGTGAGAGAGTACAGGGCCACAGCACGCAATACAGCTATTCAGAACTCATGCAAACTTTATTAGGTCCCTCCTCTGTAAATAAACTGAAGCGCTAATCACATATCACTTGTCTGTAGTTCTTCTGCAGCCTTATACCAAAACAATATGCTGCCTGCCTGAAGAAACAAAAACACTAGCCATTGCCTGGGCAGATAAACTGTGTACAAATATGAGCAGAGGTACATATTAGGTTGGGTAATGAATGTTTATACTCTCTGGGTACTAATCAAAATGATACTTGTAACATTAAACTTCAAAAGTGTCAAAAATCAAAAGTTGGCATCAAAAGTTTGGAAAGATCTTTAGCCTTGGTGACTATTTCTCTTAGCGGATATTTCCAGCTCTTAAATAGGAAACTTCTCTAACTCTTGACAAAATCTTATGTGAGCCAAAGCATATACATTAAATGCTGATGCACTGAATATTGTTTTGTAAAATGTTAAGAAGGGGTTAAAACACACTGATATCCTGCAAACTAAATCATTATAGCATCAATGACATAGCCTTGACTTTTAAAACTGTACCCAACCAACAGTGAAAGTGCATTCAAATTAAATTGTAATTAATAACATCATTCAAAAACAAATTCAGCAAGCAATATTTCATTTGTATAATAACAAATTAGATTCAATTTTTCACCAAAGGCAGACAAAGAGTTATTTCACAACCACATAATTGGGGTAACAATATAAGATGAAAAGTGAGACTCTGGCTCTCAACATGGAACATATTAGCAGCTAATAAAGGCTTGAAAGAGTTGAATTAGCTTGGTGAACACTTCACTGATCTGCCTGGTGGGAGCCCTTGGCCTGAGTATTCAGTAATTCAGTGTAAAACAACTAGAAATGAATGCCATCTGAGGACCTCTGGGGCAAAACTGAGTGTGTTGTTAACACAAATGGTCCTCTTATAGTGCCTCCAGCGTGCTGTTTTGTTTTGTTTTGCAGGCACTGAGGAAACCAGTGTATTAAATGCCGATGTGCAGCTAGGACCACTGTTGGGTGACAGTAATAGGTTCACTAAGTAGGACCAATATGCTTCATATAAGTCTGGTATGTGAAGGCGCGTAAGAGGTCTTTACACACAGTGACGCTGTCAAACAGAGTGGGAGGACAAGCATAAACAAACAAGTGGGTGACACATGATGGTAAATGGCGACATTCCCTCTGTCCTCTACTCCAGGCTTTCATCTGATTCATAAGTGGATACACGCTTGATCATCATGACAACAAAAGCAGCCTCTGAGCCACCCAGACGTCATATATCAAAGACAAGCCTTGAACTACATTAAGAATAAACCATTTCCAAAATGCCACACAAATTCCATTTTGTCAGACAAAATCAGTCTCCAGCACAGTGACTCAGTGGAGCTGAGAGTTATTGATTGAAACTGTCAAAGCTGGAGTTGAGATGAATTCTTGGCATGTGGAAATTACTTTAATTAGTTTTTCTATTTACTCTTGACACATTTTAGCAGGAGGATCAGTTTTTAATTAACCAAGAAAATCCTTTGGCCAAAAGCAGCGCATTCTTTAGATGGACTCAACACCTCCCACTCCTTATAAGAGTTCTCTAAGCCCTTTCCTATGTCATAAGTTTCTGTTGTTCAAAGTGTGTGCTTCCACAGTGAAGGCTATGCTTTGTATTCCATAGAAAGTATTTCATCTTACTTACCCATATTATTCATTAAAGCCACTAATAAATGCAGAGACAAACCACAAAAGGCACAGCACACATACATGCACAGCACACAGTACTGCCTACCAGCAAGCTGTTTGCCCATGTTCTCCAGCTCTTTAGAAAAGAGGGAGTCACCCAGTAGCAGGCCCGTCTGCCCGACAGAGCTCCCACCTCTCACAGCCTTCAGATCAGCCTCCCAGACAGCCTGACGCTAGTTAGCAAGGAGAACAGAAGAGAGAGAGAAAGTCACATTAGATGCAAGACCCTTCAATTAACTCTTTATATAATTTTCAGCTATTGCTGGAAATATCTGAGCCATATCTGCTGGAAAAAGGGGCAATTATTATTTTATGGGCTTTAGAAAAACACAAGAAACCACAGCAAGTGTAGATGAAAGCCTCGAGCATGCGGTGCACTCTGTTTAGTGAATGCAGGACGATAGACTGTCAGTAGTGGTTCAGAGCATTTTTGTATAGCTATGAGTAAATCTATAGGAGCTTGTATGCACACTAGTCTGTTGGCAAAGAGCCTGACAGCAGCAAATCTTGCACCAGCAGTTAAGTAGCAATAAGTCAGCCATTCTGGACAGTTCAAAAGCACACAATATTGGTAATATATAAAAATAAAGATGATCATTTCCAAAGCATATTAAAGAAAATAAATTCTAAAAAGGCAGACTGGATCACTTATAGGAGCAGCTTTGGCTCTGTTGTGCTCCCACCTCTTGCTGACCAAGTGTATGATTTGGAAAGGGACCTGTTAGGCAGAGTCAGGTTGCCAAGTCCTGTAATGGCAGCATGCCTAATCCTCCGATTTATCCCTTTGATGGGACACAAGTGGCCAGATGATCTGGTAAGCCAATGGACCAAGTGCACATGAGCTCAGCCGTAATCCCACCTCCTGTAAGTTTGGTTTACGCTAGATAAGTTATGATACCTTGGATGCCAGCACTTACATCATCTGATGTGCTAAGCACTTAATGAGAGACAGAGTTGACTTGACAAAGTGCTGACACAGAGTAAGGTCCAGGGAGATCTGGTGATATACATACAGTCTTCCAGGAACATTTAAAGACAAACCTGGGATATAAGAGGATACTCATTTTATGATTTTCAGGATTCAAAATGAACTTAAAGGTCTGCTTCCAAAGAAGCAAAACAAGTTACATTACTATCCTATGATAAATGACAGAACAGGATTCCCAGGGTCTACAGCATTGATCTTTGCGTCTGTCAGATACATGAGGCCCTCTGCGGCAGCAGGACCACCACACCACAAGCCAATCCTTAATTACAGCCCTCATAAAGCAGCAAGGCGGTCTGTGCATTACAACTGAATCCCCTCCCCAACTTTATTTCTTTCTCTTTGGTGGTATCCCCCCAAAATCCAACAGCATGACATCATCTTGTCCTTCTCTCTCTCTGGGTCTTCTCAGCTCTGGCAAACAAGGCCACCAACATATTCGTAGAATAAGTTTCCCTAATGAATTTTGATGTTATTTATCATACTGTAAATCACACTGTACTGTGCTGTAAATTAAATAATAAAGGTGTTACAATTTTAATTCTTTTGAAAATCCAAGATGGCACCTCGGTTTTATTAAAGCTCAACTGAAGACGAAAAAAGCAAAAAACACAAGATAACAAAGAAAGCCCAATTTCTGGTGTATGAGACCAGTTGAGTTGTGGAGCTTCTCTTATCAGCAATGTCCACAGCTTAACACATGCATTGCTCCAGCCCTTGAGCTCCTCTGTCCACTGAGACCACTGTATACTGTAATCAGCACCATATATCCTGGAGACTACAGACCGGAGGCTGAGGCTGGTGGTACTATACAATTCCCATGACCGAGAAAACAAACAGGATATACTGCAGTCTGCAGAGAATTCACCTCTCTAGATAGCATCAATAAATAAACAGATGTTATAATCAAAATGTGACTGTTGTTTCATCATCAGGTTTGGTGAGGGCATACATATTACCAAAGTCACCTGGAATACGTCACTATGTATCAAACAATCATACACAA
Organism: Datnioides undecimradiatus; assembly: GCA_008933995.1. NCBI lineage: Eukaryota > Metazoa > Chordata > Actinopteri > Lobotiformes > Datnioididae > Datnioides > Datnioides undecimradiatus. The sequence continues at coordinate 3,810,178 of WARS01000010.1, forward strand.
AACAGCAAGGCTCTACATAATGGAAAGGATGAGAAAAACTGAAAAAAAACAGCCTTGATTACACAGTAAAGACACACAATGAAGTGATGAAAAGTGATTTCCCTTCACCATAGTTTAAAACAACCATTGTCCTTATCAGCAACAATGTATGACATGAGCCCAAATGAGTCAAGAGACTTTGTTTCCTTTGTTTGAATGCTTTAATCTCCAAAGACAAAGAGATGAGAAGCAAACCCTTTTCATCTCCAAATAAAGGGCGGCTATGATTTTGCAATGACTTATGAGTATATTAATTTCAGTGGCGCAAAACCGAAGTTGTATATAATCTCCCTCCCAGTATGACAAAACTAAAAGAGCTAAGAGAACAGGGGAAAACCCTCTGGTGATGCTTCTTCCCAGCTAACAAACAAGGGTCTCGGCTTGCCAAATTGATTCCATGTTGAGTGCAAACAAGACAGAAAGAGAGAGGATGGAAGTCTAGAGTTAAATATTTTATAGCCTGCATGTGTGCAGCTATACGTGTGTGGTCAGCAGTAATAATCACCACAATCTGGGGTTTGGTCCAACATCGCCATGCACACAACAAGAACTGCTGGGGATGTGTGCATGCAGGCAGTCACAGACCTCAGACATGGTTGGGCTCAGTTGGAGGTTTGAACCTACTGCTGGCTTTGCAAAGCACAACTGATGGACTCTCTTGTTGTGGTCAGGTGGAGTAGTTAAAGAACTAATATATACACACACACACACACACACACACACACACACACACACACACACACACACACAGGGCAATATATGCAGCAACACACAGACACAGAGTTAAACAGTATTAATTTCTATTTTTTTAAGTATTAACTGTGCAAATTGACAAATTGGGCCTAAGTGATTCTTTCTGTGATTTTTAAAAAGGGAAAATTTGTCCTCTTGGTGGAATGACTCACCCAATGCTGAAGCATCTCCTCTTGCAAAGAGGAATATTGAAACAGAAAGAGACTTGTATATAACCTTACTTGTAGGAAGGATGACTGGATGCCTGCCACTACAGCTCTGTGCAGCCAGACTATATCTCATAAGCTCAGTTTGTGCTCCATGATGGAAATCTTGAAAGTATCCAAAATGTGAAAATCAGAGGCAAACACCAGCATGTACTCCTTATATCAACTTGGCCGAGGCATGTGTTGACGTCTGAGCGAAGCTGAGAAGTTCCTGGCAAATGGAAGCTTCTCAACATAGGGAGTTGATCTGTACTTGTGTTAAACAGAGAACATTATTTTAGCACTGGTTACTTTTATTCTAACAAAGATTTTGTAGGACATTCACTATTATATCTTCACGATTTTACTATCAGACCTTCAAATCTACATTCCTGGACATAAAATCAAAACAGTTGGTTAAACACCTCATACATTTCAATGAATATCTTTCCTGTTGAAGATAAACAGTAAAAAAACAAAAGATATCGCATGTTGTCAAAATGGCTAATTATGCTAGTGAAGCCCCTTCTTCAGGAGTTTGCCTTGGAAAGAGTCTATGGGATACGAGAACACTCAGTTTTTAATGATCTCCTGTTGCTTTGGCTCAAAACAGAATCACCTAATGGATTTTATGGACTGTATATAGGGCTCTAAGGCACACCAGTCCAAAGACTGAGTTAGCACAGCCAAAAGCAAACAGGATATTGATAATACCACAGTTAAGACTTTTATTCAAGCGTTACACAGTGAGGTTTCATGGCATATTGTCTATCCCTCAGTCATAGAGGAACAACTAACAGAGAAAATTAAGTCTTGTGCCAAAGGGAAGTTAAAAGAGTGGAAACTGGTAAAGCGAAAAATAGGAATGTTTAGTGAGTGTTGACTAGCAGCTAGATCTTGAATATAAATGTATTGTGTATAGCTCACAGTCCACGCTTGCATTGACGATCACATTGATAAATGGGGATTCTGTTGTGATGGTTCCCATACCTGCGAGATTAGTCTTATCTGGTCTGTTCAGACCAGGAAACCAAACACATGCAAACGGAGGTGGCAGGTGCATTCTGTGTTTGAGTAAAATCATTGGGGTTTAACTTAAATATTGTACAAAATATACAGTACACACACAGGTCTATTGAAATAGTCTCAAAATCTGATATATTCATGTCATATTCATGACATGAGGTTAGCCTTGTTGTCATGAAAAAGATGTGTTTTACATGAGCCAATATATAAATAAATACTTTTACGTGAACCATTAACCCCCTCAAGCATTTGTGTATATATTACTGCTCCATGTGTCTACAATAATGTATCTACAGCAGCTACAGTACTAGCTCTGGGCAATTGTTCATGCTGTATATTGGATCACAAAGCTTGCTGGGCAGCTAATAGAGAGAATATTCAATCCAGTGATCAGCTAGCCGAAATAATAAATAATAAATAATAAATGTACCTCCCCATACAACTTGTTACAGGTAACAATCACATTTTAAAACTATTGTAACTGCAGGACAGAAAAATAATTGCAACACAACTCTGCCTTTAGAAAAAAAAAAAAGTACACCAAATTTCACACCTAGAGAATAAGAATAAGTTTTCCATCACACACAACTCAATTGCTGTATTCCAACAATTTAACACGAAGATAGATTAAGGAAAACCACTAATATGGAAAACTTGGAAATCCTAAACAAACCTTTAGAGGAATAAACAGCAGTAGAGCTATGCTCTACAATCACAGAGGTCTGCTCAGAGAATAACCATGCATGCATGTCTGTGGAGGTGTGGGGAGCAGACTTGTGCCAAATATAAAAAGCCATACAGTGTATCGGCAGAAATTCGTCCAAAATTCCCCTGGAAACAAAAATAAACCATCCCAGCGTCTCTGCCTTGTATCATACATATGGCATTTCAACACACCAATTATCTTATTTCTATCATACAAATGAACAGTTTCCCCTGGCAGATCTTGTGATGGTCACACCCATACAGTGCAACATGTAACTAAATTTGATTAAAAAATATCATTTAACATTTGCAAAGGAAACTATACAGGGGTTGCTTGGGGAATTTGCTCTGGCAGTTGCTTTAGGAAAGTATTTGTCTTTATGGGGCAATTATCACCTAAAGGAGCTGGCAGAGGCAGGGGGTCTGTTGGACTAATAATGATAACCATTAACAGTGTTTACTTTCCAACATCACCAGCCTTTTACTGCCCAAACCAGGGCAATGTACAATGCGAGGCATACTTCGTTTAACGACAGCCATGCATGATGAAATGTGCTAATAATTAAATACGACCTCCAAATTTCAAACCTAGAAAAAGTTACATGGATTCTTTCTTCATCACTAATAAGTGGTGCAACAAGTGAAGAAACAATTAGACATTTTTCTTGCCATGCAAAGGACACTTGAGTTCTCACAAACATACTACCTGAGCAAATGGCTAGAGTTGGAGACCCATTAAATAAGTTAATTGTAAAAGGAGGAAACACAATCAGCTACAGTCTGAGTTTTCCCAAATAAGCTCATAAAAGCATTAAGGTTTTTTTTTTCCATACCATTTAGTCATTGTGGCCCACAAGCCCCTGAAGGACCAGTTAAAATAACAAGCTATATTACAAATTGCATTTGCCTTTCAAAGATAGCCAAGCATAAGCAATTAAACAGAAAACAACCACGTTAGCTACAGTAGATGACAGGAGACGTTTGCACTTGCAGTTTCCATATGGGACACATTAGTACCTTGTTCTTAAGCGTGCCAGAAAGGGCTTAACCTTTGGAGATGTAGTGTTAGAGGAGAGATGGACTGTTTAGTCCCCTCATATGAGTAGCTGCAAAATCACAGCTTCATATTAATGTGAAAGTCAGCGGTAAAGAGGACATCAGATTTAGCTGGATGCTGAATTAATCAGCTTAAGGGTTGCGGCAGATTATACTTGGTAAGAAAATAAACACTGTCTATTATGTGCTCCTTGAACGTTAGAAAAAAAACAACAACAACAGTTTGATGTTATAAGCTGCAAAGTTTCTCTACTTGATAGGCAACTGTGTGTCTACCAACCACACAGTTGTCCGTCTTAATATGTCAGACGTCTGCCTATAGGCTTTCATTTAGTGGGGCCTTCAGTCTCTGAAAGTCTGCTCCCAGTTAGCGTGGAGACTCTCTGCATCTGCTATGCACACGGAGCGATGCCTTGGCTCCAAAACCCCTTTCTTTCTTTAGAAAATGCCGTAAAAAGCCTTGTCTAACACTTAGATCGGGCAATTATATAAAAAGGTATTGGCTTTTTTTAGGGCTAATTATACAAAGGTACCGGCGTCTTAGCCGGCCACTTTATTAACAGCATGTGAGTGTCTGCCTGTGTCTGAGTCTGAGTCTGGTGTGTACCACATTAGGTCTCTATAGATTTCTTTCCCTGAAGCATATGAGGTTATCACGCAAGCCTCCTATCTAACAAAACTGTGTGTACTGTAACCCATAAATATTTAGGTCTATTGTAAAAAACTTCTAAATAAGCCTCTATTGTTGTTGTGTCACAAGATACTCTTTTCATTTACAAATTTCAGATCGCACACAAGTGCCCTCAGAGCTAAGCAAAGTGATACTGGGAGATTTCTGATTGGGGTATCACTTATTCAGGACTATCAACTGTTGTGTAAGCTGAAATGCTCACATAAAGATGGATCAGTTTGGATTGGGTGCTGTCCTATTAACATGAGGCTGGAGGTGGTTTTTCGCTCATTCTCTGGACAATAGAGGCTGAGGAGAAGAGAGCGACATGGTAATTGATGGCTGTAAAATAATCTTAATTGTTAGGTGATGGATGTAGGGAGGACACTTACAGAGGCTGACACTTGAGACAAGGCCTCACATTCCTGCAACCGTCCCGCGACTGTGTCCACCCCGGGCAATGGAGCTGCACCAGACGACGCACATAAATGGAAAAAAGAGAAAAGACAGAGCAGAGTATGAGATCACAAACTTGTATAAAAAAAAAAAAAAAAGACTTTGAGCTTTATTGTGCAACTTACAAGATATGTCAGGTACAGCTTGTTCAGATATGTGAGGCCTGTGCTCCTCTTCAGATCTGCTGTCTGATAGACTGTCCCCCTGCAACCTAGAGACAACACATCATACATATACACTATGACACACGTTGGCAATCGAGCGCATTTGAATAATCTCTGAAATCTGCATTTTTCAGCCACAAGACTGTAGAGCATGTTTGGAAACCGAACGTCAGATAACATAAAGACAAGCAAATCCTTATCAGTCTCAGGTGATGAGACAAAGAGGAAGTATTTAGTGAGTTTATGATCTCTTCTTCTGCAAAGTCTGGGATGCTACCAACAAAATAAAAAGAGCAGCACAATGTTGACATGAGACCAAAATAATGCATTCACATACATATGGTGATACAAGTGTACACAGTTGACCTCAGAAGTAATGACTAAAAATCCTGGCACACAGTTTCCCCTTAAATCATTCAGTTCTTTATCATAATGTCTTCCAAGCCCCTATGGTGTTTTTTCAAAGATATCTGTTTGGACTGAGGCTGGTCTGAGAGATTTGGCTGTCTCCTAAAGGTACTAAGAGATTTAAGTTTAAGGAAAACAGCATTTGAAATGATTTTTTTAGTGGGAAGATAAACACGGTACACATGGCTTTTCACTGCATTTACACTCTAATCCACACATTGTTTATTTTCCTACAGCATATTTTAACGTGTGTAAATCATAGCACATATTAACTGCAATTACACACTACTTTAGTTTCAAATGCTTTTGCTGCATGCCATTTCCATGTCATCAGCGCAACCATTAGCTGAAGACAAAGCAAAGAAATCCATGTGCTTTTATGGCACAGCTACATTCCGTCAGCGCCACAGGGCCTCATGGTTTCTACCTCTGCAGTGAGGGTAAAAGCAGAACACAGCTTTTTAAACTGTATTCTATTTCTTTCCTTCTTTATACATCCTTTGCCTCATCTTTCCCTCTCTTTAATGGTCTTATAAAGACCATTAAAAAGTACCCAAGTTGGCTATCACAAGGCCTTCTCATTCTCTGAACAAAAGCTGCTCATAGCCACAAGTCCTTACTACCATTCCCTCGGTGCATTCCTGATATGAAAACAATTAATTTAATGAGAACTACAAGTCCAAATGAGGTTTGTGGAGATATATCCATTTCCTTGGACCGCAACGCCAACTCCTCCGGACTGTGCCCAGGATCTGGGATGCGTTTGCTCATAGGAGGTTTTGTGGCAGGAGTGCACAGCCATTAAAAGAACTGATCGGGTGCATGAAGGAGGTGGATGAAATGCTAGTGTGACCACAGCTGTAGCCCGAGAGACAGAGACATGCCCACAACACACAGGCCACACAGCACTTTACACTTCAACCAACCAGCAGAGAGCCAGAGGAAGCAGTGAGTTTCCTGACCTGCCACTGCTGGTTAGGAGCCACACAGGCTGACTGGACTGTTTGGTGGTGAGGACAGAAGGAAGGGAAAAGGACAATGGCCCAGGAAGGTGACTAAATGCTGGAAGAAAATTCTGTTTGGGGTCAGTAAGTTCAAAAGGAAAAGTGCTACTACCATACTACACACGAGTACTACCATATTACCCACATATCTGAAATGTACAGTAGATACACAATATCTCAAATAATATACACTAGAAATCTTTGACAATTAAAGATTTCTGGTTTTAAAGTTTATGGAAGTCAATCCTGCAATCCTGGAGATTTCTAATTGTCATATGTACTGTTACAGGTGGAACTTGAACACAGTGCTGCGCTGCTGGAAATTAATAAATGCTCGTTGGGGAGGAATCAAATTGTCGCCTTCACGCTGTGGGTGTGAAAGTTAGCGTCACCTCTCCTTGGCTTTGGGTGGTGCATGGTAATGCCAAATAGCTCAGTCTCATTTGATGACTTAGACAGCGAGAGGGAGTGAATGGTTTGTTTTTAAACAAAAGTGTAATGCTGAACATCAGTGACCCACCAGAGGTCATGTACAGAAAAAGGAAGCCTGAAGGGTGATGGCTATTTAAGGAATGCCTATCCAAGTGTTTTAAGTACAGTTTTAAACAAGAGGTTAAGGTTATGATTATGAGAGTTTAATTTTGTACAAACTTAACTGTAAAAGACTTACAAGTTTAAACTTCAGCCAGAGTACAAGGTCACATCTGTACGGCGTTGCTGTCGGTAGGTGTGAAGAATAGAAGCACTAACTGTGCCACATATGCTATTGCTCTAAGGAGTCAGTTTAAAGATTGGCCCATATTAAGCCATGTTTCAAAGGTGTTTCTGGCAATCCCATCAAGACTGAGTGCTAACACACACAGCATAAAGTCTCTACTAGGACTGGCCCCCTCCATACTCCTCTCTGACCTTTGCCTCCACTATCTTGTGTGCACCAAGGCAGTCTGAGTGTATGCGTGCAAGGGCATGCATGCACATGTTTTATGTGTAACCTCATGAATATCTGTGTCTGTGAGCATGCATGAACTCCTGCACAACTCCTGATTTGAGAATTACGTGTCTCCAGAATAGCACAAAAGGCATACCATGCGTGCAACACTTTTCCAGCTAAGTGATCTGTTTATGGCCCTTACACTCACCAAAAATGACTATGAACGACCACGACTCCTTCGCCAGTAGAACTTGGGAAGGATTTTGTGGTCAGGTTATAGAGGACGAAGCAAGAATTTGGAGTGAACCAGAAGGAGAGAGGAAGACAGAGAAGGAGAACAGATGTCTGACATTCAGTCATGAAAAAACTCTGTAAATGAGCCAAAAAACGACTCCAGATACAGATGCTGTTTTGCTCGGCTGCTGATCCAACCCGGGGACTCAATGATAAGCCAAAGATATATAAACTATTTGCTTAAAAACATCCAGTTGATAAACTGTCAACAAAAAAATACACCGATACCATTCATCCTCGAGGAGAAACTCTGACAACATCCCACAGCATGTGCATGGAGCAAAACTGATAAGCAGCGTGAATGAAAGAAGAGAAGGAAACAAACAAATTCCAAACCCCAAACAGAGGAGGCTGTGCAGGCAGATGTGTGCCTGGCGTCTCATCGAACAGATACCAGGTTATCTTTGACTGGCATCAGGGAAGAGTCCTGCCCACACCTGCCTATGGTATCACACCCAACACTCAGAAATCTGAGCTCTAGACTGATGCTGTGGATGAGGGGAGAACAGGAAATGTGTCAGAAGAGAAAAACAGTGATAAAAAGAGAAAGGGTGATAGTGGAGACGATTATCAGTGCACAGGTTGATTTGTGAAAACAGGCAACACCGGAACGCACTTCAGATATACCTCAGCATTCAGATCATTCTGTTCTGAATGCTGAGGTATGCTACCTTCGATACAGATGGCACAGAGTTTCAACGAAGCAGTGGAGCTTAGGGCGGAGTCAAGGAGGAGTCATGACCCGGGTTAAGAACAAGTTTGGATGAGAGAAAGAAGATGACAGTAGCTGCTGTAAATTTACTGTAGCTAAACAGTTTTGAATTCAGTCAAAAAATGTCTTTGCCCAAACACATGAAGCATGGATGAAATTCTATTTACTTGCCACACAGACTCTGTCTTGATAGCAGCTTGGTTCTTTGTAATGGACAACCTGCATGCTGTTGCAGTATTTTTGGCTTTAACACAATAGTTAAACATTTTAGGAGATAAGATTTTGCCTTCTTGCCCAGAGTTAGATGAGAAGATTAATACCACTCACGTCTGTCTGATAAACATGAATCTACACCCAGCAGCTTGTTAGCTTAGCTTTGCGCAATGCTTTCAAAACAGGGGAAAAGCTCTGTCCAAGGACATCCACCTTTGACATCTGTAGAGGTCATTAATCGATATTTTACATCCCACTTATTTAATCTGTACAAAAAACAAGTGTAAAAACAACTTGTTGCATCCTGGCACGGTAACCTCTTGACATCTCCACTGACTGCCCTGTAACCTCATGCATGACAAGAGTTCAGAAAGTTACGGCTCCTAAACTAGAAATAGTTCAGCACCTGTCCCCTCTAAAAAAATCATGACTTCTTACTTTTACACCTGTTTCCAGGCTTTATGTTAAGCTAACTGTCTGTTGGCTACAGTTGTACATTTATTGGATAGACATGAGAGTGGTATTGATCTACTTATCCATCACTGGGCAGGGAAGCAAATGAGAGAATTTCCCAAAATAAGAGGGAAAATAAGACAGTGTAAGACGTGGCTGAAACATTTACCTGGCACACCTAGAGCAGATGTTGAGTGTAACTTTGGCCTGCGGTTCAGGTTGATAGGAGCTGCGTCCCTGGCTGAACTTACTGCCAGATGGAGCCAAGCCTGTCACACCCTCCATCCGCAGGTCATCCAGGTCCTCTGTGGGGGGGTGCAAGGAGACACACAGAGACAGGGGAAGAAGAGGAAAACCAAGGAAAAGGAAGAGAAAACAAAAGAGAGAAAAGACAGTCATTAATCATACTTTGGTCTCTGTCTTGTCAGTATGATGCCCAGTGATGACAGGCTGCTTAGAGCCAAAGGAGCAAGCGAGCACATCACAGTAAACAAACATTCTCAGCCCAGCCGTGCTGCTGTGCTCACTAACACGCACTGGACACACAAACATCCACAAAAACATACACAATCAGAAGGGGGACAAAAAAAAACAGTTTGCATCATCAACTCTTTGTTATAGGGAGCCTTGTGGAAGAGTCGATGACAGCGGCGCATCATGGCAGCACAGAAACAGGAAGGGTACATTAACAAGCTGAGGACGAAAGGCACAAAGAACAATGAAGTCGGCGAGGAGAAATGAGCGGCGAACGGGAGATTGAGGGCTGGAAAGTTGGGTTTCTTCTGATCTCTCCCTGTGTCCTTGAGAGCACACACACATAGACCCTCTTCCCCCTGACTCACTAAAGAAGTCCATATGTATCAGGCACGCCAGTATTGCTCATCCTAACTTCTTACTCTGTGCGTTTTAAGCGTGCGTGTAAGCCTGTGCTTACATTGTGGCTGTAGAGAAAAACAGGCAGAGATAACAGGTGCAGGGGTTAAAGCAGGGATAAAGCAGATATCTTTTCCAAGATATCTGCTTTATCTAAAAATTACAGCTGTTCTCAAAGCACTGAAATGCTCTCCACATGGAAGAATTAAAGTTTGCGATTTAAGACTAAACAGGATCATCAGCTATCATATCAGAATATTAAATGTTCAGCATCGAGACACACGTTTCTTTAATAGACACTGTTCTAGTATGATAGGGAATGAAAGTATAAATCATGCCAATAACAAGATTTATGAAATAACAGCAGTGTAACAGAATAATATGAAGTCAGTGTTTTCTGTAGCAAAGTGGAGAACTGTAATGGTTCGTTAAATATAACCGAGGATCAAAGGGGAGAGTCAGAATCGGCCAGACCATTTTGGTTTTGAATGCGTCCTCCAGAGATAAAACATATTGCAGTACTTTCAGTGTTATGAGAATGAATTGCGAGTGGGTGTCTGGACTCTTACTTGGTTAAGTGTGCTGGTCAAGCTTTTCAAACACATGTTGAATCACACAGAACATTTTGACCGGTCACCATAACAATATTTGTCCCGTTCTTCCCATCAAACCAGAAGAATTTAGGAGCTTTGCCAATCAGGAGGGTCGCCTTCAGGACATGCAGTATTTTCTCACCTCTCACTGCCATTGTTTCTGCTCTTGTATATACAGTACGGTGCGCTGCAGTTCGTGCCTGTCTATGTGTATGTGTACGTCGAGTCATTTGAAACCAACATTGATACTTTTCACTAAGAGATCACATTACCTGGCCCCTGGTTTGAGGAGGGAAAATGGGCCTCACACCTTGAAAACGGAGAATGCATGACTAATCACCTGGATTAGATTAGATGACACTTGCTCATGAGAACTCTCTCCCTCCATCCATCAGCGTGGCGCAGAGCCAGAAAATCTCACCTGTCTCCTTTGGGTGTCAGGAAATCATTCTGCCGAGACAGTCTAATCCACCAATTTGTGACTCTATCCTGACTTGATCAGTTAAGCAGAGTTTTGCGTTAATTGATTCAGGGTTGGTTCATATGCACGGAGCTCACAACTCTTCTGGCATATGTAAATAAGTACTTTTAAACAAAATATGCTATAAATAAAATATACCTGTCTTTAAAAAAAAAAACTATGTAGCCAACAATCTGACAGATATTGTACTTTTAACTACTTTTAACTAGTTTTGACTATATTCCTGTCTTAAACACTGGAAGAGGCACAATACGACCATTCAAGGCTTTTAACAAAGTCTGAATGTCTGGAAGTTTCTAACATTTTGATCAGCAGTATCTGTCATGCCACTCACACTGTGTCCAGGCTGTCTGGAATGAGTGCTGTTTTAGTGTTTCGAGGAGGACAGATACATTCCAGTAATACCCTTAAGCAGGGCAATATTAAATGTCCCATTCATCACAGTATGCATTGGAGGGGGTGGGGACACTGAGAGCCACCAGCGATTTGGGCAATTTGCTGGTCGTGGGAACTGCTCAAGTTTGGGCCTTCACCTTTCCATCTTTTCTCTTTGTCCATTTCCACTTCTTCCCCCTCTAACCATTTTCCCTTTTTTGGCGACTGAGTGATGTGGCATGCCAGATTTTCTTTGGGTCATAGAATGTGATACAAATCATTACTTGACACTTGGAAACATTCACTTGGGGGACTTCAGCTTTCATGAAATACCGCACGAATAACAGAAAGTGGCCCTGACCCTGAAAGAGAACATGACCTCAGTGTACACAGCTGCTTGTCACCTCACCTCCTGCTTTGTCGTTTGGACTTGTTTCCTTCTGTCGAGATAAAATGACACAATAATGGAGAGAAAGACCTCTGTGTGTGAAGGAAGAAAAAGCTAATCTGAAAAGGTCGCTGAGGTAAAGAAAGGCTTTTATCCGCGGTGCATCCCATGCAGAAAACAAATTAAACTGTGCCTGGATGAAATGTACCCAAGCTGAGCATGTTCCACGCTTGCAACAGTTCCTCCTTTTGGCCAAATGACAGGAGACAGAACATTTCCTGATAATATCAACAGTTGTACAGATGGAAATGCAAATAATAATACCTAGTCATCTTATCAGTTTGTTTTTAAAACGTGGGCTTGTTTTATGATAGGGAAGAGTAACTACAAAAAGAGACAGCTACTATAAAAGTGCACTTTCTCTGAACTTGTTGTACCCGTTTGTTGCTCACTGTCCATTTTTTCAAGGTTTCTGGGTTGTAACTGTGAAGAAAGGAAACTTTGCTTGAATAAAAGTTGGCTACAAAAAGGTCCAGTTGTCTTTTTTAGTTTAAAGCCTGTTCTCTCTCCATTCAAAGAGTGTGCAGCCCTTCATCTGTGCAACAGCAGTCTGAGTCTCAGCCATGTCAGCCCTTCACAAGGCTGAATCCAACGCTGAACTTTCTGCTGGGGAGGGAGACGTGACAGATTTCTGTGTCGACACCACACAGTCTCTGAGGAGAGCCAGTGTGTGAGGCGCTAAAGTGATGAATGTGTGTCACACGGCTTGGGGTTCGGGTGTTAGCACTGTAAATGACCGCTTTTACATGCACACAAGTATTCTGACGCATATGCTCACACTGCCTGATGACTGCATGACCGCAACTATTGTTTCTTATTGTGATTTTTGTGGTCTTTAACAAACAGAAACAGATATGTCAGGTCAGAGTGCACTATTTAAAGATTATATCTGAATGTGTTGCACATCCCTACTACACTACTCCTTTAACCTCCTAGGACCTGGCGTCCACATATGTGGCCAACACATGCATGGGAATCCAAAAAGATAATTATTTGTTTTTACACTTAGCAGGTCCCAATCAACCCAAATAACAAAGAGAAATCAATAAAGCATGCCATGCAAGAGTTTAGGTCTTAGGAGGTTAAACGTAGTAATTGAAGTGATGGTGAGTTATTTGTATAACACAGAGTTTTTCATTTGTAACTTTCCAAATCTATTCTCACATTGAAGATTCAATTTGAGCTTTTTCTGCTCACTGTAGACAAACACATTTGACTCAGTGCAAATTCTCCAGGTTCACAATAGAGCCCAGCATGCTTACCGCACAATACCACCATGATAAGTTTACAGTGCGTCTCCCGTGAGACCAGTTTACCCTGAGACCGTGACAGCCTCCTAGGCCTCTGTCTAGACACAACAAACGTCTGTCCACACTCGCCCGTTTGTCAGCCCGTCACATTTCCACTCCCTGGGCACCGAGGCAGCCATGCGTGCTCCCCCTGTCTAACGATGAGACATGGCAGATAAATAAAATGGGTCTGAACTGAGGGTAGTTAGGAAGGGGGGTGGGACGGAAACTATTCGAGCGATGCAATCCCAACAAAAGGCCTGAGCGATGAGGAATTCCATGCCGCAATCACTCACTCACAGTCAAGCCAGAAATGAACAGCGCAGAGCACGTAGATAAAGTGTTTGTATGCTCCTCTTTCCAAGTTTCCATGTAATTTAATGTTGTTTAGATAGCGACCGACTGACTGGCTCTTTGCTGCTCTTCATACAGCTAAAAACAGAGCCAAAGTCATAATTAGCGCACTGGCTTCACAAAAACTTAATATACACCTTCTTGGATGATCGATGACAGACGTATAGGGTTGAATCATCTAGCGTGTTACCCCACGCAAGTGGGCACACACACCCTTCGTCTTATTCCACACCAAATCCAAAGCATTTCATCAAGTGCTGTGAGTTACTGTGTCTCATGTCTCTGAGAGAAATAATTGAATTTTCCATTCTTTCATGCACAGTGACGACGTCTCACCACATAACACTGGGCTCTAATTAATAGCCTGTAAATGATAGATGCCGTACTCCTCGCCGTGTACAGTCAAAAGCTGCACTCACACACAGAGACCCACATGTGCGAGCAGCACACTGGATATACGTAGATAAAAAGGCACACAGACACGTACTCAACACAACACTTACAGTGACACTTGCAGACCTCACACTTCTGTTGCCCTCACACATACAACTAGCATTTGCTTTTCATTAAGCCTCGAGCACAAAGCCTCCACTCGGCGGTTAGTCGTCACACAGACATCTTTGATGTGAGTCGCGGCAGAGACGCATTTGTTTGGCTTTGTAATAAAAACAATATTCCAACTTACATTTCATAATTATGTCTCGGCTTTCAATGGCACCCTCCTCCCCTCCTGGCCTAAAAATATGCCTGTTAGGCTCCAAGCACCCCACAACTCTGAGTGCAGCAGTAAAAAAAAAAAAAAAAACTTGATCAAAATCAGATGGGGACACACATGAGCGGGGTAACATCACAGCTCTGAGGTCTGTGGAAAGTCTTATCACAGACCTTGGTGCAAACCTCCTTTTAACTCACTTTCTAACCGCCACAGAGACTGCAGAGATTAGGATGTCACTGTAGACAGAGTGGAGCTTCATGTATTGATGCATTACAATGCCAGTCATTGTAGTGTAAAACTGGTTTGAGCAGCATTGTAGAAAATGAATTTCAAATAGTAAATGATTGTATGTACTTTGAGTGCGTAAAGGGTATTTTTTAAAAAAGTATTACTTTGTAAATTATCAAAACATGTGTCTGCCAGGATCAACGCTGCCATCTACAGTTCAAAATGACAATTTTAACCCTTTTTAAGAGTTTTAAGCAAACAAACACGAATCTGCCTGAACAAGAAGAGGCTGGAGAGACACCGATGATAGTTAAAATGAGTTATGAGATAATGTGTGGATGGAGTACAAGTGAATCTCTTCTTTGAATTTAAATGTAGAGTCTATATTTCCTTTCCTTTTGCTGCCTGTTTGTGATCAACACATACATACGACAGCACACACATCACTCCACACAGACAAAAGCGCAGCTCAACTTTTGTATTCACTCATGTACACCTGAGTGCAGATTATATAACAATTATGGCACAGTGACATCAAGTCTATGACTCACTTGCCTATTTGTCTCTAAAACCTTAATCCTTGAGTGGACAAGAGCCATAGAGTTGAGAGAGGGGTCTTTAGCCGATTAAACTCTAATAACACAATGCTTCTATTCACAGAAGTCTCTTATCATCTTTGTGTGTTTATCTGTCATCTTTTGCTCCTGTCTGGCTACAGCAGCCACAATACAGCATCACTGTGTCCATTCAGGCTTGCATTCAGATAATCTGCTCAGTTCATCTAAGGCGCTTATGTGCACCCGAGGTACACATGCTGGCTGGTATTAGGCCACGCTCTGCGTAATGACTACTGCTTGATTTATGGTATGATCACAGCAGTCTACTTGCCTATTGATAATTGCTTCCAGTAATGCCACCATAATACCACAGCAATTTGCCTCGCGATTAGCGTATCCATCTGCACCGTGGGGACTTTTACAGGCGTCAAATTGGGCGCAGTTAGACTTTTACTAGAGACATTTTTTCACCATCAGGCCGGCGAAACCTTCAGAGGTGTACACAGCCCGCTCAAGCTTGTGCTTCACGTAAAATAGTGAAGCAACTCAAAAGTATGTTCTCAGTTACTTCCTCCTTTTCTCTTAATGCACCATGATGATACTGCTGTGTTGTTGTTGGTTTACACTGTTTCCAGGGCAACTGTTGTGTCTTTGGTTGCTCGGGCCAGGATGAAGGGGGCAATGAGGGTGATGGGTGTGTGTCTGTGTGAGTGGAGGAGCGTCGTTACTGCTGCTGCTGGCGTCAGGAAGTGCATGCCATGTCTGCCAACTCTGGCAATCTGAATGTTATAAGGCAGAGGACAAAAAGACAACTCTTAGCCATGTTGGCATTTCAGTTAGTTCTTCACAGGGGCACATTTGTGCAGCACGTCATATCATTACATTAAGTCACTAATAGCAGTAAAGTCAGTAAACAGCTTTTACTGAAGTTCTGCTTTGTATCTTATTCTATATTTCCATGTTATGCTATTTAATACCTTTACTCTACTGAGAGACTGTAGCTTTTGCTCTTTATTTCACATTTTAGAGACATAATGCGCAAATACAATGATGCTTTGTTTAAAATATCCTCTATTGCCAACTAACATGCAAATGTGCACAAAATGTGTACATGCAATTTCAGAGAGCTTCCTCTTGTGGGGACCATGAATATGGTCATTGTCCACCTTTGAGCAATTGGTGTTAGCATGTGAGGGTATACATTCATTTATATATACACATGTTATTTTGCTTTGAATACTTTAAGCACATTTCAGTGCAGTAATACAACCTTTTTACACTAAGGTGATGCTGGACCTACTACTGTCCTGGTCTTTTATTGCACCACTGTTTTGCAATGCAACCCTCCTATTAGATCTTGCTTACAGGAAATGCCAGATATATGACAAGAACTTTAAGGAGGCCACTTTTAATATGTGCAACAAATATTTGTATTTCCTAGCTGCCATGAGGCTAATACAGCTTTGGTCTTTGACAACACAAAATCATTTTGTAGGCCTAAATTTTTGAGTTGAAAGGCCACAACCTTAATCACCCTTGAGAGGTGAGGGGTCTACGTGCAGCAGATAAACTTCCAACATAGAACATATTTCAAATTGTTTCATTTTCCCTCTTGTTGACATTTTTAATGAGATATTGATACGGCCTCCTTAAACAAAAGAGCTGCACTCACACTTCATCCTGCCCTCATCAAATCCACATTGTCACTGTGAATCAGCAGAAGTGGGTAAAGCTACTCTCACAACCAGACATGAGTAAGCCATTCACACAGAGTGTGGATGAGAAAAATGGCTTTATTACTAGCCTGGACTGCTCTAGGAGCACATAGGTAGAAACAGGCCAGAGGGTTGTTTTAGTATCAGCGCTTACATTTTAAAATACAGCTCACTGAGTTTGAAAATTTCTTGTCTAGGCAACATGTCTGTGAGGCATGAAGAGGCAAAGCAGAAAAACAGAGAGAGATGAAAGCTTAAAATTCATATTATAATTTGCCTTAAAGAGGTTTGAGTCTATGTTGCTATAGTGGACAAGATACAAGACACACTTCTGAAAAATGAATGACTCTTACTCTATAAACAACAGTGGATTTTCAATAGGGTTTGTCTCTGAAATGGAATACTTCCACCAAGGATGACGAGAACAGTAACTTTACAGTGAGGAACTGGCTAACTCGTCTCATTAACTTACCATAAAATAACACTGCAAGGCCAGAAACAGGGTGTTTCTCCCCACACACTGAACTCAGCTTGTTTCTTATTTCAGATCAGTATAAACTTGTGGTCTCACCGCCCAGCGAAAGCTAGAATCTTGACATTTTCCATGGCTTTACAAGAACATGAGTCATATTCATTTTGAATATGGTTTTGACTGCGGTAAATATTAAGCGCTGAACTAATGAAAACAACTGGGAAAACAGAGTGCCATCCCTGAGAGCAGCTAGAGAATCAATAAGACTCTAAGCTGATTTTAGTTTCTCTTTTTGGAACAATGAGAACAAAACAAATCAACCTTAAGCCATGTCTTTGGTTCTTATAATTGTATTCAATCTGGACCACCTTGGCTTGCTGTACTGCAAATCAGTCCAAGAGGATCTTATTATTTTCTCATAAGCTCCTTATCCAGGTGCTGGCAAAAAGACATCCAGTTCTGAAAACCCTTCTGCTCAATATGGAAATGGAGATTAGTTGCTAACTTTCTTTGTATTTTTTAAGCTGACTCTTATTATGCATCTTATCCTCTCACAGACGTTGTAGTTGTTACACAGTGGGACAAACCAATGCTCCTTTCCTGCCTCCCAGTGGATATTTTACTATATGTTAAAAGCTCACTGTTGCTTAGAGCTCTCTTCTCCTCCTCCTCCAGAGGTTTTGAGGCAAATCTGACAATCACATCCACAACATGGGACCTGCTCATTTCTCATCAATGTGCTTGCCTCCATCTGGGTTGTGTCACTGGGTCTGTACACTAGCAATCAGCAAGAGGAGTGCTCCCAGTCAAATAGCAGTGAAAGAGATGTTTGACGGGTTGAGATCTGTGAAGGTATAAAAGTAAATGTGTGTGTCTTTTAAAGCGGCTGGTTTAGTTAAAGTTAAAATTGTGTTTGATAATCATTCATTCAACTTTTCTGTGAGGTACGGGACGCCAGCATCCTTAACCTGTATAGTTACACTTACACACAAAAACAGTGAAACATCTAATGACTGTACTAAATATGAAATCCTATTTAAATGTCAGTTTACATAAATTTAGTGCTCCTCTGACATCTAACAAGCATTTTGACTGGTTGGACTGGCTCAATTCATCTGGGGAGACACAGCAGCTGTAGAACTGTGTTTTACCCACTAGAGGTCATCCTAAGCAAATGCTTAAATAGATCTCACACCTCGAGCAACTGTCCTCATGTGAGAGGCTATAAGAGGCAACAGTTTTCCTTCTTGCTTTAGTGAATTGGAAACATTAAGACAGCTAAAAAATGGATTGAGAATAAAATTGTTACAAGCTTACCACAGCATTACAAAAACCTTAGATGACTGTACAAACTGTACCGTAAATATTGATTTTGATGAACTGTAAAATTTTGATCCACTGGTTTACAAGTTTAAGTTTCTTGTGTAGAGTCCTTGGGCAAATCATTGAATCTCGGCCACTCCAGGAAGGCTGCTGAGCAGCTGACCATATGTTTTAACCTTCACATGGACAGCAGCAAGGAAAAAGATAAATATGTCCTTCAGGGATCAATATACTATCACAAGATCACCATCCCTGCCAAATATCATCACTCATCTCTGGCATGCATTTGGTCATAGCCACAAAATTTGTTCCAAGAGTCTCTTTCTAAATGGGGCTGAGAAATCCTCCTGAGGGTTATTCATCTCTATAAGCCCACCAGACCACCACACGCTGCATGTTAGCATCACTTTAATCAACTCCACAGTAGTGAGGCAGGCCACTCACACTGACAGTCAACACAGTAGTGGTAGTCTCTGTGGAGAGAGGCACGACCAGGCCCTGACAGAGGATCAGAAATGACCTCGCTGCATTATTTCCTTTGAATTACTGCCCTGGGCCGTAGTGTAAAAGCCACTGGGGGAATATGCCTGGGATTCACAGCTATGATTGAGGAGGGCCATCACAGACCATCAGCATGCTGCTTTATGGCTGTATCTTTCACCATTATATACTCTTGTATTGGGTCAAGACTGTGGCGGGCTCATTTAAAGGTAAGCAGAACTTGGCGTGTACAAGGTGTTTTTAAAAAACTTTGTATGGAGGAGCAGCTTGATATAGCACGAGAAGACATGGTACACAATCTACTGATTAATGACTAATGAACTGATCAGTTATTCACAAACTTTCAGACACAAACCAATTTTTAGACATGACTTTTGGCTTTTGTTATTTTGAGATTTTATACACCAAACAAGTAGCTAATTAAGCATGTTGAGGATAAGAACAGTCACTTGTTGCAGTTCCAGTCTGTAACCTGTAAAGCCACTCAGTCACACATCAATAAAGAAACGTGACCCTCTGGATGACCCCAATGAAAAGATCCTGCTAACAAGCACAAGTGCCTCAGTGCTGTGACAGTAGAGGAGATAGCAAAGACATACATAGATTGTGTGTCACCACAGAGCAGAAGCTCTGGGGAGACCACAAAGACGGTGAAGCACGGTAATTGGGGCCCATATTGTAGATGCAAGGGAAAAAAAAAAAAAAGTCAAAACTCTGGGTCATTATCCCTCAAAGAAATACTATATATCGCAGCCATTTGTTAGTAAACCTAGAAGAAAGTAAGTGATTTAACACTGTGTTGTATTTGTAGAAAAGTTGACTTTTCCCAGCTTACGGCTTTTAACAAGTCAGATTCTGATGGAGAATTTAAAAGAGCGATTAATGCATTAAAGATTATAAGCAATGCTGTGCTATATACCCTTGGGGCAGATGTTGTGTGTCTGACCCGCCTTTAAAGTTGTGCGCAGGAATAAGCAATTTTACTCAAGAGGATCACCCCTGCAGGTAAAGATGACTACACAGCCGAGACAGACACAGTAAGTATGGAGAGCTTGTGACAAAGAATCAGAGAGACAGTGCCTTTCCTCAAAAATATTTCAGGTAACAAATTCAGTTTGGCACGAGGCACTACATCCTGTGTCTGCACAGACAGGGCGACGAGCTCTCAGAGCTTCCACTGAGTAAAGGCAAAACAATGTCCCTCTGTCACTTACTCGCCCATGTCAAGTCAGCATATAATAGCATGA
Organism: Datnioides undecimradiatus; assembly: GCA_008933995.1. Taxonomy (NCBI): domain Eukaryota; kingdom Metazoa; phylum Chordata; class Actinopteri; order Lobotiformes; family Datnioididae; genus Datnioides; species Datnioides undecimradiatus. Next base: position 3,830,418 of record WARS01000010.1, read on the forward strand.
TCAACATGAAGAAATGTAAACACACACACACACACAAAGTAAATTAAAGGAGATACTCTGTAATTCTCCAGTCGTTAGAGTGAATATCTACACTGACTGGCTGAGAGCATCTGGCCAGACTATGTAAACAGGAAGCATAGTTTCCTTTAACAGCTACTACTAAAGTGCTCTTCAGTACCGCACATAAAATGACTGCTGCTGCTTTGCTCATCCAGCCACTACACACAGTACAGGATGTACATCTCACTTTCATTTTAATAGATCTCTTCTCTTCAAATGCATAGTCTACTTCTATCTCAGGAGGTGCTTTTCTACTTTTACCAGAGAAGATGTCTGAACATGGTGTGCATGCATGCAGCTAGAGAGAGTCAATAAAAAAACAGTACATAAGTACATAAGAGCAACAATATTTTCCAGCCAGAGCCCCAGCATCACGTCAGCACACCTAATGCTTTGAGTTCAGTGGGAACAAAATGACCAGATATCCCATGAAACAAATAAAAAGCATACAGCCATAATTTCCTCTCTGGTCTTTATGTTAGTGAGGCTTTAGTCAGCCCACTGTTGCACAAATGAAAACACACATAAACACACACACCAAGCTGTGAGATGGTGAGAAAACAGGTGTCAAACACACACACCAGCAGGACATCTGCTGATACATACAGTAAGATGTCATAAGCAGCTCAGTACAATGATAAATCCAATCTTCATATAAACCTAATTGAAATTACAAAAACTAAATAATATGCTACGGCATAGAATTTGATTAATTGCTCTGTACAACATTGTTTACACAATGTGTGCGTACTAATAAACAAAGGTGATGCATGCACGGAAGACGAGACATTACCCAGAAGCTCCATGGCATCATCCTCGTCCTCGATCTCTTCCTCAGCGACAGAGGGAGCAGGGCTATGGACCAAATCAAAGGAGTCCTGGGACAACATGGCTGCCAGGAGCTTCTTGTGATGCTGCTGCTGTTCCCTTAGCCCTTTGCTTTTTGTTTCCATCTTCAGGCTGGAGGAGGCAAAGAGCAGAAGAGTTAGGGTGTAAGACAAGCAGAGGAGCACAGAGCAAAAGCACAAAGGATTCTCTATTGCATCACTATTAAGTTACACATATTAGCATTTGATAACTTTACATGCACACGTTTTTGCCCATTGTCGTCTGCACAGCCCCAAACTTCTGTAAGGCACTTGAAGGCTACATGTGAAGCCGTCAGCCTCCGCAGTAACATGTCTGCCGCTACTGAGAAATATACCTACAGAAATAGCCCATTTTATAATAACCGTGCCCCAATAGTAATTACATCCTCTCATCCTAGTCTGTCAGGCTTGTATCTAAGGAGGCCCAGGCTTTCCAACCCACGAAATGTTGCATTTTCCGAGGTTGTATGGAGATGTGTTAGTGTTTCACCACTTGCTGCACTTTGAGGACATGCCTATGTTGTTAGGGACAAAACACCATACAGTCATTTCAAGTGCCATGCAGGTGCTGAACACATTTGCTGAACACAACGGTTAGCAGGGAGACGATAAGTGGAGATAATGGCTCTGAGGTAAGCAACAGAGAAATAGCCATTGCAATAACCATTAGCAGTAGTATTTAGAGGATGTTGGGTTAAAAAGAAGAGCCTGAGGCGAGGAGGAGGTTTTATAAGCCTGGAAAAGGATATGAGGTGTTAAAAGTGTCCCCTGTAGTTTTTAGTCAGCAGGAGAGCCAATAATCACATCTAAAGTGTTAAACAAAGATGACATGCAAGGGGAGAGGTTAGTTATTGTTTTAATGTTTCAATTACTGGAGTAAAGCAAGGAAAAAGCAGACATGCCAGGCTACAGTTTTTGTAAAAATCATCAATTGTTAATACAAATCTGATTCACTTAATGCTGCTAAATCCAACAATAAGCAAGAATTCTGATAATTGTATTCTTTGTAAATTAACATTTGTCTTTGTCTTCATACTTTTTATTTGACAAAGGCTTGTGTTAATAAACTGTATATATTTAACATGAACATCTGCATTGAGCTATGAAAATGTACTATTTTTCTGCAGAATCTATCCCTACTCATGCTTAAGCATTTATGGAGCCTGACTTCTGTGTTACCTCTACACTGGAGAAATTAAATTTTCAAATCCCACGGGCTATGGGTGTGGATTAGAGCAACAGAAGAGTATTAATTTGATGCTAATCTCAATTTAATGACTTCTATTTACAGTTAATGGAGAAGGGTCATAGGATGACAGATATTTCTTCATACTCTGTATGGTATTTCTGTCATAATTAAATCTGCTAATATGGACGAGGAAAGGTGAATGGTGTGATTCCTCCTGTGCTGTCCTTCATGACTGCTCTCTTTGCCTATGTGGGAAAAAAACCTTGTGGTTGTCAATTTAAACCTTTAGTGTCCTCTAGTGTTGCAAGGAAAGTACGATTAGAGCAAGAAACAACAACAACATAAAGATGTTAAACTAATTTAATGTGTGTTAAGTTGTCCAGTGTAATGGGCTAATATCTCCTGTGAACATTTCTATCTCACGATGCCTGCTGGCAGCTTCACCAGTGTCTGCAACCCCAAGCCTGCTCCTCAGGGGTTTTGAACCTGTTATTAAAGACGATAAATATGGCCAATCAAAGCAGGCATAAGCAACAAAGCTAGCTTTCTCTGGCTCTTAGGTAACATGAGCCATCCCTGATAGTACGTACAGTAAGGGATCAGTATGTGTTGGTATTTAGAGAATATAAAGGCATGGCCAGACACTGAATAAGGAAGTCCCATTCCACTGGACAGACTATCAAAATAAGCCATTTCCTACTTTTGCCACACCTGCGTCCTATTTCCCATGTGACAGTTGCACTTATCCTTTCTGACTGCAACCAATCATACAGAGAAACATCTCGACCTGTCAGCTCTCCTTATGGTCCTCAGTGACAAGTGGGCTGGAATGAGGGGAAGAAGCAAGTAGACCAAAAGTGAAACCAAGTAAACTTTCAAAAGTAAGAGGAGGTAGATGGACTTGTCTAACTAATAAGGTCAGATTCATGAGAAAACATGAGGACTCAAGTCTGACTGTGTATGAGCAACAGAAGGGGTGGCCTATTAAGGCTCAGATGGGATTTTAAGAGAGGGCAGCACTGGTCTTTGCCAGTTTTCCACTTGCTCAGAGTGGCTCTATTTATCTCATCTGATCTAAATGATAAATTCCACCAAATTGTACTTAAAATAATTGCCATTAAAATTATACCTTACATTTGGGATTTTCAAAATCTGACACTTCTAATTTCATGAAGGAGGATTTCATGAAATGTAAGATGTACACAATAACATCCACTGAAAATGTAATTCAAATCAACTTTAAAAACACCTATGCTGTGTATGTTTAGATTTACCTAACACATCATCTCTGCCGCACACACCCCCCTTGGCTAGGCAAGCATTTCAGTTTTACCCTATCATATGCCATGACCTAACTGTAAACTTTGTGGCTTGGCCACAAAACGGCCCAGAGGATATGAAAGTGATCTCAATCCCCAAACAGGATCTGAAGTGGGAACAAGTTCCCAGTAAATATAATTCAGAGTTGATATAAATTATCTATTAGATGAGCCAAATACTCCTCAGTTGATAAGTGAAGGAACTGTGATTATTTTGGGATGCAGCACCAGTCCAAAGACACAGCTGCACACAGTTTCTCACACTCTTAGTAGGTAAACACAAAACATCTCATTTACAAACACACACAGAGCAGGACTCATCAGTGAGCCCACACACACCCCTATCTCCCAGCTTAGACTTCTAACTAAGTGATTTCTCCCTATAATCCACCCATACAGTAACCTAATGAGATTAACACTGTGTGCATGTCAGCTCAGGCCCGTGTATGATTTATGGTTTTATATCCAATCCTCCTCTAATTAGTCACAACAGCAGCTGCAGTGCATGTGACATACACACACACATAAATGAGCACGTGCACACACAGCAATGGTGACATCTAAAGAGATACCAGGTTATTTGGAACGTGGATAGTTTTCCAAACACTTGAACTCCCTAAGATGACAACAAACAATTCAACAGTTCAACATGTGAGGCAGTCAGATTGTCAAAGACAGGCCATTTTTAAAATAACAAGCACAAAATTCCTCTGGCCTTGAGCGCAGAGAAATGAGGTTAGCTTTAATTTGAAATTGGGTTGAAGCAGTATCATGGCAAGCATGTTTGATCGCGCCTTTGAAATGGGATTATCAAGCCCATTCAGATGGGCATTCCTCAGGCAGCACAGTTAGAAGTCTACCTCCTCATTTTTAAAGAGCCAACAATAGCTTTATGAACTTTCTTGAAGTTTCAAACTCATTTTTTCCCCCAATTTAAATGAGTCACACATGCACACAAACTTAAGTGTCTGCATGTATATATAGAATACCAATCACCAACCTCCCAGCAGGACTGCTGTCTCCACTCCAGCACACTTCAGTTTTAGCCCGAGGGACTGGAGGATGCAGCATCTCAGCGGCCAGTGGGTCTGCGTCCTCTTCTTCCCGACCAACCCACTCTCCCACCACCCGAGGCCGCAGCACTGAGTTATATCCTCCCAAGTTCTACAAGAGCAATACAGAAACAATATGAGGCAAACAATACACTGGAAGGCGCAGAAAGATAAAGATGCAGATTTAAATGAAAAATGACGCAGGAAGAAGTGAGTGGAGCAGAAATTGCTGTAAAACTTTATCTTTAGACTGACTACTTTTAAGAGAATGGAGCTTTAAAAAGCACCACAGTATTGTCTGAGATCTGTCTCCATCCCATTCTGATTCTAAAGCCAGCACACATTTACAACCATGCTCAGAACAAAAAGTAAAGAGATGTCTGCTTGTCTTTGACTAAATCCAGAGTAGTATCAAATGCTATTGTCTCTGCATGATCAGAGCAGGTGTTTAGTATTCATTGCCTCCCCTGTCTCCCAGAAAGAAGGAAAATCTCTGGGCTAAGAGCCAAGGATGCTGAACATGTACTGCTGCACTGAGCAAAAAGTGAAGTCTCCGTCAAAACATATGCTGTGGTCTCTCATCCAGACCCATCATTTCCAAATCGCTCTGTGCATCTTCAGCCTGGGCAGCCACTGCACTATTGTGTGGGAGAGAATTGGGGCCACGGGAGGACAAAAAGACAGAGCTCAGACAATGCCTTGCACGTAAGACGCACAGTGAAGCAGGGAGAAGGAGATGGAGGACAAGCTTACTGAAGTATCACTCTCGCATATCACTCCCATGAGATAGCAGTTCATCACAAGAAAAAGAGCTGTGCTGCTCTGTCAACCAAGAGAAAGTTATGAAACATGGCTTTTATTTGATGTAGCGCGAGTGATGCTTCAGAGTGATGAGTGACAGAGTGCTATTTCCACATGACTGTAATGCCAGTGTGTATTGGAGTTTAATAAAGGCTCCAGCCTAGTTAACATCTACCTGGTCGAGCTCATCTGAAATGGCAATGCCTGCAGAGAAAAGAAAATGGTTTAAAGCACAGAGAAGCATCTAATACAGTTCTAAATCCCAGCTTAGACTGCTTCTGAGCTTAGTGCAGAGCTTGTAAGATTAGCTGCTCAATCCGGTTTCCTGTTGGGATTTACAGTGACATTTACAGAAAGGTCTACTCTTTAATACGTACATCTTAACATACAGAACTAAACACTGCTCATGGTGTGTGCATGCAGAGCTGCAGTCACTCACTGCGTGACAGACTCTCCAGGGCCTTGCCCAGTTTCTTGCTCTCCTGCAGAATGTGGTTGAGCTCATCAAAGTCCCGGCTCTCCCTCCAGTCCCAGGACGGGTACTCGATTGACCGGGGTACTGGACATCACAAACACAAATATATACCACAGACACAGAGGGTTTGAATTTTCTGTAGAAAAATACAATAGAAAAAATAGAAACAACAACTATACTGTGATTTGATCAGTAAATAGCACAGCCTGACCCACTTGATGTCCAAACAGGACTTTGCGAATTACTGCAGGATGGAGTGAAATGGAAACATTGGTGGAAAAGTCAACATGTCCCTGTCAGAAGCAGAGAGCTCACTGGACGTAGGCCAGGGGACAGTGTCTGTCAGTCTCTTTGATTAACATTTAAAATAAGTCCAACAGGAGCAGGAAATGACCCACATACTGTACTGACATCCTGCCCACGTCCTCTAGCATCATCTCTCAGCTTCTGTTCATAAATTCATAAACTGCTGGATTCAGATATTATTTATGTAAAGAGAGGAGAGTATTCTTTTATAGAAGAGAGATTACTCACAGTTCATCCATATCTAACGTTCTTATGTTGTTACACAGCTGAATTTGAATTGAAACATGGAAAACCAGTGGGTTATGAAGTCATGCCAAACAAATACAGTGGTTGTCTGTTAGCCGTTGTTCACCCACTGAACAGACATGTCAACTAGAATTTAATGCAAAGCACTTTAGAATACACTTCATGTGCGTTTGAGTGATACACATATGTGGTGACAGGTGTGGAGTGTAAGCTTTCCCTCTCTGTTTGCACACACAGATACATAAACTCTGAAAAAGTGAATATTTGACAGCATTGCCGCTACAATCTGCCACCCTCTACCCTTGTTTACCCCGACTAAGCTGCTTGGCATTGTAACAACACAGAGCAAATGTCTCTGCCAGATACAGACTGGAGAATTTTTTTTTTCATTACTTCCAGCAAAAAGTGCCTCTGTGTCCTCACTCTGCTACGCTGTGTATTGTGTTGCTGCTGCAGTAAAGGGCTGTGCTGTATCTTAATAGCCTGGATTAAGGGTTAAGGATTCAGTTCTCACTGGGGCTGTCCATTAAACCATTTGTCAACTAGAAGAGATGCCAAAGCAAGGTGACTGTACACACAAAGTGAAAGTTCTGTATATTTATAACAGCTTTTGTGTTGTTTTGCTATATTGTACAATAATGATGAGCGGCAGTTCGTTTGATTTCAATTTTTCATGAGCTCTGCACACCAAAACACCTTTGCATGTATTTTTAATGTGATTTGACTTTAAATGTAGCTTTAAAGGCTTCTTACTGTGAAGCGGGAGCAGGAAGATTGCTAGTGCACCTCAATGTGCTGTGCGCCGCTACTTTATTCTGACTTCTCTGTCTCACTTGTTTTCCTTTACTCGCTTCTTGCACTTATCTTGACACCCGTTTCTTCTTGATTGTGAGAAATGCTTAGACCGCAGCCTAAAATAGAATTGGTCTGGCAGTGACAGAGCCCAATGTTAAATTATTGAAGTACTCCATGGCTCTGCTTGCTCCCCATCTGACCCAGCCCCATCGTCTCAAGTGTCATACTTCATTCCAACATCATAACTACAGTAATTTATTACAGAACTAAAAAAAGTTACTGTCAGAAAAATATTCTCATCTGCATTCATTTTATTAATCCAAGAACTTTGTGAACAATTCATCTTAAGAATGTGTAGCAGTAAAGCAGCTGTACTGCGAAAAGTGGCACTTTATAATGAACTCATCTGCAGGGCTCTCGGAGGCTGGAAGGAGGACACTGGACTATATACTGTGACTAACTTTAATTAGATATAATTATATCAAATTAAAAATGGAAATTAAAGTCAATAGAGCGTGTAATTGGGATACAAGTGATACAACAGGTATCAAAGCTGTGCAGCTTCATATTCTAAAGTGGATTCTTAGAGTGTTTGTGCATGTCTGTGTGTGTGGATGGGTGGATGTGTGCACAACCAACCTAGTCGCAAAAAATATTGCACAAAAAAAGAAACTTACAAGACTTGGACTCTGGTGAGGGTGGAGAGATGCTCGAAACAGCCAGGTCACTCTTGGATTTTTTCGGTTTCTTTGGGTGAATTTGCCATGGCTTCTCATAGTTGCTGTTCTCCCTTCGAGGATTTTTGCTCTCTGTTTGGGGAGATAGTCATAATTTCTGCCCTGTTATGCAAATTCTGCAAAGTATAAATGCAGGCCAGGTTTACTCTGCAAGCCTTGCTGTCTTTGTCGCAGATGCAAATTAATAGTCTGTGAGCCTATATTCACCATATACTGTGTGTATTGTTGGAGGGGTTTGTTTAAAGATAAGTGCCTCATTCTGCACGCCTGTGTACATGATGCATGCTTGTATCTGTGTGTACCGACCTGGAGAGCTCTGTGCCCACAGTGCTGCGGAGCCTGAGAGAGCTCTGTGCAGCTTGCCGGGGCTGCCTTGCTTGGTCTGCAGGTGATCAATGAGAAAAGGGATTGGATGGTCTGGAGTCTCTGTTATCAATTTGGTCATCAACTCCTACAGGAGGGGAGTAAAGCAGAGAGCAGTTAGATGAAAGTGGCACTGCAAATGGAGTGAGACAGTATGGTCAGTGGAGTATCCACCAGGCTGAGGTGGAGATAGACAATCAATCCTTACAAGCATTACAAGTCTTGTTTTGAAGTTTGGTAGACTTCACTATCAAGAGAGGGTGCTTGAGAAGAGAACTGGCCAAAGTGGTGAAATAATCCCCTTATCTTCGCTGTAGTTTCAGGAATGTGATACACTAATGTCAATATCCTAGACAAGGAGTAACAGGGCAACACTATTTCTTCCCTTCTGTGTCAATTAGTAACACACATGACAGCAAGCTCCATCAAAATTCAGATCAGTCAGCCACGACACAAGGACAAACAAACAGCACAGCCGTTGGACAATCTGTGTATTTTCTGAAATGGTGTTACGAAGCAAAAAAAAAAAATATTCTCTGACGTTTATCGAACTGAGCAGTACCTGACACACTGGGCCTGTTGGAAAAACGAGCAAATGTAAAGACAGCCAGATTAGGGCTGACTGATTTCAGTCCTGGGAATAATTAGGTTTTTTAAATGATGGAAAATTGTTTGCTTTGGAAAAATAAATAAATTATTGGTCAACATTAATGATTTGGCATTACAGTTAGTGAGACAGTGTGCCCGAAGAGGATTTGAAAGTACAAAGAAAGATCATTTTACTTGGCAGAGATGAAACAGTGAAGAAGAGAGAAGCAGTGAAAATGTATAGATGGGAGCAGGCAAAAGTAAGAAAGGTACTGCAGTGGATAGAAAGGATGGAAATCACATACGGAGTCACAGTAACAGGTGTTGAGGGTAAAGACCACATCTTCGTCTGCATGCTAATTTGAAAGCTGTCTAACGCACGATCGGAATTAACCATCAAATGTGCCAATCATGTCAGATCTAATCATGTCTTATGTCTGTGCTTTGCCAAGGCACACTTTCAGAAAAAAGGACCTTAATAATACGCAACACATACACAACATAAAATTACAAATGAAATATGAAAAATATTGTTTTTGTTCAACAGAATGCCAAAATCTCCTTTTGGCACAATGTAAAACTGTTCTTATATTACCACTATGGGAAATGTCTGTCTTGTAAGCTGATGTGTAGTGAAATGAGCATATTTCTGGGTATGAGAGTATGTGCTGTCTTGATATGGTATGAGAATGAACTCTGTTTGACCAGTTTAAGCCAGCCAGAGCAGCTGAGGCTCACTTCAGGACTATTTCTGCAGAGAAGCAAAGGTCATTAGTGGACTGCAGCGAATTGGCAGTATGTATGGATAAAATGAGAGTTTGTATATCTGTATATTGTACATGTTCAGGGAACAGAATGAGGTAGTCCCATGTTTTGGTCGCTGATACGGGTTTGTCCTTGTGGACACAATCATGTACCTGCATGTGTGTGTTGCAGGAGGTTGGGTGGGCTACAGAGAGACAGCCTATGTGTGTATTAGTGCTGGGTAGCCTTGGCTGCTCTGTGTGTGCTCAGAAAGCTAATCAGGTAATTGGTCAGGGGGACATTCCTGCCAGGCCCCAGTGTCTCCAGCAGCTCTGACAGCAAACAGCATGTGAATGGGCAAACAGGGAGCGTGCTGAAATGTGTCTTTGCAGACTTCGGGGCGGAGAACTGGGAAAACCTCGCCCCTCTGCGTGCAAGAGATAAAGTCGAGGTGATCTACAAGCTCCTGAGGAAAGAACAATGATGTTATTTCAGAGAAACAGCCATACGAGAGAATTCTAGAGGAGAATATACTGCACACCAAGAAGTTAGTTGAAGTGTCTCTCCTCACAACTGCAATGGTTTTCTGTGGCCTGTGCCTAACAATTATAAACCACTAACGATGCTAAGATGTAAAAGTTGTAATTACTGCTTAGTAGCTCCTGTGGGTAATTTAACTAACCTACCAACAGGAGGTCTATAAATGAAAGTAGTAATTTGGTGGATTATACAGGAAGCCAAACTAGCAGAACTCTGTTGAGAACCACAGGGTTTCCACGTCTCAATGGTGTTTTCTGGGGAAGGGGGTAAGGCGAAAGATGTGCAGCTCTTTTTATGGATGACTGCTGTGTGGTGATTTTCATGAATGTGTTTCCCAGTGGAAACCATACACTCTCTCTCTCTCTCTCTCTGTTTCTCTCTCTACACATCTGTATGTGTAGAGAGAGAAGCACAGTAGGCACGAGCTGGATGCATGAAACAAACTGTGACATATGGACAGATAGTATCGATTCTGATAGTAAAGGTTTTGTTGCAGACATGTTAGATATGTGTACATCTGCATTCTGCTCACGAGTGTACAGTAAAATGCTCGTGTGCCAAAATATATTGATTGCACATCCGGTAGAGTGTTTAGCATCGAGTATGACGCTAGCTGCTGAAGGAGCTAATGCATCCATGTACATTTGCGTCCTTTACCTTCAGTAACAGTACAGTGCAGTAACATTAAACAAAGGCAAAGAGACTTAATATAAGCAAAAGATCGCAGAGTATATGCATACGTTACATAAGTCACATACACGGCAGAGCAAAGTAACCAAATCTGACACTTTCACTTTCTATGGTAATGAAGTGCTTTAAATAACATGAGTCCTGTTTCATAAGCCATGCTGTTTGACTCATAATCATATTTTCTTTGACAGAAACCAGAGTAAGATGTAGGCTCAAATTTGGGTCAACATTTCTATATATAAGTAGACTTTAATGCTATTTGGCTTGGAGTGACTTGCATCAGCAATAACAGAATCCCATATGTTTGTGTGTGTGTGTGTGAGAGAGAGAGAGACAGAGATAAAGAGAGGCAGCAGAGAGTTTCAGCATCTACATGAGGGTACCATAAGTAGGCCAACAGGTGGCATTAGCAACTGAGACATGCAGTCCATATCTGTGCAGATCTGTTGTCGGGGCGAGATATCTCTGTCCCCTCAGGCAGTTTGGTTTGGTGGCGGTAATTGACAAGCTGTCAGCCAGCCAAGAGACACGCGGTGTCCTTGGAAGCTCTCAAGGACTCCCTCAGGGACAAAGACAATCATGATACTCTTACTGATGCTTCCTGCATCTGTGCAACTTAAACAAAGTACCCAAATTGATGGCAAACAGGGAAAGTTTTGAAGGTCATTCATGGATGGAAGATTGAAGGACAGAGGGAGAAATCCAGAGAGGCAGTTTCAGAGTGGTATGAAGAGAGACCACTAACAGGGTGGTGATCTCTAGTGACAGAAAGCACCCACCCAGTTCAAGTGTCCTTATGAATTGGACAAATCTTCCCAACCTCAAGAGGTACCTCTCTCTCTCTCTCTCTCTCTCTCTCTCTGACCCTGGACGCTTTCTGCAAGGGCTAAAGAAATACTCTCTTCTGGGAATCAAAGGGGGTCTCAGTATGTGTGAGTACAGAAAAGAAAAGGGTGATTGAAAAAAAAATGATACTGACAGAGTTGATGCAGCTACATAAGCTCTGATTTAAGCGACTTGGCCTTAGCTTTACTCTTCTCTTTCTTGTCAACCTACAAGTGAATGAATTTCCACCTCAGCTGTTGCAGACTCCTGGTGGACTGTTTGAGCTATGGATGTGTGGATGTGAGGAGACACTGAGCCTGCATGACCCGGCTTTCTATGATTCTGCGTTTTGGAGAAGCAGTGTATCCATTGCAATCTACTGTGACGAGCCAACTGTGTCTGTATACTGTATGCATGAGGATAGACCGTAATATTGCAGCAATATAATGTTTGCATTTTCAATATATTCTCATGTTTGCCTGGTTTAAAAAAAAAAAACCAAAACAGTTACCTGCAGCTTATTCTAAACGTAAAAAATACAGAGCAACTTCAAAGTGGTGGCTCTGATCAGCTATAAAGCCTGACATCTTTTCATCAGACTTGTCCTTGTATAAAAACATTTTAATGCAGCAACAGCTCTTCTAAGACTCCTAAGAGGGCTCCCTATCCTCGCACCAGAGGCCACCAACTGCCAATGATTTATCAGGTGTTTGTCAGTGAAATATGGGAATACAAAGGGGTACTTAAGGTGACGACTGTGGGTTTGTCCAATGTGCTTCGTGTACAGAAAGGGGTCATTGGTAGGAAAAAAAAAAAAAAAAAAAGGAAGATGTGACAAGAGAGCGAGAGATGCCACTGGAAGAGATCCAGACCTTGAAAGAGCAGGCAGACAAGAGCAGAAGAGATCATGCGGAAGAGGAGACTGTGGGAGAGGCAATGTCACCTGACCAGGCTGGCACTAGCAGATAATACTCATCAGAGGAGATGCTTTTATCTGCTACACTGATACACACACGAAACAGATGCCCTCACCCCTCACTGGCTCTGACCTGAAGCACTGCCTCCATTTTCATCACTACATGCTATAGAAATGGGTTGTTTGAGAGCATGAGTAATTGGGTGCTGGCTCACAATTAGTCAGTTAATCAGCTAATCAGTTAACATTAAATTTAACAACCAATATGTGGTCATTTATAGAGCAAAACTATAATACTTATTTTAATTATTATTTGCAGATATTTTTTACGTTTATTCCTCTACACATACATTTCTGGTACTTCCTCTGAGTCACCCTATGTTCACATATCTGACCAATGATCTCTCGAGCCAAACTGTATGTATCTTAGAATGTCATTGCAATTCTTTCCTATTACCACCGTGACCTTCAGGATGTTACAGGAGATTCAACTGAGAGTTTCCATCGTGCACCTGCAGGCTGTACTTCACCACCAGCAGCGCATGGAGTACACAGGCCCCTGTCCCATCGCCTGACTTAATCTGTGCCTCAGTTTGATGCAGATGCTTCATATTGACAGAGTCTGATCATTCATCTTTCCTAACATCAATACACTTCCATTTTATGTCATTTTCTCAGAGTGTATATAGAAAATAATTATTTAATTAATGAAAATAACCATTAGTGTCCTGATAGACTTTGGCTGCAGTGGCAGGCAACAAGTGCATTTAAAAGATTGGGGGCAGGACAATAAATATAAAACTTTACACTATGAAGTACATTTGTAAAATTTACAATGAAGGAATTCATTGAGTTGGGCACCACTGCTAAAATAAAATAAAATAAAATAAAAAAAAAATTGGTAGTTAAAGTATAAATTCACATTTCGATCTTACAACAATTCTCACATGCCAATGTAGAGGGTGTTATGAAGGTGGATGCATGGGAGTGCCTTATTTGTCTAACTCAAACCTTTGAGGACTCACGTTTATGCAAGTCAGAATCTGTGGTCCCACCCACAACTCTGAAATATCAGTAGTGCAGATGTGTTGATGTGTAGCTGTGTATTGATAAATCCATGGTGCTGTCTGCGGTGCTGAAGCAGCAGCAGACAGATTTGTGATTGTAGCTTTTTATCTCAGACATGCCCTTCTTACAGTCTGTAATAAACTATAAATACTTAAATCTATACTACATGTTATAGCCTATGTGCTTTATAAAGAACAGTCACCGTCATGATCAAAGTGGAAGAGCAAGAATATAATACAGACACACAGCTGCCTGTATTATTCCTACAATACTTTACATACACTGTTCATTCAGACATGACTACAGTTTTTACAATAGAGTTACAGTTAGGTCTATTATTAAGGTGAGTTGGGGTTTGGCTCAACCCCTCCTGTTAAAAATGAACAAATCACTCACCGAACCAATGTCATATTTTATTATTGGTCAATGTGTCTGGCTGTGCAGAGATCCCTTCCTAAAGAGATTTCACTGGAAGAGATGCTGGATAAAATCTGTCCGTGTTGTGGAACAAAAAAAAGGCATGCGAACACTGTCAAGGATCAGAACAAAGAAGAAACTTGAAAGGCACCCACTTGATGTCAAACTGAGACAGCCTAGGCTTCATAATAGCTACAACTGCAGTTTACAAAACACAGGGCTGCAGATTATATCCCTCATCTTGTAACAGTGAAATTGAAACAGAAACAGATCCAGAACCAAAAACAAAGGAACAAAAAAAAAATTATTATTAACTACAAAAACTGTTTCCAAGGTCCGTATGGGCATGTGAGTATTGTTGTACTATAAAAAATAAATACAAAAGTAGTATAAAAGTACACCTGTGAATAGAAACCCCTCTTTGTACAGACACATAGTCTTTAGTTACAAGCTGAACAAATAAAGGGTAACCGTCAAGGTTCTGCGCATCAGATGATCAGCTCTCCCACACCACCAGCATCACTATCAATTACACACAGCCATCAGCATCCTCAGGCTATAAGTAGACATGATAACTTTATTAGCATGCACCGCAGCCACTGTGCCCTCTCACTTTTCTTTCTGTTTCCCGTACTCACTCCCTGCCCCTGCCTTATGCTGCACGCTTTAAATCTCCCTCATATTGGACTTCACTCATCGTCTCACTGCCTGACAGAAATTCTGTGCCTTCCCTCCTCGCCCCTTCTGTACTCCCCCAGGACCAACCTGGCCTTAGGCTGCCTGTTCAACTGCCTCTCTTGTAGTAATTACTCTAACTGTGCCTGAAGGGGAGCTGCATTAACCCATGCATGACCAAACGGCTGTCATATCAAGTCATCAACCTTCAATCACTGACCTCTAAACAAAGAGGAAATGAAAACCAAAACGTGTAGTAATTTACGTGATGAAGAGTGTGGTTGCATTTTGTCTGGTACATCTGTCCTGAGAGTTTAAACAATTACAAATAGTTTCTCTCTGCTGAGTATGAATATGAATTTGATTGCCTGCCCCAGAGACAATAAAAGTGAAAGGCCTCGTTTCAATTTACACATGGTGTCTTAACAAATTGCTACGGGACATTGCAAATCATTTTAGTCTAAATTGATTTTACTGACGTTAAGGGTCCCTTCATGGTGCTTTTAATAGGACTGAAAATTGAAATTACAGTGAGCATCTCAGTGTTTAGGTGTAAATATATGGTATGATTAGCTACCAGCATACAAACTCTGCAAGAGCACAAGTCAACATTTTAAATCAATGGACTCAATTGTGCTTAGTCATAATACAGGTGTAACGTGATGTATCTGCAAATGTCATACCACTGACTTCTCTAGCATAACAAAAGCGCCTCACTTTGCATCTTGACTGCACAGGCGTATCAAATTGTTGCTATTTTTCTGTTAAAACTAACCTCATTTTGCAAGTATTTCGCTTTTCTCGCTATTCTCGCTTCTTCGCCAAGAACAGTGAGGAGAAATAAACATGTATGAAACAGCTCACAACTGAAATTAACTTACTGAGTTATTATTACCATATGTGAGGGAGCTATGCCAATGACAAAGTAAGCCTGTCAGACAGAAATGTTTCCAGGTGTGTTGGTAGATGTAATGAGACCTCTGATGGATTCTTCCTGATGTATAACTGAACATCTCTCCTTGTGCTAAATTGTCTCTGTGTGCTTCAATAATGGATCTCAAAGGTCAAGAATAAGAAAAGATTTCAAAGCCAGATGTCGATAATTTGTGACACCTTCTCTTCCTTTTTTCCTACAGCTGTACAGAAATTCGATCAAATGCATGTCAGCTGCACTGGAATATTCATGTAAACCATTTAATCAATTGTAGTGGCAATTCACCAAAATACCGTGCCTCTTTAAGACAGAAAGACAGAGCACACTGCTACTACAGTAGGTGAAAAAAGCCCAAACCCAATCACACCATGTCCAATAAATTATGTCTTAAGGGAGTGGATCAATAGGTCAGTGTGTGTGTGTGTGTGTGTGTGTGTGCATGTCCTGCCTGACTGACCTCTCTACAGTGCTGCAGAGTACTATTAACACCACACAGCTGACTAGGTTGAAGTGGACCTTTTCCATTTAGATGGATCTATGTCATAGTTTTCTCAGAGAAGAATGTCCAAGCAAATTCAAACTTTACAATGAAAAGCGACACTGATAGAGCTGCTTACTGATTTAAATTCCTGCACTTAAACTCCAGATATAGGCTGAAACTGAGCGAAGATTCAAAACCAGTGCTCTTTTTTTACTTTATCGATTTAAAATCTGTAATTCCCACTGAGCAGAACTAATCTGTGTCATTGTTCTATGTAAAAAGAAATGTGAGGCTGTGACTCCACATCACTTAACAACAGACCAGACAAAAAAAAAGAAAAATTATACGTTGTTCGTTGGTGTGCACAAATAAAACTGTTAATGCAGTGTGTACTTAGATCTGATACCAGCCTAGTTTATCATGCATCAGTACTTCATTAATATTAACAAGTGAAGCTCTGAGCTGAGCCAGTATTTTCAGACCTGTACTCAACCTATTAAAGTCCAGAAAGGAAAAAGTCAGACTTTTCCATGAACAATGACACTTGCTCTTCCAATGAACCGTGTTATAATTCAACATTGACTGTTATACCAATTCCAGCTCCATCTGGTGACATTTTTTTGGCTGAGGCTACACTTACATGATCCCTCAGTTCACTGTTCAAATAGAACAATTATATCGCCTAAGATATGATTGACTGATCACAGCAGGGAGGAACATGAGAGCGGTTTTTAATACTGTCTGCTGATGAAGGCAGAGACTGCTACATTTTCTCCCTAGTGGTCCTGTTACATGAGTTTAAATGTCAAAATCCTAGAAATAGATCCCACAGATACTTCAAGAACCAGGTAATGGTTTAGCACACAAATGCTTGCTGTATATTTTTCTTTTTGTAGCATACATCATATAACAAAGTATGCTGAACTATACTGGGAGACTCATGCAACACCAAAATGTGAAAGGTCACACTGCACTGAAACTGTTAAGTGATTGGAAAAGAGTAGGTGTTTGAAAAGAATATCAATTTACGAAAATGGGAAAGTGGCTGACAACAATCTGGAGTGCAATTACTTCAATTATTATGAAAGGCTGCTTCACTTTTTGGAGAATATTCAGTCGGTGTTGACTCAGCTTGCTATCTCTGCAAAGCAACCATTTCATTAGCGAGGGGGGGAAAAAAAGAAAAAAAAAATCAATTCTATGGCAAATCATAAGCTGTGTCTCATCAGAGTGAGTAAATGAACCCCCGCTTGCTGTTACACAGACTGTTTAATGCTGCAGCTGTGTGCTAAGGGGGATAAGGAGGAAGAGATGGTGCTTTGCAGATGAATGTTGAGGAGAGAGAGAGAGAGAGAGAGAGAGAGAGAGAGAGAGAGAGAGAGAGAGGAGAGAGAGAGAGAGAGAGAGAGAGAGAGAGAGAGGAGTTTGGGATCAATGGATTGATTGTATGGAGGTGGCATTGTCACACTAGTGTTTGTAAATGCACCTCAACAAATTGTTTAATCAGTTCTTTTTCAAAACAAAAGAAGGCTTTTGAATAGTACTGTAAAGGCTGTCTGCTCATGCTTTATGCAGAAGTTGTCAATCACTGTAGAAACTGTTACTGTGGTGTGTGTGTGTGTGTGTGTGTGCTACTGTATTGCTGAAGAATTTCTTGTTTTGTAATTATTGGGTTGGTCTAGTTTCATCCCAACATCGCCAAATTTGTCTCAGTTAATCCTTTACTGTATGTATAAAATGGGCACTCAGACCATCACACTGTTGGCTAATGCTGCTACATTTGTATAGTGAAAGACTTGGTAAACAACAGGTAGTACAACATACTTGTATTTCTACATTGTACTCTGGGATTTGGGAATTATTTTGTGTTCTTGAGCAGTTTTATCCCAGGCTGGTTTCTGTGCTCTCCTTTTTCATTTAAGCAGTCCAACAGAACAGCTGCATTATTATTTCTGCTGTACCAATTCTCTACATTTGATCAAAAAGAAAATTACAAGCAGGATTGCAGCCACTCTTGATTTCTTTTCATAAAAGCTTGTTTCTGCCCAACTGAATGCACATGGATGTATGTCATGGGGGACAACAACGATTTTCAAGTGCATCATTTTCTCACGAGGAAAGTGGCAGACCCAACAAAGTTTTCATATGTTCACACTTATTTCCCCTCTTTCCCAACCCCTTTTAAAAAAATTGCCATTTTTCAGAAAAGTCTACGCTGCACAATGCACAATACAGCATTCCTAGTCTAAACTTAATGATCCATCCCTGTTGGTCAGAATAAAACTCTTGCTGGGTATCTTAAGAACACACTTCAGTGTGATGCAACACACGGCACGCAAATCTGTTACATAGGCTTGTTCATCTTTGGAACAAAGGTGTTTTTGATCAGAACCACCTTTCAAGCCTTTGCTTTAATCATCTCCAATTGTCACAGAAAGGATACAGAATTTAATTGTGCACAGAGGCAAAAAATAAAGAAGAGAACACACACAGACAGGAGAGTTGAGGCACTGAACAGAGGGTGAGACAGGTGGAAGAAGAAGATGGAGGGAGGAAAAACAAACAGAGTGAGCACACAGAGGACTATCATTGTGCAGTTGAGCCTCACTGACTGCTGTGGCCTCACACATACACAACGAGATTTCTTGTCTTCTCTGCTGGTTAAATGCTACTGTAGGCATGAGGCTCTGTCCACGGTGCTGAAACAAACCTCACTAGGGCTCTCACATCTGTTTAAAATGCAGTCCGTGTTTGTGTGTGTGAGAAGCACAGAACTGAAATGTCAGCACTTTATGAACACATCGTATGGAAGGGAATATTGCATTGACATGAAGACAGATCACGTCATCGCACTGAATCTCCAGCTTGCATTTCATGGCGATAACATAGTTTTCTACCCTGTTGAACTGATCATCTGCATCTCAGGCATAAAAAACAGTTTAGGTGGACAGTTTTCCCTGTCTTTCTATCTTTATTCTGAATATCCCTAACACCTGTGCATCCTGCTCCATCAACAAGAAAGCCAATAGCAAACAAAGGGATGAAGTCATGCCCTCCCCTGGGTTGCTTCGATGCCACACTGAGTACAACACACAGATCCCCAGACAGACAGAGAGGCAGGTAGTCAGGTAGACTGTGTCCTCTGTAGCAGAACGTGCAGTAAAGCTGACCCAAGGAGTAATATGAATTCAAACTGAGGGCCCTACTTCAACAAGCTAACAATGTCAAGTCAGGCAGTGGCAGCTAAGCATTACATCATCATCTTTGAAATGCAAATCTAAGACAGAAAAAGCTAAGGATGGAAAACGTGAGGGCAAACACAGCAGTCAATTCTTGTGAGAGCTGCAGCCTTTCAAACATTCATACATACAGTACATACACAAATACATACTGTACATGCATCACACACGCACAGGCAAACACACACAGTTGTTCCTGATTTTCAAAATAAAAGTCCAGACCTTGTTGTAAAAAGTAAGTCAGGATGAGTGAGGCTTTTTAAAATAAATGCCATCAGTGCTCGTCCTACCTTAACAGAAAAAACAGGATGGACTGAATGTTTCAAAGTAAAAGCTCCAGACAGTAACTATGTCTGAAAAGGATGTCAAGATAGGGCTAGTTCCTTATTTACAAAGGGGAGAGAGAGAGAGAGAGAGAGAGAGAGAGAGAGAGAGAGAGAGAGAGAGAGAGAGAGAGAGAGAGAGAGAGAGAGAGAGAGAGAGAGCTCGACAATGTCCTAACAGAATATTAGAAAAGCCTAGTTTTTCAAACTAACCCCCCCAGAAGTCACTGGACCCGAACAGTCAACTGAAGCTGATGCTGTTGTTTAGAATAAAAAGTCCAGACAGCAACTGTATATTAACAGGGAACTCATATCAAAGCTGCTGTTTTAAAATAAAAGATGCACTGAGTAGCCGTAACTTTGCAGGAAACTAGGAATTGACCTAGTTTTTCAAAATAGAAGAAGTGAATTAGACAGCAACTGTATTGCAACAAAACAAACCAAAAAAAAAATAGTTTTGAGTAAAACCAGCCAGTCGGATAGAAGGGCCACAAAAGAGAAGAGAAGAATTCAGAAATTCAACAAATCAGAGATTCAGACCAGAAAACACCAGCCAACTGGACAGAAACAGATATAAAAATCAATTTCCAGTTTCTGTAGACTACAACACTTCCAGCTACCATTCATATATAAAAACATGACAGCAGATGACACACACTTTTTATATATATATATATATATATATATATATATATATATATATATATATATATATATATATATATATATATATATATATATATACACACACACACACACACACACATACATACACACACACACACACACACACAACATATACATACTGTACATATTGTACATACTGTATGCTCACATATATTGGACATAAATACATACTGTATACAAGCTTGCATATAAGCATAAGGGTCATGATGTGGCATGTTTTCAGAAACGAGGGATGGAACCAGTTGTTTTTTTAAATGAGATCCCCAAATAGTAACTGTAAATTAAAAACAGAGCAACTCAATATGAGGTTGTTTTGCAAAATCAAACACCCACAGAGAAACTGAATCTTCATAGGAAATTAGGAAAAAACACTTTTTTCCATAATGAAAACCCCAGACTATAACTCTACTTCAACAGGGAACACAACATAAAGCCCCCCCTACAAATAAAACTCATATATATAGTAGCTGTATCTGTACATGATAGGTAAGATGATGATGTTTTGTTTGTTTGTTTTTCAAAATAAAAGCCCGATGGAGCAACTCTCTTAATAGTACTAGAAATGGACCTAGTTTTTCATGATAAAACCACCCAACAGTACCAGGATATTAACAAGAACCTCAAGATGAGGCGTCACAGAGTAATTGTATCTTAACAGGGCACTAGGAATGGACCCAGTTTTTCTAAAGAAAAGCCCAAGATAGTAACAGTAACCTGACAAGGGACTCAGAATGAAGCTATTATTTCAAAATAAGATCCCCACAGAGTAAATGCATCTTAACATGAAAGTCAGATTAAGGCAAATTTCAAAATAAAAAGGCCCTCCCAATAGAGACACCGACACAAACATCATGTATGTGCATAATAAAATGTACTGGTTTTACATTGTTTAGCTGATGTAAATACATAGGGTGCACTTATATCTATATACTACACATTAGGCACATAGAGAGACAGGCTATATGACTGGCACATACACACGGGAACATGAGCAGCAGAGCAGCAGCTCACAGCGTCCAGCTCTCACACGCATTTTCTTCTAAAAATGCAAGCAACCTATTGTTTTTAGTGGCTCTGTGCAACAGTACCTCACTGGAAACAAACACACTGGGCCGCTTCAGAAAGGTAGTCAGATACAAAAGTGCATAAAAATAAATGTATTTAATTTTAATCAGCCCATTGCTTTAACATTAGTAGCCTACATGTGTATGAGGTTAGGTAGTTCCTCAGTTACTCCAGTGTGACAGCTCACATTGCAGATGTGCGCTCGCAACTACATGTAAAAGCGGATTAACGCTGTCTGGTGCAAAGCAATGGTCCTTTAAATTGGCAGCCAAGAACTTCAGAGTTGCATTTAGCACACTCACCTCAAACAGGGGTCCGATTTTATTCTTTTCCAGATACGACTGAATTCTTGACTGTTGTGGAGACGCCATGAAGAAACTGTTGTGCCTCGCAGGAGCTTTTTAGCGGGATGAAAACATGAGGTGAGCCGGTGTCGTTCGTCCTTCAAGTGGCGTCTCGGCGACTTAAACGTGCAATTACGTGGATTTGCAGGGGAGCCGCGTTAAGTTCAGACGGGTTGCGTCAAGTGCGGAACAGGCGGTTCTGAGCCCGACTCATTGTGGAGGACTCAGCCCGGGACCATCCCCAGTTTGTCGCCTCACTGACTCTCTGGCGGCAGTCTCGTCGTAGAAACCAATGGCACGGCAGCTCTGTGACAGAGATTACAAATCTTCCGCTCAGTGGCTGCCAGCAGTGTTAACAGTGCCACTGCCACTCCCATTTATCCGCCGGGCTGTGTGCATCCACCTGAACATGGAGCCAAATGTCCACGCTAATAAACTGCGCAACAGCACGTGCACTAACAGCGATCAACGCAGGTGCAGTGAGTCCTGCCAATTAGCCACTGTAAAGTTCAAAGTTCAACAAGTCTATCTGAATTCATTTTACTGCCAATTGAGCTGTTAAACGTCACTAAACAAAAATAGGTTATAAAAGTAAGAAACCAAAAAGACAGTTGATAGGGTTATATTTTATATACTAATGTTAATAATCACATTAACCTCTTCATCAATTTCATCATATATCAATGGTCAACTTGTGTGCACAGTATATAATGTAGACAACTGCTCACAGTAGTACATCATATCTTTAACCCAAAGTGTAATTCACTTGAACATCGAAACCAAGAAACCAAAACTGGTGGCGTAAAGCATTTTCAAGTATCAGCCATCCAGTGCTATAATATTTAATACATTTTTATGTATTGTAGACATAGCAGCATTTTCAGGATTCAAAGATCACCTGCAGCAAAAATCAATCATTCTCACACGGATGAAACAGACATACAGTACAGGGAATATAGGAAAGACTACTGAAGCTTATTGATGCAGTTTATTTTCACTTGTTTGCATAGTAGTGAGCTAGACATCCATCTAGAATGATACATCCAATGATAAGTAACACAAAGACGCACTTTAATCCTGAGTACTGTCAATATACAATAAAAGAATATATCTTATAGCTCTACTTCCAAAAAAACTATTTTATGTTAATACTGATAAACCATTGAAAATCATTTGCATGCATGTAACAGATGATGGGTAACAAGGGCATGACTCTCTTAGCACATTCATACCCTTTATGTATTTACAAGCCAATAGACATCGTGAGGAACGTTACAAAAACAAACATTCATATGGTTATCCAACACTGAGAGAATCGATAAAGCATAGAAGTCAGAGCAGAAGAGAAGCAGACAAATTATTGCAGTATTTGAACACAATATGAAGCCAAATTCAATCCAGTATCCATATAATCAATATTATCTTGCTCTTTCATATGCAAATAAAACTAATAACACGAAATGCAAATGGTCCTTGTGAAAACAAACATGATTTTCAGCCGGTAATTTGCAAACAGTGAACTGATGGGATTCATTCCATTGCACTGGGCTAATTTAACTGCATTCTCAGGGTATAAATCTTTTCTTTTCTCACTTGAAATCATTGTCTTGTCAGATGCATTACATTTGTATATAAAAAATGTATAAGGTACAACAGTGAAAAATATCAAGTATTAAAAATACTATTTACGGTTTTTAAATTCTATTTACACTTCAGGCACCTATGCAGGACTTGGATCCAATTACTGTCTTTAATTAGGTTGATCCTTCATGGATGGAGGGAGAACTTTATAGGAAAAAGGCTTGGCACTCAAGGCTCCTCCAGACTTCTTCAGCATCTTCCTGGATGCAGTGCATTATGGGTCACCATCCGGGGGTGGAGGCTGGCAGAGCTTGTACAACCTGATCAAATAAACGTACAAACAAAGTGGCATTTAATTATACTCTAGAATATAGTAGAGTGAACAATGAACAACGTGTGGAAGTACTGATCTGTTGGGAAATGTAACCTCTGCATTTGAAATGTAACCAGAGGTTTAGCTGCAGTCAGTCTGTACTGAAGAAATTGTCCATAGCACATTCAGTCAAACAAATTTATGTTCAAACAGTGAAAAAGGACTTCAGAGTTTAGCTTTTACCTTCATAAGGGTTGTTGGTACAAAATAAACTCGAATACTTGCATAGCAACATTTAAAAAATATGTCTATGAATTATGCAGTAGCTACAGCTGTCAGCATTTGCAACAGAATAAGAAGCACTGCATAAAGGTTGCCTGCATTTGATTTTTTACTATTAATGCCATTAGGAAGTCCATAAAACCTCACAGTCTGGCATTATATGGTCACTTCGGCTGCCTTGATGAACAGAGAAGCAAAACAAATGCCTTTATTATTATTGTACATGTACGACAAGATTCAGTGTGCAGTACCTAGCCATGGGAGGAATATAAATATAAAATGTTAAACACAACATTAAAAACACAGTTATTTTGTATTATTCGTATTAATCAGTCTGTTTTTTAAACTCAGTACAATTTGCACAAAAATCAGAAGCATTTCCTGCATCCTAATACAGCCCTATTGTCTTTTGCAGTTTAAATAATCACTTGAACTAATTTCTGTCTTTCAGTTTTAATGAGATTGAATCCACATCATGCAGCTGGAGGGTAAACTCACTAAAATTTAACTGTCTCTTTTTGATCTACAGATCAGCATGTCCCATGATCCACACGCACTTGCATATTCTGCAGCAGTCACTCATACTGCAACTATTATGACATAAACCTACTGAGAGTGCAGCAATTTTGCTCTCCGAACACAATGTCTCAACACTAATCATCCCGCTACTTAATTGTATTTGTCAATTTCACTAAAAGGTTCAAAAGGGCTGCCTGTCCCACGAAAGCCTATATGTCACAGCCAAATGGCTGAGGCAGTCCTTGTCCTCATCTTAGGGCTACTGAGTGCAGGGAGCTCCCCTCTAATGGAACCATTTGGCCCCAGTCCGGCACAAATAACACATACACAGACCTACAGTACAGTACAAATACATGCACTTTGGACAAAAGCTGCATTACACTAGTTAAAAAGAGATAGACAGTAGTCCAGTACGTATTCATACCATTGACCAAAGGCTACAATTTGTTGTAAGACTGATTTTATATAATTCAGAGGACATTTAGACTACTTTATTTATGTTTTGATTTCTATTTTTTGAGTCAGTTTATGCTATTGCCACCTTGCGGAGTAACTGACAAGAGAGGCTGTTTTAAATAGTGTTTTCACATTCTTTAGTCTGGTTCTGGTAGACTGGTCTCAGGAGTGGTTTATTTGTGATAGGAACGCTATCCAAACTCGATCAGATCCAACTACTAAGTTTGCTCTACAAGTTTGAGCGTAGCCATGTGTGCTTTGCATAGTGGAATGAGTGAATTTAATTGTGTAGCCAGAGTGGCTTGAGGTTGCTCAGGGACAGATGCAACATTGTGTGTTAATTTTGTGAAATGATCGTTCTTAGGTGGTTTGTCATGCCTGTGGTGCCTTTAAGTAAGTTCCAACATCAGCGCCTCATAAGTCGGCACTACTTGTTTTATGCAGTGATATTTTTTCTAACCTGGAAAAGTACACAATTATGAAAATAACAGGACTGTTCCATTTGTATTTCCTAGTGCCTGTTTCCCGTTGATTCTAACTTAAATTGCTGGACATCTACCAAAAATTAGCTGGGCTCATTACAGAGGACACTTTGAGCTGCTAGCGTTGTGATTTCATTGTTGGTTCTTAAATTTTAAATATAGTTTTTGAAAGCACCAACAAGGAAGAAACAGTTCCTGCTTCCAACAACAATGGGACATCACTTTATTCAAAGATAAAGGCGACTTAATGCTGACTGGCATCACAAATCTTTCTCTCTTTCCAAGTTGATTTTAATACACAAGTGAAATGATTGGAAACAAATGGCTGCCTTAAAGGGAGAGGAGGACCATGCTTTAAAAAATAGCCCGCAGTAATGTAATGTATATGATTTGTGGTTAATGAGCTGTAACATGCAAAGCTTGCTGAGAGCCTCTAATTTACGATGCTGATGTTGCCCCATATAAACAGGATGTGACAGCAGTTTTACCTTGGGACTGATGACGGCGTGCGGTCCCTCACTCCCAGATTCTTGGCAGAATTCTGAACTCTTGCCCCCTAAAAGACAAACACACAAACAACTCATGAGATCATGGATTAGGCTGAAAATCAACAGTTGTAAATAGGAGCATAGAGAGAAGAGCTTTAACAACATTTCTAATCTGCTGGGCCCAGAGCTAAGCAATGACTGGACGCCATCTTGGCCTGAATACATCTATTGTGATGGCTTTTGTTTAATGACAAGTTCCCCTCAAGTGAGATCGCTTCTTGTCAGGGCATGAATGAGTGGTGGTTACCTATGAGAGGAAAGTGATAAAGTCTGGTGTAAACTACTCCTATTAATTTTGTGGGATCTGAAATAATGTCATGTGGTATGTTGAGACCCTAAAAATTAAACTACTGCTGCTATTTCTATTTTCAGCATCTGCTTTCTTTTAGCTATGTTCTAAAAGGAGTACATAGTATTTTTAAGGATTTAAAATTAAGGGGTAAGGCATTTGGAAGATGGATGGTTCCTGTGCGTGTGTCTGTGCGCATGTCGGCTCTTTGCTAATGTTGCTGTAGTTTGCCGGCTGTGCGCAGAGTCGGCAGATAGGCGACTGCAGAGGGGCAGGAAGCAACTCAGCCTCTCAATTTAGAGACACGAACACCTGCGCTCACGAATACACCCTCTCTCCCTTTGTGACGCACATATGCAAGCAAAAAATACACAATCGAATCACAGCTCTGAGAGGAGACGCTGATGACCTCTCCGAAAAGAGCGAGCGACTGGCCAAGAGTGCATTAGCTGACCTCTCGGTTACAACTCAGCCGTTTGCCATCTTACTGTCTGCCCCAAGTTACGTCCAGATAGCAGGATAGCATCAGCAATTATTCGATGCCTATCACAGCCATCCATTCTGACGCCTCCAGACAGAGATGCCCCCTAATGTCCCTAAAGGACACGGCACCAAGACAGAATCAGATGAGTTAAGACAGCAGTGAAAACAAAACTCATTCTCAAACTCATACATACCTAATATCTTTGATCTGATGGTGCCTGAAGTACTTTGAGAGTAAATCAGGCAGAACTTGGCTTTATATTAAATGCTAATGCTAGCATGGCAAAATGCTAACATGCTAATAATTACCAGGCATAATCTACATGAGTCCACACTTTTCTAATATACTGTAAATGTACACATAGCAACAGTTGCAACTTCTTCTTTCCACATGCTGAAACAGTAAATAACACCCAAAAGGATGATACCATGACTTATCTTCTTGAGTTGGTTTAGATAGCTGTATAGACTCTTCCTATACAGTCCAGATATTGGAAAAAAGCTCTAACCAAAAAAAGAACATTTAAAAAAATTAAGCTGTGATTGGACCCATTTACACCCTCAATCACTCATGAATTCTCATTCTGAATGATGTTGTCTGGGCTTGATGGATGGACCCTGCTGGGACCAGATGCTGTGCAGATAACCTTTTTGTGAGCAAGTATGACTATTCAGTGAGGAAGAAGAGGCGTCCTCCAAACAATGTGTGATATTCATATTCATCAGATTCATCAGCTGATATCTGAGAGCAAGGACACACACACACACACACACACACACACACACACACACACACACACACACACACACAGTCAGACACAGCAGGGCAGACTCCCCTCCGCTCTCTATCTAGACTGATCCATCTCTTCTGACGCAAGCAAACAGAGAACATCTAATGACGGATGTAGAAAAATGACATAATCAAAAACTAATGAAAAAGTTCTGCTCCAGCAAGATAAATAACCCAAACAGCAGATTTCCATACCTGCAGCTTTTCATATTTCGATTAAAAACATCTCAAACCACAACCTCCACTAGATGGGTTTTTTTCCCAGCAACATACAGTAATACTCAAGGTCGCACAATGCACAGAGTTGCATCCTCCTGGCTGGCAGCCCAGCTTTCAGAGTGTAGAAATTAAATGCCTCTCCTCCCGCAGGATCTCAGCCTCTCGACTAACCTCCCCTCTCACTGCAAACAGCAATATAACCACTACTCACGGAACTTCTAATGAGAGTCTGAGATATGGGCCATGATCTGGTCATGGCTCGAGCCGTCTGTGGGGTGAAAATGTGTACGCACTGAGAAAAGTAATTCCATCCCTTGACCCCAAACAGACATGCCAACAAACAAACAAGCTCCAGACGCTCAGTCAATCTATTCAGTTTCTCATTACTTCCTCTTTTTTTTTTCAGATTCATAATCTGGTGGCACTGAATGCATATCTGATGAGATTGAAATCAGATAGGGGGTGAAACAAGGAAAGATTTTAGAATATAGGAAAAAGCACAGCTAATGATTTTTGCTTGTGGACAGCTAAACACTTTTTACATTGGCAAAAAAATACACTTTGTGTTGCCTGCTTTTAAAAATTGCATTCTTAGTGAAGCAATTTTGTCTGTGAGAAATCAACCATTGATCACATAGGCTAAAAGGACATAACAACTCCTCTACTGGCACTGTTAAATCCATTGCTCATAATGTTTTGGCAGCCTAGTTTGACTCAATGAAGCATACAGTTTATCTAATGATTTTGGATGCAGAAATTGCACTGCAGATTGAAGCACAAATCCACTCAGAGCAAGCAAATGTCATGGCGGGGACTGAGGCAACAAAGGACTGTAGCAGTAATAACAGGAAGCTGAGAGAATAGAAATAAGGAGAGGAGCTTAGTACACGGTAATTAAATACGTACCTGTTTCCTCATGACATCAGTGGCCTGCATGATGCAGCGAGGGGGCAGGCCATGGTTTCGGGCCAGCAGGATGGCCTGCTCCAGTGTCACACTCAGGGTGCAGCTGTTGGTCAGAGGGGAAAAACAAAAGGTCAAGCTAAAACATACGCTCTCCATCTACATATTCATTAGATTCTCACTCAGGAAATGTATGATGCTCAATATTGGGAGCAAATCACAATGCAGTATATCTGTCCCACTGAAGATTTCAATTTTGGTTATGCCAAACACATACTTATCTTGCTATTTCACAGATGCTGTAACGTCAAAGCACACAGTCCCTGTTTGACACAATAAAAGCATCTATAGTGACAAGAGACACCTTCTCTGACTCATTCTCAACCTGTTTTCATGGCAATAAAAGCAGCCTTTGCAACAGCTGGTGATTGAAAAACTGAAACAACCATGAACACAAAACAAAATCACGTCAAGACTCTGAGCTTCATCCAGATGCGATGACTCTCTGGCAGAATTCAGTGCAACTATATCAAATCTCTCCGTGCACACTGGCTCCTCTTGACACCTTGTCATTGCCGTCACATTCCTCCTGCTTCACCTTCGCTCATCTCCTTGCTAATGAATCATTTCACTCGCCGCTGAAATGTCACTCATGGCAAGCAAATGCACGACATCAGGGGAATAACAAAACTACTGATCTTTGCTTTTAGGCCAAGCAGAAAAAAAGAAGAGAGGATTAAAAATCATCTCGGACTTTCAGGACTTGAGGAGACTTCCCCGGTTTTCTCATCATCAGGATTGATACTTCTCGTTGCAGCTGAGAAAAAAGGGTCCAAGGACAAGTCAGCTTGTCTCCTGTGGCAGAGGCGATGTACTCTCACTGCCATAAGGGTGTGATGTGTGTAAAATGAGTGTTGGCGGGAGTCTGTGATTCATTAGTTACAGCAAACGCTGTTCCCAGGCACAGAGACACACAGACACACACAGGCAGATGGCGGCATGAGGATAAATCCTTAGAGAGCCAGTGACAGGTATCAAGGCCGCTGGTGACCTTTCTATGATAACAAGCAGTACTAGTATATCGATCCAGAGCCTTTTCACTGCAAATTGAACTGTCCAAAGTTCCAAAGCTGCCATCTTCGGTTTCAATGAGTAACACTGCCATGGGGTTGCTAAGGAATCTGAGCCGCTTGTTTTAATAGCTGAGAACAAAACTCAAGAAAAGAAAAAGAAAAAACGTGTGGGCTGAGGGATTCATTTCTGCCAGGAGTCATTACTTTGAGTCAATCAGATCAAAATTTAAAAACTCCCTTGAGTTTCAGTTGCATAACTTTATGACGGCGTAACATGATGTGATAAAAGTAATGAACTCAACAATCATCTCCAATATGGGCCAAAAGATATCCCAGTGGAAAACCGCAAAAGATGTCCTTTCGCAGGCCACCCTGGAATATTTTAAGCACTCATTCTGAGCTTCCCACAACGATAAAGCAGAGGGTGGGGGGAGTCACCCACAGAGGATCTTTAAATATCTCTTCAGCTGGAGCAGGATGAAGGAACTGCACAAAATCTGTCTGTGTGAGGCTGCATGGTTTCCCTTTTCATTAGAGCTGGTGAGATAGTATGAGGTGATTTATACCCATCTGTTTCATGTTGTTCCAGCCCATATCCCATTTACACTCCACCAGAGCCAAGTCCGTACTGATAAATGAGAAGAAACAAGAGATCGACAAACAAAAAGAAAGGGAGAGAATGACAGAGAGGATGCAGGCTGCAGAAAAAGGAGGAATGAGCAGAGGAGAGGTGTATACAGGCCGAGCGCTCGTAGCTGAGAAATAACTACTTGAAATGTGACTATAATCAAAACACAGGACAAGTCTTTGACCAAGTTAGTGCCTTGTGTATTAGGCTTTGCGTTTGTGATACTTTCTGCTGTTATTGTCAGACAGTGAACTCTTCTTTTGCCACCTGAATGTTTGTGGGTTTTTTTGGTGGGGGAGATGGGTGCAAGAAAATTCCATAGAAAGACGAGCGCATGATGCCCCCAAAATATCACGCTTTCACTGTTATTAAAACTCATCCATCAAGTCAACTAATCCAATCAATAGTGCCGGAGAAGGCTGCCACACTGATAATGCAATTTCCACATTACTAATCTACTGGCTTGGTTTCATAGGTTTTCCAATTATGCCAGATTTAGTTTGTGTGCTCACCATTTACATGAGCTATACGGGGAGTCTTTGGAAATATTGTAATGTTTCAAATTATACAGAGAACTCAGTAAAATTGGGTTATTCATATACAATGTGTCTTCTGTCGATAGTAAGAAGTTTATGCATAGAAATCCCTGACTGTCAAAGTTAATAACATTGATTTTTGAGGATACTTGCATCAGGCGAGGTACATAACTCACTCCCCAGTGAATCCAATACACCCATCAGTCTGCCGCTTTGGAGGGCAAAACAGTGTTTAAGGAGAAAGCCAGTACACAAATAATCCCAAATATGCCAGGCCTTGTCACCTGCTGTGTCACGGTACACTTAGCCTGCCTGTCTCGGTGAGTTGTGGCCTGTGTGTATAATTGCAAAGACACACACACATATACTCACACAGCCTGTGGGTTAATAAAGTAGCAGCAGTCATTGCACAGACAGGAACTTTCTATTAGAGCGCAGGCAACCAGGCGGCTCCATCCACAGCACTTTATCAAGCCATCAGTCACATCGCATGAACGTGCAAGTGTGTGTGTGTGCGCGTGTGTGTGCTTGTGCCTGTGCATGTTACTGAGACAAAAAGATATGGAAACTGTCAAAGGGTAAAGACAGAGGGTATCAGAGAGACATGGGTGGGCGGCAAATGGAAAGAGCAGTGTAAGAAATGAAAGATGGACGCTGGAACTGCAGGATCATTGGTGACAAACGATCAGGATATTTCTGTCCTCATGCACTGATGAATGATGCCCTCAGCAGCAGGTGAATTAGGGGGCCATATATAGAATTCAATGATAAAGGAAGTAATTGACTTGTCGCCTTCCTGTGTGAAGTACCGTGCCAACTTAAAAGTCCCTCAGATGGTCTGAGAAACAATGGGCCCTATTAACTAGAATATCCTGCTGGTAATTAATGCAGAGAAGTGTGTATTAATAGAAAATCCCCACAGAGAGGGGTGCAGGGTTCTCATGAAATTGAGCGGTAGGCAGAGGATAAAAGAAAGTGCATGGAACCAGTGTGGTAGAAACGGTAAAGGTGAGGCGTGTGTTAATGCAGGAAAGATGAAAGAGGAAAGGAAACTGCAAGAGAGCTGTCAAAAGAAAGAAAATGGTAAGCAGGAACATGTAATTGAACCGGAGGCGGATCGTACGGTGCTGGAAGACATACACAGTGTATGTGCCCACAGACTCACCGGTGAACACCGCTGTTGCACATGACAATGTGTGTGGCTCCCAGGCGAGAGCAGAGCTCAGAGGCCACCGTGAGCAGCCCAACTCCAGAAGCCCCGCAGGCGGTATACTGACAGGCAGCGGTGCGGCGACAGCTGATAAAACTCTCCATCAGACGATATAGCTCCTCCAGAGCATTAAGGGGACGCATCAACTGGGCAGAAACAGAAGGAGAGGGGTTATTGAAAGATCAAACATATACACACAAACTGCAAAGACATTTATGAGCAAAGAAGTGTACAGAAGGAGTAGATCTGCAGATTGTGAGGTACCTGTGGTCCTCTGTCAGATAGAATCACATTCTGCAAACAATGCAGTGTTCAGAGAGCTACAATAAAAAGGGACTGCCCACTGGGAAAACATGTTCACATCAGCTTTCAAGTGGTAATATAAGATTTGGTGAATATTTGATGGGTTTTTACATATGATGCAGTCAATGTGGTGTGCTTAAGTAAACAGTCATTTGCTGCAGATATTTTTTCTTGATCTTCCAACATCAGCTGACTTTGCCAGCCTATAAGTCTGCAGGTTACTCTTGCAAAGTGCAGCGTAAGATCTAATTCTGGTCTTCAGTTTTTCCATGATGTCATGAATGCAGCATGAGGTTGTGAAGGGTTTTTATTACCTTATCTATGAGGGCAGCTTTGGGTGCAGAGCTTGGTGGCATGTTGGACTGATCCAGGTAGAAAGCCCTGGGGGGATAAACAACAGTTCACATATGCTTATACACCATTTGTACTGCAGTAGCAGTAGACAGTAAACAGTAGACTTTATTCAACGCTCATAAACAGGTTGTTTATTTATTTATCAGCTCCACGGCTTGAAAAACACACTGTGGCATTCTTTTCCCTGCACCATTAGGTCATCAAGAGCACTGGCTGCCTTTCTGGGAAAAGTAGGCCACCTGCTCATTATGGAGCTCCACCATCTGACTATCAATCATGAAAGTAACTTGGGCACAGCTCAGCAGAAACACAGACTAAGCATCTCTTGTCCTGGGCATCACTCCAAATGCCATTGCCTCATTCATTCATGGAGTAAAGTCGAATCAGTGCTATTTCCCTTTTTTGCACACTGGAGGCAGCACTGGACTGGCGTCCTCATGCAGACACAGAGGATGTATGCTGCAATAACTCCATCTGAGGTGGAGAGCTACTGGTGCAAACTCAGCAGTCTGTGACTCCATCAAATATCCGTAATCCAGCAGCGGGCTAAAAATAGGGACACTACACAACATTAAACCCCTTGTAATAAAATCACATACTCCATTACTTCTTGCCAGAAGCAATAATGGTGTACAACACACGGTCATCCATACAGTAAACCTTTCTGCAACCGCAAATAGTGAAATCTTTAGTTTTAGGAGATGCAGCGACGGCAGACTTTGAAGGAGGGAGATTGTTTACAAGAATCAGTGAAGCAGCACTCATTCATCTGCATTCACTCCACTATTAAGTGATTAAAATCAGGCCAAGGAGGCATTCATTATGACTGTGGTATTTCTGCCTGACATAATATTAATGAAATTAATTAATCAGAGTTACCACATCCCTGATTCAAGATTTTATAGTGATTACACAACAGCCGGGTTGAAATGAAAAGTCATTGAGAACACACAAAAAAAACATGATCTACACACTTTACCATTGTCAAACTGACAAAGTACACTTTCTTAATCCATCTAGGTTAAAGAGGCTGTGTTTTATGCCTCCAACAGCATTTCCTGTTTACTTTGGCTCATTCACATACTAATCTACACTGCAGCACAGATCTATACTATACGGATGAGTGACCTGTCCATTTTATATCCACACTTGTTGAAGGTTTCCAAGTATTTAATCCCTTTTTAGCAAATTATCCTTTAGCCTTGTGTCGTGCTCGACTAAATGACTGCGAGCAGAGTTTGCGAAGGGTTCAGATGGAGCTAACAGCCCATGTAATTGGTTCAAGATGGCCTTATCATTCAAAAGATGCTCAGGAGTTACACTGCACCTTAGCAAGTAATACACACCTCTTTGATTCCTCTCGTAAAAAGCACATTAGCTGGCACAATGGCTTCAACTTCTTAACCACCTATATGGGGGGTAACAGGCCAGTCTTTTATTCTGCTGATAGTCTGAAGCTCTAAAAATTTGATTTCCTCATTAAAGTTTCTACAGTAAACACCTGACATCCACTGTGTGTGTGTGTGTGTGTGTGTGTGTGTGTGTGTGTGTGTGTGCGCACTGTTGCTGTGGAAAAACAGGCGGCTGCGATAAACAGAAGTTCTCACTGTTTCCAAACAAAACATCGTTCTCTAAACAGGTCAAAGAAAGAGCGAACTGAGATTCAGTGAAGTGATAAAACGCTACAGAAGACAAAAGAACGTTGATTGGAAATCAAAACCTTGTCCTGAAATAGTTCCCATTCTGACTCTTACGGCAGGTATGACCTGTTATCTGTCTCCTTCAACTCTGAGTCCACTCACCCTTGTCCCTCTCACTTATCGGGCAGCTGCTCAGACTTATCTCAAAGGTCTTTAGCCGAATCAGTCAAAGACAACTTGGCTTCTGTACAACCGTCCAACATCAGCCTCATCTGCATACATTTGTTTATCTGTTACAGACTGAATAAAAGCATCTCGTCTTGCCCTTGCACACCTTGTCTGCAGAGGCAAGGTCATAATACCCACTGATTATCTCATCCCCTTGCTGTAAGAGTTCTAAAAATACCGTCAGCCACAGCTTGAGGAGCAGGGCCGACTCTCCTGGAGGTCTCTAACGACAAAATAATAACAGGAGTCAGAGTACAAGTGATGTGTGGTTTAAAGAGGACCTGCATTGCATCTGAGCCGGTGCTTTGTCAGATTTTTGGAAAACGAGCACCTCAAAAACCATCATTATCATGGATGAAAAATGAGGTTTTAAGCCCCCACACAGTGTGCACGCATAACATTACATAGCAGACACCTTACGTATGAGGTCTAAACCCACTGGGTGTCAATTATTTCTCAGGTTTAAGCCCCTGGACTCCATACAATCCAACAGCCGCCGCTGGTTTTTTGTACAAGTTTGTCTTATTTTTCTTTCCTGTGGCATTCTCACATTAAAAAAAACAAATTATACAGCATCTCTGGTTAATTTTTTCAAAGTTTTTTAAGGGAATCTTACACCAATCAAAGCTCCAACTCACCATCTGTCATCAGGTTACAGAAACTGTGTGTGATCAGCCATGTTAGTCAGTTTCTTCTATGAATTGCATTTTCTGTCTTTATTTTAGTAGAAAGCAAAAAAAAAAACCATAGGTGCAGCCTGCTTGCAGCTCTTTCTGCAATAACTAAACCCCACCAGACCCCAGACACACACAGCCTGCCAATAGGTTTTTACATGAGACTCTAATGGAGGATTTGGCTGCAGGCCAGAGATGACCTGCACTGTGCGTAGCTGGTTTTATTTTATTGGGCCGATGAGAATACTTAATTCTCTTTGTTTCTGCTTCCTTCATGACAATAGGACACTGGAGGCATCTTACAGCACAGGAGCATTAGCCGTCAGCTGCAGCGTCAAAGAAGGCACAGATGTTTTCAGAGGAGCAGCGTGGGAATGGGCACATTAACATGACATCCTCGATTCAATATGTACAAAAGAAACAAAGATGATCCCTGAAACACCCGGAGAGACATGACACAAACGTTTCACATGAGCGTCCTCTGCGGATTTGGTTTCACACCCGTTCTCTTATGAGGAACCAAGTTAAGTGTCTTGGATTTATGACATTGTATGCGATCCTGCAGAGGTGCATGATAGTCCATGTAAATCACTCACACTGCCATGATGAATGACACTCACTGTTATTAAATCCCCCACAAACCCCTGCAGCGTGTGGCAGAGCTGCCTCTGGACTAATGAGGGCTTCCAGGAGCCCTCACATGCCACAAGTTGATGCTTCTGCACTGACACCAGTGAGGCAGTGTGTGTGAGGTGTGTTAGAGGTCATATCCTTACCCCACACCTCCTTCCCATTTACACCTCCAGCCAAATATTTATGACCGGCTATATGTCAGCCACAATTTAATATGGAAGCACATGCCAGCAGGACAAACATCTGTTCTGGAGGTAACAATGACATTATTTTTTGGTTTAAAAATATAAACTAAAGACAAAAGACTCAGAAGTCATTAGTGTCAGTCAAGACCTGGAAACAAATGTCCAGTCCTTGACACCAAAAGGCAGATTAGTGTTAATGGAGCCTTAATGTCAGAGCTGGCTGAAGACATATTATCACTAAATCATTGTCACTGAAGACACACATGCCATTACTGCATATATTACAATGCAAAAATAGCATCTGACTTAAAATGGTAAAAGATTTATGGCCCTGATGCTGCACATAAGTAGATGCAAAGTATTCTTGGCTCCTTGAAAAGGTTATTATTTTTTAACTTGCTGAAAAAATGAGTCAAGGTCTTTTTTTACAATATCAAGCATCACCGAGTGCGGAACTGTCATCATTATGGCCGTTCAAAGAGAAATGATAAATAGAGCCATGTTTCTAAAGCTCAGCCTTACCAGGCTTTATCAACAAGGGTTCAGTGCACACTAGCTGGAGCAGAATGAAGTCCTACCACTTTCCTCAGTGCTCTGGTGAACTGGGACTTCCAGTGCCAGAGCACAGACTGTAGCACTTTCATCACATCCTAAACTGGAGGAACGCAGAGAGATGGAAAGCTCGGTTTCTGTTCGGAACAAATAAATGACCAAATTGCCAGTGCCTCCCCACTGATGCGAGGATAATGTCCATAATCAGTTATGATTTCGCAAAAATAAGAGGTATTTTTCATTCTGTGAGAAAAACTGAAATGACTTCTCGGGTTACAGGAGCAGCCATCCGAGAAATTTAGCGGACTAGCTGCAGTGCTGCATTACAATACTAACGTATGTCAGATGGAAGACGTGGGAACATCCTGTAGTGGCTATTGATATATTAATCATTACTGCATAGCCTTTGCTCAAGGGAGGAAGAGAAATACCAGCAATTATACCGAGCAACGACGCTGTTTAGCTACAGATTTGTGGCGCTGTTTTGATGTTGGGACAGCGAGGGGATTCATGTTCAACTTAAAGTGATGCCACACCATCTATCGTCCCTCGTTGAGCCCATATATTGTGGAGGTGTCCTTGGAGAACAAACAACATGATTTATGCAAAGCTAGCTGTCAGGGAGGCTATAATATATGTGGTTGTTGCTGCACATTTCTGAGGATGCTGAGAGAAGTAGGTACATGTGTATATCCACGTCTAACAAAGCCTAACCTGAATCAGGGGTCGTTACCTGACAAGACTGTGGTATTAATCATGTTGTTGTGCGTGCTGCACTTTATCTTGCATATTCACATGCTAAACACGAGGTCACGTCTGACCAAGAGCGAGAGGATCTATGTCTGCTTCAGCCACAGGGCAAACTGAGATAAAGGACAGAGTGAGGGAGCTCGCTGCTGTGTTGAAACTGACACTCTGACCTGCAATAAGCATCGAGCATTTTGGCTTAATCAAGACAAACTGCACTGCAGTGGTGCGATTACCAATTCCCTATACAGTAGTTGGTGGGAGAGCAAACACTGTGAGCACAAATGACCTAGAAGCTGCACAGTGAGACGATGACTGATGACTGTTTAACTAACAAAGCATGAAATACAAGAGACAGTAGTAACAATAACATATACCATTTGTTGGACAGTGGCATACATCCTAGTTTATTGCTTATCTTTCAGCCACCATGCCATCATTATACACCATTTGTCAGACTGTGTAGAATTTTAATATCCGTATAAATCAAGTAGTTTTATCAAAGAGACCCCATGAGATGTGGAAATTTCACAACTGCCTTGTGATACTTTGCCAAACCTTTCCTCACCACTGCCAAATGCTTTTCAATTAGGGAGAAAAGCCTAATGCATGCAGTGTAAGCTTGTTGTCTGTGCCAGGAGATATTGATTTCAACATGCCTTCTTATACTTGCAGGCTAGAGTTCCACCTTTAACAACAATATACGGACATGATACATGTACGATTCACCAGCAGACAACATGCAGGGAATGCTGGACTGTTTTCCTTTATCCTTTCACGACACT
The DNA here is from genome assembly GCA_008933995.1 of Datnioides undecimradiatus. Lineage (NCBI taxonomy): Eukaryota > Metazoa > Chordata > Actinopteri > Lobotiformes > Datnioididae > Datnioides > Datnioides undecimradiatus. The sequence continues at coordinate 3,868,579 of WARS01000010.1, forward strand.
GTGTGCACCATGCTTCTTAGATCAATAGTCAGGGTGCATGCAAGGGAAAAAAAAAGGATTCCCTCCTGCAACTTCCTGTCAATAAGAATGAAATGAGACAAACCCACAAGCCTGCAGTAATCTCTCCCTTTGAATAAAACATTTGCAGAGTCTTGTTCTGGTTTTCCCTCTTCACGCTGCCCTCTTCGACTAACCCTCTCCTCCTCAGCCCATCATCCTCATCCCTCAGCTGAAATCCCTTCCATCTTTCCAACCTGCTCTGGCGATCTATATTCCCCTTTCAATCTCCCCTCTTCCACTCTGAGTGTGTCCTAAAGGAAAAGACGCTTTTTATTTCCTCCTTTTGTCAGATGTTGCTTCTCCCTGCTTGAGAAGAGACAGAGGTACGCATTTGTACTCATAATTCCTAATTTGTGGCAGAAAGATGAGACATTTATTTTATTCCCTTGCTTAAGGTCAACAATGTCCTTCTCCCTGCTCCCTGCTTTTGCATGATGCAAAATATCTTCGCTATGACTGAGGAAACTGTCAATCAGTATATATCAGGGTTTCAAACCTCTTAAACCTAAATGCTCGCATGACAGCTCCAATGGTTTATGGAAGCTTGAAAACGTGAGAGCGTGTTTTGGCTCTATATATGAGTGACTCCTGAGGCACCAACCATGTGCTTGTGATTTGGCCCAAGAGTTTATGTTTTGCAGGCTAGACTTGAATGACTTCATCAGGCACCGTGGGGTTTGCTCAGATCATACTGTATCTTGGTGTGGGTAAAGAAAGCGTAATTCAGAGACAGAGAGGCTGCTGGGAAATCTTACTGTAACCCTTGCAGTGGTATCATTTACTGCTCTGAAATTGGATAATGCCCACAGTGCACAACAAAGGCTGACAAATGCGTCAGTGGAGGAGCAAGACAAAAAAAAAAAAAAAAAAACAAGCTTTCTTTTTGCTTTTGAACTTTGAAACTTTTGAAAAAGTTGTTTCATCTCGACATGGTTCAAGGGGTTCCATGGCTTAATGAGCATCTTCTTTAATTTAACTGAATAGAAATGATCTCAATAACAGCCTTTGTGCACAAAAATGCTCATTTTCATCACTGTTGTTTCTCAAAAAGTCACTTTCTACTCCTAACCAACATGTGTTTCTGAGGCGTAATGGGAGCGTGTTTGAGGAACATTGAAGACATTAAAAAACACTCAACAATCTCGGCCCTGCAGTTCATTCAGTTCAGTATCGCGTGTGCTGTTTCTGTCTGTCATTCAGCCTCTGGCTCCGGCCTACAGTGTGGGTTTAACCCAACACTGCTGTGGCCAGGCTCCAAGGATAACGAGGTGCCTGAGGTTGGAACGAAGCAACGCAGAGCGGAGTGACATCACAGGCTGGTCTGTGGTCAGCCGAAAGATACATGGCGAAAGAAAACTACTGGTAATAGTACAGAGAGAGAGAGAGACTGTATTCACCAAATGTTGAAAAGCCAGCTGGGAATATTTACTTTACTACGACTGATACAAGTTAGTTGTATTATTCCACATGTACCAGAAAGTACTGCATGGGAAGTGATGTGGACAACCTCAAAGCTGAAACCACAAGTCGATGAAATAACTAATCCAACAACAAGATTTACTGGTTCTTAAATGTGTTAATTTGTTCCTACTCTTTGTTGTATATCTTATTCAAAAATAATAAATATTTAGTATTGTTATTGGGCCAAACAAACTATTTTAGTCTGTCACCCCAGGCATTTTTTTTTTTTTTACTATTTTTTGTTGATTTATTGACAAAATGACGAATGCAGATTCATCTACAATGAAAACAAGAGTCAAGAAAAAGCAAAATGTACCTACTGTCAAGGATCAAACATACATGTACAATAGTAGAAGAGGTGGTACTAAGTCTAATTACTTTATATACTATTTGGTACAACAAATGCTCTTATATTATGAATGTATCTGCACAGTAACTGGTAACAACAGCTTTCAGATAAATGTAGTCGAGTAAAATTAAAACATGTTTCTGTCTTAACTGTAACTGAACAAGTATCAAGTAATTTGATAACTCGTTTAATGGTACATCATATTTGTAGTCAAGTAGAGTGCTTGAGTAAATGTAATTAACTATATTACAACCCTGTCAACCATTTGCTTTGTATTGCATCTTTGCCTTAGAAGAGATATTGACTATGTCTATGCAGTGACAGTGGCAGGTAAGTCTGCTCCTGCCAGCTTTTGTTAGTTTGCGCCTATTATTTGAATAGAGAATTGTTCCTTAGGTACACTACATGTATCAGCTCAGCACAACAGACTCATCCACTGAATTACAGTACACACACACAGCAGGAGACTGTACGTAAAGCTCAGAGAGCCAATTGGATTAAGACTGCAATGATAAGCAGTTGTTCAGCTATAACAGGTACAGTTATAGCCGCCTAGTTCACTACAGTTAGGGTTTTGAAGCACACTGACTACCCACATCCATACCAGGCACTCTTAATGCTCCCCACTTCACCAGCCTCACTCATTCGCCTGTCAGCATACATCTGCTCCGTATTACTGCTGGAGCCTCTGCTGTCAATTCAATTAGGCTCTTTCTGCACAGGTCTAACTGTACAGACATGTACAGTATATGTACATACATACAAAACCACAGAGCTATTCTGAATGACACGTCTGAATTCCATTCGCGGTTTGAATCATGACGATTTATAAAGATAATGCCACGTTAAAAGGGGCTGCAGGTGAACTAACACATCTGTAATATCTCTCTCTCCGTGGTTCTTAATGAGAATAGTGACATGTTACAGACTGATTGTGGAGTCCTGTCTGCAGCAGCAAGCACTCAGCACAGTTAAATGAGAGAGATATGACAAAATGCCAATACTCCACTATTAAAAGGTTGTGGAGTCCCAGAAGATCTGGCGAACAATATCATTACACAAAGAGATAGAAGGACAGTTGGAAAGGCCTGATGTGTAGTGTTGTATCCACAATGGCGCTCTGGGAAATCTGACAATTGCAGAAACAAACATTAGAAATTCTTGTCACTCATCAGGCTAAACACTGCGAACAAATTAAAAACCCTTGGCGGAAAGCAATCCCAGTAAATTAATGTTTTTGTCGCCTAGGATCAGCACTGATGTGACACCATGACTGCTCAAGCTGCAAATCATCAAATGCCCACCACCCCCACCACAAAGCAGATTGTCCCTAAATAACAAGATGAAGTTTTGCAGTGAGCTCTGCTCTGTGTTTAATTATCCACACAATCAGCAGCAGATGTTTAGTCGAAGCCGATGTGTCGACCAGTCGCCCTCCCAGGTATTCAATGAGGGAACATTCTCCGGCCCGAGCCGCTTTCCAAGAGTGTAACCGATTCTCTCTAGATGGCATCAGGCTATATCATTTAATCTTCATAGAACAGCATCTGTAGTAAATTGTTAACTGAGTGGGTACCAAACTCAAATATAGAGACAGAAACAAGGAATCGATCTGTGATAACGGAGTGTCCAATTAATAGACCTCAGGAGGAAAAGGTGTAAGTGTGTGTCAGTAAATCTATCATGATCTCAGCTTGTAAACAGATCTGCACCAAAAACATTAGCAAAAAGCCCCATCCCAATTCTGTATTCCTTAATTGCACAGTCTCTATGATTCTCTTCAGTGTAAATTCTTAATGTTTCTTGTGCATTCACAGGCTCTCGCATCCCTATACATACAGCTGGTATGAATATGACTTTCAGTCTCTGAAATCACTAGATGGCATCTATTATGAAACTGCATTGACATTCAGACAGCATGCTCTATAGGTCTGACACTCACTCATGTATTCAGGAGATTAAATAAAGCCGAGCCTTTATTTTCTACTCCCAGAAGTGTCTGTTTCTTTCTATCTGTTTCCACCTCATTAAATTATCCACGCCTGGCCAATCACAGAGGGTCTCGGGTGTGCGGCAAACCAATGGGTTATGAGGTAACTGAGTGCAGCAGCTGCACAGAAGTACTACATCAGCGCCGGTGACACGCTGGGCACTCTCATCCAATCACTGCTGCCCCTGCTGTGTGAGTTCGCAACCAATCATAAAACATTCCCGCTGTTTTTCTCTCAACCAATCACCTTGAGGCCCTGCTGCGTGTTGAGAGTCAAGCCCGACTGAATTGGAGGTCGTCTTGATTTATATTAGGTCTAAAAAGCAGCCAAATCACACAGGATATGGAATATCAAGGTAATATCTGTGTGTGTGCGTGGTGTAACATACCTCAGCCTCTTGTAGTACTGTTTGACCTTATCCAGTGAGGCAGCATTGATTTGGGCCTGGTATTCCTCCACTGACACATTGTCTCTGTAGTAGTAACCCTCCATACTCTCCAGCGCTGCAGAGCGATCAAACCAAACAGCGAAAGATAATAAACACAGTATACATGCATCTGCAGAATACGCCAGTGTTACCAGTCATTGAAAAGCCGCTTTAATCTCTGCCCTACATGCTGATTTACATTTCAATCAGGTTCACTGTACCTTGTGTGAAGAGCACAGGATAGATTTTGATTCCACCTCCATTTCTCAGCCTGTGAGGCAGCTGGGAAAAGTAGAAACTCTCAAGGTAAAAGCAAACCTTCAAGTTCTGACGGGTGCCCTCCACCTGATATGAGATGGGCATGTCTGCAAGAATAAAGGAGACATTTTAAAGAGCACTATTCAAAGCTAAATCTGGTTTTCATAAAATGTTTGTCGTAATGATATAAAACAAAGGGTTTTTTTGTTTGTTTGTTTCCAAAGACACAAATTCAAGCAAAATGTAAGCCAAATGTCTAAGTTTACGCACTGGCCACAAGTGGCTCCCCTTCAAATTGCTGGACGTAGAACGTGACCTTCTCCAGGTCAATCAGGGCCACCTGCGTGTCCTCCAACATGGCCTGCTCATCAGTCTGCACAGAGAAAGACACTGTACTAAAACAAGTGTAGTGGTGGAAAACACATCAAGATTACTTTGTCAGCAAAAGCAGCTGCACTCGAATGACAAATTAAAGGGGAGCGTCATCAATTTTACACAGAAAAGTTGTTTTTCTTTTAAATTGTTTAAATGTTTAAAGATCTTGTGGTGTGCGATTAATATTTAAAGGTGTTCATTAAGCAGAACAACGCATTTTTACAGCTTAATTACAGCCGAGAAATGTGGGTTCTGGAAGAAAAAGGAGGCTCCCACAGTCAAGCAGTGGTTTAAAGAGTTGATCGATACCTTAACAGAGTCAGATTCCTGTTAAAGAATCAGCTTTCACAGATCAACAAGATCATGCTCCTTTGTAATGATCTTAAGTCCCAACATGAACTGTTCATGGCCACCTTAAATCAGTCTTCCTGTTTTCTCTTTCATAGCTTTTTTTCTCACCAGTGCAGGCACCGGTGTGTGTGTGTGTGTGTGTGTGTGTGTGTGTGCGTGTGCGTGTGTGTGTGTGTGCGTGCGTGTGCGTGTGTGTGTGCGTGTGCCAGGTCCTTAACTAGTTTTCTTTTTCTTGAGAAATATAAACTATTTTTCAAACCACCACTTTAATTCCACTGCTGTGGGATACTGCGTACTTAAATGTCTTGTTTAGCAGTTGATATAATGAACCAGCTTCAGCTTCTAACATGCTTCATTTAAAAGTTATACCTTTAAATAACATAGAAACTATAGTGTAGAAGTAATAACTAATATCAAATGGAAATTTAAAAATTTTACATAAGTAGTACTTGAGCTTACCTACAGGTACTTTTTCCCTGTGTGTCTGTGTTTATGTGGTTTCATTCCTCAGAAAAACACCTTAACAGAGCACAGTATTAAACTAGAAACGCCACTTTTGTCTAATTGTGTGACGGAATGCTGATCTAACCTGAGGAGCTGCCTTGTGTTCGCATACATGACAGCGTGTGTGTGCTTACGCCTTTGTCTGTTTTTCTGTTTGCTTTGGCTTGTTTGTGTTTGTTTGTACCTCTGACTGTGTGCACGTGCGCATGTTTCCTTTTCAGAAACGCACTCAGCATCCTCACACACAAACACACAAACAAGCGCATCTGCTCTTGGTCACAGTGATAGTGGCTGGAGTATTTCATACTGTGACACCCTGAAGTTCTCTGTTGCACCCCCTCCCACTCCACTTCCCCTCTCTTCTTTCTATCATCTCTTCTTTTCATCCACCACATGCAGGAGGATAACCAGAGCAGCAGTGAAAGAGGATTAGGGCCTTTTTAGAAAGGCGCATTTGAGATGGCCCGACATGTGACAGGGGAGTACCCGCTGCCCTGCCAAGTGACGCCTGCTGCGTGTGGGCAAGTTTATCTCATAGGGCGTCACATAAGCACACTCCACTTTACACACACATACACACACACACACATTTAGTATACACAAAAAAAACCCAGACATAGAGACAGACAGCATCCCCAGTTTGTCTCACGCTGCCTTTCATGTGGTGCCCTAAAAAGGAGCATGCTGAGATTTCACTGGAATCACCTGCAGGTACTGAGACCCTGTTTTGTTCCACTGGGACACTTGAAAGGGAAATGTCTCGAGAAATAAAGGAGAAGAGAGAGACAGCAGTGCAGGAGGAAGAGGGAAAAGCGCCAATGATTTCTGACGTAAGCCGCCAAAATACACTTTTAAAGCACTTCCTGTGTTTCTAATTCCCAGTGAAAGAGAACAGAAATAGAACCAAAATCTGAAAAACCTCATCCCAATAAAAAAAAAATGTTTTTCTATGTGGTTGATGATGCAAAATGCAGAAAAGAAACAAGGAGGAAATGACTGCTTTGGAAGAATATATGTCAGAGTTTCAGTTTCGCCAACATGGCTGAAGACAATTTTGAAAAGATAGAAAATAAAAATCTTGGAGGGAAAGGTTAATATGGATCTCAGCGAGGTCACAGTCTGTGCTTAGCTCAACTTTAGCCTCAGCGGCTGCTCATAATACACTCCTCTCTAGATAGTCTTTTCACTGGACTGACTTCAATTCAGGTAGAAGAATAGAGCAGCCGATACCAAAGTCAAAAGTCTACCTGAGACTGGAAAGAAAAAGATCAATTACAGTGCCCAGAATAATTGTTTATGTCAAGAACTGCTGAAATTTTACATTTTTGCAGCACTTATGAGGATTTGGGTGTTTGTATCAATGTGCTTGTTTGCCAAAAAAAACTAAATGTCTTTATTTATTTCAGGTTTAGTTAAAGGTTTTGATATCTTCTCTCTGACTAACAGGCCTCAACTGAAACGGTCTCAAGTTCACAAGTCACGAATGAACAAAAACCAACCATTCTCAGAAAACCTCTGAATACATTTTCAACCTATTCATCATTTCTGGTTTATTGGCTGTTGGGGATATTTCCACCATAGCCCCCCCCCACCGATAAACAGTTCCAGCTTAAACAGCAAGATGACGGTGACGGTGAAACTGTCTGTTATGTGACAAAAACTCAGGAAGGAGGTCGGCCGTGGGATCTGGCTCTGCAAATCAGCGGCACACCTCAGCGACTCAGACCACATCCCTACACAGTCACTGTGGGCAGACTGTGTATTAAGCTCAGCACATTTCAGTGACTTTTTTTTTTTTGCCTCCACCATGCAGCTTGTTGGTGGCATCTTGATTGATGATCTTAAAATGGAAATACATAAATGCTTGAGCCCGTCTTATTTGCTTAGCTATAGCTCACCATTGAACTGATGCAGAGCGCAGGACAAAAATGGTGAATGTTGCATAATTCATGTCCTGCAAGTTTTTCTACTCCAGTAATTTATACTGTGATATACAATAATATTGTTTGGTAAACAGTATATATCATAGTTCTGTATCAGAAGTGGGACACAAGGAAAATATGTAATACTACACTAATACAGCTCTGTAGATCTCTGGATAGTGAGAATTATGTAGAGTTTATTTTGCCTGTGCACAGCTCCAGGATTGGTCAGTTTATGGCAAATTCATGTGTGTGTCAATAGACAGCAACTCTTGTGTTTAGTAATTAGCTGAGAGCCGAGGCTGCTCTGGTGCTCACCAGATTTGGGGAGAGGAGGGACTGGAAGTGGAAGAGCAGCCCAGCGCTGGCGATCTGCTCCAGCCAACGGCGGCTGGCTTCCTGGGCCTCCTGAAGGTCCTGGGGGTCTGAGCTGTCCTGGTCCGACTCCCTGCCTACGTTATGGAACTGAGAGTAGACACAATAAAGCCTTGTTATATTGTCAATATTCTCAATTTCCACTTTCAAACGAGACAGATGCATAATTTACCTGGTTCAGAACAGCCAGTAGGTGCTCTGAGAAGGCACACACAGCAGCAACGAGAGACTGACAGAACACCATATCTCGACGCAACTGGATCTCTGAGTCTGGAGGGGGAACAAAGAGGGCGTGAGACTGAGAGGAAAGATGTTTAGAAAAAAGCTACAGAACAAACAGCGAAAAAATGAAAGGAGTAGTCAGAATGAGATGAAAGAACAACAGTGAGCGAGTAAAGATTCAAATCGGAGGTGTAAAGTGAGGGGGTAAAATGTTAAAAGACAAGGAGTGACAGAAAGGAGTGGAGCATGAGCTCATTATGGTAATTAAAGAGACTTTTTAGGTCAGACCAGACTGTGGCAATTTTTAACTAAAAGTCTTGGCTGCTTCTTTTTTTCTTCTTTAATCTGCTGGGTATTAAATATTGTATCCCAAAAAAATGAGAGCAAACTGACAGGTGTGCCCGAGTGGAAAATAATTGGCTGCCATAATTTTGTGAGGAATAGGTCCCCAGAAAAAAAGTTCAGCAATCCCCAGAGTTAAAAATGAGTTCATGAGCCCCTCAGAAATGAATAACGTGTCACGAGGAATGGCTGCAATCTCTTTAGACCCTATTAACCAATCCCACCAACCCTCCAGAAGAAGCTTTTTCTCATTTTTCTTTTGAAATTAAAATTCTTGGAGGTATGTAAAGACCATAACATCTAATTTCATCATCTGAGATTAGCAGTGCTGTTAGCCTCCTGCAGGAGAAAAGATTCATTTTTATATTGATCCCTATTGTCTATTAGTGCTCTACTGTATATCATAGACTGGTGTTACTTTTATTTACTGTCTTTTGTACTTGGAAACATCCATAAATTCACACACAATGAGTCTGGATTCACTGTGTAAATTCCTGTATGTCAGTAAAAGAAGTTATAATGTCCATAAAAATCTACACATTTGCAGAGAACTGATGTCTGCTCTTTTAGTTTAGCTGTCATGTCTTTAAATCAACAATATAATTCAGGTATTATTATGTTCAAAGATTATTGCAGATAATTCTAATGATTTGCTATAAAACCTTTCGCCGTCCTCTAATGTTTTAAGACCTTCTGTTTCAGTGTTTGAGATTTCCATTCCTTACTTGTTTTACTTTTTCCTCTTTTGTTCACATTTCCATTTATATTTTTGAGCTGCTTCTTTCTTCACGGTCCGGATGCACAATGCTTTTGCCCTTTAACGGTGCGTTTTAAAGTTGTAAAATGCATTAACAACATTAGTATTTCATGTGGTGCCATATTCTGTATTCCTACAGGAGAAGAGTACAACAAACCTGTATACTGTAGCAAGACCAAGAGGAGCCTTGTCTTCACCTCTGAAAAAAAAAAAAAAAAAAGCCCAGTGAGGCAGTGAACAACCTTATATCAACTCCCAAAGAGCTTTTCTCGCTGACTGCAGTTGCATGACCTATACTATAAACTCAAGCCCTCAAAGTCATAAATAGGACGATGCTGTACAACTCTTGTGCTCCATCCCAGCTCCACAGCTGTTTATCTTCACATATGAGAAAAAAAATATCATAAAAACCAGCCACAGGCAAAGATAATAACATAAATCCGTATTTGTTTATAGTCATATCAGAGCTGCAGGAAGCTTGGCAGGACGCTGCACTGCATGAAAAAGCCATCATGGGTAGAGGTAGGAAAAAAAACAAAACGTGGTGTACACAGGCCAAGCTGCACATTAATATTGACTCTGCTTATTTGTACTCTCTCAGTTGTGACCGCCAGTTCACCTTTCCCAGGAGTGTCATGTGGCTGGCCTTCGGTCTGGGCTGTTTGAATCTCGGTGTGTTTGCCCGGGGTGTGTCTGTATGCGCATATGTGTCTGTGCCTTCAATCTGTGTGCCAACAAACACAAAACCACAGGCTCCCGTTGTGAATAAATGAGGCTGAACTCCCTCCTGTAGATAAAAAAAAAACAACTTGATACTTTTCAGCTGCATTAATTTATGTATGTGTGTATCTCAGGATGGTTTAGGTTTAAAGTTTAAGGAGAACAGCACAGATTGAAGTCTGGGACTGCCTGTAACCACACAACTGTAACATGGACTATTATCGCATCTAATAAATCTGATGAGGTGCAGTAGAGACGTGTCATTTTCATGTACGTTACCACCCAAGCCTGGCGAGCTTTCTCAAGAAATGGTGTATGTGGGCTTAATGCTCCTGTGCATTAAGCCACAAACAGTACAAAACCATAATTTGTGTGTGAGAATGTGTCTGTATGAGTGGGAGTGTAACCTTCTACTTTCAGGGACACATTTCAGACCAAAGACCAGTTAATTAGAGATGGCTTTTTCAATTGGTGACATGGCTTTTTGTTGGAAATGGCTGATTTTGGGGTCAGCGGTTAGGGTTTGGCTTTGGGTACCTCTCTAGGAAATTCATGCAATTCTATGTAATGTCCCCAAAAGTGACATAAGTACTGCATACTGCATGGTTTCTGCGTCTGTTAACCACGTTTGGAACAGTTCAGGAACACACTGACCTTCAACATATTTAGCAATGGTTTGTGTGAGGGTCTGAACGCTGCTGGGCAGGTTCCAGGGATCCTGCTTGACATGGAGACGCAGCTTTTTGGTGCAGTTCACCTTGGGCTCCATCTCCTGCTGAAACTCTGAGAGAGAAACAAAATGACGTGCACAGAGTATTAGCATAGGCCCAGTGGAAGTACATGACTGTGTGTGTGTGTGTGTAGGGAGGAAGTAGATTTATATGACACACTGTCCACCTTTTGTATAAATAAAGAGTGAGGAGAGAAAGAAAAGTTTGCTTCAAGATCCCCTCCAGATGATTTTATGACACATAAACATACTCCACATACTCCACTGTCTCAGAAGATTTTTCCACCAATTTAACTACCTTGAAAAGTCACATATACTTTTTTTTGCCTTGCTGAAAATCCAGAATCTACCGTACGATTAATATTTTGATTGAGATGTACACTGGTTGGGATGTCACAAAATCCTGGTCTACAGAGAGAGAGAGAATAAAGAATAAGAATTTACACACACTTCTGAGTGGAGGGGGACTTGAATAAACAGATCTCTTCATTCCTCCTCTGATGAATCTTCCTTAATCATCTTCATTCTTATCATTCTCTCTCTCTCTCCACAGTATGTCTTCTCCTCGAGTCTCAAATCAACTCTATTCACACGTTTATTGGCATAATAAAATTTCTGCTACTTTGCGAAAGCAGTCAGAGCACATCAAAGTCTACAAACGGTGCAACACAATTACATTAATTAGGGGATTGGCTGTTCAGTCAACAAATTATCTTTTCTCAGGATCATTAACGAAAAGATGATAGATGCCAACAAAGGTTTCCATGCAAACCATCTCTGAGCATCTTTTCCTTTGCTTCCTTTATTTCTCTTCATGTCTCAGTTACTTTTCATCTGTCTCTCATTAATTAATCATTCTCTTTCTCCCTAAATAAAATGAAAAAATGGGCAGATGGTCAGACAGGCCCAATACAAGGCAAAAGTCCTCCTGTGTTAATAGCGTATCCTGCGGGTCACCAGTGTTAGACCCCCTACAATCTAATCTTCCTTGTCTTTGCGTTGGCAAAACATGAGTGTAAAGGTCTATCAATCTGATGTGACCCCTCTCAAAACTAGACTGAAAGGCTTGTAGCAAAGTTTACTTTGGAAGCTAAAGAAGAGATCCATGATAGAGGGGTGGCGGTTTAACAGAAGCTTCAAGGGGCTTTGGAGTGTGTGTTTGTGTGTCTGAGGGCGACAGAGAGAGTGAGAGATCAGATGCAGGAATGCTCCACTTGTTAGATAATCCTATTTGCTCTGTTATCAACCACACATATTACTGGAGTGGAGATGGATCAGCTCTGATCAAGGCCTCCACGTCCCTCCTGAGGGCATTTATGCCTACAAACACAAGCGCACGCACACAAACACACCAAACACACCAAACACAAGCAGACCTATTTTCAGTTCAAGCATATCCGTGCTCACTTGAAGACAGCGTGAGACGAGAGGGGAGTCTGTGTGCCAAATGGGTCAGAGTGTTTGGAAGCAACACTTATCCAAAACATACAGAATAACTGGGTAATCCGCTCTTTAAGTGCTCATCACGCTCCATTAAAGTCACTTTCAAGGACATAAAATAAGCAAACGTGCTTCATATCAGAGCTTATTAAAGCTTTACATAATTGAAAACAGACCACCAGGATATAAAATACAGTTTTTAAAAGTCTGGGAACCACAAGAGCAGAAAGACAAAGACTGTTGCTTCTGAGTGGACTTTTCTTCTATCTAATCTTCAAACTGGGTTGAGTCATCTGAGTTCCACAGATCAAGAAAGGGCGCCGTAAGCTGGTTTATATTTGCAGTGGGAAGTGATAAGGATAAATTTAGCTCTTCCAGAAACATTTCCTACATTTTCCTGAGAGAGATAAAATGTAACAATTGACTAGTGTGGTTAAACGCCAAGGCCAAGATGAGATTAGGTGGCAAATAAACACATAGTAAAAACAAAGCGATCAGATAGCATGCAAGCACAAGAGCAGCTGCAGGGTCACATTTTCCATTGACTGATGAGCAGCACTACAATAACCGTAAAGTGGAGATGAGTATGGAACTAAGTGGTGCTGTTCCACTATGAAGTGCTTCAGAGTGAAGAGCAGTGCGATACACTTGCTGAAGGGGAAAAGACAGAACTAAGGAATGAAAACAGGAGAAAATAGATGGGAAAAGGGTTTTTTTTGTTTTTTAGATAGAATCCACCTACATCACTTCCCCCATGTCTCTAAAATCACATCCGTGCACTCATACACGCACACAAGCATTACACAACAGGAAGTTGCAGCCCCTACGCACAGGAGGCTGCTGCGACATTTTCAGCGTGTGCTCTGTTTTCTCTCAGCGTTGGTGCTGGTTGGGCTCGGGAAATTCTGCAATATTATGTTTCGTCTCTGAGGCCTACTGCGCGGCCCAGCAGGGCCCAGGAAGCAGAGATACACCACCCAAAGAAAACATGCTTCACAGGAAACATAGACTATTTGAATGATATTTAGATGCTAAAATATAACTTTAACATTTCTTCCGCAAAAGGCTTTACTACAACATAAACTCTGTACAAAGATGGTGAGAGATCAGTGTTTCCAAGCCAGGAGCTCATCACAGTCCAGGTGTTTTACCTTGTAATCCTCTTCCAGGTGTGAAGCACTTGGTCTGCTCAAACGCCCGAGCCACCACTGCTCCTCTCAGCATGCTCGTGATTGAATCCACCTGAAGAAAGCACAAGGGTTGAAGTTGGTGTGATATAGTTTCCCGCTACGCCAAGAGATCGAAAGTATGCGGAGGGAAGCAGAAACTGCTGCCCAAACATAACCAACACCTGCTTCTCTCGCTCTCTGTCTACACAACACTCACACACACAATCCCAGAGAGCCCCAATGAATACAATTTGCTATGCAGTATGTAAACAAAGCTGGGGAAACTGCTCTACAATAAAACAAATGACAGGAAGCGGCACAGAAGTGCAGAGACAGCAAGGCTTGATTTTTTTTCTGCTTTTCCACTGCTGATGGAGACATCCTCATAAAGCTTCTCATGGATAGCGTATAAGAGTGTGCGTGTGTGTGTGCGTCTGCGTGCCTACATGCAATCAGATATAGTCAACCTTTGCTTCAAAGGTCTCAGAAAGGTCGTGGGTCAGCTTAAGGCTGTCACAGCTCTCCCTTCCTGAGCACAAGTCAAAAGTTTTTGTTCTCCATACACAAAAGTCCAAATAAATATTTGACCTTTAAAAATATTAAGTTGCCCATGAAATATAATAATTGTCTTGTGTTTGAAAGTTATAGCTGAATAATGATGTTGCAGCAAACTTTTAACATGATTGTTGGTAAGAACAGAGCTATGTGCAATGTATTACACAACACAATTAGACAATACACTGACTGACCTTTCACCCGAACAAGATAGCAAAAAATTGAAATGAAATATGCGACATTCAAAAGAATATCTGTCTGTGAGATAAGGCAGATTTCAGCAATGTTCAGGGATGAGAACAGCTGTTAAAAAAATCTAAAACAGTGAAAAGGCTCATTTCTTAGTCCACTAATAAGTTATATCAATCACATCTGCACAGCTGTTTAGCTGACCTGGCTAAACAGATGTTCCAGAAAGCTGTGAAGTTTCTTCTGCTTCTCGTGGGACAGCCACACACTGGAGGGCATCTCATCTCCTGCAGACGGTCACAGTTTGTCAGTCCACTAAAGCACTGTATTACACTGCAAAAGTCTAAATTTCTTTCACATATATGTCGTTGGCCTTTAAAATAAAGAAATGATATCTGGCATTACATATACTTTAGCTGCCATCTGTGTGTGTGTGTGTGTGTGTGTGTGTGTGTGCATGCATGTGACAGAGACATCCTAAGAGACAGAGGGGAAGGATATTTGACAGGAAGCATGGCTGTGTAAGATGTTAATGACAAATCCAGCTGAGATGTGTGGCCAAAACGCCTGTCACATCCAATTAGATTCAATTTCAGGCTTTTTTTTGTCCTCGCCCTCTGGAAGATATAATCATGCAGTTAGATTATAATCATGGCTCGTCACTTATGGGACTATTTTGCAATGCTGTGGTTGATTGTGGTGGTAGATTACAATGCTCAGATGGGAGCAGTGGGCTAACTACAGCCACGGCTACGTTATCCAGCGAATTAAGTGAGTTTTCTACCTGCCAGATTAGTTTGCTAACCCTGCTAAGAATGGCGAAGAGTGACACTCGTGTTTGCTGAGTTGCATTTGTGTACCTGAGTCCATCTCATCGCTGTGAACGTAGGAGCTACAGTGGCTGCTGCAAATGCTGGTGAAGGAGGCAATGGAGTTTCTGTTGCTATTACAGTCACTGAGAAGAAACAGGGAGATATACATTAGGGAGAACATCTGCTTTATCATCACAGTCTGCAGTATATGTACTCATTTATCCAATTGTATTCTGGCCAGCAGTATAATATACTATTCCGTGGAGTTACTGTGTATTGAATGGAAATACTGTATGGAAATAAAGCTATATAAATTAAGTTTACTATTACTTCTATCCTTTGCTGTCAAATTTTGTCTTTTTTATAGATAATAATAATGATCTAGTTCGTGAATAGATCTCTAAAACCTCGTACACAAACCATGTTTCACATACCTGTATGAGTCTCTGTTGCTAATGGTATCGTGTCCGGAGTCCTCCTGCTCGTCCCCTGCCACGTTAAAACACACTTTCTTCCCGTTCCGCTCCCCCTTCTCCCCCTCGCCCTCTGCCGAAATGTAGCTTTCTGGGGTCCTCGCCTCTGTTGCCGGAGGGTGGGTGATGGAGGATAAAAGGCTGATGGAGAAAAGAAAAAAAGGAGAAAAACACTGAGAAAGAGTGGGAGACATTCATCCAAAACTAACACTTGAGACAGCGGGATTAAAACAGCATCTTTGATCAGACTTATGCAACACATGAGTCCCGGCACTATAACGTATTGAACTGTACATCCAGTATGTGCAACATGTGCGCAGGCTCCCACAGCTGAGTTGAGAGGGCCAAACAAAAGCCCAACCTGTTTGCGCCCGGCTTCCGCACAACAACTTCAGATGGTCGAGGATCATATTAATATGTTCAAACATGTAGCGGGGTACAGCTGTGTCAACAACACGGCACAATTCCCCTCCGCAAAGATCAGCTCTCACTGTCGCCCCGGGCCTGTGTTGTATCAGACAACTATCAGAGGAGCAGGAAGAGACCGGCTGGGATATTTTCACAGTTGCAGCAACACATGGTGGCATTTAAAGCCATATTCCAATAAATGCTGGGCTTGGACTTTTTTTGATCTTTCTCCTCCCACACACACACACACACACACACACACACACACACACGCATACACATTGACACGCAATGTCTGTTTACATTTCAGCCTTATTTTAATTTGTGTCTGCTTACATTTTCCATTGTGTCATAACATCGGCCTGAAGGACATTTCAAAGCGGAGGCAGTGGGGAGGAGCAGCTCGAGGCCGCTCACAGCTACATGGCATAAACAACCTGTCCTCCTCGTGCTACTCAAAAGCATCTCAGATTTTTATGCCTTTTTATGCTGTTAAACACCTCTCTCTCTCGCGCACACACCCGCCGCCCATTCCTCTCTCTCCACTGACCCCCTTTCTTTCCATTCACAGGCTGTCTAGGCCACAGAGATGCCCTCATTATAGGCCACTCCAGGAGCCACCACAATGCCCCTCCGAAGCGAAGTGGCATTCCATCGCCATGGAGAAGCTCTCCAGGCTCTGTGATTGGCTATTGGCTAATAAAGAAGTGAGCGCAGTTTGGGGCCTTCAGGGTGCAAAAACTATCGGAGGGAGCTAGAGAGAATAACAATGACTGGATCAGAGAAGGGGCTTTTACAGAGAAAAAAGGGGAAAAAATAGACGAGAGTAGGCCAAAGTACGCCGCTGCTTATCGCAAGCAATCAGAAAGATCTCTTAATCTCTCACAGGAAGCTCTTTAACCCACTTCGACACGTTAAACCATTAGACATCAATCGTCTGCATTGCAGCTATGAGTGCATTTGCATTACAAAGCTCCACATCAGGCAGTTTCATGATAATGTGCATACGTTAATCCATGCAGAGGTAAACAAGTCACAGGACCCTGTAGCTGTGAAACAGCTGCCAGTCAGGATGCTATCAATGATGTGCACAGAATACGTATTTGATCCAGGAAGGGAGGAGATCCTGATATAAAGCGCAACACAGGGCACGTCCCCACATACAGCTGTGAGCCCCTTGTCCGTGGCCCCCAAGGCAAGGTTCACAGGTCGCAGCCTCAAAATGGGTTCCTCCAGAATCAGCCAAGAAATTATGTAACATCACTCTACATCCAGTTGTTTTCTTTTCCTGAATGACTTGAGGATATTTCTAATCTCTGCTAAATGTTAGACTTCGTTAGACGTTAGACTTCCTCTCTTGACTTTGGCGTGTTTTGTTTGGCACAAAAGCATCCTCATAAATACAGCTACTTCACTTCATTATTACATCATTGTAAAGAGGTGCTGTCAAAGTTAGTCACACCCAGTGTAGAAAGAGAAAGACACGCAGTGAGTAAAGGATGTCTGTGCCTATTTGTACAGACTAATGTGGACAGAGAGATATGGAGGACATGAGACGCCACAAAAAGATGCAAAAAGAGGCTTCGACATAAACAGCAGAGCCAAGAGAGAAAAGGTAGAGTGTGTGTGAACAAAACAAGCAGGTTCTGACCCCGGGCTGCTCAACAAACAGGTTAATATGCAAACTAATCTAATGAAGCGCTCAGGAGGGTCGAACACACCCACAGAGGTCAGAGCAATGCACCCAGACTGCAACTACTAATGACACAACCCATATTAGCTCGGCTGGTGTGAAACACTCATGTCCACCCACACAGCTCACCCTTAACAATCTCCTGAAGTATGTGTGTGTGTGTGTGTGTGTGTGTACGTCTGCATGTTTAAACAGATAGAGGATAGTAAAGGTCATTATCCCCTCACTAGCCGCGTCTCGGACCATTTGTGTGCACATGGACATGACGACACTAATTGGCTCTGACAGGAGCATGACAAAATTTGTCCAGACGCAGTCATTAAGGGCCCGGCTGTGGACTCCACTCATTATTACCATGGCGAGGTGACAGCTCCGCTCCATCTAGCGACTTTTAATGTCACTCTCCGAAATGCTGCTGCCTTCACTGAGGAGACTTCTAATGACTAAATCAATCAGTTGATCATCTAAGGATTCATAACACATACATCTATTGTAATTAGTCAGCTGCTCACCAATAATTACCAACTTCTGCAGGAGAAATCAGGCACTGTGATTATTTTAGGGCAAGTAAGTGAGTAAGTGTGTATGTGTGCGATGTGTTACTTTGAACTGCAAGCATACATTAGTGGTCCATTGGTGATGAATGGCATTTCCAGAGGGCACCTGGACTAATGACACACCCTCTACTTCATTGAGACTGTGTTTCCTGTTTGGGGCTGGAGGAGGTTGAACTGCAGCAGCGTTTCCTATTTCCCTTCTGTTAGCCGCATGCACCTCCAAACAATGAACCCAGTGACCACGCTGAATATGGTGGAGCGGGAAACACTGATCTAATACACACGCACACACACGCACGCACGCACGCACGCACGCACACACACACACACACAAAAACAAACACAAACACACACTATATCTGGTTTAAAATCCTAAGTGAAAATGGTTTATTTGGTGCAGAAAAGCAGAGAACTGACTTCTAAAATCAGTTTCTCATCTTCTTTCTATTTCTCTCTCTCTCTCTCTCTCTCTCTCATACACACACCCACACACACACACCCACACCCACACACACACACACACACACACACACACACACAGGTGCTAGAGTAATGACCAAAATGTATGCCTGCCCAGTGCCAGATGGAGCACATTGCCCAAGCTGGCTGCTTTAAGTTACAACTGTTATATGAGGCAATCTGGTTTCAAAAGACATTTCCAATCAAGTCCAATCGAATCAGCAGGAGGGTATCTCTCTTTCCATCATAAACAAAAACTGATTTGGAGAGTTTCAGAAAAAAATATCAATTTCACCCTTTCGTTTTGCAGTTTTTGGGGAACAGAAGAGATTAATCTCAAACTCAAGCCCATTTAATGAAACAGAATGCTGTGTTTCACATGGGCATGATTTGCAAGGGTGCATATGCATATGAGAAAACAATGAGAAACAAGTAAACATGAATTACTTAAGTGTGTTTGTGTTTGCAAATTGCATTGGCAGCACAGATATAAATGTTGTGTATACTCACTCATGAATATGGGCACCATGCATCTCCATTTCCTTGACAACCGTGGTGAGCTTGTAGAGGAGTTTCTGGTAAGCATCCAGGGTGAGCAGGTCTTCCTCTCTAAGCAGGAAGCGAAGGCCATGGCCTTCAGTCCTGCCCAGGCTATGACCCGATGGTGCAGCCATGGTGGTGATAGTATGCTGGACATTGACCGTGGGGTTTAGCTTACCTGAGGTAACACAAACATGTCAGTAAAACGTCACAAGCTTCACAGCAGATTCAGATGCGTCATTGTTCCTGCGTGCAGTGTTTTCAGGCTTGTTGCCTTCACTCACCCTGCTCAGCACTGCTGCGTCCTCCCTTCTCCAGTGTGTTTTTCCTGTTGTCTAGCTGCACACCAAAGGCACTACCCAGACAGGTGGTGGTCTTAGGGTAGGACACCTCCATCACATTTATGTGACAGTTTGTAGGGCAGAAGTCGCTGCTATGTAGGGGGGACACCTTGGCTTTTGCCTGCTTAAAGGTGGGCCACGCTCTGTTCTTGAGTACCCGAGCAAACTGTTAAAAAAGAGAGATACATCATTTTTAGTTGTTAAAATGTTAAAATGTTGTTAAAAGGTTGTTAAAATGAAAAGACAGTTGTTAGAGACATGGGCAGGGTTCTTTCAGGGAACAGCTGCCTGTGATACTATTAGCTAGTAGGCTTATGATCAATAGATGGGCTACAGGCATTTAAATGGCAATTTTTGAGCAAGCAGGCTTCAAAAGTCTTGTCATTACATGTCTGATGTGTAGCTGAACATCAAAAAAATAAAAGACTCCACTTGAAACACACTTCAGAAGATCTGTCAACTAATGGGCTGCTTTGTTTTACGTATGTGACAGCCAGAGCGAAAAGAAAAGTATTACATCCATTACTGTACATTTTCTACATTCCTACTTCTATTATGTGGCAACTGAAATATTTAACCCAATCAAAGCTTCATGACAGACACACAGTATCATTATTGCTAACATATGTGAAGAACTCCAGACCTTAACATGACCATTTATCTTTCAAATTGACTTGAATTGAATAAAATAGGTGTATGGCAGCTCGTATCATCATGTCAGAAGATAATATGATAAATGTATGTTTTGCTATTTGTGATGTCATTTGCAACCTAAACACTAACGCGTGACAAAATAAAGGAAAGTCGCAGCGCATGGATCCTGCGTACACTGTTGTTGCACAGCCTATATCGTCTTTAGTGACTTAATGCTATAAAACCTCTATAGGACTTCTAACTCCACCCAATCCTGCTGTGCCACCAGATAGCATCTCCATGTAAAACCAAATACACAGGGAGCTTCGAGGACTGCTTGGGTCCAATAGAGCTGATACAAAATATCACAAACACATTCTTTCTGTAACATTTGGTTGCACTTTCCTTGAACCCTCCATCGCAGGGCCTGCATCCTGTCTTGGATGTTACACAGCAGATGCTATGAGCCGTCCCAACAGTTTTTTAGCAACTCAGGCTGTCAAGCAACATAAGCATAACATAATGTATATGTTAACTGAGGAACTTAAACCAAACATGCCTCCTCTGTTATCTCAGATAGCTGCAGTATGAAGCTGCTGCTCTGAGTGAGATGATACGCTCCAGATGGACCATGAGCTGACCTTCTCTGGAGACCGAAGAGTCTCATCACATCTCTTGTCGACCTCTGGACGTTTGCACACGCTTATTTCCAGGCCTCAGGTTAACATCTCTCCTAATATCACTCTCTGTTCAGTCTCCTTATGTCAATTCATTTCCCTTTCATCCTTCTCTCTTCTCACTTCTCATTCTTCCACGTTTGCTCCCCCTTCTTTCTCTCTAGGGGTCTGAGAAGGAATGCTCCAGTGCAGGAGGGGATCTTACACAACAAACGTCCTGGCTGTGGCTGCGCGGGGCTATTTATAAGTGACTGGTAATTAATCCAAGACCCACTCGAACACTGAGTCAGATCTTTTCCTTTTTCCCCCTCTCACGCACATTTTGCACGCATCGGGATGTTTGGCCTATAGACACATGCTTACAGATGGGAGTGCGAGGCAATGAAAATACTTTGGGCTCTGTCAACAGCCAGCTGTAACCTAGATACAAACAAATTATGCTACATATTGCACACAAATTCACAAATCCGTCGACGACTTTGCAAGACAACAATCGATATCTTGGCTTCATATTTCTTCACCCTCAGTCAAACAAGGGCTGGTTTCAGTTTCACTGGACCGATAACACACACTGGTGTGACGTGTTGATGTCCGAGCAGTAAGAAAATGAGCCTCCATCAATGACTTTTCAGTGCATTTTAAGCAGGTTTTCCTCACTTAGCTCCTTGTGGTCTTGTGTGCTGCAGCCATCGCTAAAAAAGTTCTATCACAGTGCGTCTATGTTGAAGTGGTTCAGCAGGATTTCCACTCTTTCCTTTTGGACAATAGCTGCAGTGTAGAACCAAAGCAAAAGCTATGAAACAGTGGTCTTTCTACACCAGCTGCATCCTGCTTCAGTCTGTTTTAGTCAGTCTGCAGAGAATTGTGATATTGTGACGATCCATATTGTGACAGTATATACAGTACATATGCAGTTTACCAAGGAGAGACACTGTTTGTCATCAGAGCACCACAGGATAGTTACCTTTCTGTAGTTGGTGATTCGCCGGTTGATGTGCTCCACCCTCTCACCACACATGGCACTGAAGCGTACCTGCAGCTCCTCTGGGATAACATCACAGCTGAAACTCAACCTGCCACACATCTGCACAAGCGCATCATCATTACGCGCCAGCGCCTCCAGGATCTGGTCAGAGAAAGGGCAAACAAAGGCAGGGATGATTAACGGATACGCAAAGGCCTCTAAAATCCCTTTCGGAACAACTAATGGGATGTAAATGAATGACTGAGCTGTTTTTCGATGGAAAGCAAAATACAATTTGGCTGGAGGGCTGTTTCCGCCACAGAATTTCATGAGCAGTTTAGCCTGGATATCCAAACTGTCCATGTGCTACTCATAAATCCACGATGATGAACCCAGATTGCGATGCATATGCTGTACGTATGTGGATTCTGACTTTCCAGATCAGAGATTAGATACAAGGAGGAAGAGAGACACAAATCTCCGAGCCGTCTTAATGAGATGCCCAGTGGAGGAGAGAGAAAAGCATGGGAGGAAATGTAATAGCACGCTGAAGCACAAGAAAACCCGTGCCCCCCCGACAGTGTTAGCGATATTAAAATTCAACATCACACTGATCTCAGAGGACATCGCGGATTGCTGGGGCAGATGTTTATAATAATACTAAAATTACTTTCACTTTGCAGGGATGCGAAACTACTTATAATCAGAGGGGATATGGCAAGTTTTATTTTCATGCATGTCATTGGCTTTCACTTAAGATAGAGCTTTTAAAGAGTTCCTAACACAAGGGTTGTAAATCTAGATCAGTTTAAGACACGATCCCAACTTCTGATCTCTGCTAATTTACCATGAACAAGAGACGTGTTGTTTATCATGGAATTTGGCATGGAGATGACGCGAACTGCATTTTATTTCCCACACCAGCATGTGTGCATGTGTCTATGTCGGAGTGAATCTTCTTTCCTCTGTGTATCTTAAATCAATAATGATCATTCTGTGAACATCACCGCTGGGATGTAAAAAGCATGCACTTAACACAGCTGGGAACTAACATGACTAAAATAAAGCTGTCAGTTTTAACTAGCATCAAGACGCTCAATCTACAGCGGGAGGGCTGCTGGCTGTATTAGGCTGCGCTGAAGTATTTAAAAAAAAAAAATCACATTTGAGATGGTTTATCTTGAGTAAAGATGCCTTGACAAAGCTCTTACTTACAAATTCTACTGCGATTTCACTTCCATCCAAGAAGAACTGATGACCTGTCAAAATCATTTTTGAGTTCATCTACTGCTACTCTGTGGCTGGGTGAGAGACTGTGGGGCATTTTCATGGTTTGTTTACGCCTTTACTGTCCTCCCTCATAAAGCGAGGCACAGCTCTGAGGTGATGAACACCAGCAGCACTATTCATCACCTAATAGATAATAAAACTCTCTCTCCGTCGCTCTCTCTTTCTCCCTCTGTAAAGCACAGAGAGTTAGCATAATGTCAGAGCCTAAAGAACTACACAATGGCTGTTAAAGAGAGTTGAAAAGGACATCCACCTCAGACTGCTCAGGGCCAGATTGGGGCCCGTTCCTCCCACTGTCTGTGAATTCAATGTATTCTGGTGCATTAGAGCTATAGCATACTTGACACAGAGCTCCAGAAACTAACCCGTTCACCTCTGCTAGAACAGTGATTCATGTGATCAGACACAAATATAGTGATGAATATGCACCATTTAAGCATAATGTCACATTTTGGAATGAAGATGTTTTACATAGATGTTTTATACAAGACAGCACATCAAATTTGGGCAAAAGTGCTGACATTTTGTGCTTACTTTGTGGTGACAAATTTACTGTCCCACAAAACTAAGCCAACATCTAACAAGGTGTTCAACCAACCAATCACCCTAGAGTCCAGATCAAATGTCCACAATCTTCTGATCTTACTTCTTCGAAATATACTGTCAAAAAACCTGACATAAATATGAATCTAGCTCAGAAGAGGAACTCAAATGCACTGATTACATGTGTTATTATCAAGACCAATGTGGGAAAATATCATTATACATTGTTTATATTTCAATTACATGAAGTGTCAGAATACCTTTGCGGTGAGGCTGAAGAATCCCTTGGGTTCAACCATCTTTTCCAGCACGTGACACTTGATGCCAGCTGTGCTGTCATACTCATACATCACTCCGTACTCCAGGTGGACATTGTCTACAGTCAGACTTACATGGTCCTTCTTGCCATCAATGATGGCTATAGTGTTGAATTTGTCCATTACCTCTGAGATTGTGGGAACAGAGAAGAACACAGTGGCAGTGATGAAACAAATCTCAGATACAAATGATGTCCTGATTATTTTCTGTGTTAAACAAAAAGAATCACAACTTTCACCACAACTCGTGTTTTCATCATCACACACGCCGCGCTGTAGGAGGCCTCAGACCACCAAATCTGCAGCTTGTTTCAGAGGAAGACCCTCTGCACATGCTCCCCCAGTACCCTCTGAGTTAACCAGCCCTATGCTAAACGCAGTGACTTAATATGGCAATAAATCCTGCTCTGGAGCTGTTTGCTATGAGGGGAATAGCTTTCCTGTTTTACTTTCTCAATGGGATTCATAAATTGCACAGGGAAAATTAACAGTTGATGAGCCAGAGGAGGCGGCCGTTCTCAGGCTAACACACTCCAGATGAGCCTGCTCGGAGCTCCGTCCGGCTTGTTAACTCGTGTTGCCCCTGACCAAGCCTGCGTTACATCCACAGACACCTTGATGAGTACCTCTTGTATAGTTTCATGTGCGAATGTGCGTGTATGTACAGTCACCTTCAACTTTACACTCAAAGCCATCTCCATTCTCCTCAGGCGTCGGTTTCTGGTTAGTTTTCTGGTTGTCCTCCTGGGCGCTCTCACTGTTGTTGTACACCCACTTTATGGTATCTTGCTGCATAGGAGAACAATAAATAAAATACCTTACAAAAAATATGAAACAATTGAAACCTTTCAATTTTTTTTCCCTAATAACCTGTTTTGATCTTTCTATTTGAACTTATTTATATTTTAACTTATATTTAACTCTAAAATGGGACAGAAAGCATCACAGTCACACGTGCACATAACTGTCAACACCTATCAGTCTGTTGTAGCATCACTCTTAGCCGTCCATCTCATTCATGGTTAACAGGTAGCTTTTCTATTGCAAGAAAGACAGAAGCTGAGGAAAAAAATACCACTTTGAACAGATTGAACCCCAGCATATGTGTATGTGGACAAGTCGAGGTTTGGGTTTGATGCAGCATGTTTAGCTGACTCTGCCCAGATATGGCGCACAGCACCACAGTTGGGTTGGCAAAGCATACAGTGAAAAGCCTTCACAAACATATGGGAACATGGTGCTTGGTGAGACCGCAAAAGCAAACCCATGCCAATCTCATCAACTCACTCTAGCGTGCCACACAGCCCTGTCTTTGTGTGTGCGCGTCTGTGTATCTGTCTGTGCCTGTTCTCTTCTCTCCACACCCAGGCCCCACAGTGGGTTTTCTGCCAAGGCTACATGCTGTGCCTGTCGACTGGTCTGTGGTCTTCTAGCGCACAACCGCACGCAGAAAGCGAGAGGGCGGTTCCTCTGTGTCCATGCTTGATGTAAACCAGATCTCCAGTAGTGTTGGAACCCTGGAGTGCTTCATTAAGCCTGAAGTCCCGACAGGGCTCAATTATAGTGACAGACTATACTAACTCACACTACATACACCCACACACAAACACCCCTGGGTCTCTATTTTTGCCCAAATCTCCTACCGTCAACAGGTGGACTAAGACCGTGCTCTTCCCCTACACTCTGTAAAAGAAACTTAGTTGGCTTATCCCCCATGTTTTCCCTGCATCTTTCTCCTCCCTTCAGGGATCTCACCCACCCTGAGCTCCAGCCACCCCCAGATCCTTTCCCACCTCTCTCTCTCTGCTGCCCTGCCAGTCTCCCACAGCAGGCCCACCGCTGTGAGCCAGGGGTCAGCGCTGGAGGAGCCAAAACTACTATTATTTCTGCGTAATGACCCAAGAGAAGGAAAGAGAGAGAGTCAAAAAGAGAAAAAAGAGAGAGAGATATGAAGGTAAACGGGAGCTAGGAGGTCTGTCTGCTGCGTTTTTTCTCACGATCAACTGGTCCTTTTTCCCCCTGTTTCTCCTTTTGCCGTGCCTTTTGGTCTTTTATGATCTCCCACAGTTCTCCTTGTTCCAGTTTTATTACATAATTATCAGATCAATCAACGTACAACTTACACAATTTCAGCAGTGTAGGTCATGGGAAATGAAAGTGTGACCTCCAAATTAAACATAATTGCATAAAAGAATTCATGTTTTCCTAGGAGACTATATCCTCACAGTGGTCACACATGATGAACAAAACATATGCTACTCAGACGATAGGGTTAACTCTTTCTCCCTGAAATGAAACTGCAGTTCATTTCAGTTTTTCTTCACCTTTCTCTCCTCCCATCTTACCTGTGTGGGCCGCCTATACTTCCTGCACGCAGTGACGTGAGCGATGACGCTGGCATGGCTCTCCTTGCTCACATTGATGCCGTTCACCTTGATGATGCACTGGCCCGGGTGCAGACCGGCGATGGCTGCCACAGTGCCTGGCATGAGACAAGCAATGAGAAAAGGGGGATGTGTCAAGGGCAATAACTACTGCACATTATACCGCAGGTGAAAGCGCAATCCGGGCGAAACAAACACCGGCACGTTCCAAAAAAATAACTGACACATCTTCCACATCCTGTACACAAAATTGGGTTGAACAACATTCCTTTTTCGTCTTTGTATTTGCAACATTGCTTCCTGTTTTGGCAGCTCAGGAGGAGTGTGAGAGAGAGTGTGGAGAGGAGGGAAGTTGTTTACCTGGGGTAGACGAGGACCTCTCTGAGGGATGTGATTCAGACCATAAGAGAACTTCAAGGTTTACAGCTATCAAAAGGAAGTGCGTGGCAGACTAAATATTCCTCCCATTTGTTTTCACAGCTCCTTAAACACACCATGCATACCTCACACTGCAATATACAGAATCTGTATTTCTCTTGGCAAGTATGGTAAAAGTGAAATTATTAAGATGTGGTTTCTAAATTGCCTTACTGTAGTAGATTAAATTGCAGTAAACACCAACATTATCATCTGTGTTTTCATCAAAGTTTACTGTCATAGTTTAGCATGTTAGCATTGCTATCGTCGGTTTTGCAGGTATTTGGTCACAAACTATTGGACAAGATCAGTCATAGTCAACAAACTCAGAGGGATTTATCTTCTGTGGACCATGAACATAAGTTGCACCACAAACTGCAGCAAAAAACTGAATAAAAAGACTGATTGATTACAAAGTGAAATGGCAGCATATCAACCACAAAAGTGCCAATAAACCCTAACCCTAACAATGAGAATACAGTTAACCTAAAATTAATTTCATCAGTCTGTTTAATCACACCTTATCTCACCTCTTCCTGTCTCTTGATGTCTCTGCCTCTAATAGATATTACCTGCTCCTGTTGACCTCAGACACCAGGGCCAGCAGCTGCTATGACAATCCAAGGGATTAGACATCTCCTGCATCATCAGTTTTGTCTCAGGGGATTGGGGCATTCACTTAAATACACAGCAGGTTCCTAGGCAACCACATCACATCATCAGGCCAACACACACACACATACACACATGCGCACACACACAAGACCACACTCAGACACCCATATCCAGCACAATCCCACTTAGATTGCCTAAGGAAAAAAACAAGATTCAATTCCCCTGAGAACCGTCAGACAAGGCCATGGATTGTTTTTGGATTGGACCCTATCTTGTGAAAGCTCTAATAGCAGTGTCACTAAACATGCTGCGTGTGCTAGAGAAAAAAGAGGGGCTAAAGAAATGCTGAGTGTTTCCCCATCACTTGGAGCTGGACCGCTAAAAAAAAAAATTTGAATAGGTACATGGAAATTACTTTGACGTGCAAAGTGACTGATAACCAGATCATTCTCAGTTTCGGCAGCACCATTAACCAACCAGCTGAGCCACATTGGAGAGCATGAGCGGGGAAAATTGGCCTCTTGTGGCCAAGTCACGCACACCCCCAAAGACTGGTGTGGCAGCTGCTTGCCAGCTGTGCCGTAATAACAGAAAGGTGATGGGAGGCCTTTTTTCTGATGAAGTCAGACAGCTCAAGTGGTAGAGGCGGAGATCTCTTACCTCTCCCAACAGCATGGACCACAGAAGGACCAAAGCCACGGATCTGGAAACCTAATCCATCAGCCGAGTCTGGGATCTTTACTGTCCTGAGAACAAGGGGAGGGAAAATAGGCAGGCTGATGTCTTTGACAACATTTTTAGCACAGGACCTTAACAAATATGCCCAGATTAATGTATGTACATATGCAGGTCTGACTTACTCTCTTGGTTTGGTGCTGACCAGCACCCTGACGGGTCCCTTGTTGTTGAAACATTGCCTGAGGAGAACTTCTACTTCAGGGAAAGGCCTGAGGAACACCAGGTCTCCATTTATGGCAAACAGCTTCTTCCCCACCTCTAGGCCAGCCATCTTACAAAAGAATATGACAAAGCAAAATATAATAAAATAATAGAAACCAACAGTATAGACTCAAGTATCAGGTTTTATATACAGAATCCAGTGAAATGTCATTTTTAGCTTTAAGTTAACTTTTTGGCATAACAACCTACTCGCAAAGGATTTCTATATACTACAAAGAAAGGCGTACACACTCCCAGACATCGGAGACAATATGGGCTAACTTTTATCTATGCAGCTGGATTCCGTTGTGGATTTCATTGTCCCAGGCTGAATATTTAATAGCAACACACAGGCACACAACGCCAGTGTCGATACAATCCAGACCTTCCAGGCACATTCAGTGCTACTTCAGGGCTGGAGGGAATTATGGGTCGTACGCTCAGATTGATCACATTTGCCTTCAAACTCCTCTGTCCCATTTTCATCTAGCAGATCAAAGCTAAACACCAAAGCAGACCTCAGAATTATGGCGCCCTTTAATGCGCTCTATTTCTGCGTGAAAATGCGTCTAATGTCAGCATCAGTGTCCATCTCCACAAAGCAGGTTTAGTTTAGGAAGCAGTTAGACTGATGACTGAACCACATTTTAACATTTGACTGGTGCATGCATGCTTGCATAGTAACTTCTGGAAAACAAAACTGGACACAGCAGAGAAGATACACAGAACCACTGAACACCATAACACCATAAAGCCAAACACTCTTGGATTTTGTTGCAGCAGAGATGACATGGATTTCCTCTCCACTCTACAATACTTGAGGTAAATTCGTTGAGTAAGAATTAGCAGAATTATTAACATCATTTCGGAAATTTATTAATTTAAGAATTTTTTGGGCTCAGTAGATTTGCAGTGACAAAGAATTTGCACAATGCCCGCTGTGTATTTGTGCAGTTGACTGCAGATTAACTGCAACCTGTCTGGACAAGTCAATGATGGCGCCGACATTAAAGTTTTTAGATTTACTCTTCCTATCCATTATATAGAACTTTGGAAACACAAAATAAAAAGTGCATATGTGGTGCATACATATTCTGTGTGTGTGTTTGTGTGCGTGTACGTGCACACACGCGCATTCTCACCTCAGCTGGGGAGCCCTTCTCTACAGATTTGATGATGGGAACCCTGTTCCTCTCTTCCAGGGTAAAGCCATAGCCTCCATCGCTGGGCCTTATCTGGGAAAAAAACGACATGTCTCCCATCAGCGAAATCCAAAGCAGGCAGACCAAGACATTTTCACAGTGTGCAAACACACACACACACACACTCACACAACTCAGAAGTGGATACTGGTACAGAAAGATAGCAGCCATGGTAGTATTTGCTCACTCCTCTAAAAAGAGTGCTTACTGAGGTATAAAATGGACTTCTGCAGTGTTATGACTTTTTCTGTCTGCAGCTGTGTGCTTCTTAATGATTTACTGTGCCTTTGGTTTGTTCTGAGTACATTACAGCAAAGTCGCAGCATATTAGACAGACTGATCAATAAGTCCCCAAGGAGGACTGCGAATAAGGACTCACCAGGAGGGACTTGGAGATGACATTCTCAACTATTTTCAGGTCATGCTTCATCGGTTTGTGTTTGGTGTTGGAACCCTCCATCTCCTCATCAGCAAAGAAACGAAACAACAAGGGCTCGTCCTTGAATTCACTTTTTTCGAGCACTGAATAAGAAGGGAACAAAGTCATGGATGAATAAATGTTGGACAAGCGAACAAACTGAAATAAAACTTCCTGAAAAATCTGATTTCTGACAAATAGTATAATTATTTTGGGATTTAAAGGTTCACACCAGTGTATGAATGTTTTAGATTATGATACAGTTTTAGGTACATGGATGAACTTTTTTGTTTCCATTTGAAAAATATGAAAATCGATCAACACATACTGATTACACTACACTTGAGTTGTGTAATCCATCACAGTAAACGTCAAATCTGCAGTAATTTTTGGACAAAGTTACACTGACCTTCTCATGGCCATACATTTCTGAGAGTGATGCTCTGCATTACTTTATGACTAATATGCACTTTTAATGAAATATCATGAAGACTTGACAGATTGTTGGGTTATAAATAGAAAACCAATAGGTGCTCTGAAAGGTATAAAATGCCTTCAAATACCAATAATATAGATCAAAAGGTCATTTGTGGTAAATGGGCTAAAACATGCAACCATGTATAAGACAACTGTATGAAATTGAAGCAGGGTCAGATTCAGTGACCCAGGCTGCCTATTGAAGGCCAACTGAACACTTGACTCTCTCAGGGGTTACTGGTCCTGTGCAGAAGCAGAACATATTAAAAATTATCAATCATAATTTTGGCATTAAGCCTTTGCAGTTAAAAGGTTTATATTATTAGTCACATGCCAAACAGCCCATGCTCAAGCACTTAAACAGCACGTATCCCAAAATGCACCAATACACTGTGTGAGAAAGGGAGACCCCTGTTTTGTAGCAAGATATCACTTTTGAATGAACCCAGTCTCCAAGGCAACATAACGCCTCCAACAAGACTTCAGTTTTGAATAGAAAAAAAAAAAAACCCTGAGGGGAAAAACAGAGTTTCCTTCTAACATTCCCTCTCGTCATTCCCCTCAAGATCAGATACAGTGCCAATAGTTTTAATAGCTACATCATCAGGCCAAATAACTTGGTGGCACGCATGGTAAAATTACCCCAAAGGCTGTGGAAGTGAGAGGAAGCTTGACGGCTGGGATTGCTATGTTCTATAGATGTGAACGTAATTTGTAGTATGAGACTTCAACTGCGGGTAGTTCAGAGCAGTTACATCATGGAGGTACGAGGACACACGCCATAACTCATACAGTAGTGTGTATGATGTGGACTTTGGCACGGTGAATAAGCTACAAACAAGTTTGATTCGCATAAAAAAAACAGTATCCATGGCTACTGAACGTTTTGCACTTAAGCTGACAAACATCCACCTGCCAAGTTCTCATAGCTAAAGCAAACTGTGCATGCACCCTACACCCAAGAAGTATGCAAGTTAATGATAGTATACATGATTACGGTCTTAGCCCAAACCACACACACACATGCACACATACAAATTCATTCACCGGATTGGAAAAAAGCTCTATTCCTGTAGCGTGTCAAAGGGATTATAAGTGGAAATGGAAAGAGAACAAGAGTGGTTGTGTTCTAAAACAGGATGCTAAATGCCAGGCGCCCTCTGTGCGGTTTCTCCAAACATTCAACTCTCATTTAGTCAATGATGGAGAGGATTCCACGGTTTGTGAACAGCGGGATCAGAACTTTTTCTCGTTGTTGTTGTGTTGAAATCCTCAGCAGTGAAAAGTGCTGTACCGTGATGCATGAAGCCATTGTCGCACAGCTCCACCCCCAAGATCAGCGCTTCCTCCCTGGTTCTGCAGTCCCCCTGCACCGGCAAACACAAGAACGAGAAAGAGAAAGAAAGGATGCGATGGAGAAAGGAGACAGATTTAAGCGAAAAAGAGAGGATAGAGAAGATGAGTCAAGGGTGGAAAGGCAATAGGATGAGAGAAAATGAAGTAGAAACCGAAACAGAACAAAGGACATTGTGTGTTTAGAGAAATGTCACACTCACACTCCCCCCACCCTTTGTTCCTGCATCAAAAAGCCCCAAGGCCAGCAGAGCCACTCCACGCTCCATCTTAAACACAGCCAAAATCATGTCGAGACAGCATAGTGTGACAGCTCTTGAAGTCCCACTGAAGGAGTGAGAGCTATTCTGCTGGCCTGGGTTACACACATTCATATGGACAACGACACATACACACACACACACACACACACACACACACACACACTTATACGCACACGCAAACATGTGACGCCTGCCATTGATTGTGTGGTGGTGGCCATATACATTTCATTTCTTTGTTGTCATCTCGAACAGGACTATCAATCTGTCAACCTCAAAGCCTCCTGTCTAAGTCAATAAAGCTCAGCTGTCAAATCAATTCTGCTTTTCTCTCTCCGTTTCCTTTCGGCTGTGCTGAGAGCCTCACGTCTAATGGCTAGACACACTTTGTTGTCTCAGTTTCTTTCCTCTGCTCAACATCTGAACTGGCCCACAAAACGACATGTGTAGGAGTCCAAACAATGAGCTTCAAGTTATGTCTAACTTCACAAAAAAACTTTTCACACATGTTAAACAAAGTTCATTTTGAAACTTTCTGAATTAAAGTTAGCTTGAAATCATATACTACCATGCAATTCCAGTGAAAGTTTATATACCATACTACCGCTCCTCTATTCCTGTGGATAAGGCAGATTTTAGGGCTTACCTGTGCAATAAGCCAGTCTATGAGTTTGTTGGCCATCACCACTGATTTGTAGGTCCGCAAATGGTAGTCTTTATCCCTATATGGGCAAGAAAGCAGAAAACTTCATAAGGTTTAGGAAAACAAAACTCTACCTTGAGTAAAACTCGGACTGTGCCATGTCACTATTCAACTCTGTAATTCACTTTAACTGTATTAAACCCAGATGGTGATCATGCAGAGCAGTAATTACTTGGTCTACTTAAACACAATACCTAAAAGAGGACTAATAATTCCCTTTGTCAGCAAGGCGTGGTCACTTTTCAAGCACTGGCAGTTGCGTCATAAATCTAAGTGAGTTTCTGACAGCTGGTGACAGCAAAACAGCATTCCTCCGAGCATGGCTGGTAACGGCCCCTGCGGTGTTTGGCACTGGGGTGCCCCATGTCAGTCTGGTGTTGCTGTTCTCAGTGTTATCCACACAGCCGCACAGACCCCGAGAATACCATCTGAAATGGAGTCGTGACTTTCCCATGAACACGGGGGCCTCCCCGGGGACGCACAGGGGCCGAGCTGCAGCCCGGGAAAGTCCAGAACCACCGTGACTTACACCACTCCACCATCTCCACCACATGCAAACACTCACTCAGACACAAACACACACACACGCACTTATACACACGGTTAAAGACAAGTCAGACCTGACATGTGGCCCAAGTTAAAGTCCAATCTCAGCTGTCTGGAGGTCTTCAGAATGTTAAGCGTGAGAGGTTGAATGCTGCCCGCTTCCTCCACAGTGGAAAATTCTGTTGCGTAACTGTATTTGACAACCTGTGTTGGTCTCTAATGAGGACCACTGTGTTGGTGTTAGCTGGTCAGGCTCATTTCCCTGCTTTTACTTTGCATAAACCACTTGGACCATAAGAGCCAAGGGAGGAACTCTGTTTTTTCCCCTGAACGGGACGCTAGACACAGGGAGATTGTGGCTACAGCGGCTGGTGCACAGTGAAGCTGTCAGTGTGAAAAATGGGGGGGTAAACAGCGGTCCAGTGAGCAGCCATATGTCCAGCATGAGGAAACAGCAGTTTGAGGAGAAACAGAGGGAAAGGTCAGAGAGGTGGTTTTTAAACTTGCTGTCGAAAGAGGAAAGTTTGCCTTGACATTTTGTTCGGGGTAAATGGATGATGAAGGCAAATGTTGCATTTTCAAAGCATTCTTTGGAATATATTACGCAGAGGATGCTTAAAGTTCAAGCTTTAATCAACTGCTTCCGTCCTGATAAATTACTCAAGCACAATGTGCCACATCATTGTTTATTTTGAAAATCCTACAACTATATCCATAAATATTGAGTTTCTGGAGGACTCTTCAGCATAATGGAGAAAGCTTGTCAATATTTCCATTCCAATCAGTATGAAGATAATTCATGAGATCACCCCTCTGTGTGCATACTGAAAAATTGCTCTCTCTGCATTATTAAACTCTGTGTACACAGTATTAACCTGTAGTGGACATTTCAAACTGTGCAATCAGATCCCCTAGAGTCAATGGAATGACAACCTTCTTGTGTGGAAGGCACAGTGGCTGTGTAGGGGTGTGGGAGCTGCGTAGTGTAAGCCCCCTCGGTCTGCAATGCTCCCACTCTGCCAAGAAATTATACCTAATTAGGCAGGGGCTGGTTGCTCCAATTAAACTCTGGCATTCCCAGGCCTTGTGATGCATTGTACTGGGCTCTCAATGAGACTGCACTGAACAGATATGCTTGGTAACCACACACACACACACACAAAACTCTAGCACACCGACAAGGGTTTTTACGTAAAGAGGTTTGGCCTCAATACAAACACAGATGGACTGAATGCTGACACACACACACACACACAATCACCCTTTAGGCTTTTTAGTAGTTGGATCAAACAGTAAATACGAGAGAAGCTTCTATGCTGAAATACGTGTAGGATCAGCATGCCCCCTCTGGCTATGGCACAGTTTTATTGGTGTGAAATTAAAGCTTTTCATCAGGCCATTTGAAATCCAGCATAAACAGGCAACCTTGATGCGGTGCTTTACAGTAAAACACATTAGCAGCCTGCACCTCAAAAAACCGATCAAATGAATTCTTTAAAAAAGAAAAGTAACAGAAAACGAGCCAGCAAACTGCTCTATAGATCGAAACTGCTACACTTCTAACTGTGGGACAAAGAGATGCTACATCACAAGTACCAAAATTGCTCAAAAGAACACCTGTTTTGCATTTGGGTTTAAGTGACTGTTTCATGAGCATGCTGGATGTTTCAGGTTTCACATGTTTACACTAATTACCAAGTGTATATCTGAATGACATAATGGATCATAGAACTCCTTCCGATTTCAGCAAAGAAACTTTGAAAACAACACGGTTAAACTTCATGGCAACATGGCAGTTTTTGCATTTGTTGCTTTTAATGAATAGTTTGGGCATAACAAAAACAGCAAATGACTGAAAATCACCTGTAGGTTTGAATTTAGATACAGGGGAAAGTACAAATACATACAAGCCAATCACAAGGTCCACCCATTAGCTTTTATCATGGTTTACATACAATTCTGACCCGACCTTAGTCAGGCATATACTTTGACGCTGCTGAGAACCATGTCATATGGTTTTTAAAGCTCTGAAATTCAGGATCATGACTTTATTTCAGTCTCTTCAAACCCTAATCAGTTTGAAATTCTGGGCGTTGATGCATGAACTCGTCGTCACACAGACAACGAGTTCGACCTAGCTTTTTCTTAAGTTTTCAGAAGAATCACTTGGTCCTCATCAGTGGATTTTGTTCAGCTGTCGTGAAGATGGATCATGTGATGGGGTTTAAAGTCCAGATAAGGCTGTAAAAATGTATTCATATGGTCAAGAGTGGACTTTGATGCTGATGTGGACAGTCTGATGAAGTGAAAGCTCCATAAAAAGCCAGTAAGTGACCCTTGGATTGCTTACTGCTACTGCTCCTATTTCCCCTCTCAAGACCTTTTCTCAGTGACTTATCACAGTGTTTACAGACCAACATTTTCCAACAGCCAATTAAATGCTGAAAATGAACTCTCATAAGCTCCAAGAGAGATTCATCACAACGTCCCACATGTGCACAAACTGCTCATAACATCTGATAAACTCAATCTTCTTCACCACATCTGTGTTTTGAGACCTGCCAGGCTCGATCACCCACAGGGCCCGCCGCACTCCATCGCCATCTGTGCCTCCTAAGTCAGTTTCTCTTTAAAAACAATGAGCTCATAGTTCATTGTGATATTTCTCTTCTCCACTCTGGTTGCTTTGTGGTGGTGGAGCTATTTTTGGGAGCCAGATGCTAAGCTACTGGAGCCCCACCTGGTGTGGTTGCAGTGGAGTGGAAAGGGAAATGGACGCCTACCTGATGACTGGAGTGAAGAGGCTGTGAAGACGGCAGAAGAGGCGAACACCCTGAGAAAAACAGGAGAGAAGATTTAGATTACGGTGATTGGTGATTTCATGTAATTTAACATTAGGCTATTCTGTTGAACCGTTACCTTGGATATGACATCATGCATGTCACTCCTGGGGTGGTAGGTGCCATCATCGTAGCGAAAGCGGTACAGCACAGGCTCAGGTTTGAACTGGTATTTGTCTGTGACTAAAAATGCAATTCAAAACATGAGGAGGTTTCTGAAAGGAGACGTGCCAGAATGAAAGACGAAACAAGTGAGAAAGTCTCAAACCCTGAGGGAGTATTATTCATCTTGCTTCAAGTTGGAAGTATAAGAAGTTTAAAAAGCATATTCAAGCTAAGGAGGGCTGCATGGTGAAACAAGCTTGCCAGACAAGAAGGGAACTCAAACCTCATACAGAGTGGTCACAGATAACAGAGCTGCTCAGAGCTTCCTGCTCCTCTTGCTTTAGGGGGACTTTGTCAAGGACCCTCCTAACAGTAATAACAGTTGGCTTCCTATTCTTGGCTGAAGCCGTGCGGGTTCCATTAAAGGTTTTTATGAAAAGATATTCTATCGTTTTTCACGTGGGGACTTCTAACTGCGCTGTGAGACAGCTCAGAGGGGCTTGGAGTTATTCCTCTCTGTCAGGAACTGCTCTAAAGCCCAATCTCATTTCTGTGTAAGGAAGCAATAAAGCTCCCCCGAGTGATTTAAGATACAACTTGGCTTGGGGCCCTACTCTTTTGAGGAAAAACTACATGCAGAGCAGTATGCGCCATTTAGTATGAATGCAAAGCATTAGCCAGCCTAAGCCTAATACACTAAATACACTTGTTACACAAAGCCACAGAACGGCCGCTGAGCAAATATGACACAAACATTACCGCGAGAAGAGATTAATAATTATAATCCCTTACCTAAACATTGTGTCAAGGGAGTGTTTAAATGGGACACCTGCTAAAACATAAATAAGACAGCTGCATCTACGCGGCAAGTCCAAGCCAGGAAGGGAAAGAGTTGCGAAACTCGGCTTGCTGAGTGAGGAACATTCATTGGACATGGAGAGAGGTTAGGTCAGGCAATGGCAGGCGCTTGCATGCTCCACACCGTGCAGCACAAAGTAAATTAGACTGTGGCAGATTTGGTTTGAGATATGGAACAGCAACAGCAACGACAAAGCAGGCCTGCGTTTGAGAAAAGCGAGGAGGGACACATGGATTTGAACCAACCATGGTGGATGATGCCGTTCTCTAGCAGAGCTTGACCCAGGTGAACCCCTTCCTCTGGGTTGCCTGTCTCACCGATTTCCATCAGCCAAGACACAAATTCACTGGGGACATAGAGAAGACAATACTTTGAAAATGACACACAAACAAACACACACTCACTTAATCTGGGATAACAAATACACAAAATCCCAATAGGATTACTATTACTCCATAAGGTAGAACATGTGTGATCAGTGGCGAGAGCTTTGAATTTACTCCTGATAATCTGTAAATAGGAAAACAAGTGGTGGCCTTTTGCCGTCGTTACAGAGAGCTTTTACAAGTTGCTACCAACAACATTTACTCTAAATTGATGTGACTATGGCAACAAACACTATCTCCGCAAAGAGGAATGATTTATTTACTGGTGAGGGCCACATCTGTCTGTTAAAACAACCCGGCTTTAGTTGGTACACTTTGTCTAGTTCGACTTTGTTTATTTTAGACCTACAATGTAACACTCTTAAACGCTAAGGATTTAAAAGGGTCTTGGGAAGCCTGTGATGGAAAATAAGATATTTTTTTACTTTGCGTCACAACACGCCGCCAAAACAACAAACAGCATCTGAATTTCTGATGGCCCAAATTAGCTTAATTGGATAATTCTCCATAATTTAGTGACTCAGAGAGAGAGAGAGAGAGAGAGAGAGAGAGAGAGAGAGAGAGAGAGAGAGAGCTGTCTCTTATACACATCTATTATTGGAGAAAGCGAGAAGAGGACAAAAGAAGAAAAGAGAGAGAGAGAGAGAGAGAGAGAGAGAGAGAGAGAGAGAGAGAGAGAGAGAGGGGGACATTGAGAAAGCGAGTAAGAGGACAAAAGAAGAAAAGAGAGAGAGAGAGAGAGAGAGAGAGAGAGAGAGAGTGAGCAGAGTAACAGTGGCTGATTACATCCTTGATGTCCTGTCTTCCCTTGAAAGCCAAACAAACACGGCCGAACGGCACCACTGGAATTCTGTGGAACTCACTAGCAGGCCATGACGGAGGTGGACGGGTGTCAGCGTGGAGCCAACAGAAGCAATTACAAAAGTTTTCAGAGAAACAACTGAACAAACACAACCCCCCCACCACCACCCCAACTCCGTCCATCCAGCATCTCACACTCTTTAACCACTCATCCTTGGCGTCTTCGCTCTCCGCAATAGACCACAGGGGAAAAACACAAGTCTATAACAACGTCAATTTGTCAACCTCTGTACCTTAACCATGGGAGGAAAAATACCCTGAAAGTTTGGACTACGCAGTTCTCATGGCCTGCAGTAGATTAGGGTCACATATATAGTAAACGGGTTCATGCTATCTGCGTGTGGTGCTAGGAGAAATTGAATTGAATATTTAAGATTCAATAAAGGAACATATGGATGATCTTTAGACAGAACATCTTGCTGCTGTAAAAGTTTGGGTTATTTTAAATGAGAGATTTCTGTATTCACCTTTCAGGATTCAGTAATATTTGCATCTATATGTGTTGACAGTGCTGATGAAGCAGATTAGCTGAGTTCTTGCCTCTTGACACTTTTTCCATTAAAACTTTGACTTTTATTGTGGCCTAAACTTTGCCATGATTATTTCCTGTCAAAGAGAAATATGATTCTTTAAGACAAAGAAAAAGATATTAAAAAAGTGTGACATTTGGAGTTGGAGATTAGGAGCATGGTTATATTATAAGAGTGAGATATATAGAAATAACGATTTTGAGTGGAGGTGCATGTAAGTGGTTTTTCCTACTTTTGAACAGAGCCATACAGGCTGTATTAGCCACAGAGTCTAGCTTAATATTTAACAGACAAACATGAATTTGGTATCAACCATCTCATCTAACTCTGTGAGAAAGCAAAGTGTCAAACAATCGCTTGAAATTAGTCTACGTCACTATATAAAAATCATCAAACCGCAGACAGTGTCTACTGTTGTACAGTATCGGTACATTATATTAACTGACGTATGAACACATCTGCCTGCGCTCTGTGTAAAATGCTGTTACATCAACCTGCAGGATAACTAGTCGCCTTTTTATTCAGATTCGGCTCAAATTTATCATTTGTGCTGATAGAGCAAAAGGTGCATCCCAAGTAATGTCAAAAAGAAAGAGCAGGGGCTGACAAAGACGAAGGGCATTTCTTTCAGGGATCTAACCTTTTCATTGAGCTTTTTGGGGGCTCTTCATCAGCTCCTCTCACAACAAGCTGCATCCATAGTCCGTCATAAGTAGAAAAGACAAACTCTTTGGATCTCTTTTGTTTTTCTGTTTATTCCCAGTTTAAAATTGGATGATGACTGCAAGCTAGG
Source organism: Datnioides undecimradiatus (assembly GCA_008933995.1). Lineage (NCBI taxonomy): Eukaryota > Metazoa > Chordata > Actinopteri > Lobotiformes > Datnioididae > Datnioides > Datnioides undecimradiatus. Next base: position 3,908,171 of record WARS01000010.1, read on the forward strand.
TGGCTGTCACACACATTTTCTCTGATGAATTACACTGTCACAGGAACCAAACCACAAATACGATTGTACCACTTAAAGGGGAGGAGTTCAAGACCCAAAAATAGCCTTCGGCCTTTCAAAAAAAAAAAAATTAAAAGGAGAAAGAGGAGGCGTGGGGAGAGAATAAAGGCATTTCACAATGGAGGGAGTGGGCTGAGTTGAAGCCATAGGCAATGTGGCTTTCATCAGAGACATACCATGCTGGTTCCAATTCACCAATTACGCCTACTTGTAATCATCTCCAAAGTCATCTCAGACAGGGGAAGTACAGAGGGGCTACTAGAGACGTGTTTTCACCCACAAGTGGTCATCCAGGTGTTGGCCAAGTTGTATATAAAAGGATAGGTTTCCAAAGGGAGCTTCCCTGAGCTGCTTTCTCACCATATGATCTGTTCAGACTCCACGAGGTGCCCACATATAACCAACATTTGATCCTTTTAATCTTTTTAGCTGACAGATCCATTCCTCCTCCAGACCGCGAGGGGATCTGGTGTTGTCTGCGTGGACCAAAGGAGAAAGTAACTGCTCATTCCAAACCACCATGCGATATAACATGGCCGCAGCTATGTCCAATTGGACTTTTTGGTTGTTGGGGTTTTTTTCCTCCTCTCCGTGCTTTTAAAAATAACAGGGATTTTGAAAACAGAGTGGGTGATTATTACCAGTCAAAACATCTCTGTTAAAATTCAAAACAAATGGAAAACGTGGTTCATACTGACATGCAGTGGGGCGTTTACAAGGGAAATTTGTTATGGGATTTCAAGAGTCAAGATAGGAGCACAGTTTAAATAACATCCAACCGAGACTGCCTCATGAAAATATTTAATTTAATTTCCAACCCCTTTTAAATTGCACGGTGTCATCACTCTATAAAAAGACTTTTTGCCATCGCATACGATTTTCATTTTCAAACATGGAAGGCTCTTTGGCTGAAGCCAGATGTTTGTAGATTTGATTATCCTGATCCAGCTCGGTCACCCTCACAGTCTCACTATGTGTGCTCCAAACCTTGCAAAACAAAGTCATTTGTTTTGAATGTGGGAAATGGAAATCAGCATTGAGTTTACACGTTTTTGCAGCCTTCCCAGATTAGTAGAGTTGTAAGAAAACAGTTAATAAAAACAGCAGGTAGTTATAACTTGCAGGAGATCCAGAATATAAGATTCTACATTTAAAGCCCGTTTTAGAGGTGTCTCCTTGGACAGGATTAAACCCTGGGCAAACTCAGTTCAAACCAACTTTTTCAGCCAATTACTTGCATGAAAACCTGGCAAACTGATATGACGGCAAGGCATCTACATCTTAAATGATGAAAGGAAAACTACTGAAATGGGGGCATCAACTCATGCATGCCTAAAATAGCTCAAGGAGGAGATTTTGAGCAAAGCATCCTTTACAGTAAATATTCTCACCTATCAGCAAAGGGAGGATAGATTGGCATGTTTAGACTCATTAAAAGTAAACACAGAGAGGGCACTGGCATAACTGTAAAAACTCAAGAGCATGAAGAGACGGCAGACATGTTACATGTGCACCCAAAGACACACACACACACACAAATACAGTTGCTGTCTGGCATAAAAGGCCCTCTACTGCAGTTACCTCATGGGTTCCTCAGCAGAGAGCTTATTGTAATCTAACATGGGTGAGGGAGAGAGCAGTCAGCTGAGCTGCACAGGGATATCTCCCAGTGATTTACGACTGGCATTCGATGGCCGATCCGTCCCCAGACACCACACCAATAATCCTTAAATAAGATTCATGGGCTAAATCTGGCTGGATTTGATTTTCCCATGACTGAGGCTGCAGATATACATAACACGCCGACTCCTGAACAAAAAGCGCCGGCGCTTTCTTCTTCCCAGCTGCTGTCTTTTGAAACATTTGCCAATTTTAAAATCAAAGCAGTGACAGAGATCTTTATTACTATAATGTTATGTGTAAATCTGCTTTGAAGATATTATTGTAGATTGTAGGTGCTAATACTCACTTAACTCTGTACAAGGCCTCCCTTTCTACTTTACATCAAACATGAAGGCTTATAAATCCGAGAATACACAGAATTAAATTTTAGATGTGCATTTCTGGTTCATCTTGGATGCACAGTCACCCACTTTGACACCCACTCACTCTGTCACAGTTACAAGGATCACACCGATGTGACACAGAGGAACCCACAAGGACTGAACACTCAGCAGCTTCTTTGCCGGAGAAAAACCAAAGTGACGAAATTAGAGGCGGAGAGCCTTACCTTCCCAGGAAGCACTTGGGGAAGGTGGTGAGCTTGCGTTTCCTGTCCTTAATGAGGTTACCCTTGGTCATGAGGTGGTAGAGCTTCTCCCCCTTCTCTGACACCATCACCCACGTATCCTGCTCCATGCCAAGCCTCAGACCTACGCAGCACAGGGAGGGAGCCTGTCAATATCGTGGAATAATCTTTGCACTCAGCTCCTTGACTGGATGTGACATCAATTACTGGCTGGTGAAGGTTAATGTCTCCTGATTTCACAAGATGATTCACACGATGCCTTTCACTGTCTGTGCTCACAGTCTTTGGCAGGGTTAATGACTGACACTAAGAGGAGTTTATCTTTTACACTATCTCAAAATGGGTAAAATAGATCAGGAGAGATGCTGTCTTCACTGTGTGTTGTTATTGCAGGAGGGACAACCTGTTTCAAACGCCCCTAAATGTGCACACGTTGTTGTTCCTTCACTCGTAGTCGCAGAACTAATCAGAGCTTGCTTTTTCAATTATTCCCGGTTAAATTGTCCTGCATTGATTTTCCGTAACACAGCACACATACATTCAGAGTTATTTGATTCAAGACACGCGTTGGGAAGAAACAATAGAAAGGGAAATGAGTTTCTCTAAGTGACTGCATTAACATGGGGACCAACCCCCACCCTGAGCGATTTCTTACTTTTCCTCCGCTCCCTCTCTTTCATGATGGCCTCCAGCCACTCCTGCTTCTCCTCTGGGGTCTTGGCCATGCAGACGAACCACTTGTTCTTGGCTGTGTTGTGGATCTTCCAGCCGTTGTTTACTATGTTCCCGCTGCTGTGGTAGTCAGCTGAAAGGCAGAAGTGTAGAGCAAAGCCACAAGTTTTACTTCAACTAGTTTTTATAAAGGGGTGGTACAATGCAAATCAATTTTGTGGACTCGCTCAGGCTCAGAGTAATTTTTCATGTTTAACGGGATAAGCTGTCAGTTGGTAGTGCCACCAATCATGACACTGTAAACAGAGTTGTTTGGAAATCGGCTTTAGAGTAAACGAGTTACCCCAGAAATACAGTTATAACATTAGGCAAGAGTCCAGTAACGGGCTTCGGATAAAACAAAGCCAAAAAGCAACACCAGGACTTATCCAGGAAACAGACATGAACAAACACATTATCTGATTAATTAATGCTTTCCCATACAGTAGCGTGGGCTCTATTTCCACCAACACCGTCCATTATGAAACTACTGAGAATAATGTACTCTATCTTGAGCGCAAACGCTCGATCTAGACCCATTTTCTCAGAGCTCTAGTGCTGGCCCTCATTGCCTCTCTATTGAGTGCTTCATTGATTATCGCTCTTCCCCTTTAATGAGATAAATGAGGGGACACACATGCAGAAGAAGAACCATCCATCAGCATTATTTACTACTGAGTCTCCACAATACTCCTACAGACCTGACGGATACTTGTGATTCACCACCTACGCTGAAATACAGATGGTAAGAATGTAAAAAATGTAAAAAAAGAAAAAAAACAACACAGAGGGAGATGAACTTTCGACCGCTGGCTGAGTCCCCATCATTATTTCCATATCTTAGAGAACACTTCAAGTGCCTGCCCATCTGACCTCTGATTTTCTCCCTCTGAGGGTGTAACAAAAAGCAAACCATTACAATCATCAATTACAATCACGTCCAAATGCATTTACACTGTGGTGTCCTTTATATGGTGTGCCTTGAGGGCGTTTTTAAACCTCAGGCAGCAAGTGTGTGCCCGGGAAAACGTCGCAGTGCTTTCATTACCTCGGAATTTAAGCTAAAATACTCCTGACGCCCCGGATTTCAGATTGCGATCCCCCGCCTGTGGTGCAGAACACCCAGGAGTTGCTGCGCCTTCGCCTGCCTCACATGTTTATCCTCCCTCCTCTTCTCCAGACCCAAACCTATCCATCTCTTACCAAAAACACCCAATATTACTGCCCATCTAGGTCTGCTGGAGAGGAAATGATGGCTTCTACAAATATAAATGATAATCAGTGGCTACGTGAGGCCAAGAGACACAAGTGCTCGAGTTCACCAAGTACCAGCAGCAGCCCAGTCCCAAGGACATGTAACTATAGATGTCTAAAAAAATGTTTATAGGTAAATCTTATTTTTCCATCGGCGATCCAAGTATAAAAATCACACAGTTGTGCAGCTGCTCAAGCCAAGAGCTATGTTGTCAACGTTCCTGTGTGGGCTATTATGGCCCATTTTGAAACCCCTGGTGCCAGGGGTGCTGAAATAAGAAATGGGGATCTGAGAGCAAGCAAGCACAAACAGAGAAAAGAAAATCTAGCTGTGTAAACACATATTTTTGTCCAAAATAAATGTTGTGTCTTTTTACAGGACCACTTACCCGTGCCATCGTCCACATTTTCCACCTCCATCACCTCCGTATTGATTCTCCCCCTGAACAGGTAGCGAGGACCCTCTGTGCCTGTCTTGCTGTTTTTTAAACGCCTTGGATGGAGAAAAGCAACCAAACAATGAGCCAAGTGAGATTTAATCCTTTACATTTGTTATGAACTGGTCACAATCACTGTTCATTCAGGGACTATTATAAGAATCTGATGTTGTCATCCACTTCTAAAGATCCACAACTTAATATCAGAGAAAGACGTTTTATTTTCTTTCTTCCTCCATCTTTCTTTAGCCAGTAAATAGATCTGCTTTTATGTACAACCTGCAGACTCTACACTGTATACAGCACAAGCCATAAAAGCAAATCGAAGCAGGTGGCAGTTTGGTTGGTGGTGGGTAAACAAAAGCTGCCAAAAAATGCAGCACAATGGACACAGGGGTGTTTTTAGCAGCTGCATTAGTAGCTGGATGTGAGCGGGACACAGTTCTGGCGAAACAGGAGCTAGTTTACACGGAGCAGACTATTCATCAAGTGTTCTGTCTGCAGGAGCACAACAATGGTCTACAATCAGCAAGAGTTTCCTGACTCAGCTTGCGCTGATCATAATAACTGTCATATAACTTGGTATATTTCCACATGAACTACCTGAAAAGATAAATCTACTGGAAAAGGAACACGAGTCCACAGACGGTGGTTAGGCTAATCACATGTCCCTGTTTCCCAAAGTTGAGAAACCTTCCAAATCCCTTTCTCACGTGTCTCCTCTACTGCATAACTTTTCTTTAGACTCCTTCGCAAAAACACTAAAATGCTTCCCACAGTGTGCTGCTCCCTTTTCTTTTTTTAAAAAAGTAAAAGAACTGGCACAGTGAATTATTTATAAGGTCCATGCTCTAAATGTTCTGTAGGAGTATTGAGACGGAGGGAAATTTAAAATTAGCATGAACAATATTTTTACTGTGCCTCTTCAAAAACATACACTGTAATGAGAAATTAAATTCATCTACTGCTTTGTGGATTTTGTCTGTTGGGTAATGAATAAAAAGAGTCCAGGACACCTGTTTTTCTTCTTGCAGTAGACCAGAAGCTTGTCAAACAGGAAGAAAATCCTCTCTTGTATGTTTCCAGCTGAAATTTTCAGCAGGACGCCATGCATGAGCATCTCTGTGCACGTATCCGTGATATTGGAGCCCTGCAGATGGACATGTGGGCAAAAAGGTCAAACAGACAGAAAAAACAGAAGGGTGAAACAGATGCTGGGACATCAATTGACACAAAAGGGACTGGGGGAAAGAAGTTTAATTAGCTCTTCTTGAAAAGTTTTCGTAAGTTATTTCTATATAGTTCTGTGTTAATGCATAGCGTCTGACCAGGAGGAGGGCTTACAAAGCCCAGCCTTTCCTGTTCCCTCTCTCAGGGGTCTGTAAAAACACTCCCTGTTTCCTCGCAGCAGATTGCTGTGGGACTTTAAAATGCGCGGCCGTTAATGGCTTCTATAGAATAACATCCCGTCCAGTCAAACTATGTGTTGCATTGTCACGTCTGGTCACCGTATTGGTTGGGGGTTCCTGCTGCAAGTGATAAAGTGTGCTGTCTTTTCCCGTTACCTTGCCTGCTCTGGGAATTTATGTACCACGTTTGATCGGGCCTTCAGAGCTAAAAATAACTCCCATGCGCACAGAGCCGGAAAATGTGCTAAGCATTTCCTCCTGCTGGAGACATCAGCGGGCCAAAACCTATCCCACTTATTCCTCATTTCTCTCCTCGCTTTTTTACTCTCCTTCTCCTCCCTTCCTTTCTACCGATCATCTCTCACTCCTTTCCCTTTCTCTTGATTCCCCAGTTTATTCCTCTATCTCTTTCGTTCCTTCCTCCACACTTTTTTTCTAACACCGGCTCTTTCAGGGCCTTTTAACTACCCAGCCCATGACCAGATGTTAAAGTAATTTGCAGCCAGTGAATGTGTGCACGCCAGACATGGAAGGGGAAACTTGTCTTGGTCACTTGAAGGGGCCAATAGCAACATCACACTGATTCCAGACTATAGAGCTGCATTTCCTTAATGGAGGAACCGACACTTCCCTTTTGTGGGTCATGCACTTTCAACAGAACCCCCTGCCCATTCACTTCTTTCAGTGCAGGCTTTTCTTTTTCTCTGCAGCATTTTTTCGATCACTCCTCACATCGATCTCAGTCCAAGCCGAAGCCCCACAGAGGGTGCATTCACTTGAAAACTTTAAACCTTTCGTCGTCTGTTTCATTTGACCCTCTATTTTTATAGTCAGACAGCTGCCAGACATAACAACTGCAAAAAAGGATTTAAAAAAAATAGAAATGACAAAACAGGATATGCCAATAATTGAGGAAAAAGTATGGTAGAAAAGTTTGTGTTGAACTCTGAAGTGGTATTCGTCAATTAGCTGGAGAGATGAGAGAGAAATTTACTGAAATCATTTACACTAAAGACGCCAAATCAAGCAAACTCCACGACTCAAGTAGATTTTAAGAACACTAATTAAACTTGCACACGAGAACAGAATGTGAAGTGAAACATAAGTGGAAACTACTACCCGCTGCTCTAAAATTAACATATTTCTATGGTGCGCAGCGACAAAACACAGACACTTGCAACACTAACCAACTGGCAATCACCGCCCTGACAAATGCTGGCAGCCGTCACCATGGTGACCACGAGCAGGCCATCGCCCTGTCTCTCCCACGCAAGGTGAACCTGCCAGGATGCCCCGAGGGTGGCCAGCTGTGGAGCAGGTCAGCGCTAACAAGCAATCAGCCTAGGCGGAGGAGCAGGAACGGAAAAAAAACACAGCAACTCTCACAATCACTCCTCATCCCTCCGTCATTCCTCAAACACCCACACAGAAGCTCTGTGAGATGCAACCATCGCTCTCTCTCCATTTTTCTTTTCTTTCTGTTTCTCTCCTCAGCTTGGTTCCTTTGCATTTAGAGCTGCAGAGCCTGGCGTGCGGCGCTCAGAGGGTCCTCCTCCAGAATGAGCTAATGTTTACAATTAATAAAAGTGCTGAGGGGAAACCGCAGAGTAGCTACAGCCAGGACCATGAGATGTCACCCCACCCAACAGTGAGCCTCATTCTGATCACACTATTTCTAGACTGTGTGTGTATGTGTACTTGTGTAAGGCTGTGTGTGATTGTACAGGATTCATTTTGTGACATCATATAGAGATTAATAAGCGTACAAGAAAATGTTTTATATAATCCTAATTATCTGTCTAAATCCACTGGAAGCTTTGTTTTTCTAATACAATAATGGATTCAAGATGGTTCTTTGTGCTCGCCTATTTATGTTTCAGCAGTATATTTTACTATGAAGCAAAATAAATGTACTAAAAGCCTTCCTAAATACTCTACTGAAGCTATAACAACGCTGACCCTGAAACAACACATTCACAGAAACATGAACATCCATGCAAGGAAGTCTGTCATGCTTGTGTCTTGTCTTACTAATATTTGAGTTAAAAGCCTGGTTTTATTAAGTCTCTAACTGGCTACACCTTCATAAGAAGCTGTATCAACACCGGTAATGTGTCTATGTCTGCATGTGTCCAGGAAGCCTTTAGGCTCTCTTTGAATGAATTACATTAGCATCCCTTAGCAGCCTCTTGTCTTACATTCACCACAGTTTCCTCTTTCCAACCACCACTAGGCCTTCTGACCCCTTACAAAAGGCATCCCAGAACTCAGGAAAGAAAAACAATCTAAAGGCAACCCCACAGACCAAGAAGTGCCGTCCACCTGATGATGATTGGATCAGTCACCCTAAAGCATTACGGCTTTAACAACAGGCAACAGGCTCATCCAAGCAGAAAGAATTTGGCCATTGTGAATACAAGTCATTGTTACTAGAGAGAACAAGAAAGCTTAAAAGGCTACAAAAGTCACGCCACTTGAAATTCCTGTTGAATTGGCGGCATAGGGCTAAGTGGCTTTCAATAAGTCATGACTTTGAGCTGCGAGTGGAAAAACTCGGCTGTGTGTTAATGGCAACAAAAAAACCCTATAAGCTAACTCTGACAACACAGCACAAAGTCAACGCAGCCATTTAAGATGAATTTATTGGATTAGACTGAATCATTCAATGCAGTTTAGTCAAGGCCTACCTCCCAGCCCTCGATATGGGACTGCCATTCCTCCAAAATCTCCAACTTTTCCATCTGTCGCTTGGCTTCGTTGATGCTGGAGCACACAGCCTTCATCACCTGCAGAGACTCCTGCACCAGGGCATAGTCATTGTGCTTTTTAGGGGTCCGTTTCAGCAGCTCCTGCATATGTAAACCACATAAGGTTACAAAAAGTCACAACACACAAAAATGTAAGTGATTGTAGACACATTTCCTTATTAAAGCACCTTTTATGAGACATTAAATTACATTTAAGTGTGGCTAATCTGACTCTGAATCATAATTTCAGAAGCATGAAAGAAAAATAGATCCATTTCCTGTTTCCCACTCTAAATTCGCTTACCTCGCAGCAGTTCCTGTTTAGTGGTTAAAACCCCTGCTACCGCATGCAGTCTAGCAAAAGCGATAGCAATCTGCAGTCTAAACACTATGTTTCTGCATGTCAGCTACTATAGGTCTGATTTACACTGTTCTGTATATATCTGCAGCCAGTGATGGCTATCTGTGTCATTTTGGAGGAGGAGGCCCTGGCAGCTGGAAGACTTCAAATGGCAGAGCGTCAGATTACGCTCTTATTATTATTACATCTCTGCGCCCGTGCTGGTGCCTGTTTAGAGAACGCCTGGGTGAATTAATAGATCAAAACAAGATGAATGACATGGGACAGCTCAGATCACCAACTCAAACAAGCCTTTGAAAGCGTATTTCGTTTCGCTCACGTTTCTCGTTGGGAAAGGGAAATTTCAAACCAAGCAACCGAGAAAGCAGGTATGAATGAGCCCAGTCAAAGTGTCTGAATGAGCAGCTGGGCAGGCGAGGTGATGATAGGTCTTGTGTTATTGCTACGATGTGGTTCTGCTGGGGAACCAAGGCAGAGATGTGTCAGAATATGAGACCAGTGTTTCATTAGCGAGGGAGAGGTTGATGTAAATAGAATTGGACAGCCCTAACTAATGACTAGGTAGAGGTGGCAGATGAAAAGAGGAGTAGAAGGTGCCCTACAGAGGTGCCACAAGGCTGTGGTATCTCTATAATACATAGTTATCATGCATAAGACCATACTCACTCTGAGCAGCAAAGGGTATTTGCAGATCCGCTGAATAGGAGCTACAAGGTAACCCTCTAGTGGGACCTCTGTGTTTTTTCTGCCTCCCAGCAACATGCAGTTCTGATGGAGAGGAGAGGAGGTTTAACAAGGGCAACGACAGGTTGCTGCACTGCTCATTGTAAGAAAACCAAACTGTTAATAAAAATAACAAAATAAAAGTTAGGATTCAACATTTGTTCATACTACTATAGAAGCTTTTTCACAAGCTAGCAATGCAAACACTTGCTAATTAGCACACAGTACAAAAGAGACTGATAGAATGTCATTGGTTTTGCAAGTACTTGGTCGTAACATTAGTTGGATTCATCCTCTGGGGAACATGAATGTCTGCTCATGGCATCCAATAGTTGTCTAAAGTGCTGAATCAGTCAGCAGTCAAGCATTGCCATCCCTAAATTTAGATTCAGATTTAGCATAAACTAAGAAGTAAACTTTGTCTTCGGTTGATCAAAGTGACCCTCACCTACATGTGGTAGGTTACAGGTTACGAGGTCACAAGCTAATATCCATTCTCACCTCACTCACCTGAAATTTCCCTGAGGTGCTGAATTACAGGGCAAACAATAAACCAGGCTTTATAGTAGCCAGTAGGCCAAAGGTTTAGTGGAGGTTAGCGGATATCCCCACACTGGTCACTGCAAGGCTGAGGAGGTGACCTGAGGTATATTAGCCCATAGCTAAGTGCAGTGTTTGGTAACATGAGACCCACATAGCCCTGATGGAAGGCTAGGTCACCAAAAGGTCAAGACTATAAAGGCCCCATTAAATCAAAGTCAATTAATATCTTTGCCTCCTCTGGCTTCCTAGATTAAAAGGCACACATGGACAGTAAATCAGACACAGAGCTCTTGCCGCCACTCTCCTCTGATGTGTGTGTATAGTATATGCGTGTGTGTGCTTCTCATTCCCCACTCCATCAATTACAGTCTAGAGAAAAAGGTCATATGCTTCACCAAAGAACCAGCCAATCAATACAAGTGAGTCTGCGGTCATACTCCCATTCTTCTGGGTGTGTGACTGCTGTAGATCACGGTTTCAACTTGCTCTGTTTTTTATGGAAGTCTTTAAAAGTAAGGGGTGAAGGTGTGTGTACAAGTGTGTGGTCAAAGCCTGCGAGTAAAGGAGAAATATGGCTGCAAGCAGTATCAAGTGAAGAACTGTAAGAGGCAATGGAGAAGCAAAAAGGGCAAACATTTTGACCTCTTTAAGTGCACACATGCACTCCCAAACGCACACGCAAGACACACAGTTAGCAAGCCAGCAGCGGGGATGTAGTCATCTTTTGTTCGAGCAACATGATGCTCCCCTGTGGACGTAAAAGTCTCTCAGAGTGTCGGGACAGGAAGAGGGAGTCCGCCCACACGAGGGGCAGAGTCTCATCAGCTGTCAGACACACTGGAACGTAAAGTACAGGCTTGTACACTGTCCAGCTGCCATGTGTGGGTGACTCTGTGTTTGTATGTCTAAGAAAGCGAACAGTCCAATTCTGATTGCTTCTGACCCCACCTGGACTTAAATATCGGCCCTAAAAGGATCACATTATTTTTAGAGTTTCCACTTTTTTATCTTCTTATAAGGACATGTAACAAAATAGCTGTAGAAGAGTTACAGTAAAAGAGTTTTATCCTCACACAACTACACATGATGTCTGATGACTGTTACATTCCAATGGATTTGTACATGTGTTACGTATAATGTCACACATGAAAACTTTGTATGTGCTCCTTGTGTGTAAAAATGGACAAAAAATGGTAGCTCTGACTTCTACACGAGCGCTGAGCTTTGGAGACTGTATGCATGTTACAATTTCGACATTATGTGCTCATTTACAGCCACCTCTCACCAGTAAACATGTCCGTACGCTCCTGATCTTATTGAGCTCCAGCAGCAGCCTCTGGGCCTTTTCATGATTCCCGCAGTATTCATCATAAATCTGGAAACGGCTCCTCTGCAAAGGTCAGAGAAAGACAAGGTGAGAAGGATGAACGAGATGCACAAGGAGCAAATTCAGTGTGAATACAGTCTGAGAGAAAGTCAAAGAGGACAACAAAGTCATGGAGGAAAAGGGGCTTCAAGAAGTACCAGAAAGGAACCAGAAAGGGCAGTACAAAAGGCAGAAAGACAGACTGAAGAAATAAAGAAAAGGGAGATGAAAGAAGGCAAAAACAGGCTGTAGAGCAGATTTATAGCATTTATAGTGGCTAAGTATTCTTCTCTTCACTCTCCTCTTCATCATGTATATTGTATCCTGTCATCTGTCTTGCAGCCATATGACCGACAGCTTTCCACCCAAAGTAGTTCCCAAGACATTTGTGTTCTATTGTCTTTAAGAGGCAGCAGTGGGACCAGACCACACAGCCTTTAAATCGCTCACTACAAAGTCACTGCAGCAAAAATAGTACACGGTCTTCAGCCACGCTAATCTGCCAGAGAAGACAAAGCTGTGATGTGTAGCGACATAACTGTCACAACAACAAGCAGGGGCACTTAGAAAAAACACAGCTTTGTGATTAACTGTAGAGTATGCCCTTCTTCTTGAATCATGTTTTCTAAGAAGTTTATGAACCTTCAGAAAGAGTTGGGGTTTTTTTTGCCCTTGGGAACTGGTTTTACTGTAGTCCAAAAGGGAGGAGTGGAGCCCTTACTCAGTGTGAACCAATTCGCAGGCCTGAATCACAGAGGGATTTTTGATTCGAGCAGTCCACTGTCCAGCTGGCTCACTTTCCCATTTGTGTTTCTGTAGTAAAGTTAGATTGTGTAATTCTTTTCTTGGAACTTTTAGAGCATCGACAAATCACTACAGAAGAGGGAATGATGCAGAATAAGGGAAAGAAAGTGGGGAGAGAGAAAGAAAATTTGTCCAATTCTTATCTCACATGGTCACTCATGACTGAATTATGCTCATGAGTCATGGGTTTTCAGTTATGTTGTGAGTTGTATCCCATTTTCTCACTGAGGTCATCTCGTCATAAACCTAACGATACCATCTGTATGGCAAGCTCATCTTTCTTTCACCTGTACCAACTGCAGCCGAGTGCTACATCAGGGCCCTACTGGCAGAGAAGTCGCCCTAAGCCCAGCAGAAGGATGGTAAGATTTATTACACTTTGAAACCTATTATATGCCAGTGTGCCTCAAGGCTCTGCATCAAAGAAATGTGATATATAGCAGGGGTGAGCTGTATATCAGAGCCCTATCGAGCATATCACACATGTGCACTCCCTCATCATGGTTTATCCACAGAGATAAATTGACAACATGTGGCGTATCTGATCATTTTCAGCACTGCTCATAGGCAAAACTGCATTTGAGCTCTGACAGTAAACGGGAGGGAAATTCTTCAGGATTATTGAGAACAGACCTCGCATTGACGCAACCAAGCTATAAGAGACTGGACAAGATGGTGACATGGTCCTTAAAAGGTGATGAGATGGCTTTTAACTTTCAAGTGAGGAAGCGTTTAGTGATGGTGGTTGTAAAGAAGCATGCGTAACTTACAAAGTGCAAGAAGCAGCGCCCGATTTCATGGTGAGCATGAGGGTCAGGCTGCAGCAGCTCCTCCACCATGGACAGGAAGTCCTTGTGAACAGCCAGAATCTCCTCAATGTTGGAGAATAAAACCTGAAAAAGTAAAAGGGACACAAAGACACTGGATTGTCAAATAAAATTAAGTCTTTTTTTGTGTTTTTTATCTGCCTGCTGCTTTTTTTTTTCTTCCACTTGTGTTTCAAATCAATCATTTCACATATGTTGCTTTTTTTGTGGCCAGCAGCACTCGGAGAGGGAATTTCTAAAGCTACAGAATAAAGACCGAGGTTTCTTTGTATTGGGCATCTCTGCTCGAGACGTCTTTGATATCTGAATTTCAAACATTATTAGAGATACTTCATCAAAGAAGCTAAAAAAGAGGGGCACATTTTTAAGATCTGTAGTATGGAAACTTTGCCTTCATGTGGTGTTGACTTCTGCCCCCTTTTATGTCATTTTTGTGGTGATATTGAAAGGACAAAACAATATGCTGCCTCTGGATGGAGAAAGAAGTTAGTGGAATATAATCAAAGCAGGAAAACCAGAGAAGTCTTTTATGGGTGTTGCAAGACGAAAAAATAATTTCAGTGATTCTGAGAACAGCCAAAAATCTGGTCAAGTTTGATCACTGCATTTCTGCTCCAGAAAGGACTGGATGTCATTCAGCTGCTCAGTGACATCACAGCCTGCTGCAGCCCAGCCCCATAATGACCCACGCTGTCCCAAACCCATCTCTGTACAGCATGTTCCCAAACAAAACATAGGATGGATAGACGTATTTCAAAACACTGGATGTGCAGTAAATACCCGCTGACTGTGTATTTACCTCCAAAAGTAAGCAAACTCACCGAAAATGTCACAGACACACTCCCACTGTGAGAGAGCATCCTTTCTTATCCTCCAGCTGGAATCATTTATAAATAGATTATATTTACAGCTGCTTCCTGGACCGCCCACTACTTCTTTCTCCATTCAGAACTTGGCTATTTTAGGTTGAAAGAGCACCCGAAACAACGAACCCACTTTATTTAGTTCTTCTGTTCTTTCCCCAGATCGTGTTACTGCGTGAAAATAAGATCCGTGTGCACAGCAAGTGAAAGTCAATTGCCTCTAATAATTTGACAAATCCTAATTATGCCGTCTCATACCTTGCAGTTGGACCCTCACCTTAACAGTCTCCTCCGTGATGTTCTTGTCAATTTTGGTGGCTGCATACTGGTTGAGGCGATGTAGAAACACCTGAAGCAAAAAAAAAAAAAAAAGAAAAGAAAAGCAACAGTTAACACCTTTGAACCGGCACTGGGATTAAATTACGCTCTGGCGTCTGATCGCTTGTACCTTTAACAGGACAAATAGAAGACGAGATTTGAGGCTTTTTGTGCAGCTGCAACACTTGGCTGCCAGAGCAAATTGCTAACCATCACAATGGACACTTGATACACACGAAACTCAATCTTTGCACTGGATGAAAAAAAAAAAACATAATAATTGCAGTGCATGGTATTTTCAAAGGCGATGTTAAGTGGCTTAGGAGGCCAACAGTGTGTGAATTGAGATGGATGGGAAATGCTCGTTCTTCTGGGGTCTCTAAGGACGATGGTTCCCAGGCTGCTTCAGTGCACAAACCCCCGACAACCCATTTAATGCTTCAGGGCACTTTGAGAGAATGGCAAATTAAGGAGGTGTGCTTTGAATGTAGTCTTAAAATGTGACTAAGGAAGAATTAGTCATTTTCTGAACTCTGCCTGAGGGAGAGCTTTTAAAAGGAGAAGACATCCATCAACAGGTACCAGACAAGAATCTTTATGTACACGTGTGCGAAGCATGGCATACGGTTTTGGCAGACAGGAATCTATCTTCAATAGAAAGCTCAGCAGAAAACAAATTGACGCCATCACACTTTAATTTTGATTGATGTCTGTAATTCACTTCTCTTCAGGGAAGCTATGATGAAATCCAACGCAATGCTTAAATAGCAAAACTTTCATAAAGTAGAAAGTACATCCGAAATGGCATTCAATAGCTCTGCCGATGTCCCTGATGTTCACGTTGCTGGCAAATTTGAAAGAGAGCGAGTTAAACAGCAGTAAAAAAAAAAATGTCCCTGGCATAACATCACAAAAACACACTTGTGTGATGTCAGTTGTATCTTACCAACATTTGTTTTCATTTCACATGTCACACAACTAACTTTATTTATCCCTCAAATAGCATAAAAGGCCAAAACACAAGTAAGATAAAAGCAGGGATGAGATCTCTAAGTAGAATAAACGGTGCACTTAGATTTTATTATGCCAAACCTGTCTGCTAAAACAGACACTGAAGATAAATATGCAGAAGAAAAGTGAGGTTACTTAAACCAACAGTTTGATTTCAACCGCATCAAACCATCAGTCAACCATTTAGAAAACAGAACTTGCTGTCAAAACTCACATTCTGACTTAATCAGTGGCGTGTCACTGATCACACCAGTCCTACTCACACAAAAACCATCACAGAATGACAGACAGCATAATAAGCGCAGGGACAGTGCAACAATACAACACATTCTGACACAAACACTTCTTTAGCAGCACAAAGCTTTATTTCATGGTGCAGAATGACACAAACGAACAGCAGCAGCTCCACACACACATGATCAGACTCCACAGTGTTAGGCAGTGGGATGCATGCAGTCACAGGGGGCAGTAAGAAGTTACATCTGTCTTTGTAGTTGACCTTAACCACGGGCATCCCTTTACCGCCCCACTGAGGGCCATAATGCCATCTGTTGCCCGGTGCAGCCACACAGCATGCAGCCTGGCCTGAGCAAGCTCACATAATACAACCGCAAAGCATGTAAACAGCTTACTTTAATGAGCAGACGAGCCAAGAATTATTCCTTGACACCGAGATCTGAGTGGTTGTGACTACAGCGCACGAATTGAAAAGTTTCACTTGATTAATTGTGCACAGATGGAAAAGGTGGTTTACTTGGGTTGTGAAATCTCCATTTCTAGCTAATTACAAAGGCACCGGTCTGTTGAAAAGCACATTTGACATGAAAAAATAACTGAAATCATCTGATTCACACTGTATTGACGTCAAGCAACATTTCAAAAAACGAACTGTATATGTGAGTGCTTGAATCCTGGCTTGTGGTTGGTGGAAAAAAAAGAAAAGGGGGCTTAAATAATCAGCCTCTTTGTTGTAGTCCAACTCCACACTGATTACCATTCTGTAGCTGCCTTGCCTCGCAACTCTGCCACTCACGAGCATTAGCATCTGATTAGCAAGTCTAATATGTACAAACACGGAGCAGACTTCGACAGGCCCTTGCATAGGCCTGACAGGGCTTACAGTACAGGGCCTCAGCTGAGCAAAAGTAGTGCTAATTTGCATTAAATAAAAAACACACTGCTTCCTATCATTGATGTATGACATCAAACATGGGCTCATTAGGGCGTCTATCACTTCAGTTTTAATAATGAAGAGTCTATTCAACAGGAAATAATCACTATATCTGCAAAGCGCTAATTACACTGTAAATCTACAGCAATGGGGGGACTCTGCTGCACAACATGAGGAGCCACACTGCAGATGCTTATCAGAAGTAAACAACATAAGAAAAAACACATGGCATAATGGGAGTGCAGGAGCTCTAAATCTGATTGGACAGAGATAATAAATTACGTTATCACCCAAAAGATAAGAGAGGGTTGTTTTGTCGCCCAGAAGTGATGGTGTAAAATTGAAAACATCTTTCATGCTGTTTCCGAGATAAATGTACCACACAGAAAACAGACTGGGCCACACAAAAGTCTGTACAACTCATCGGAGACGCTGCTCATGTTATTTCCAAGAACTGAGGATGGTTCAGACTTGATTTGTGGAAACGAACATGTCTCTTCCGAAGCGATCCGCCAAGACTGCCTCGTTGATGTTGTTAGGAGACTAATCCTGGACGAGCTCCACGGACAGTGAATGGGGAACGCTGACTGGATTTATGGACACAATAACAGCACCCAGGGTGACTGTGAATATAAGCCCATTTCCAGGTTTGTACAGTACCTGACAGTGTTGCAGTACATAAATACACAGCTCATTTGCAAAAGCCTGAATGTATTGTATTTGAATCAAGCGTCGAATGAGTCATCCAAATCCAGTATTGTAATTCAGTGTCAGTGAAGCACATCCAGGATTTGTCTCTTTATTGCATCACAGAGCGGACTAGCATCTGTTCTCTGGTTTAGAGTTTTAAATGTGAGAGGGAATTGACAGTTCTGTCTATGATGATAATGTTTAATGACTAGAAACTAATTAAATTTAAGGGACGCAGTTTCAAATGTAGCTGAGAAACTGTTGAAGACTCAGTCACGACTTCCTCCGAGTCCACGTTTGATGGCTGTCTTTGTCTTCATACTAAGTAACAACCAACTGAATTCCAAAGGGACACATTTTGTTCCCTAGGACTGGATGTGCTCTCTTGCAGGATTCTGCCACGTCTGGACACCAGCCACAACAGAATCACAAGCAGACTTTGCATTGTAAGGCTCAGTAGGAGCTGTTGGTGATCACTTCCTGTGACCAGAGATGGATGTATAATTTGAACTGAATTGAAAATATTCAAGTCATAGTTTTCACTGAATACGAATGTCAGTTAATAAATATTCTGTGAGGTATAAATATTTTTTAATCATTGGCATTTTTCTAAGAAACTCTGAAAAGAGTGATGAGCTAAGAAGACAAAGAGGATAAAAGAGTTGGACAGCAGCACTGACTTTCTGACAGTGTTCTTTCCATTGGCCATTCAAGGAAAGTTAGACTCATCTCCAAAATGGCATCACATAAGACACACACACCACTCATTTAAAGTGTGTGACTAACCTTCTTTAACCTTTTTTGGCAAGGGAATTAAGCAGCAGTTCTTCTTTTCTACATCAGACATTTTCCTTTCTATTTGTTGGAGAAACAGTACACACATAATTTTACCTTTAATCATGTATCATAGGGGAAAAAAGCAAAGTTACTTTGCTCCCTGAGGCCCAGGTATAATCACCTGGATTGCAACTCTAATGCTTGAGGAGGGTGTGGGGATGAAGGGAAATACACATTAAAACCCCATTAAAGTTTTCATTATTCCACAGAGCAGATGGGTGTGATAAATAGATTGGTCCAATCACTGCATGTGGCCTTACGTGCCATTAATCAATGTAGAATCACATGCTGTGGGCAACAAAAGTATGGAAGTGGAAATGCAGTTGTGTGTGTATTACCTGATGTGAAAATGCTAAAATTCAGGAAAAAAAGAGATAACAAGCCGACCTTCGCTGTCACATTAAAACTGAAATCAGGAGGCTGAAATCAGGTTCAGTTAGCAGACCTGCAGGCTACATGGTGGGCCTTCCCCATCACCTACTGACTGTGACTAAGCAGTGGTCTGGACAGAGCAGAAAACCACTTCAATCTATCATGAGTGACAGCTCGCCCAATAACTGCAATTTGCTGAGATATGCTTTCTCTCTCTCTCTCTCACTCTCTCTCTCTCTCTCTCTCTCTCTCGCTCACTCGATAAGGTGGCTGAAATTACACCAGGCATCCTCTGGACTTTGGTGGGAAAGGGAAGGGAGAGGAGATTGGTTGGAGAAACTGGATGGAGGGTCGTTTCCATGCCGACAGAGTGTGCACTGAGCCACCCTAGTTCAGGACATGTTGTGAATGGTCATTATGCAATGAAGCCCCCCCGCCCAACCCCAGCTTCTCTGCACCAGATTAGAAAGATACAATCAGCGGAAGGCTAGCCACTCCCCCAGTATATGTTGATCTCTGTGTCAATGAAACGGATGAATCACACCAGAGGAGTTTGGACCAAACAGAGGCCATTGCTTCCATAAACATGTAAACTAACAATGATATAACAAGAGGACAATGATGGACATTCCTGTGCTTCAAAATAAAGAGTGTGTATAGTACATTTTCTAAGCAACAGCAAGTGCTTGGGTCAAAAAAAGGGTGAATATGAAGTAAGTGGACAAGAGAAAAAGCATGTCGCTATACGCATTAAACAGCCACACACACACACACAACAGAGCGGGCTGTGATGGGAATACAAATTCCACCCGGAGAGAGAAAAGAGCAGTAAACAGATCCAAAAGAGCAAAATGATGCAGCAAATTGCTTTAATAAAAAAGAAAACAACAGAAAGCTTTCTAGCTGCTCCCATGCTGCAGAAATTAGTTTGAATCAAGTACAAAGCTAGCCTCAAACATCTGCTAATGCATTCAAGTTAAAACTGTTGGAGGAGTGGGCAGGAACAGTGCGCCCGTTTGATGTATTACACGCAAAACAACCATTTTAACTCCCTGCGGATCGATTGGTTCGACTGTAGAGCACCATGCTCTCCCTGAAATTAAAACTACTCAGCCAGCTTTATTAAAGGAGTGCAACAGTACATCTGTGAGCACAATTCTAAAAGTTCTTCTGCTTCCAAACAGCAATTGTTAGAGCTGTGATGTGGGATTCATTGCTGACAATGGGGGAAAAAAAGGTCCAATCTGAGTTCATTGGCACTGGTCACCAGTATAAACTCTGGAAGCATGAATGGGCCTTTCTCAGACTCTATTGGACATACTAACTCTTTTGTCCACCACTGATTCACTGATCTGCTTTGTTGTCATGATTGGAGGGCTGGCAAACAAACACGCGCATAAACAGCCTCTGTATGGACGAATTTGTCCGCTTTGTATTGGATTTACTGGTTTAAAAAAAGAATCTGCAGTGATGTTACTACACACATGCACAGGTGTTTTAATGTTCTCTAATCTGCCGTCTGTGTAGGAATCCTCTCTTGTTAATGAATAAAAAAAGAGACAAAGACCATTCAAAGCCAGAGATAGAGACACAAACAAACAGCTTCCACACGAAAAAGCCCACTGTATTGAATCACTAGACTGTGAAGGTATGCTCATTAATGTAACAGTCTTTTTGAGTGTGTGTGTGTGTGTGTGTGTGTGTGTGTTTCTTTGTCATGCATCTGTCCCCTAGGATGGCATAACAGAAAGTAAGGCTCTGTGATAACAGTTAAAGGACAGCAGGTAACAGGTGCGCTAGCAGCTTGGCACCCTGAGGCAAGCTCTCGAAAAACACCTGAGTCTCTGGATTTGGTGTGTGTGTGTGTGTGCATGTGTGAGAGCTGGTGATAAAATGAGAGCGCAGCAGAGGTAGACAGAGGAGAGGCAGACAGAATAAACAGATAGACGAAGTAAAGAAGGTGAGGAAAAGAGGGAGTAGGGGAAGCCTTGTTTGGCCTTCTCAACACGACAACCCTGTAGGGAGGATACGGTGCCTTTGCTATACATCCTGCACAGAGGAAGCGCTTCTGAACCGGAATTCAACATTACAGGGTTAAATCGCCTGCATGGAGGTCCACAATACACACACACACCAAATTTCTGGTGAGCAAAAAGAGAACTTCCCCCAGAAAAAGGCCTGAACAGAGCAAGAGGCAGTCTCTGATGCTGTAAGAGCACACAGGGGAACATCTGCAACAGAGAAAAGGCTCTTTGTAGAGATTCTCACCAATAAGCCTCCTGTCTTTAGCAGGTCCCGATGACACCTCTAGAGTCAACCAGGGCTTCCCATCTCATTAGGCCTCTGGCTAGTTTCCCCAAACTATCCTGTTTCTCTCCACCGGGAATGTATACAGGAAACAGACACTATAAATACAGCAGGGAATGTTAATATGTCTATCTGGGGAGTGGCTATTAAGGCTCATCTCCACAGCTCAATACAGGGCCTCTGGTTTAAATTAACAGACAACATAGTGTAAAGTCATTTTACAGGTTCTTCGAGTAAACAAAAGTCCATTTGTCTGTCCCACAAATAATAAACTATGTAGCTGAAGAAGCTCTTTTCTGGACGATTACTGGAAAATCATTTGAAAGTTTATTATTTTAGGAAATGCCCATTTTGTGGAAAAATGCAGGAAAAAGCCAACTTGTAAAAAGAAAAATATAGACCAAGCAAGAGATGTGCTTTGAAGAATCAAGAAAAACTCACTATTGTCTGTGAAGAGTGAAGAAGAAAATGCTCTTCTTTGATGTTATTCTTGTCCTTCTGGTGACCCTGGCGCCCAAAGCAATACATAAATAGCTAGAATGAAGCAATTTATCTAATGAATATGTCTGTGTCCAACGTCTGCGCCTGACTCTCGGTGAGCTGTTCGCACGGTTGACACTGGAGTGAAATGAGCACATGAGCATAAAACGAGGCTTGTGGTCATGTCCGTTCAACTGAATGCCTGACTGGCTGCCGGTCTGTTCAATTTCACCCATCACGGCACCATAAATGGCGGGCATCTTCAGTATATTTGGAAGATCTTTTGACTTGTGAAATTGGATATTAAGCAGTGACACTAGCCTGCAGTAGATGAGAGTCAGTCTTTAAAGACCAAACCTGCCATGCTTCCCCAATCTCCATGTGCAGCCAAGCAAACCATTGCCCACTGATAGCTGGCAATTCCCATCGGAGCCACACACCAAGCACCCGTATTGATCTGCAGGATGACTAAGCAGAATCATCAGTCTCCCAATCTGCAGCACACTCCCAAGCGTGACTGTCACAGACCCAGATTGTTCATTTGATTACTGCTTCAGGCTTTCAAATCATCCACTGGAGGCCCCCCTCCTGCTATCCACCTCAGCAGGACCAGCAACAAAAAAAGGAAACCTGCTGCGTCAGCCTCAAACGTAGAACCGGACGCTGTCAATTGAACAGTTACAGTTTCTCCCCAACTCTCAGTCCCCAAGTAAAACTGTTGAGAGAGAATTCCCACAGGGATAAACACTCCTGCCAGGTTTTTGCTGCTCATCGTGCCTTTCTGTTTGTCTCTGAATGGACAGAGCAGGAGGCACCACGCCAACATGGCTACAACAGAGCACCAAAGACCTCTGAATGGAAACCGCAAATTTCTGAGTTGAGTCCCTTTACTGTAACCAAGCAGCTTTTTAAATTACATGCCCTACTTGACATCGATTTTAGGGCTGCAGTTTATGATTACTTTCAATTTTAATTTATCCACAGATTATCTGCAAATAATTAGAAATATTTGCAAATGTCCATCTCAGTTTATCAGAGTCCAAAGTGACGCCTTTAAATGTCTTTTTGTCAGTCAAATAAAACAAGATATTCAGTGTAATATGAATAGGGCTAACAAAAGCTGGGTACCTCTTGACTGAGGGGCTTAAACAACCTTTTGTGCCACTTTTGCATGAGATTATTCATTCAGTCACCCATGGAGCTAAAGTGGACATAGATGGCTTGACATGACACTTTCACTTCACACCAACAACAAGGGAAAGATATCACCAGCAGATCTAATGAAACTAATGGACTTGGCTTAAAACTGAACTTTAAAGCTGCTCACTATTTCTATACACACAACGGATCAAATTACAATGTGTACTGTGAAAGTGATCGCTCACAGTGATGAAGCCACAAAGAATTATCACCTAACGCTGCAGTTGCTCCTCACCTCTACAGAGCTGACCTTTCAGCTCATTGTTTTGCTAATGTTACTTTGTGTGTGCTCAGCGTGTAAACAGACAACTGTTGGAAGACATTTTTACGACTTTATGAGATGATTATAAAAACATGAATCAATGCAGGTTTAACTTTAACTCATCTGACATTTTTTTAGCTGATAAAATGATAAAAAGTGGGAAGCAGAGGCTAATTTATTGCCTATCCCTCAAACAAGACCTTCTCACAGTACTAAAGTCAGTTTCAGACACTGAAAATAAAACTGAAAGAGAGAAAAAAAGGAAAGAAGACAGACAGACAGACATGAAAAGGATGCCTGTAGACAAGGCGTGCTTAGAGACAGAGAGACACTTGTCTAACTCTCAGAGCTTCTGCAGCAAATCCCATTCAAGTGCTTAATTAAATAATTTGGAGTGAAGTGGAATTTCCCATCATGTCTGGCTGGGCAGCTTTGCATGTTTATGGATTCGGAGCCCAGAAATGCACGATGGACAGAGAGAGCCATGAATGCCATGGAAAGTGTGAGTTTAAACCACAGAGTGAGAGCGAGCGTGCAAACATGTCTAAACACATTCTGAGGACACTTCATCAAAAAAGTCAGACTTGAAAATGTGGAGAGAGCTGCACTACAAAGTTGTGGTATATATTTATATATATATTATTCTAAATAACCTCGCCTTAACTTTCCTAATGAGTGTCAGACCAGAATTTAATTAACTTGTAAACATACTCTCATTTTCCTTCGTCATGCAGTGCCGAAGTACGTTTGAAAATGCTAAACCGACAGCACATGCATACTGATCTGTGTGTGTGTGTGTGTGTGTGCGCATGTGTGTTCCCTGCGGCTGAGCATGCCAGCTAAAACACAGGACCCCTTGTGTTGATGACCCCTTCACACTGCATGAACATCCTGACAAGTGTCTACCGTGGTCCTGCCACTCTTCTACTCATGGCACGTAAGCACCGCACCATGTGACCAGGCAGCTGGCACTGGCCTAATCAATGGCCGCCTTCTCCTTCAGGCAGCAGGACCACCTCTTCCTCCTGAGTTGAATCCACTAGATGGATTCAATGCAGTGGTCCTTGCAGCTCTATCATCTATGCAATAAAGCTCCACGTTGTCAAGTGGGCAACTCTCCTTTTGCTGGCCCGATGGAGACAGTGGGGGAAGTGTATGAGTAAGTGAGTGTGTGTGTGTGTGTGTGTGTGTGTGTGTGCGCGTGTGTCTGTGTGTGTTGAAGCAGGAAATGTGCAGCACAATGTAAAGACAGGGAGGGCCAGGAAGGAAGGAACTCCTGCTTGAAAAATGGCCTCTGAGACAAAAGCAAAAGAACTCTCCACAGTGCAAGAACCTGCATGAGGGACTTAAACGATTTTCCACTGACAGAAAGAAGGTGTAAAATACTGTAAGCAAACAGTCATCAATGAGATCAAAAGGTAGACGCTAGTTTGTTTTCCTATTATAAATACACAACTTCTAGTTGCATCAGCAGTTTGGAGGACAGGAATACACACATGCTGAACCACACACACAGGTAGAGCTGGGTATTGTTTGGACATATAATAACTTACTTTGAGAAACATTAACATGCTTTTCTTTAAAATATATTTCTCATTTAAAGACTTGTTCACCAGTTTGGAAAATTTGCTTATTTGCTCTCTTGCAGAGATTCAGATGAGAAGATCAATATTGCTGTCTGTACACCCAAAAGCTATTTACTTGGCTTTGCATAAAAATTGGAAACATGGGGGGAAAGTCTGTCTAGCAGCACCTGCTATAAAACTCACCAAGTTATAGGTTATATTTTTTATTTGTTGGATTTGTTCAAGAAATATAAACACAACAAGGTGTGTTTTGCAGTGGC
This sequence comes from Datnioides undecimradiatus, assembly GCA_008933995.1. Lineage (NCBI taxonomy): Eukaryota > Metazoa > Chordata > Actinopteri > Lobotiformes > Datnioididae > Datnioides > Datnioides undecimradiatus. The sequence continues at coordinate 3,933,018 of WARS01000010.1, forward strand.
ATACTGTACGTCTTGGTTGCTGGTGGTAATTATCACAGTGACGTCACTCAAGGATGCCGCTGTGCTCCAGCCAAAAATGGTCATAACTCCCATTAGATTATCTTTGGACAAGCAAAGACTATCTGTTTCCTTATGTGCCCAGTACCCAGACAATATTTCCAAAAAGTCTACAAAAAGCTACTCCTTTAACCAAAGAAGTCACATTTATGTAGCTGGCATGCTGTCTAAACAAAAAGCAGCATTACAGGAACTTTGCCCACAGAAAAAAACTTTGATTTGGCAACCATAGAAACAACCCTTTGAATCAAAATTACATTAACTTTCACTAGTACGCTCCTCAGCAAGCAGGACAATATTAAATATTTACGACTTGGCATAATGTAGGCATGCATGTTACTGAAAATTTCCCGATGGTAATCACATTTGCTGCATCTAGGAAATTACTAAATCTTTTCATTTTTTTGTAAAGATGAATGGATAACATATTGAAAGCCATGCAAACACAGCGGCTCCCATAGCAGAATCGCTCAATGGAGGATGGAGGATTATCCCACTCAGTGCTTTTATTGATATGAGACTCAAGGTTGATGCAAAAGGCTCTGCAGGAGAGGGCTCTGTTGTCATCAAGCTAATCCTTATCATATCATTGAAATCGAACAATTCGTCTTCAGGCTGGATAAAAGACAGATTTAGATTTAAAATGGGGTGATAAGCAGGTTTTTGCACAAAATAAACATACAGTATGACCAAACAAAGGTAGAACTCATTTACACTTATAAGCAGACGGGCCTCTTGTGTAGAGGCAGCAGCAGTGTGGAACTGAAATGCGAGTGATCCACATTATCACTTCAGGGGCCTGACGCAAGAGAGAAACTGTATTCTGATGGAGGAGGCCTGACCCAATCCAATTAAAAAGAGTCGGGGAGAAGAATATATCACCCCTCTTACAAACACGCACATATACAAAGAACAGAAAGTTGTGCCTAGCGATGTGGAATAAAGCTAATTTCAGTCACAAATAGAGGGACTTGAGGTGGGTGCAAGGGTAGAGCACAGGGGGGCAGGTGTGGAATAAGCAACAGTACAATGGGGGCAGTCAACAGCTCTGAGTAAAAGGAAGTAATTATGAAATACAAGTAAAGAGCAATCAGGGTATCAGCAGCCAGTGCAAATACACTGCTCTCTGTGGAACAGCTTATCACCAAATGTAGCCTACTTTGGAAACAAACTCATGTAAGTAACAGTAAATGGCTACTGGCGGGCTCTCAGCACTTGCCCTCAGCCTGAAAACCACTGAATCCCAACTCACCAGCATCATGTGAGCACACATGTTGAATATGCACTCGGTCTTATCTGATCTGTCACTTAAAGAAAGCTCTTTCAGTAGTTTAGTAGAATGTGTACAAGGGCCTAGTGTATATCACGTGGTGTCAGTCTCATTACACCAACATAAACAACTTTTGCTTTTGTCCTCTTTAAACCAGCACCTCCTCCACCAGCAGATCCAGACGACAGCTTTCAACATTTCTGGCTTCTGACCATTAAAATGTTGAAAAATTTGACTTTTACTGAGTAAAATACTACACAGTTAATGTTTATCCTTCAGTTCCTCTAAATTACTGTAGTATTTACTTAAAACAAAAAAGCACAATTGTTTGTTTTTGCCTTGTTATCCAGCATGGATGTGACGTGACTGCATGAACAGCCTGATGCTAGACACAAAAACACACACTGAAAGCTGATGTTTTCTCTGTTTAAACAGTTTTGTTTTTGAGTTTTTGCCAAATCAGGACGCACTGACCATCAGTATCTGCTGTTCCTGTTTCCATCGGAACACAGAGGGGAGCTGGCATGAAGTCTACAGATTAACAGACAGGATAAGGATAGGAACAAGGGGCTGTGACCTTAGGGGATCATCAGCTGTCTGTCTGGAGCACATAGACCATCTTCTCGTGACCACCTCCTTCAGGACTGCCTGCTGGTCATTTGTTACAAGCAGAAAAAGAAAACTTCTTGTTTTGGGCAACAACTCATTACAGCATGATGCGTTCCTCAGACACTGACCGTCACAACTAAATGTGTACTTTAACCCTTTAACCTGACCCAAACCTTAACATAAGTACTCCTGAATCCTTAAAACCAAGTCTTAACTAGACAAATGCAGTCGATACTTGTGGGAAACCTAATCTGGTCCCCACAGTGACACAAGTTCCCAAGTGTGTATTGAGGCCGAAGTCCCCAGAAGGATATAAAAATAAGCACAAACACACATACACATACACACACACACACACACTTCACTTGAACACCTGGGTTTCCAAGAGCCAGTAAATGATCCGTCGCAGCATCTGTTCTCTCCATTAGTCTTTTCTCCCTAACTTCCTGCAGCCATTTTCACTGCAAATATGCTATTGACTCAAAGTGACCACCGACATGTTTGTTGACCAATAACTATTCAACATAAAGCCCAGAAACCAAGAATTACCATATGCAGCTGTGTTCAAAGGACATGACAATACAGATGCAATATTTCTGGAATTCACATTCTTCTTTAGAGTGCACTACAATGCCTCAAACCACACTTATTTAATTTCAAATTCATGCAAGGGATTAAAACTGTTTTAAACATTACACTCTGTGGTTGCTTCATAGTTCAGTAGGCTTTTGTTAGGGAGAGGATGGCAACAGCTGAGGGACCACTTAATGCACTGCAAAGCTCTTCAGAATATATTAAGTTAACTTGTGGCTCAGATCTCCCTCCAGAACCAGGACATGAAAGGTTTACTCCATTGTCCCTTCTTGCGCACTCTCTCCTAAGTGCTTATCATGCAAGCAAATGGCTTTAAATGCCTCTCTATCAAACAATGAACAATGGGAGAGACTCAGCAAAGTATTTCATTTGACGCTGTCAGTAAAAAAAAAAACAGCAGAAATGCAAACACCTCATTAAAGCAACTGTTTACGTTAAGTCTTGATTTGTTCCCCTCATTGAGACGTTTCTAAGAATGACTGTCATTTTACTGGCTCGCCGCCGTCTAAGATAAACACCAGTGTCCACCGCCGCCCACTATCTCCAGCTATAATTGTTCATTATGTAAGATAGGCCTGAGACATTTCAGACAGCTTCCGCAGAAGCCCTCCTCTCACTGTAGGACTACTGTGGAAGTTCAGTGCATGCAGTATAAAAGGGGGAGCTGTAATCCTCGGAAAGTCAAATTCAGACCTTCTAATACTGACACCTTCAAGATGCAATCTGCATATTTTCCCACGACAGGTTACGTACGGCCACACAATGGGCTCTGTCCTGAGACAAATTGCTCTAATCATCTTTGTTATTTTCCACTACCTTAAGAGTCAAGTATGTGTGAGGTGCATTGTGTTTGGGTCCCACGGATCAGCAGCAACAATCTCTGCTCTACTGTTCAACTTTGGCTACCGACCGGAGCCTCATTGTTCCCCTGCAATTCCTAACCTCAGAGGAATTCCTCCTCCAGGAAATATGGTTTACAAGAGAAGGCACCAAGCCCAGCCACTTGCAGAGACCACCCCAACCCCCCTCCACCGCCACTACCCTTCACCCTCCTGGCACTATGTACTGCACGATCCACACTACTCTTTTGCCTTTCACCCCTCTGGCAATATCCTGCCTGCGCCTCTCCTTGCTGGTACTCGGAGTCCCCTGGATTATCCCACCAGGGTGTCACACGGGGGGGGTTCTCCATGCTGACCTCTACACACACAGAAACTTGTGTGGTTTGTAACTGGTAGTAGAGGAAGCAGGGTAGGCGGGGGAGTGGCTTTGTGTGCGATCAGATGAAAGTCTTCAATATGACCCCTCTCCCCAGTAGGGCTGTCTTTGATCATCCTGAATATCTTCCACGATGCTCACCAGGACCTCCCAGATGATAAGACAGTAGATTATAGTGACTCTTTGTACTTTTTACTCTCACTGTCCATCAACTAAAACACGCAGTTAAACCAACAATAGCCATCTTTCACTGTCACACTTCAATCTGACATATCCATCCTGACATCCCTGGGACCAGAACAGAGTTTGCCTTGTAAAGATCAGTCACCTCTGAAATGAATCCCAGTCCCAGTACCACAGGGGAGATGACGGCAGGGGGGGCTGCATTCCCTTACCCACCACCAGGACAGAGGACACATTCCCTCATGTAATCACCTCCTCCAATTCTCCAGTGATGCCACTTCTAAGAAAAGGCCAGATAGGTCTCCATCCCCTCCCTGGTCCCTCTGTCCTCCATTGGAAACATCTGGGCAGTGGGAGGGAGGGTCAGGCTGCACACATTCATAGATCTGGTCTGGGTAATAGCACTTTTAATGACACACAACAACACAGTGGCCCTTCGACCCGACTTCCCTGCAAAGTTCCTGTTGCGCTGAAAAGCTGAATTTGCCGAGAAAATACAGTGGAAGCGATCCAAATGCACAGAGCAGTTCACATCCTATCATATCAGTGTGTTGACTGCAAAGTATTTCACTTTTAACAACAGCTACAGCATCATATGCAACATATTACTTGTTTAGTAACTTTTAACAGTGACAACTTAAAGGTTTGCTGGTTTAAGTCAGAGGGAATTGCCATTCCCACCTAAGGTTAGGTGTTATTTTATGTAATGCCATTAATTTGACAGCACATCAGTCCTGTGTTGCAGCAACCAAACGCTACACTCAGTGTGTTGCCAGCTGAGCGCCAGCACCAGCGGTTCTCATCTGGGTCCACCTGTACAGTCCTTGGCAAGATTCCCCACTTCTGGATTTGATCAGAAGTTGGCAAAGGACACAGTAAAATGAAACTCTCCCAGTACTTTCTATGCTGTGTGGGAAGTGGGGTAATCATATGGATGGGATAGTAATGCTGTACAGCACGAGTTGCAGCCTAGAGTGTGACAAAGATCAGTAAGATGAAATCCAGATGTCTCTACAGAGGTTTCCCTAAGCAATCTCTCCTTCTGATTAATATTTTCAAACAACCTGGACTGAGACACTCCGACTCCAAGGTGTAAACCCCAGTCAACTCTGCATTAATAGAAAAATGATGTGAGAATATGAAAACACTTGCTTGTGCACTAATTTGTGGTTTACCTGCATTTTTAATATTCAATGATCCTGTGCACCAGGTGACTTAAAATTGGTTAATATCAGTTGTTGCAAGACAAACCACCAGAAGCCTCAAACAGCCCTGAGAGGAGGATTAAGCCGTGCCATGCCTCTTTATGCCTGCTTTCTCAATTTCACACTTGCAATCTGAAACGTTAATGTCTCCATCAAAGGGATGTGTTCAGGGGGTATTACAGGGTAACACAAAAACGTTGATTCTTCTATCTTGCCCACCTTAAAAGCAACAGTGGCACACAGGGGGAGTTTGCTGTGCAGGTTATTAACATGTAAGACTGATTGGACGAGTCTTGGCTCTGGAGCCTGATGCACCATGCATACTAAACAGACTGGCTGTTTTTGTTTGTTTGTTTGTTTGTTTGCTTTGGGGTCTTGTTTCCTGAGTAAAATGTGCACTTTTGAGGCGTCACTGGGTTCAAATTGATCTCAAAACTCACCGAGAGAAACTCTAGCGTCCCAACATAATCCCGTTCAGTCTTTAAAAGTTCATTTAGGACGCACACTCGTAGCCGGAGCTGTTTCTCCAAATCCTTCCCGCTTTCAGCTCTGTGCTCACTTCTGCTCTCCTCAGTCATTGTGAGTGAATGGACGCGAACCTGATCTTCCTTCGGCAAAGTTTCACATCACAAAACAGCTTTTCAGTTGCGTGAAGTTTGCAGCATGGTCAAAAACTGAAGGGGTAACCGGTCTCTGCGCTGGAAATCCACGAAAAGTAGAATAAACAATGTTGGAATACCGGATGAAAACGCATAAAAAGTTTTTTTTTCTAAAAATGAATTTAAAAAACAAAGATGGAAATTAAACACAACGGCGTGAGGCAGGTTCCCACTGAGCGTCACGGAGGAGTAGACAACCACTGGACCAGTTTGAAAGTTGAGTCCATGTGACTCTTTAAAGTCTTCATCCTAATCCAGCCTCCCCGCAGCCTTTAATGAGGAGCAGGACCAGCGTCAGGTTAACCACAGCACACGCTGCGACTTCCGGATTTGCCTTTCAGAGTAAAGCCTAAGCAACATGTTTTTGAAAAGAACCCTATTAAGATATTAAACCGAAATGTTTCTTTATCATACACAAGACCTATAATCGATTAAATCGGTACTGAGAAATGTTAAAAAACGATATACAAGATTTTTAATATGGTTATTTTGGGACGCCGTAATTCTTTTAATTTGAAGGAACAAATACTACAGTTCATGCATTAACGTGTTTGTCTTCATTTAGCTTGACACTCCTGAATCCTGGATTTGACATGGAAATGTTCACAAATCTGATGTCCTGTAACCATACATACCGGACACAATAGATCATAAACTTGACAATATAGTCACATTGATTTTTGTTGAGGTATAATAAAGATAAAAATACTAAAAGAAGCAGAGCAGCACAGCCTACAGTTTTACTTTTACATTTTCACTTAATTTCTTCCCACTAAAATTTATGGAGTGAAACCACTGCAACTCTTGTCAGGGAGCATCAGTGCTGCCAAGACTAAACTGAGACCAGAGTGAGCATCACTGCAGAAGTTAACCATGCAGGAGAATTATGTTGTATTACTTTAATTACTTTAATTGCTTTCTTTCTCTTTGCAGTAAAGCACAGTAGTTGGTTAATGAAGCAGCCATAAAACCTCACTTTGTCATTAAGTTGCAAATTAGCTCATCACCAATATCTTTGTATAGGTGCAAACTTTCCAGTACCATCAGCTCTTTAGATGAGCTGAGATACAGCACCAGCACAAATATCCTCATGCTTTTCAACCGTGATCATCATTGAAAGAAGGCATGCAGCAAACATGCATATTCACACAGGTGTAAATGTGATTGCATTTGCAATATACATGTGTGAATGTGTGCATAAAAACACACACAGATATAATATGTGAGTGTGAAGAATAGAGATGGATCTGCACTGTATGAGACCTAAAAGTCCTTCCGCTTTCATAACAACCACCTCTGGACAGACTGTCACCTCACTTTCCATGCTGGTTGAGCTCGTACACAGATTCAAAAACGCTTTACAGTTGGGAGAAATAAGATTTGTGGACTGTGAGGGTCTGGGACTCTGCACCAGGGCTTAAATATGAGGTGCCTCAAGGAACCACATGATTCATAAGAGATGGTTGAAACACACTCAGCCCTTTTTCTTCCACAGTATTATTGCAATGGCGCCATATTCTTCATGAAGACTAAAACACTCACTAAATGTGTTGTTTCTATTTGACAGGCACAATTCATAACGACAGATGCTTATGCTAATTAAGTGTAATTGATACAGTTTGGCCTTTCTAACAAATGAATCGAACAATACAAACTGAGCAGATGCTCTTGCACCACAACTCATCTTAATAAGTTGGTAATACATGAATCCTTGTACACTGTCTACACTTCTAATACTGCAGTTAATGTTTGTCTGGAATTTGGGTACAAATATCTATGAGAAAAATGCATAGAAATAAAGTATAAAAGAATGGACAGGCAGACATTAAAACACACACACACAAACAATGACATACAACTAGTGATCAGTCACAGTGTGTTTAATTAGGAAAGATTTTCTTCTCTTGGGAAGTCAAATCATTGCTCAACCTCCCTCCTTGCTTCCTGCTAACTCTGCAGTGCAGGATTGGCCACTTGAGAAGCAGGTTAAGTGTTTATACATTGAATTGGACCCAGTCAGAGTCATATTTTGTCCCTGGGTAAATAGCTGCACAATCAACAACTTAAACCAGCTTCAATTTTACCAGCTTGAAAGTCTTTCGGGGGGATTTTAGGGAGAGCCATTTGCAGCCTACAATAGTAATTTAAGGATTAACATCCCAGCAAGCAGGGGTTCACTTAACTCCATTCTGCAGCAAATTCATACACTTTGCTCAGCTACATTTTTTTATGTGTCTCAGCATATTCTGCCCGTTACAGCACATTCAACTAAAGAGAAAAGGAATTTAACTGATGACTACAGCCCTAATTTATCAGCACCAGAGGGAGTCATTATATTATAGAGCTATTTTATGTCTATTTTACAGGTTAGTGTCAGTTTTGTGAGGTGGGATGAGGACATGGCTCTAAAACTAGAGTAAACCTTGACGTGCAGTATACTCTGGTGGTTAAATGCTGCACTGCATGCTTAGGGTGTACTTTGTAATCATGAAGCCACTGGATTAGCTGTACTATTTCTATGCTGCCACCAGAGAGCACTGTTGTTTTTGACTAAACCCCACTATTACTTGAAAGGGTTTTTTTTTTGTCAAACAGGGCCGAGGATTAGGCCTCATAATGGGTCTGTTTATTAACAAAGTCCTTCAACCTCTGGATGGGCCTGGATCCCAGTCAGACACTACATGTACTAAATTTGGGTTCTGGTCTGAAAAAAGTAGAGAAACCTTGACGACATTTGCGGTACACCAACTTAATTATTGGTTTATATGAGCCATTCCAGTGCAGGTAAATTTCCAGACCCTCACATTTTATGGCCCATGACTTTGGTCTGTGGAATTAACTTCTATTATTTGTGGTTTAGTGCTGTCGGTGCCTTGCTGAGGGCTGCCAGGAAGTGTTCTGTTCTTCCTGCTGGAAAAGGAGCGTCAGGCTGATACGAGCTGCCTTTTTTCTGATCAAACAAAAATCGTGATAGCAGTCTTAATTTAAACTGATATAAACATGTTAACCCTTTATTCCACCCATATGCCTATCACTGAATCAGTTTATGGAAACCCAAACCAACATTCCTGCATTGCATATCTGCAGTACTATCAATCAAACATGTATTATCCTTTTTAAGATTTATTCCATCAGTCAGTTGGAGAAAAACACAGAGGGAGATTCTTTTTTGTTGACTCAGGCAGAGATGGATTTTGAAATAAGGTTTATTACTATGAGTTTTATTACTGTCTGTACTGGGGCCAAGCTGTAGGAACCGATATAGTCTTCATACTTTTTAATCAGATAAAACCTTTTAATCAGACAGATCTTTAATGGCTGCAGAACATATAGGAGTAGAAAAAAGGAAAAAAAAAAGATGCTTGCCAAAAAAAGATGTAATTTAATGAACGAAATTCAGGCTTCAGTTTGTACATTTATGTTACAAAAAGGGCATTCATACTCGACTGTAGTAACAATCTCTGCTTTGTGGTTCATTTGCATTAGCTTATATTGCAGTGGTGCGCAACAGGTGGTCAAGATAAGTGATTTAATAAAGTCCAGGCATGATGCTAAAGGAAAGCTGTGTATATATTACTCTTTCAGGTTTGTGGCTCTTTCTGCCAAGTTTCTATTACCCCAGTGAATGATGTTGTCTGTGTTTTCTGCGTATGTATATGTTTATAATACTGAGAAGCTGTGGTCAAAATAGCAAAGCATCTCGATAATTAGAAATGACCAGTCAGCACCCCGTAGAAAAGGCACAAAGTTTAATTAATGGTAAAATGTCAATGATTTCCTGCAAGGAAATAGTGTAAGGCATGTCAAGGCAGTTTCGTTTGCATTGCACATTTCAACATTCTTGTTGATTAATTAAAAGTGGTTTACATAAAACATAAAAGATATTCAGATTTTTTTTTTAAAAAATCAAAGAAAATAAAAAAATGTAATATAAAACAAATATGAGCTAAAATAGAATAAGACAGGAGAATAAACAGTACTGAGCAGTGTAAGATATTCATCAAAAGCCCCAGTTTTGATTTAATAAAAGGCAGAGGCAAACAAAAAAGTCTTCTGCCTTGATTTAAAAGAAACGAGCATCACCGCAGACCTGCAGTTTTCTGGCAGTTTGCTCCAGATATGCGGACCATAAAAACTGAATGCTGCCTCTCCATGTTTAGTTTTGACTCTGGAAACAGTAAGCAGACCTGCTCCAGGTCTGGATTATTCACAACATAGCTGCAGATCAGAAACTTTGTAGTTTGGTCTTAAACCATAAAACATATGATTAAACAACAGCAGTAGTTTTTTGTATGATCAGCTTTTTAGAGAAATCTGATAAGACACCATTACTGCAGCTGGGGTGAGATAAACAGAAACACAAGTTTTCCCACAAACTTTCAAATTCCTTCCTGTTGTTCTTATCCAAGCACTAGTGAGAGAATATAGATGTTGATCAGCAGACACCCCAAAACTGAGCCTTGGCGAATTCCATATGTCATTTTTGTCCTCTTTAGATGTATGATGTACCAATACACATAAAGTCATCCCTGTTCTAGTAGCATTCAAACCAGCTCAGCAACGTTCCCGTTGGTTTAGTAATGTAAATAATATGTTGTGGTTAAATATAGCACTGCGATCCAATAATACTAGGACTGAAATACTGTCTGTCTTTAAGTCATCGAAGACAAGAGCAGTGTCAGTGCTGTGGTGCGGTCGAAATCCTAACTGGAATGCATCAAAACAGTTGTTTGATGCCAAAGAAGTGCAAAGAACAGCTTTTTCAGTGATTGTACCTCAAAACAGGGTGTTTAATACAGGCCTGTAATTGCTCATTTGTGAGGTGTATAGATTGCGTGCCACTTAAGAGTGGCTTGATGATGGCAGTTTTCAGGGCCTGTAGGAAAAAACCTGAGAGAAGAGATGTTTTGAAACGTTTCTGAAGAAGCCTGGCAGAATATCAAAGCAGCAGGCGAAGAATGTCAGATGTTATAATGGCCTCCAAGTTTTTCTAGTTGATCAGATGAAACTGTGTCATGATATCTGAATTGATTTTAAGTGGACAGAGGGACATCTCATGTCCTGTGCATGGTATGGAGGCACTGACTGCTTGTTAAACTATTGTTTTATTTCATCAGTGAAGAAGCAGGAGCACTCATTCATGCAGGCCCTGACAGATAGAAGTTCAGTGCCTAGTTGGGTCTTTCAGCCTGTTGACAGTAGCCAACGGGATGAGTGAATTATTATTGTTTTTGGCATTGATGTCAAAGAAGAGGGATCACCAAATCCACAATTTCATAATGTCAAAATGTCTAAACTTCAGTGATGTGGCATCTCTATGCAATGTGGATCATTTTTTTTTGTCTTGGACTTTGATTAAATATTATACTTTCTCTCTATGAAATCCACTAAAAGAAATAACTTTGGAGGAGAGGTAACTGGTGTTTGGAATAAATTCAGTTAAGTCTGTGTTCATCTGTAGTTGGCCACATGAAACACTGTTTAAGATTTTTCATATACTTTTATAGGCATATTATAGTTTAGTATTCGGCAAATTCAATTACAAGGCCTCCCCAGTGAGCACTAAATGTGAGTTACACACTGACGGCTTTGTAACTTGGTTTTGGTCTTGTCCAGTGATTAAATTTCTTTGGGAGGATATTTGTGCAAATTCATTTTATTTTCCGACCCTCCATAAATGTTCACCCACTCAATATTTATATGGGGACACTGGAACAACAGAGTGTGAATCTGAGTTTAAACCTTTTGAGAAACTTTTCTTGTAGTTAAATCTGAAAGGTTGCATGACGTGTTTACAACTACTTCATTTTATTCAGATGTTCCCTCTTTTTCCTTGTGAATCAGTTGTGATCTGCTTTACCTTTTCATTCCTCTAAAAATAATTTAAGTAAAACTTATTTAACAGGTTCTTTTTTTCATGTTGAATAATATAAACCGACTTGATGGTTGGGGCAACAGTTAATGAAAGTGTCGCGCTTCAGAAAACCTCTTTAACTTTATTGACTCTTCTCTTGTTCCTTAACCACTGCTCTCTGCTGCCAAGGCCCCCTGTTATTCATTTTGCTTCTCAGTCCCAACTCCACTGATTTCTATTACTGTAAGCAAGTCTTTGTGCTTTGTAATCAAACAGATGGAAGTCTGTGTGCTGCAGATGTTTGAGCAAAGCTTAGTATAACCCATGTTTCATCTATGATCTCACGATGATGGATGATTGCAAACTTAGGTTTTTGTCATTGAGTTGAAGTTCTCCTAAATTCTTCATTCATTTTGAGAGTGACACATTTTTTTGGCTGCCAAATGGCCCACTTTGTGCTGCCTCCCAGACTGTGCACCATCTTTAACCCCCTCTTCTCCTTTTCTTTTTACTTCTCCCCTTGGGGTCAAAAGGTCATAGATGTGCACTCACAGCCCGGCTCAGGGTCAGCTGGGATCTCTCAGATCCTGCAGAGGCCCTTGAGACATCACAAAGAGCTGCAGTTAGCTCCACACTTTGACTAGGACTCCCCCACCCTCGTCCTCACCACCACCACAACCAGTGCAAGCCCCACTCTCAGACTGCATGCTTATCAAAGAGCTCATTCACGGCCCTCAGCACAGTTTGAGACTCAGAGAGGAACATGGTGATTTACTGGACCTAGGTGCTACTCTGAGATTGCATGGCGCTAGACTTAACTCTAAGAAAGATGCTTGGTTCTTCACCTACCCGCAGACCACAGCCTAAAGCAGTGCCACACGCCCAGGTCTGCGTTCCTGTGTGTTTAAAACAACACGGAGACCACCACACTGGCTCCCAGTGGTGCAGTCAACCTACGTCTCCGTGCCCAACACGTCATGCTTCAATGACCAGCCGACGTAACAGCATTTGCATTGCGTTTTCACTTTCCCTGCAAATCCCTGAACATGATATACAGGGAAGGCATGGCAGGCGTTTTATGAATATGTCTCTGTGTGCAGCTGTCGCGGTATTCAAAAACACTTCAGCTACTGGGTTTATGTTATTTCTAAAACCTCTCTTTAAAACTTGGTACTGATTACATTTTTCCGTGAGGAGGGTGACTTTTATGGCATTGACAGTAATGACAGCATGTGCAGATCAAGTCTCTTCACAGACATTCAATAAATGCATAACAGGTATCACTTTACCCCTTACCTTCAGTTGATATTGGCTGAACTTCCTCATTGTTTGGGGGTCCCAGAGACCATATAGCTGTACATGTAAAATGTATTTTGATAATAATTGTAAAGTGAACCAGTGTTTTCCTCTGGTTTTCCTTTTTTCTGAACTTATTTAATTTTTTGGAAAAGTAAGACGTAATTCCTCTCATGGGCCTGCACATTTGATGAAGGTGCAAAAAGTTCGTGTTTAATTTGTTATACGGACATTGTATGAACAGAATTATTTATTTTATTTGCCAAAAGGCGTTCACAGACAGAAATGTGCAGCATGTTATTTTACATTGGGACATTGGGTACTTTTGTTTGGGGGACTGGGTTGTAGCTGTGGATCTTAAACTGAGCAGTGCTGAATATGAAGTTCTTTCAGAGCTATTCAAAGTACATGAAAACCCAGTGTGTTTAACTTGCATATTAAAGCTCAGACCATCCTGAAATAATGGTTCATTGTCTGAACAACTCTTCTTACAGTTTAGGAAGAGGCACGAAGTATAAATGTAATAAACAGTATCAAGCCTGTTTGAATGTTTTTGGTGGACTCATCATTTTGAACCTCTGTCATTAATTTGGACTGTATATAGCAGGATAACGAGGGTAGTCCATTGTCATGGCAGCAAGTCTTTAAAGTATTGAAAAAATGACACTGAAGACTTACAGTTGATTTGTGTAGTCTACTAGTATCAACTGTGACGTCTTCAATCACACCAAGCACACAAAGAGCATTTTATTCTACAGCCATTGTGGCTAATAGTCTCAAGTTTGTATCATCACTAAATCCATCAAAGCTTTCTGAGGTTAAAATTAAAACCAGGGGAAGATGAGGCCACTGCTTCCTAAATCCCATTCTCAAGTCATCATTGTTTTGCTTATTTGAGCACCTGTGCTCTGTAAATATTACCATCTGAACAGTATAATTAAGAGCCTATTTCCACTTATCTGCATCTCTTATGCATTTAAATGGGTGTTGTCAGAAACAGGATTCCTGTCTGCTGTGATGTCTGTGCCTGCTTGGAGGGGGGAGAGGGGTGGTTAGAGGAAGCAAAGAGTGTTTTGGGGTCTGCTGTACAGTAATTGCGTGTAAAACAGGTGGCACACTGTTGACACTGGAGAGAAGCATGTGAAAAATGTGCTGCCGCTGTGCAATCACAAAAGGAAAAAGGCTGGCAGTTGACTTAGACATTTAATCACCGTGTTGGGTGATAAGTAGAGGATCAAACACAGGCACGACAAGCCTAGAATAACAGGGAGAGCCACCTAAAGCTCCACAGAGGGATTCCTGGTGGAGCCGGGCCAAGACACTGACAGAACTGGTAGCTGGTTATCACACTGGCTCTGGGATATAGAGGTAAAAGCGAACAGGAAGCTGAGGATTCAGCAGCTCAGTGGGCTGTTAAAGTGTGAATGAACAGTACTCTCTTACTGTTTTCTGGATTCATTATGTTCCTCCTCTCCTCTCGGACATATGTTTGTGTGGCACTGGTCAACTTAGGTCTACACCGAAAGGCTGACCACATGAAGGCACTATGATAGGATGCTGACAGCGATGTCTTCCATCTGATTGTCAGCTTACGACAAAAATCCACCAGAAAAACATCAGCAGTGTGTAGGTGACAGCTACTTTTAGCCTAAACTGAATGTGCATCCTCCAGACAAGAAAAGAGCTGAGTGTCTATTTCACAGCCTGAGCTGAGCGCATTAGAAGAATAAGCCTGTTGTTCTGAAGTGATAAAGATGAGTTACTTGATACGGTTCACGTCTCCACAGAGAACATGATGCATCCCTGTAAATGCAAAGAAACATATTTTCCATTTTAAATATCACGTTTTGTGGATCTTAAAACGTGTGTTCACGGGTCACTATAGATTATCCCCTGAGCACACAGTGCGCACCAGTGATCTGGGATCCAGTTACCAACTTCGCCGACACCGGGCCACGTGACTCAAGTCCTCCTCATTTTAAAAAGAGCTGCTACCCTGCAATTCCTTCCAGAGCTTCAAAGAGGTGGTAAATGCTCTCCCTGTGCCAGATGACCGACTTTCGCACCTTTTGCACCTTCTGTGTCGGTGGGACAACTACGGGAGAGTGGAGCGCGACAAAAAAGTGACTTTGCCAATCTGCTGATGGTGCGCTGGACTGACTCCTTTGAGTTTCAATCACATTTCTTCGCTGATAAGTCGGCGTGCATCCTGCGAACGAGCCTCTTATTCTGTCTTTGATCTGCTGGCCAAGGATGGACCACAGGAGCGCATTTCGCGCCTCCGTTTTACTGGCTTGTGTGATAATCTGCAGTAACGTGCTATGTCCCGTCGCTGCCTATCTCTACAACAACCGCTACGCAGGGTGAGTAAAGACCCCCTTTCATTTCTGGGGCTCACGAGAGCCTCGGATAGCTCCTGCCCCCTCATTCTGCAGGAAAAGCGCCCAACAAAAGTGTTCTCCACTCCAAGAGACCGGTTTTATCTTATAGAGAATGAACAAAGAGGGTCTGTATGTATCCCATCATCGTTTGGGAACATATCTCCTGTCTGAGACATAATATAATGTTTTTAGTTTTCCCTAGACATCCTGTTGTCTGATGGCATTTTGGATAAGACTGTATCTGTTATGGTGTGCGGTGCTGCAGAGAGGCACTCATATTGCTCATGATAGGCACAGATGACACTGGGGATGCTTGCAGCAACAGTGGCCTGTCAAACTGCTGCAAGTATTCATTTCAAAAATTATAGCTGTAAGATGGCAGCAACTCCCAGCTCTCTTCGCATAGCCATGTGTTCCTATAATCACAAGACAGAACAAATTTGCCACAACAGTGTTTTGTGTTTTTGGTTTTTTTTTTAATCAAAAGCCCTGGCACACCAGTCTGTCTGCATGTTTATGAGGCTGAAGGGACCTCGCCACCTGGACACTAAAACTACACACCACTCAGGATTTGACCTTGAAAGTGGCATTTAGAAAGCAATAGGACAAATAGACAGTGTCCACAGTCTCCAATGGGACCATCTGGAGCTGAACACATACAGTAATTTGAGTAAACATATAGAAAGCATGACTGGGGCATGTGAGGGTTTATGGTCTGTTTTTCAAAAGAGCTTTTGGTGTAATTTAGCAGAGGCAGAGGGAGACCACCTCTGCTGGAAACCCCCTCCTCGTCTGTCTCAAAAAACATATATTTTGGATATACTCCAGAAATTGTAGCTCACACCAAAGCCCTAATATGAAGTGCTGTGGGGGAGGTGGGGGTGGAGGGAGGTGTACTTCAGAAATCAGGGATCTGGTGGGTGTTGTTCTACTCAACCCCACAATGAGCCTTTAGTCTAAAGAAGAAAACATGTAATCTCCTTCCTTAACAGAGTGCTATTGGACACCAAGGTCTGGTGTCTGGAAAATGGGGAAATTATGATTTTTCCATATTACATTATCAAGACATGACTGAAATCAATGGCTTGGTTTAAGGGCCTGATCTTAAAAAGCAAATTGCTTCCATGCCAGCGGGAATACTGCTGTGGGAATCAACAGACTTTAGGAAAAAAGTTAAGGACAGCTTTAGCTCAGAAAGCCCTGCAGCTGGTAGATGCAGAGCAAAAGGCCTTTGCCAGGCCAACACTGTAACAGAAACAGTCTGTCATCTTTGAGGATCGCTAAAAGATGAAGAAAAGGTCCAATTTGGACTCTGGGGTGCCACTTATTTTCTCAGAGACTGTGGTGCTGTATGCACCGGTGAAAACAAAAAAAACACAAGTCCTACTAATTTGGTATGGAAGCATATTTGTCTGATGTTTCAGACAAAGAAGATGCACTATTATAATACTGCAAGCTTGTTTTTGAAGTTTGAAATCTGTCAGAGTCAGTGTCTTAGTTTTAATGAGTTTCCTCATTTTCTGTCATAAACAGTATTTTTACGTCCAAAAACTACCCACTAACTGTTCACTTTGAAGTCCATCTTCTATCGCTGCCGTCACCATGGAAACAGGCTTTTTTGGCAGAATGTTATGGTCACTGAAATGGGGTGGCTGCTCACGTGGGATACCCCCCAACCCTTTTGTTCCTCAAACCTCAGAGTGGCCGACTGCCACTTTTGTTCAGGGGGGCCCAACTTCCTGTATGACACATTGTAAAAAGCTCTTTGAAATCAGTTACTGAAACGTTAGCGAGGGAGGCATTGGGAGAGGAGACGAAAAGAAACACATTATAATAAAAAAAAACACATGAAAGTGGACATGTTATACAACCTGGCATGCGGACAGGTAACTCAGCAGTGACAGAGAGTCTATAATTAAGAGACAGTAAGGAATTATTGGCCGCATGTTAGCTTTAAGGTCAACCCCAGGAACTGAAAGCACCACTAATATTCACTGTGAGGATAAAGAGTATCTTTGTTTTGTACCACGGCGATGTAAAAGATGTGGTTTGCAGATTGAGTGAGAAAGGCTCTCAAGCTTCTCTATCTGCTTACAGTTTTCTCTCAATCATCTGCCAACATGTGAAGACTAATGTGACTGCATACTGATTTCATATTGAATCATAAGTGATTTAGCTGATGTTTTCAATGACAATTTAATATCTTTTCTTCTGCCAACATTTGACATTTTTATGATTCTTGATGAACAAAACTGAATTAGGTACTCAAAATCGGCCAAAGCAGCATTGTTTTTTTCAAAAAATTTAAATAAACCAAATAAACCTGTAGCCTTTTGCAACTAAGAGCTGATGCTTCATAGTTAGTTATTTGTTTACATGAAAAATGTTTGCTTTTCACATCTATTTGCAGCATGTAACAGAATGGGATCGATTCAGTTACAGTATGAAAATGTGAAACAGCTGCTGCTGCTACTGTATCTGCTGAAGAATAGTTGCAGGTGCTACCTGCAGAACTGGAAATGATGAAATGTAATCCTATAATGATGCCTCACAGAGATTGTTTAACTGAGGTTTTGACCCTGTCTTCTATAGGAGGGATGAACCACCCTACAAAAGAGGAACCACCCATTCCACCATTAAACATCTGCTATTATGAGTGTCACCCTCAATCAGCACAAAAGGAGGTTGCATTACCTGTGACTTCATGGTCTCTAATGTGAAATGAAAATGGATCTGAGGCAGGCTGCAGTAGTGCAGTTTCAGTGCTGTAAGAACCTTTTGGGGCACTTTGGTCCCCAGTTGTAAGCTGACTCTTTACAAGAGCTCTTTTGTTTTTTGCAGTGATCAAGTCTTCAGGATAACTCCAAGTAATGATGAGGAGGTCCAGGTGCTCAAGAATATTCTAGGACATATGAAGGTTGGTGTGTATTTATTTTATTCCATTAACTGATTTTTTCATTTTTAATTTATTGTTATTTACTGTTGTTTCTTTCCATTTTTAAATGTAAATAATATCTGCTATTATTCTGCTCACACCATCCTGGAATCCCCTAGTGGTCTTTCAGCGATACACGAACAGTAGTGTAAGACAGAGTGAGGCGTGACGCTGGTGGTAAAGAGGAGGTGATGTGACAGAGAGCTGGGGACAGAGATAGGCAAAACAGAGAGGCACGGAGCAGCTGAGTGTGGTCATCTGTCACAGTCAGGACAAGTTCCCTGTCTGAGCGACTGAGATACGGTTGATGGGATGCTCTGTATTTGTTTCAGTGAGGAACCCCAAGAGAAGAGCGGGAGAAATACAAAACTTTTCTACATAGTAACAGTGAATGTTTGGAAAAATATATGAACATGTGTTTCAAAGAAATTAGGAGGGGAAACCCTGCAGGACACAAAGGCCTCGCCTCCTTTCCTAAAATCATTTGGGAGTAATTACCCATCAGCCTCAGGAGCATGGATGACCTTCCTTTGCATATTGTTTTAGTTTGCAAATACACGGCAGAGATTGTTTGTAAAGCATAAAAAGCATGATGCAATTATAGACATTCTTGTTTGGCAAATAGTCAACGAAATGCTTTGAATAATTGACCTAAGTCTAACTAAAAATCTCTTTTTTCCAGTATTATTATTCATCTGCAGATGAACAGTGCATTTAGAAAAGCATATTTCTGAATATTAGTGTGATGTCTGGGATATTTTTCCAGTAACAACCAAAGATGAATTGATTAATTGATTAGTTCTGTATTAGTAAATCAGTTTGTGTGTTAGTGTATGGAGGACAGTCCGATCATACATTTGATCTTGGAAAATATTTAAAAAACAACAATAATTCAGTGATTTTAACAGTTAATTCCTTCACTTCACTTCAGACAGACATAATAATTTAATAACTGATATATTTTAACATACTTGCTTGAGTTATTCATTTGTAGTGTAGTGGTATTAGTTCAGTCTCTAATTATCTAGGGAAAGCTGGTCAACAAAAACATTTCAAATCACTGAGGAAATGAGATCATGACCTATTTTTTTAGAATTTGGGGATTTTAGCAACTTCTTAATTAAGTATTTTTAGACTTAATATATGGAATAAATGTGTACACTTTTGTAAACCATATTAACTACATATGTTGGATTTGACTATGTGGTGAGTTTGTGCCCGACCCAATTTTTTTTTTATCTCAATGGGATGTCCCAGTAAAATAAAGGTAAAATAAAAAATAGGATAAAATTGATAAAATAGGTGAAGAATTCAGTTTGATTCTCCACAAAATGTTGATATTATGGGAAGGAAAACAGAATTTAGATCTAATGTTGATCTGCTTTGTGTGTTTTTTAGAGCTTTCAACTGCATTTTGTCTTTATTACCATCTCATGTTTTGCTCTATGAGTCTCTTTCCTAGAGCATTTCCTAGGAAGAACTTCTTTAAGGAATCTGTCACGAGTTAAAGGGAAAACAGAGACAAACTTTGTTAACATTGTTTTAGCTATTGTTGCTGAGTTTTTATATAGCTGTTTATTTTCAGAGCAAAAGACCAAATAACTGAACAACTAATTGACTAAAACAGAACTATTAAAAATCCAATTAAGACATGTTAGAGACGTTACAGCCGTGTGGCAGTGTGGTCCATCTCTCCACTTTGGTTTGGTCCACTTGGATTGTACTTGTGCAGCCAGCGGCCTCATCGACATATATGAAAGGCATGTGTTTGGGTTCAGGTCAGGCTCTTGTTTAGTGATCCAGAACCAATACAGCTCTGAGCAGGGAAAGAACAGAAGAGGACGAAAGAGGATTCAGTAAATGTTTATGATTTGCGGTGAGGGATAACAGGGCAGAGCCAGGCCGCTGGTCAGGACCTGGCCGTAGTTTTATGTATGTAAGGTCAGTGGACACAGAGCTCCGAGGCCAACCGAGGCAATGGCAGCCACTGTTTGGACAGCTGTGGATATGTGTTTTCAGTAGCTTAGCCACACTGCCATGCCTCCAGTGCCAGAGTCAAACTTTTTAGCCTCAGGCTGGGCAAGAGGTCAAATAATAAACAACCACTGTACACTACAGAATGCAAGAGAATCAAGGACCAGATCCAACATCATAAATAAAGTCATAATCCAATCCATTTTTCCTTTTCCTTTGGCTGTGCTCTACATTTAACTCACCTGTGAAAGATTTCACCTTTGCTGTTCCAAATACCTGGTTGAGTATCAGTCATTCCCAAGAAAAACTCTTCAGCCGACAAGAATCAATGTGCTCTGTATTCCTAGAAGAAGCAACAACAGTTCAGGTAAACAGAAGCAGCCTAAATGGTAGAAAACATGAAGTGTGAAAACCATGATCTGCGTTATACAAGTGTAAAGTCAACCTCACAGTCCTGTGTGGACTAACAGGTTGACTGGCAGGTGAACTCTGGGCAACATAGAAAAGAAAGAAACAGCTCCTGAATGCACCCAGTAGAGCAAATACCTTCACCAGAGTTATGCTTTGTCAAGATAAGATATTTCTACAGGTTGAATTATAACAAAAAGTTAATAATTACTTTTGTGCATCTTTTTCCAGCTCCTGGAGAACATTTTTATGACTGTGCGGACATGAGATATTGCATCTAAAATCCAGCAACTTGTACTATGTTTAGACCTGGTGGCCTTTGCGACTCACCCTTCTACCTATGTACCACATTTTGGAAAACAAAGCTTAGTAGTTCTGTGTAAATTAGGACCCCAAGTAACTTCATGAATTCATTATTTGGCCTATAAAATTGTTTATTATTACATGAGAGAAAAAGAAGCAGATCGTCACACTAAAGAAGCTGATATCAGGTCTTTCAGCTTAGTTTTTGTGCTTGACAAGTGACCCAGAATTTTTTTTTTCTGTTTATTAACTGATTGATTAATTGACACATTAGAAATAAAATAATTAGATAAATCTCCAGGCTCTCTGAAGGTAGCAGTGACACAAAGTTAGTGACTGTCTCCTTCCTGCGTCAGAGAATTTCTCTTTGAGATATTCCAGGCATTAAATCTGTGAAACAGATGTACTAAATATTTCAGTTTAATCAGCACTGCTGCTGTCATTGAATTTAATGAATTGTTCCATTATTTACTGCCTGTGAGGGAGTATTTGCTTTTGTCTCTTGGTGACATCACCATGACTCTCTGTCTGTCCTGCTGTTGGATGGAAGACAGTCTGTTTGTCTTGATGAGAGACTTATTAAAAGATGCAGTAACACTGAGCTTTACAGGATTTAAAGTGGAGAAGTAACAGTTTTAGACAGGGTGGATCTTTTTTAATTGCTTCACCCTCACTTCCTACTTGATGCATGACTGTTTCTGTAGATATTTGCATTAAGAAACAAAATAAAGTGTTGGAGATACATAATAAGCCACCCCTAACTCTGCTCAGGTAGCAGTGTTAAAGAACTACTGTGACATTTTCAGAACATATGCAGATTTGCTCTCCGACTGGAAGATTGATACATAAAATATGTACCTGGTTACCTTGTGACTGGAAACGAGGAAACTAACTGCGTGGGTTCTTTAATGTCCTACATTGATGAAATAATCTGATACATAAACTGTCATCCAACTATTTATTTTTGTACAGATTTAACCAAGGAGCTATAACTTAATTTTTGAGGTTCAGAGATGCTGGTAGGTGGATTTTGTTACCTTTAGCCAGGCTAGCTGTTTCCCCCTGTTTCCAGTCTTTATGCCAAGCAAGGCCAACCTACTGCTGACTGTAGGATCATATTAACTGTGCAGACATGAAAGGAGGAGTGTGAGTCTATCTAGACCTCACCCAGAAAGTGAATAAGTGGGTAGACCTATTCTTGGTTATAATACATATTCAACAACAACTGTTTTACTGTGATGAACTTGTTTTCTTTAACTTGCCATATAAACACTCACAGTTACAGCTTCACCTCATCTGCCTCAAGGGAAGCCAACTCTTTTTTATTGAACTATAACTTTTCCTTTCTTGCTCTGCCCATGCCAGTATAACATCAACCAAAACAACACAAATTCAATTTATAGCTGCCCTGTACACACAGACACACGCACAGAAAAAGACAAATCACATAAAACAATCAGGAGACAGACGATTTATAAAAGCGGACCAAGAATGCATCTTTAGGGCTCATAAATAAAGCTATAAATTTTTAAATTCAGAGAATTGTTTGTGGGGAGTCGCGTTATCTGATCGGGGATATTTAAGTGCCTTTTAGGCATATGTGTTTTGGATTTGTTTGCCTAACAGAGGAGCGGCGCTGAAACATTTGTGGTACTTAACCATTTGGAAATGCCATAAAAGTGCAGCAGCAGCGAGTGGTTTCTACTCGAGGGCACCAAAACATTCCTGCTGAGGATTTTCTAACCCATGGGCTCTAAACAATGTTAAATTAATCTGGTATGCATTCTGTAAACCATTAAACCAATTGACACATTAACAAGCATGTGTGCCAGCCTGCATGTCTCAGCCCCAGTGCTATAGTAGGCCTACAAATGAAAGCCAGCTGAGGACGTTCACACACGTCTGCAAACATAGGAACACCTAATGCACAAGATCCTGTTTGACTCTGACTACTGTGGGGATCATTTGTAGATCAGTGCTTTCCTATTAGCTCAAAAATTCCTGCTCTTTCTTTTAGCTTCTCTCCTTGTCTCTCTGTTATTTTATCAGTTTCCACACGGTGTCTGTGTTTATATAGTTGGCTAGCTTAGCCAATGGGCTGTCTGTCTGTTCTGGCTAAAGCTAACAGACCCCACTATCACGCCTTGATAACAGGCGCTGAAGGACAGGATTTTTGTTGCTAATATGAGGTCAAACGATAGAGAGGAGAGCAGAGGGAGAGTCATTCGCTGCAGGTTGTTAATGGGATATGTCTGAATGTGTTTTTGCCCCATTAACGCTGTAGAGACATCAACATAACCCTGATATAGTCCATTTCTTGGAGGTAGAGACTGGAAGAATGTCAAACTGTCCAGCTCTTACCAAAACAATTTGGTCATCATCACCAAATGTTTGGAGCTATTTTAAACACCCAGCTGATAAGATAATAAGATCTTTCTTGGAGTCAGATCTTTTTCTGAAACCCTTAACTTTAATGTAATTTAGTTTAGTGCAGTCATAAGAGGGCAGATGTAAAGGCACACACATCTACAGTGTAAATGTCAGCTGTGAGATAATTAAGTCCAAGACTTATTTCCATTTCCTTATATGTGATGTTTTTGCAGAGATTATAGTCCTGTGATGCACAGATCTGACACACCAGATCAGTATCTGCAGCACCAGAGCCAAAACATAACAGATCCACATTCAGGATAGATTTTAGTTCCACAATAATCTCTCACGTCATGTTTTCTCAAATGAAAATGACTCCATTGATTCCCCTGCAGTGTGCCATAGACATATTAAATTTTGGAAAAAGACAGCACTGGTATTGGATGGTATGTGGCCGGACAGCATCAGACATCCTGCTGTAAATTCACATCAGTTTAGACAAAAAAGGATAATAAAAACAACAGCAGTTTAGCGACAGAACAGTAAAAAGTGTACCCGAATTTTGCCGTAATGTTTACACCATTGTTGGCATCCTGTTAATATCCCTTTCTGATTTAGAGGAGTTCCTATGTATTCGTGTCACCTGTGTCACCCACTCCTCTACTGCTAGGTCTTTCTGTCTTTGCGACCCATGATGTGATATATTTGTCCTGTTCCTTCAGGTGGATTTCTGGCAGCCCAACAGTGCCACTCTAATCTGTCAAAACGCCACTGTGGATGTCCATGTGAAACGCAATGACACGCGAGGTTTGCATGCACACCTGAAGCGGGAGCATATTGATTATCGGTAAGACTGGACTGACCACCAGTCCTATCTACAGAGAGATACACATACATGCTTGCACACTCTCACACATTTGGTCATCTTGTCAGCAGAGTTTACACTCCGAGACCAAAGGCTGCTGCAATCACCCAGCTTTCACCCACACAGAATATATGATTTGCACATGCAGAAACGGCCGTAGTTTTCATGCAAAAGACCTCGTGCTTCCTCAAAGCTGTGACACACAAAAATAGACACCCAGTATATCAGAGCCCCCCCATCCCAGTTTGCTCCAAAATACAAGCCTTTCATCTCTCTTCCCCATCCCTCATCAAAATTAACACTGAAATGATGGAGGTTTATCAAAGCAGCCGCAGCTAGAAAGAATTCCATTGTCATCTCTGTCCTAAGGGAGGAATTGCAGATGTGAGGATGAGGTTTTTCTTGTACTTGCTCTGTGTTGGTTGACTGAGAAAGTGGTTTACACTGCAGGGGACAGTCTACAGTAGGTGGTTGGGTTCTTAGGGAATGAGGCGTCAAAGATCTCTTTATTCTCAAGGATATAATTCCACTTATTTGGTGTTATTTGAGGTAGTTATGGATAGAAATGTATATATAAGGGCCATATGAGGAAGTGTACTTCTAGCTGCCCACATTGCTGCTATGAAAACAGATCGCATCATCTGTTTTAGGTTGGAGTGGGAAGTGAAGAGGCACAGAGTCTGATCAGTTGCGAGAGCTGCCTATGAACAGATAATGACGATGATAATTATGGTTTGTGGCAAACTTGACGCACATTTCATTTTACTGATAGACAGCAGAGGCATAACTAGAATCATTTGTGCTGTCAAATGGGGTGAGTGCTGATGTAGGAGACTGGTTCAGATGTTGGAATAGAAGAGGATGAGTGAGAGCAGTTACATAATTGGTGTTAGGAATGAGTCAACAATAAATCCAGGACCCCTGATCCACCACTTCATACCAGCCCTCAACACCCATCAGCTTTATTGTATTCTTCTGTGTTAAACAATTTAAGGAGAAAATCTGCAAACAAAGCTAATGTTGAGTTAATTTTGCAGGCAAAGTGTAACAGAGGCACAAACGCCTCTGCAGGCAAACGTCAGATTGAGACAAAGACGTTTTGCTTACCCACTCAAACAGCCACTGTACACTGAGAGAAATGTAATTACCACTGCATCACAACCTTTATATGTTATGTCTATCTGAAACTATTAGTCGATGAATCAATTAATCTATTTTGGTATTCTATTAACAGCTTACGTCAAGATTTGCCGTGTTGTCTCGGCGTGCAGTATATATATATATCTTTGTAAACTGTGGTTGGACTTGTAGTGATGTTTTAAGATGTTGCCTTCAGCTCTGTTGTACAAAAACAGAAATGTCACAAATTCTAGTGTTACAATCCTCAGGGGAACACCTGCTTGTCAATGACTGTACTCACATAGCTAAATCTTATTGGTTGGGATGTTGCAGTGGTTGGCTCTCTATAACTCTCTCTCTTCCATCCACAGGGTGTTTATCTCCAATCTACAGAGGGAAATTGAAAAGCAGACTGGCTATCGCTCGTCTCGCAAGCGGAGGTCAGAGTCTCAGTATGACTACGAGGTTTACCACTCTCTGGAAGAGGTAGATGTGAAGCGCACCATCTACCTGCCTATCTCTCACCCTCCCCTGCTCTCAAATCTAATGCACACACAAAGTAAACAAACATCCTTTCTCTCTCAACTGCAATTACCCTATCCACAGGTCTCTCTCCCACTGCCTCACGCTCTCACACACACACAGACAAGCACTCTTCAGACACTTCACAGCTTTAGAGTGTTTATTTTGCCTGGGCGTTCGGGCTCCGGGTACATGAATCTGTCAGGATCTATAAAGCAGCATGAATATCTCTCACACGCACGCACACACACACACACACACACACACGTGTCCTGAGAACACATAGTGCACATAGGCACACTTACACGTAGTTGCAAATTACAGTACTTGCATAAAAACATTTTTTTACTCTGGTTTTGAAACTACTTTTGATTGCATGAAACATTTAATTTATGTTAAATCAATCATTATTTGCTGTTGTCCTGTTTTATTTTTAAGACTTCAAGTCTTTGAGTGACTTTCATTCTTCTACAATATTTTCTTTGCCCTTAAGATCCAGAGCTGGATGTTTGAGATGAACAGAACCCACTCGGATCTGGTTGACATGTTCTCCATCGGGAAGTCGTACGAGGGAAGGCCCCTTTATGTGCTTCAAGTAGGAGGGAAAGCATGAGACACTCGAATGAAAAGTGACACCCAAAGACACATGGGTGCATGCATGTGCATACTTAATGCCACTCTAAAACTGACAGCACTCATCTCTTGTCAGATAGGAAAGAGAAGTCGTCATCAGAAGAAAGCCGTGTGGATCGACTGTGGCGTCCATGCCAGAGAGTGGATAGGCCCTGCATTCTGCCAGTGGTTTGTTAAAGAGGTAGTCTTGTTTTTCTACTATGCAAATTTAAATATTAAGCTGCTGTTTGAACTTTGCATTGCTCAAATTGCTGTTCACCTCATTGTATGATTCTACACTGTCTTAACACGAACATATATCTAATTAATAGTCTGTAGAAAGCAGACTGTGTATTCTGATCTCTGGGGTCTTTCAACAAGCATGAACATCTGCTCACTTGTCATGTGCAGTTATGCAAATAACCTTTATTGTTCAGATGTTGAACATAACCCAGATGTTTACACAAGTTCCATTGTGCCCTTAAAGTCTTAGTTCCTACCCTCTGAAGTGAGGACGGTACAAGACCAGAGCCCAACATTAACTGCAAGGACCTTTAATGGCTTGTTTTATACTACTTAGATGCCAGATGAGTGGGATTTGCAACACGGTGGAACGCAATGAGTGCCAGAGCATTAAGATAATTGTAGGAAAGTCTATGAATATCAATAGTTTGAGGCCTATTTTAGGGGATTCTTGCATGATAAACCTCAACTGACAGATACTTAAAAACACTTGGAAAGAAATATTTAAAACCCAGTGAACTAATGTTAAAATAAATACGTCAACATCAGCCTTGATAAACCAGTGCACGCACATTCATAGCATGTTCAGGGTTAATTGGACTGTACCATTAATAAAACAATGATTTGTCGTGCCCCCTTTTCTGTTTGTGGACTCTCCTTCAAATGGCCTTGATTATGATAGTTAAATTATAATTTAGGATTGAGGGATGGACTAGATTACACAACTAATTACATGTGATGACAAGTTCTTCAAAGAAGTATATATAAGATAGAAAGTAGGAGTACAAAGAGAGTGAATAAGACATATAGCAAAGGGAAATTATGCAAAAGTATAGAAGGGAAGAAAATAACAACAAGGGAAAACATCTCACTTCAGACAACAGTCAAAGATGCTTCACTTGGGTCAAATACTGTGCATGGATAATTTGAATCCTCTGTAATGTAGTAACTAAGGTTGGCCACTGGAGGTCAGGGTGCCATCTTTGTTTAAGGCTTAAAGCATATTAACCTTGGCCTGCGTCTGATTAAAGAGCAGGTTAGTATTAGCCCAGTGCCAGATCTCCTTGCTTATCCTCAATCCTCATCTGTAGTCTGAGAATTAACCCAGTGTAGTGGTGCATTTATAGAATAGTGATAATAATCACGCACAAGGACACAAAATGATGCATATCTGTGTCACCTGTCAATGCTCTATAATTATACTGTTTTATATTACAATTTAAGGCCATCAGCTCCTACCAGTATGACTCTGTGATGAGACGACTGCTTAATCAGCTCAACTTCTACATCATGCCGGTCTTCAACGTGGACGGATATCATTTCAGCTGGACCACGGTACTGACACTAAATGGACTAAATCCTGCTGCTGATGACTTTAATTAACAGTCAGATGGTTTTTTTGGCAGAGAAGCCAGTTTTTACATATTTTCCTACGGTATTCTGATACTTTGCAGAATGAACAGAATTACGCCCAGTTTTTAACACTTTAAAGGTAGTATACTGGATCGAGAAGTGAATTAGCAAAGAGATAAGAAGCCTTTTTCATTATATACAGGCTTTATCTCTGTCCAAATATATATGTGTACTGTAAAAAAATATCTGTCTCAATTACTGTCTGCATATATACTGAGTGAGTGACAGATGGATTATTTTAGAGATAGCAGGTCAATGAGTCAGTAGACAGTGTCTTTATTTTCCCCCGTAGGATCGGTTCTGGAGGAAAACACGGTCCAAAAATCACAAATTCCACTGCCGAGGAGTGGATGCCAACCGAAACTGGAAAGTGAAATGGTGTGGTGAGTTTGATCACACTGAACTTCAGCTGAAATGGGAGGAAAATCAACCTGTCTCTCTCTCTCACATACAGCACACAGAGACACGCTCACTGCCTCTTGGCAAGAATCTCCTTTTAGTCCGAAGCTAAGTCTTTTCTGTCTAATAATCAGTGTAAGCTGTGGATGAAATGTCTGTGTGGTGACAACAATCTGTGTTTGATGTCATTTAGTCTCTGGTGGGAGGTGGGCAGGGGGTTCTACTGAATCATCAGCTCTCCAGGAGGGCTCTGAGAATATAGCAAAGAAATTTGCAGCACAAGCAGACATATGGAGATTTGATGTGAGATGAGAAACAGAGAATTTGAGGAACCAAGTTTTACTCTCATGGGAATATCAACTCATAAATTAGCTATTCTGGGACCTCATTTAAAATGTCTTTAAAGAAACCTTTTGCCTGTGAACATGTATTCATATGTATTTCATGATAAAACAGGAGAAATTATGACTATGTGCAGTATATGAGTGCTTGAGATTACTTTCATTCTGCTGTGGCTGGTAAGTGCAGAGCAACAGAAGCAAAGCTGATGCAGTTCAAAGATTTATTTCCAACAATAACATATGAGGCTTACGGGGCCATGAGGCAGGCAAGGGTCCAAACCAGACAGGCCATCCAAAACAGACAGATGAATCCTACAAAGAGCAGGAAGAAAGAGGCTAGAGGCAAGAAAAGAGAGGCAGTTTGTGACACAACCTAGCTTCTTAATTTACAATGTTGACCACCCGATTTCTTCTAATATTTATAGATTTGACTTAGTTCTGAAAGACTTTTATTTGCAAATGTCGATTAAGTCTTCTGAGAAGATTATCAGTCATTCACGTCACAGTATTTAAGTGCAATTTGACTTTATTGAGGTTCAGTCAGTTAGTGAAGTGAAGAAACCTTATTTAAAAGTGAATTTTCTTAAATCAAGTCTTATTATCTAGATACCAGCAATGATGTATTTCAGATGTGTCTCTACACATTTCTTGAAATAACTGAAAATATGTCAAACAACAGGAGTCACACCACATGCACACACACACACACACACACACAGAAGGTCTATAATGTGTTTTTTGGTGCAAGTGAATTATTTTACACTTAGTCAGGTCTTGTCAACAGATACGTGCTTGTTTTGCAACACTCATTTACATCATTCAAAGGTGCACACATTGATGTTTACAGCTCTAAGCGTCAAACATGCTAATGTCTGTGTGTTTGAGGAAGAGAACTGGGCAGTGTGCCTGTCACAGCCGCAAACAGAGCATCAAATGAATGCTTTATTTCTATTGCTAGGTCTTGGCAGTGGGTTCAATGTTTCTGCAAAACATTTTGGAACCTTATAATGTTTGGCTTCTGTTATCAATGGCATTTTAACCCGGCTGTGGTTGTCTAACCCTAGTGCCCAGAATAGAAAGAATCTAACCCCTAACTCTAGTTTTAAAATCTGAATGAAAAATGCAAACTTTTGATCTAGTACATTTTTTTCCTTCCCTTTCTCCAGATGAGGGCGCTTCCTCTCATCCCTGCGATGACACCTACTGTGGTCCCTTCCCTGAGTCTGAGCCTGAAGTCAAGGCCGTTGCCAAGTTCTTGCGCAAGCACAAGAAACGTATCAAAGCATACATATCCATCCATGCCTATGCCCAAATGCTGCTTTACCCCTACTCTTACAAGTACGCCACTATCCCCAACTTCAACTGTGTGGTAAGAGATGCATTGGTTGCTATTAAAACAATAATAATCAAAAACACCTAGATATTATACTATGAAGACATAAAGGTATGGAATTGCTGAAGAGCTGCGCTTGTGCTTTCACTATCCAGGAGCTGGCAGCTCATAATGCGGTGACAGCCCTGTACTCTGCCTATGGAGTGAGGTACAGATATGGACCTGCCTCCACAACTCTGTGTGAGTAGTCTTCTGTCTCTTCATTGTATCCTTCACATCAGACAGTGAAGCAGAATTAATGATTTGTTATGCTGTACCTGTTGTTTTGTGCTGTCCTTTCAACTTCATCTGTGTATTTATTTTCTGACAAGGAAAATGTATCATTATTCGTGTTATGAAGTTGAGAGAAGAAGCCAGTGGAGCACCGGTGGAGCACTAAACTGGCTCAATGCAGCTCAGTGGAGCATAATGCAGAGATGTAGATAAACCTCCAATAAGAATGAAATGCTTTCCAGTGGTGGTTAAGAAAGCATTCAAACAATTTACTTAAGCAACATGATCAAAATATTAGCATCAAAATGCACTTAAAGTACTTATTTTGCACAAGTGTCCCTGTCAGTGTTACAACATAATATTTTTGGATGAACATCACTGATGACATTAATGAGCAAATGAACCTTGTAACTTTCCACTGCTGACTGTCGTGTTGTGTGTTTCAACATGCAAACAATTAGTGGCCCCGATGTCTCTCATTGTGTTTGTTTGACTTTTTGACAGATGTCAGCTCAGGCAGCTCTATAGACTGGGCTTACAGAAACGGGATCCCATACGCATTTGCGTTCGAGTTGAGGGATACAGGATACTTTGGCTTCCTCCTGCCTGAGTCCCTGATCAACCCGACCTGCACAGAGACTATGAGGGCAGTGAAGGCCATTGCATCAGGTCTGCTGAAAAAGTGTGAAACGGACAGGGACAGATTTCCATATATATGACCTCACTGCAGCTCTACCCACACAGTTACTTATCTCAACACCTCATATTCCCCTTGAGATTTCATACCCCCCCCAGATATTATCAGGTGATGAGCTGACAAGGACCAGCAAAGCATGAATTTCAATTTGCTTTTCTTGTTTTTCAGGTTGTTCATGTTATTTTTCCTTATTAATATGATATAAACTGATGGTGGTGGGTGTTTCTTGTACCAATAACCATGAATCCTCCAAGTGACTGAATCATTTATATACAATGAGATCTCACATACAGTGTCAGAACACATCCTGCAGGATCAGCGGGCCATATTGTGTCCTGTACAGGGTCCTGAGCTTTAATCCTCTTGTATGCAATCCTCTCCTTGTCCCCCAAAAAGTATAATGCAGACTTGTTATATAATATAAGCTCTTGCCAGTGAATGGTGGTCATGTGAGCACTTGTCATGATACAGCAGCACTTTTTTAAAGAAACAGCAACAATATAAATGTCTTCCAAAGATGCGTTATGTCAAACTTTTCTATCATCTCTATGCTTTAATTTTGAAAGTAGTCCTACCAAGTGCCAGTTTAGATTTTTCACTATAACGTTAATGTATTAATGCCTTTATTACTGCAACAACGTTGATGTACATGATATGCTGTCCCCGGACAATCTTCTGTTTGGTTCAAATTGAGATGTTTTCTGCTAGATGTTGTTTTAGACTGAGATTTGGAAAGAATGACCTGTCACTGCAGTAGCTTACTGTGTCATTACTCAGGTATGGATCAGTGACAGTGTCAGAAATGTTTACTTTTGACAGCTATGAGATTTTACAAATGTCTGACTTGAATAAATGTTGTTCTATAACACAGTAAATGTTCATGTTGTCACATTTATCTCATCTTTGCATTTGCACTTTTCACTGAATTTATATTTGCATCTTTATTTTCATTTTATGCTTATCAATCAATCCATGATCAGTTTCCCTACTATACCCTCATTTGTGCATGTTTAGTACACATGTTGGTCAGGATGTTTGATAATAAACATTATTTTTAGTCATGTGAATTTCATTATGATAAACTTACTGAGATTTCATATATTATTAAAGGGACAATTTTAAACACGTTAAACACTTTGAATTAAGCTTTCCCTTTCAAACATCCTCCTCTATTTCTTTTTCACTCCTCAGTCTCTGATTCTGCAGCTCTGCTCTTATTTATGGATTCAGAAACGGTGGAACTGACACATAAGACATCCCAAAGTGAAAGTGAACTTTGCCGCCCACAACTGCCAAATCTGTGTTGTCAAATTGCCAGATTTCTTGGATATATTTTCTTTTGGGCTTTGCTAAATGTTACCCAGGGCTGTAAAAGACAGTGTAGAAATACCAAACATTCAGGTGCACACAGCCATAGGTGAGGTGAAGCGTTAAGTAAAGCAATGGTACAGGTAGAATGATATTTGCAATACAATGACGGTTACACCTGAGATGATGTGTTATAAGCATGTTGTAACAATAATTTACAAGAAATGTTTACACATTTGTGATCATAATGTGGTAGACAGAAAATATTTTTGAAGACAAGAGAAGAATTCAAATGTAAAGAAAATGTGTGTATTGACCCACCGTTTATATTTTATTTATTTTAATTAATGTACTAAACCTACACAACTACGAAATCTGAGTTATGGATATTTTAAGACTCTTGTTCTTTATTTTTGTACTGAAAAGGAAAAAAAAATGTTTTATTCTATGGGGTGGGGACCCGTTAACAAATATGGGTCAGGAGGAGAATCAGATGTTTAAGGTGTGTAAATATTAATGCTGGAGTGAAAAATCTTTATTTCCTATTAAGGACACTCTGAGAATCGCGAATGGCTAATTATGCCTTTAAATGGTTTTAGCAGTATTTGAATATTCTGTCTATAATTTAGCTGTCAAACAATCACAAAGGGTGTGCTCAATTTTCCTTTTCATACCACACATTCACACAAAATACGGGCGTATATAAATGCACTTGCATCTCCCACATTAACGCTGACTGATATGCATATGTTAGAAGTAAGTGTAAAAGTGACATGTTTTATTCAGCAGAAAAAAAGAAAAGAAAAGAAAAATCCTGCATATTTTGAAGATGCGTGCTCGGTTTAATTCATAGCATGCATATATTAATGTCAGTTATTTTACATGAGTTTAATAAGCCAATGTGGGCTGACACATACAGCATGAGGAAAAAGCTTAGCTGTAAGACTATCCTGTCTCTCTCTCTCCCTCTTTCTCTCTCCCTGCTGCCTCACTGCGGCCGTTCTCAAACGTACGTGACGTCGTTTCCTCTCTCCAACATGGCGCAGGAGGCAGGTCGTTAATGGAAATCTGAGGGATTTACCCCACCTTCTGTGTTTATTTATGTTTGTCTGTTAGGGGCTCTGCGGCTGACATTTGTAAAGGAATACATCTCCATTCGAGGCGGCTGCAGCCCTCCCCCCCGGGACCTGGCACACCTCGCCCCAAATTCCGGTGCGACATGTTTGAGGGCAAAAAGACGAAAAACATGTTCCTTACACGAGCTTTGGAAAAGATCCTGGCCGACAAGGAGGTGAAAAAGGCTCACCATTCACAATTGCGCAAAGCTTGCGAGGTGGCACTCGGTAAGTTGCCTTGTTTTAGCATCACATTTTGGCTTCTGTTTGGACTCATTGATTTAGACACGTCATGCACCCTTTCACTTATTAACCGGCTATTCTGCAACAATGTCGCAGCGTTTGCCACCACAGTGTGTTTTCCATCCACCAAAATGCTGCCTGTTAACGTTGTCTCGCGTTATAATTCAGCAAAACCTGCGTATTTATTTGACGTGGCACAAGCTCCGTGGAGATGATTCCGTATAAAACACGGAAATGGTGCAGGAGGGGTGGGTGTTTGCCACACTCAGCCGATGCTGCGAAACTAGTAGCGATGAGAGAGCAGGCCGGGAACTGGACAGAAAACAAAGTTGTTAACGGCGGTATCCTCATTCAGTATCAAACTAACCTAGTGCTAAACATTATACATTCATCCAATATGAACTATATTTGTCGAGACTGCTTAATTTTATGTGTTTAACCCCGTAAAGGTGGGATGTTTGTGTCTCTTCCTGGTACACAACAGACGTAGACCTGGCCGTTGAGTACAGGCAGTGCTGGACGACATATTTGTCTTTTTGTTACGTTTTTTATTTATTAACCAGCTTAATCATTTGATTCTACTGGCTTCCCTTTTCGTTATCGTTTTGCAAAAGTACATGGGATGACGGGACAGTTTAAGCAGAAGGTGACAGCTGTCAGTAGCACCTAGGCGCTAGAACACTGTTAAGTTGTCGGAAGTGAGATCGAATTTCCGGTCAAGACTAAAATAAAAGCATAATCAAAATACACGTGCCGCTAAACGAATTACTAAATGATGAATATACCAAAGTAGAAATAAATAGATATATGGAAGAAATTATTATTATGCAATTGTAGACTGTGTCTACGTTTATAGCGTAGTCTTCTTTAACAATAACAAACCAATAAATTGTAGTCACACTTCCTGTGGTTTTATTTTGAAGTGACCATCAACTAATGTCCTCCTAACTTTATGCGGTAGCTTTATGAAACTTTGTTAGCAGGTGTATTTTCCGAAATCTGTCCTTGGGATTGACTACTGATAATAAATATACAATTTTAAAGCAATTTAAACTAAACAGAAAGTCACAGTATCAGGCCAGATCACAATTTTACCGTTATAATGCCACACTCAATGTTTATTTAACGCTCCAGACATTTATTTTTTTTGTTCTGTGTCTTGGAACAAGCAGGGTTTTGTCCTGTAAAGGGGGGTAATATGACACTACCAGAGAAACAATGAGTCCGTATTGTGCAGGAGCCAAACAGCCTACCTGCCCTGACAGTTGTTGCCTTTATCAACTCACTCAGCTGTTGTAGGATTTTCCAGTGGCCTTGAAGGCTAAATACGCCGATCGTGTTTGTCAAGGCTTGCACTAATGTTTTGTAAAACCAACACACCCACCCACTCAAACGAGATATATATTCCTCCGCCAACCTTATTGTTTGTAGAGCAACAGAAAAAACTGAGTGCAAGACGTCGGCTTTCATTGAGAGAGTGAGTTGCTCTCTGGCATTGATTTAAAGGGAAAATACAATTTTTTTTGCATAGAGTCAATATTTTCTCATAAAATGGAATTCAGAGAAGTCATAGAATAAAGATTGCTAAAGATAAAGAATTGATGGTGTCTGCAGGTGAGAGTCTTAATTAGGTTAGTTTTGAAATGAGTCACTCACCTTTGGGTTTTTATTGAAACTGAAAGTGAGTCAGAATAAAACTAATAAAACCATCACGACTGCTGACTGTCATATAGCATCTGAGCAGTTGTTTCATTATTTGATGTTTTTGGAGCAGCTCCATATTTTTTTTTTTTCTCTTGACGACATCATCACAACAGTATATCGCGATGCTACTGAAATTCACACAGTATCCTGTTTTAAAGGACTACTCTCTCCTTCAAATAACAAAAGTGGTCACACATTGAGTGGTTGCTGGTCATCTTGGGCTAGAAGAGAAAAAAACAATCTAATCAGGTAAAATCTCTAACCACTGTGCAGCATTACAATGCAAAATGACATGTAATTTAAATGTCTAGGCTGTTTTTAACCTTACTCTGAGCTCCGGCCTTCCACTTAAAATCTACAAAATGAGAGTCTCTGCAATAAGTGTAGCAGTGCTACAGTTGTAGTGCACATCAAAAACGACTTGGTGACCCAGTATACGGAGTGACTTACATAATCCCCTCTAGCTCTTGAGGCTTTGAGACATCTCAGGGAGAGTGCCTGTGCCAGAATCTCTCTAAAGTTCCCCTGCATTAACAATTTTCATATCTAGGTATTGTTTGAATTGTTCCTTGCATAACACTAGGCAGTATTTATATTTAGCTTTTCATACAGATTTAGACTCAAGTATATACATTGCTATAGCCTGTTTACTTTTTTGGTGGCTTCCCCGCCTCTGGTGGTAAATCACTGCAGGGTTTTAATGTATAGGATTGGGGCAAAGGACTAGGCTAACCTTTGGCAGACAGCTCACCCACCTCACTACCAAACTGACCTTTCTCTTGGATTATCAAAATGTCACTCTGCAGTTTCCCCAAAAGAATCGCATCTCAATTTCTCACACACTCTAAACAGCAGCGGTGCAGGCTCTTATTATCTTCAGATCACATTGTGGGCTTCTTTGAGAGGAGCTAGCTGTCTGAGCAAGGAACAGAGAGAGGGTTTGACTGACAGTTAACTCACAATATCAAAGGCCCCCAGGTATATGCGTACCATATCTCACAGGGAAATATTACAGGCTTTGGTTCATTGTTGTCATGCGTTGCTAGCTTCATGTGATGCTGGCTTCTTGGATGGTCCTGTTGTTTTAAAAGCCAACCTGTCCTCTCTGACTGGCTGAAGTACATGTGGCTTTGCTTCAGCTTAAGAGTCATACTGTGAATGTAACAAGCTAAATCATGGGACTCTGAGCAAGGTAGCATGCTAAAAGGAGTGAGACTCTTTTCCAGGCTAGTAGTCACTTAAGGAGTTGGGTCCTGCTGAGCGCATTGCTCATTATCTCTCCCCGAAGGGTGTATGATCTGAGGGTCAGCCGCAGAGGTCACAGCAACCTGGCAATGTGTTGCAGCTGCATTCTTGATGCTTCCTTAAATTTTTGTTACCTGCAGATGCATTTTCAATTCACATCCTGCAGGCAGGCGCTCGGGAAAGAGCTATTCTTTGTCTGTAGCTAAGTTGAATGCTCAAGATATCTTTGTTTTATTTTTCTTATCACAAATCATTTTTGTTCAGTAATGGTTAAATTAGCAGATAATGTCTTGTAGGTAATTAATACAGTCATAACTATTAACTAGCTTTGCTGGAGCAACATGGACATCCACATCTTTTATTGCCACCAGATAAAATATATTTTTCACTGGTGTTTTTTCCTGCTGGGTGCAGCAGCTCTGCAGAAAAGATCAAGCTCTCATGGCTTTCAAAATGCCCAGTTTTCTTCATTGGGAACTTGTTTGCTTAAGCTGTTTCACACTGTGCAGGTGAGGTACAGTCACGCAGTCAGGGTTTATTTGCTGGAAAGGTCTGCTTTTGGTTTTAAATGGCCGTATGTGAGAGCCATTTGTGAATTTTATGCCAGAACGTTGTGTTTTGAGGGAGCGTTATTGTTCTCATTGGGCTTGTCAGCTTGCTTGCTCTGAGATATTGACAGTTTGAGCGCCTGTGGCGTGTTCCTGATGGTCGGAGGGGTTTGACATTCATTAAATCTACAACATGGGGTGGGTATGAGAAAAGAAATTACAATAAACCAGGAGCTAGCAGCTATATTGACATGGACCCTGAATCTTGGCATGCTATAATGGTAGTGTTTCTTTCCTTAATCGATTAATTAGTCCCCATCTCCTCCTCTAAGTGCATCAACATTGTCCTTTTCTTTGTTAAATTATGTCTGTTGCAGGCATTCCATGCTCTAAACATGTCATAACTTTTCTGGTTTTGGTCCCAAATTTTTATGTAACTCTGGTTTGTTCCTTTATAATAAATCACATATAATTGTGTTTTTCATGTGCACCCCTTGCAGATACCCATGAATCAGTTGTTTTCATTTGGAAAGCTCTTAAAATAGAGCTTAGAGAAAAGGCTTTCTTAACTGGGTAGAGTTCCTCTTACTTCACTCATATTCAAGATGTGACATTTTTGACTGTCACCTGTTTTCTGATCCTACATGGGTTTGTACTCCACTGTGAGATTTAAATTAGACCAAACACATCCAACATCATTTGACAGGTTCAAGTAGTGTCACAGCATTCTTGGTTAAACATTTTCCCATCCAAGGTCAAAAGAGCCCTGAATAAAAGCTGCAAACACAGAAAAAAATCAACAAGAGTGTGCGAGCTGCTCTTTTGAACTGAACTCAAGGCCACCACCTGCACAGGCCACTTTTCTTTAGTGTTGGCAAACCTGGCAGGGAAGCCAATGGGACAAATGTACCTCTGATCATTAAGGATGGCGAACACATGCACCCCCATGATAAGCTGCACCATAGTCGCCACATGCTCACCGATGATAAGCACCAGGCTATAAATGATCCTGTCTGTTAATTAAGGTTTTTACCATGACTCCCTAAAGACCCACACAGCCTTCCCAAAATATGAAGTGCAGCCTCAGATGTTTGTGCTCTTGCTGAATAATAAAAGCTCCCCTGATTTGTGTACCTGACCGCCTTTTCACCAGCATCCTTCATATTCCTGTCAGATATTTATCACCCAGAAGTTGAAATCAGGCAGTTTCCCTTCCGATTTCCATGCAGTGGAGGCACACGAGGTAACCTGCTGTTTAAACTCACAGGCATTGCTGTGGATCAGAAAGTGTAAATGAGGGAAAAGATGGCAGCCATCAGCTAAATTTTCATGTCACCTTTTATTTGTCAGTGTGCTGTAAACGTTCTTTGCACATGATGAGTTATCCTAAGGCTGTTCGACTGTTTGACTTTAACTGGAACAGATATATGTGAATGTTTGTGTGCAGTTCAGTTCAAACACTTTTAAGGATGAAAGACATCACCACCTTTTCCACAAAGGAGCTTGACTAGGTTAACTTAACTGTTAAAGAGGCAGAGGGGAGGGTGAGATTGGGGTAATCGCTCCCCTTCTGATCTGTTGTAGAGCTAAGACATTATTTATTAATCCATTGATTAATAAAGTATGAGAATGTAGTCATACAACCCTGTTGAGAGCTTTTAGTAGGGATGGGCGACGTCTACTAAGTTTCTACTGTACTTTAATAGAGGTGAGTCCTTTATAAGAGGTGGATCAGAGCAGAGGGGATGGTTACAGTGAAGTTGTCTAGTGGCAGTGGATGTACATTGTAGGTTAGTTTTCATATGAACAAACTCTGCAGCTCCTAAGCTACCTTATTAAGAAGGTCACTGATTATAAAAATATTTAAAATCCATGTCGCTATGATAAATTGCTGTCTAATGCTGTGTGTGCTAATGTAGCCCTGTGTGTTTGTGGCAGGGTGCAGTCTGCTGGAGATGTGGGTGGGGGATGTCTTTTAAATCACGATGTTAGGATGGTAGAGGGCTTGTTGTTCAATGACTGTTAGCCATCAGAGATGGACTGTGGTATCTTCCATCAGATGTCTGCAAATAGTTTTATTTGCAAACAGCAAATATCTCATATTTGAGAAATGAGCAAATATGTGTGGTCTATTTGCGTCATAAACAGTTTCTCAGCACTAGTCTGTTTCATGAAAACCAAAATGTGCTGTAGGTGTGAAAAAGTACAGTAAATATGTTGAGTTAAATTGTTCCACAATCAAGTCTGCTGCTACACTGACTACATTCCCCTGAAGGAAAGGGAGAAATAAGAAAGGGTGAGGCCCTGTGCCTGGTTTCTGTCTCGTTTCTCCCCTCCAGACGAAGTGCAGACACTTAAGCTGCTTGTAACCCCAAAGGTTGACTGGTATTCAGATAATGAGCAGTGGAGTAGTCAACATGGCAAGGCCAGTGCTTGCTCTGAAAGCATAAATAATCCTTTTATCTATACGGAGGAGACGGTTTAGAATTTAGGAGGAAGGAGTCTGTTTTTTTTCCCCTTCCACTTTTTTTTATTTATTTTCCTCCACTGATACCTCCATACATAATACATTATTTCTCTCCACTGATGCCTCCTTCAGTCCCCGAATAGGTGATAAATTAATTATACTGCAAACAGATGAGGCGAATGAGGAAAAACCCTCCCCTTCTCTCTCTTCCTCTCTGTTTCTGTTTCATCTTGTGATGCTGATATTTATTTGTATTATCTATCTTGTATTGATCTATCATTTGTATTCATCTAAGGAACGTTCCATTACATCAGCATCACTGGGGGAGGGAGGAAGAGAGTTAAAAAGGTGGAAAGCCTGTGAGTTAAGAGGAAACCGTACTCAGAAGATTAAAAGCTTAAAGTTTAACTGAACATCTGTGTAAATATCACTATAATACCAACAGATATACAGTCATCAACAATTGATGTCGTAATTGAAATCATTAGGCAATATACGTTGTTTTCATCCTATCTTGCTAACTTAGCTAGCTACCCACTTTCTATTGTTGATGGGTAATCATACAATCGGTGTATTTCTGATGATTTTGCTCGTCTAAAAATAACATGAATGAAAAGCGAACATCTCATAGAAGGAGATCAACATAGAAACGTTAGCGAACGTGGTGTGAGTGATGAGTTCTTCAAAATGTTGAATCTTTTCAAAGGAGCCAAACAGTGCCATTACATAAATGCTTTGTGGGCTTGTGAAAAAACGTATTGCACCAATGCGCACACCAAGGAAGTTCACAGCGCCTCTATGAGAAACAGTGCTCCAAAATGTCAGTTTCAGTACCTGCTGCGAAGTGAGCCTTGAAACTTAAACGTTCCCACAAATATGTCCAAGAGTTGGTTCTGAGTCTCACAGAGTGGCAGGGTCAAGTTCATCATTTTTTGCCAGTAAGCACACTGGGACCTAAATCAGGGTCGGCTGGATGAATGAGGTGAGGAGAACACGGTCCACAATATAGTTATCCTCCACTGACTCGTTATTAATGGCAAGCTTTTGCAGCACACTCCTGCACAATAATAATGACCCCATTTCAGAAGACAGAAAGTGCAGTTCATAGTGCTGGAGCAGAAAAGTGCCAGATCATGTATTAGCAGCGCCGTTATTAAAGATGAATTCATTTCAGTAACAAAGCCAACAGCTGAGTAATCAAGGTCTTGTGGAGGCCGAGTGCTTTTCGACTTTTTGGCTAGAAAATTAGAGCCTTGATTCAGCCATGGGAGTGAACCTATTGATTAGACACAGGCTTATGCAAGTGAAAGTGAGGGTGTTGGTGGGACATACACGCACACAGAGCCGTAACGTACACACACAGGCATGCACGTACACATGAGCGCACACACAATTAAGCAGCCCAGACAACCTCTGACAGTGTTTCCTTCTTCCCCTCCAAATGTAATTACTGCTGTGCAACCTTTCCTTTCAGCCCGGACAATAGAAATGTCAGGGGTCTGATTTTTCTCAGGCTCTGTGTGGTGGTCGCAGCTGCCCCATGTTTATCCGTGTTTGGTAGGAGGTGGAGGGAGACACCTACACACAGATCCTCAGATTAGCCTGTCTCAGTGGAGCAAAGCTGCAGTGTGGTCTTTATTATTCTTATTAATATTATGCCTACGGACATTAACTTTATTACAAAATGTGCAAATGCTGTTGCTTGATTAATGAATACACCAGAGATGTAATAACAGTCACAGACTGGATATTGGGGTCAACGATGGACTTTGATTGGACAGAAAACTTCACTTTACATGGTCATAAAGCCACAATTAAAGTTCATCTGAGTCCTTAGGCTGCTCTTCTTGCATCTTTAGTTCGTTTCTCATATCTTGTCCCGCTGCACGCACCTCATCGTTCTCTTTACTCTGTCAGTGGTCCATATCTGGAGACACGCAGTTACTGTGACATAAAAACTGTGTTTTACTGATGGAAAATCAGTCTGGCACTGGATTGAATTTTAGCTAAATGCTGCGTATGAAGCAGACAGAGCCGAGCGCGGGATCCAAGCCACATGCAGATAGATTCTAAGCTCTTTGAAATGTAAATGTGACTGCAGGAGGCTGGATGCCCTTTCTCGGTGTCCAGCACCTCACTCAGGTGATGGAAACTGAGTCAGGCAATGACCTCTAACCTCTCCTCAGTGTGTGTGAGTCTGTGTGTAGAGATTGTTAGAAGCTCATTAGGAAGCAGTCCGCATAGTCACAGTGCAGATTTTTGGCCACACAAAAGGCAGGAAGTGATTAGGATGCATTGAAATCCTTTCTGTTTTCTTTGTCTATGCACCGCCCTTCTCTCTCTTTTATATTCCTTCTGTGGTGCAGGATTTTAATGTAAAGGACCACGCACAGAGAACCAATACATGTCTCACTACAGTGTTAAAATGACATCTTGCATATTGTTCCCTACCCTACTAGTAGCCTTGTAATTTGAGTACCTTCATATACACGCTCATACAGTATGTGGACACAAACCACAGAGCTGGTGAGGGATTTGTTTTGGAAGCCAGCCTTGTCCTTGTCCCTGCTTTCTCTCCCTTTCCTGTCCTCGCTGTGCGTCTGAACTCACTGTCCCCTCCCAGCGAGCTGTTTTCTTGCTGCTGGTCTTGTGACGTACTGCAGAGCATCTCCAGAGAGCTGTCTGTTTATCTCTGTCCCACCCGCCGGTGGAGCAGCCGTGTGCAGGCGCTGCTGTGTCTTAATTGATGAAATGTTAGAGCTCTCGTGAGATTTTGGGTGTTTGTACATGCGCATTAAGTTTGTTTGTGTGTCTGTATTGTAGCTGTGTTTTCATTGCAGTTCTGTGTGTGAACATCTTTCTGGCAGAATGTCTACGTATTGAATTAGTGTTGATCCAACAGCTTTAGTCAGCAAGAATATTTGCCCAGGTGTGTGCAGCCTTCAAGGCTTGTCACTGCATGGCACTACCTGTAGTACTGATCATACCAGTCGGTTGAGCCTAGGAGAATCCAGTGAGTAGATGCAACTTTATGAGAAAGCTCTTGGTTATGCTTTGGTAAAAGATGTCCTCTCATGTTTTCTGATTTCTAACTGAAAAGGCATACAGTAACAATGCAACAATAGACAGATATTCTGCAGTTTGTTTATTGCGGTTCACTGCGTCCAGGTGTACTGTCTCATTTTGTACAGTTTTAAAAACAAAGACCTTGTTCCTGAAACATAGTTCTGCAAGAGAACTGCAGAGCTGCAAGAACAAATAAATAACAGCTGGGTATTTTCAAATAAAGTGTCCACCTTGACCACATGGGTCAGCAGACAGAGCCCCATTTGGGTTGAAGTAATGGCTGCTTTGCCTCTGGACACACAACACTCTGCAGATGTACTCCACCACAAGTATTATAAAACACCTTTCACAAAACACTAAAGGAAAACAGTGATGCAATCTGATTTTCATATGGCACTCATCACGTTTAACAACAATTTAATTACAAAAATGATGTGGCCTTACTTTAGGCTGTGTGGGCAATGTGGAGTTTTATAACAAACCTGTGTTATATCATAAAATTATATGAATAAACAAAATGATCAAATAAAGAAAATAAATTATTATGTAAACTATTATTTTATTGTTACATGATATTAAGTAAAATAAGTCATTTTAAAACCTTGTTCTCAATAACAAGTCAACAAAAAAGCATTGTTGACTATGGAGTTTTCTTGTACACAAATAATAGTTTTTATTTACATTCATTGCTCCTCACCAGAACACATTG
The DNA here is from genome assembly GCA_008933995.1 of Datnioides undecimradiatus. NCBI lineage: Eukaryota > Metazoa > Chordata > Actinopteri > Lobotiformes > Datnioididae > Datnioides > Datnioides undecimradiatus. The sequence goes on from WARS01000010.1 coordinate 3,976,556, forward strand.
TGTGAGGACTAACAAATATGCTGAATGCAATTCATTCAGCAAAAAACATTTGGAAAGCTGTTTCTGAAGTAATTTAAATCATGCATACTCTCCATCTGTATTTACTTGCTTATTCTTCTCTGTCTTTGCTGGCACATTGCTGAACATCATGACCACCTGTTGATCAGTGGAATAGTGTAAAACCATTGGCTGGAATAGATCACGTCATCTACACACACACACATTACTTTACAATCCACTGTCACATCTTTTTAGGCCAGTTCACGTTCATTTCAGACGACTGTATTCTTTCAGTGCTTTGAATTACATCCGTAATTTTATAAATCAGGAAAGAAACCTGCAGCACAAGGCATTACATTTGCTTAATGTTCCGTTGCACATATTACATGAACCCAAACACAGTCAGGGCCAGGGAATAGGATCTGTGATTCTAGTGTTAAAGGTTCTGGTGAGCTGCTCGGCCTGTGGCAGACACTCCCAGCGGGGTGCTCTGCTGCTGCTTAGATGAGGAATGCTTTGTCACGCCACTACGGCAGGGAGGCGCCCAGGAAGAAGGAGACTAGCCTGAGAGCAGCTCCAGTCAGCAGTGAGAGACGGGGTGCAGGTTGTTTTGTCATGCTGCCTTGAGAAGCAGTTGGATTTTGATGAGATAGGTCATGAAAGCAAACTGTCACTTTGCTTGTACATGTCAATAGATGTTCTAAAATACATCATCGTGTGTTGTAGCTTCACCTTTTAGTAAAGACAGCATCATCTTAATGTCATCTTATTTAGAAAAGGTTTAATGAATATGCATGCAAATATTTTACCAAGGCTGTTTACTTTACCAACCAGACACATAAACTCACATTTGGGGCAACACATTATAAACTGCAGTGGCTCAGGGAGTTTGCTGTTGCTGCATGAAGGGAGCACATTTCTTATTCTCTCATCTCAGATTTTCCTGCAGATGTTCGAGGGATCTGAACTGGTAACCCCGCAACAATCCTACTTCCAACCTTTAGCTCAGGGTTCCCAAATACTTCCCCTGCTGATTCATCAGCCTTATCTGTTACAGCTGCACATTTGCATCCTAAGAGGCTGACTACACCATTGTGCACTTGATATCTAAGCCGTGATCAGCTTTTGCTGTATCTCAGTGTAAGTGTGATTGAAGGGATCGCTGATAAGCCCCTTTTGAAACATGTATTACATAAAGCGCTGCACAAACCCATCTCTGCTCACTGTCACGTTCAGCGACTGAGATGTGATGTTGCCGTCCGGATCAGGCTGTGTTTACCCTCGCTTCTTAGTCACACACTGTCACCTGAAACTGTGAGGCTGTTGTGCCTTCCTGCCTCATAATAACAGCTGTCTTTCTCATAGGATTTTAGTGGCTATCGGTTATAAATCAGTCTTTGAGTCCTCTTGACATTGGTGGCATTTGGTTGTTTTGCGTGAGCTGACTTGGTGCTGAGGTGCTGAAGCCTTTCTCTCAACGTCGTCATCATCTCATGTATTTTTCACACACACGGCCTTGTTGTGCAGGTGTTGTATGTCAGACTGTTTTGCTGAGGGACCTGAGCTATTATGTTTACTTCAGTAAGTCGGCCTCAAAGACTCACATATAGGAATGCTAAAGCAGTGCTGTCTTCACTAGACATGGAGGTTTTCAACGTGGTTTTAAGCAGGATATGTGACAGACATTATATTGGTTGGCAGCATTGACTCAGCAACTTTCAAGGGTGCTATGGAATCAAGATAGTAGCCGAAATTCAGGAAGTGTTTTATTTCCCCATCAGGAGGACAAAGGTTGTTAATACCGTCGGTGCCACGATATCATGTGACAGTGGGGAAGTACCTGCCTGGAGTGTGCACTTATACCCAGCTGCATTCAAGTATGTCTATTCTGTACTCTTGCTAGCTCTCAGAAGTCTCCCTCTGACTCGCTCTCGCCTTTTTCCAGGTTTGAAGACTGCAGTCGCTCCGGAGCAGAGTGGAGAAATGATTAGCCAGCTTTTGACTGACCTTCTCCTCAGCTTAGAGGCAGCTTTGGCAGGGGGGCTCTTGAATAGATGACAACCTAAGGGTATATGGGATCCTGCACATACTCAGACCAGGGTAAAAGGCTCACACTTATACTGGGCCAACTTTGGTCAGGGTTGGATTGCTGGCCTTTGTGGACAGTGCTGCTAAAGTGCTAGCAGCAGTAGCCTGATGCAATAATTCACCAGAGAAAAGGGTATCTGACCCACTTGTCTCTTTATGATAAAAGAAAAGTTAAATGTAGGTCTGAAATGATTGTCTCCAAGGGGGAATTTGATGTACTGGCATTAATGCTCATTTAATGTCTTACTGTCATCTACTGTAAGGATCTGGGTCAAAGTCAGGGTAAAAGGAAAAAGTAGCTTGAAGATAAGGGAAAATGGCTGAGGTGATCCAGGGCTTAGCAGGCTGCTCTCATACATTATGGAGCTCTCAGAGCCTTTGTGTTGAGGTCTGTCCAGGGCTGAATCTCACAGGAGAGCAGGATGGTCCCCTCTAATGTATCTGGTCAGTGAAATAGGTGTCGTATGTATGCCACTTCCCCATGGGGTTTGTTAAAAGCAGCATATCAGCCTCAGCGTATGTGAAGAGAGCAATGCTTAATCTAGCCGACTGAAGCATCAGTGCAGCCATTATGGCGATTGCACCACAAAAACAAGCCTGTAATTCAGTATTAACTGTTCTGATTAAAGAAATATAGCAGTTTATGATTATGAACAATCCCTTTACAGCTCAAATGAATTAGTTTCACAGGCTTCTTTAAGTCAATTTGGACAAAGTGGAGTGATTGACTTCATTTTCACTGCAGTATTTTCACAAAATGATTCAATGATTCTTAGAAAATTCCTTTTTTAAGATGTAATGGAAATAAAGGGTGTGTAGAGGCGTCAGTGTCGGGCTTTGTGAGAGTCTGTTTCTCAAGTTTCAGTGTCACATTTTCAAAGTTTTAACTAGTTGATTTACAAAAGCCCCTCAGTGGACCGACGGTCTTTTTCATGTGGACTTATTAGATTGAAAAGCGGTGAGCCTTTTGGTTTCATCTGAATCGCTCTTATCTTGTGTGACAGCAGTGTGGACAAGCTTTTAACCAATCCACTGAGCTGCCAGCGCTGCTGTTGTTGTTTCTCCTTTGATTAGACCCTCGCACAAACCAGGGCACTGTGCACGGCGTCGTCAAGGTCAGCTGTGTTTTGTACAGTGACTGCAGAGCTGAGGTAGAAGCACAGTGGAGTCGGGTAAATAAGTGACAGGAGGCTGCCATTTTCTGTACAGACGAACCTCTAAGCTGTTGCTGTTTTTTAAAAAGCCAAACAGAGTTAATAGAGGAGATTTTTCTGTACACAAGCTACTCATTTGCTTTGTTTTTATACATTGATTAAGTTGTCAATTAAACTTAAATAGTCAGTTTTCTACCCATAATGTATTCTTGGGCTCTGCTGCTCGTACAGTATTTTGTGATCCTGACCTCTGATTATGATCGGTCGTTTTGTGATTTATTTTCCAGAAAAATAATTCTTCATTCAGTTACATTATGGTTATTTGATCAAAAAAGGTAGATGTAAATTGATAAAAAATAGTTCAGTATTGTATGTGAGCTTTTTAACACAGTCCTCATTTGGTCCAGACTTCTGGACTTTTCAGCTTGATTTAAACCAAAATGAATGTGGTACAGACCAAATTTAACCCTGGTTCAGATGTTTCCAACGTGAAAGCAGGAACTTCATAGAAGGGCTTTATAATGAGTAAGTCAGAAAAAATGCTGACGTCAGCATGTCCATCCACAAACCAATAGACTGTAAGTACAGAGAGGCACAGCGCCTGAATGTGATGAGGGTGCAGGTACCTCATTGGCATGTTTAGGTCATCAGGTAATCAGATCACATGTCTCACCAAGACTTGAACCTGGTTTTGGGCTTTCAGGTGTAAAAAGGGCCTCAGTCCCACTCGGCTGTCTGTTCCTGCCTTTCCACATATGTCTGGACTGTATGAACGTGTGTGTTTGTTTTCAAAACCGGTAGCTGGCAGATGAGTCGTGAAATTCCTCAGCTTTAATTTGCGGCCCTGCGTCTGCTCGGTCCCAGGAGAACCCAGCTCTTATATATATCTGTTCGGTCTCATCACCAACACCACCCACCGTTGCCATGGTTTCACTGTTCAAATCCTGTGGTGACAATTCCTCATCAACACACTCCTGACACACCAAGCTAATTATCTGACAGTTACTTACACAGTCAATATGACAATCCCCACCCCTGCCATCAAACTGTCTGTCTGTGTGCCTGCTTGCCTGCCCGTCTTCTTGTCTGACGTGTGTGTGTGTGTGTGTGTGTGTGTGTGTGTGTGTATTTGCATAAATCTGATAACCCTGGGCTTCACAAATCATATGACGTGAAGCTAATATTAAGAGCGGAATAGCCTGGGTCAGTGCGAGGGTGTAATTTTACACATCCTGGAAAAGAACGCGCTGGGTTTCACTGCAGCTTTTGTATTATAGACTACAGGAAAGCAGACGCACACAGACACTAGGCTGCAGAGAGAAACACAGACAGCCCTTTCTTTCACTGTAGCGTGTAGTGCAGTGTGATATTGCATTGGTTTTCTCTTGGGTCCGGCTCTATGATCTTGGGCTTTGTGCAGCACTCTAGCTAAAGTGAAAGGGTAGGTAGGAGGGATAAAAGATCAGTCTGTATTGATTATTCACTTTGGTTACAAAAAAAACTGTGGAGCTGATTTGTTGTTAAGAATCACAAAGTTTGAAGCGAATACACAGCGAATACACAGAGCAGCAAGAGTGTATTGATGGAAAATTATAGTAGCTTTTTTCTGTTTTATATCTGTCATTTGAGTTCTTTCTGATTTTTGGACTGTTGGTCAAGCAAAACAAGCAATCTAAGGATAGATCGATTGCAAGCGAGGCCCAGAATAATCCATTTTCAAGATAATTTTGTGTTGCTGAAGTGTTAAATGTGTAGTTTATATGTACTGATAAAGCTCAAATGCTACAATACATGTACGGTCAAGACAAATGGCAGCAGTAAAAAGCAGTTAAGTGGCACTCACCAGATTTTATCGGTGGTGAGACAGTCGCGATGTCATGCTGAAGTCCATGTGTACACGACATTGAAGGGAATTAGTCACTTAGTGCTATATTATTACCTGATCATCAGCTCTCTCTGATTAGTTGCCCCATGCAGCACAGCCATCATGACACTCTTAGGTTGATACACACACACACACACACACACACACACACACACACACACACACACACACACACATACATTACAGCACAGCACTGTATAATAATGACATGAAAAGACGACTTGATGATATGTGCTCGGTTCTCGTGTCAGATTTGGATCCACGGGGCTCAGGAGCAGTTTCACACAAAGTCCTGTTAGGCCGACAGTGACTTCATGTGTGTGACGAGATGTATAAATTAGCATCAGACACTCCCAAATCAAAAGTGACACTTGGCTTCGCTTCTTCTCCTCGTGACTTTTTCGCCCTTACGTCCCTCTTGGGCAGTACAGTAAAACACAGTTGAAACCAGCCTTAATTTAATTCCACGGAGTGTTAAGTGCTAAATATTCTCGCCAAGTGGATTTCTTTGAAAGGACTGTTAGCCTTCCAGCAGTGAAATAATTGGGCTGTCATTGCATTACTGGGTTTTTCCCAACCATTGCAGTAGCTTTGCCGATTGCCACTGTGTTTTAAAAAGCTTCCTCATTGAAGGCCCCCTTTAATGTCTAGTACCAATTGGCCTCTCTTTCGCCTGCTCTAGCTCTATTTCTGTCTCTTTCCCTCTCATCCCCGTCTCTGTGTCTGTCTTTTTTATTTTTTTTCCTGCTCTTCTGTGCCAGTGCTCAGCAAGTTCATACAACTGCTTTCATGCCTGGAGATCTGTGAAATAAACACAAATGTTGGCCTGGCTCACGGACACACTGCAGAGTGAATAATGATTACATTTCTGGGGCTGAGCTGCAGCCGAGGCAATACGTTAACCAGGCTCAGTGGTGGGATGTCAACAAGCCGGTCGCTATGACAACATAATGACATTCAGAAAAAAAAAGAAGAAGAAAAAAACACACAGCACGCATTTATCTGCTTGAAAACTCTCAATGCAAGTGCTTTCTTTGCATCTAGAGTGGAGAACATTTCAGGTGTGTGCGCTTATGTGTACTGGAAGCACAGTATGTAGTTTAATCCTCTTGGTGTGAAACTGGTTGGACACACACATGTATACAACTTCAGCTTCCTAAAAGGCTCCGAGAAAACATTTGATCTATGGTGCAAACACTTAAGTTGTGCATTTAAGGAGTTTTTAGAGAACATTCTTAAAAAACGACCTTCATAAATAAGTCTGCCAGGCCTGCTGTGTGCTCTCCTCCCAATGGTATCATTAGCTGAGCCAAATATGGCAAAATTCAGATTCCCCTAAGGCTCATGCTTGACTAATTTAACATCTCTTCTCTTTCTTTTTTTGTTTTTCAGAGGAAATCAAAGAGGAATCAGAAAAATTGAGGTAAGCAATTGATTAATTACATAACACAATACAGCATCAAGGGTCATTTAATGGGTTTTGTCTCTTTCTACATGCTCAGGCACTGTAAAATTCATGGCTCAACTGCAAGCCTCTCTGTGGCGTTCTCCTGTGTTCAGACTAGTAAAGGGGATTAGAACACTCTGTGTGTGTGTGTGTGTGTGTGTGATTTTGTTTGTGTCTCTCTGCCTGGCCCGTTCCCAACAGCCCCTTGCCTTCTCATTAATGGCTTTCTTCACGAACCCCTGCCTAATGCTGAACTTGTTTTTGAGTGTGTGTGTGTGTGTGTGTGTGCATGGGCACATTTGGCGTGCTTGTGTATGGGCTGCCAAGTAACGTGGGCTTTGGAATGAAACGTAGCATGAGTGCCACCTCTCCTGTTCCCCATCATCTTTTCCTCCTGCCATTATATTTTTATTTCCCTCTTACATTTTCATCCCTCACTGTTTCTCTCTCCACGTCCTCCATATTCGCAGCCCATTATTCCTCTCCAGCTCTACCATTCTCTCCAAATTAGCATTACCAGTAACCAACCTCATTCAGATTTTTGCCCCTAAGGTTAAGACTTGCAGATCAAAGATAGATAGAGTTTGAGGTTATGTGCAGCCACACCCAGCTCATAAAAATGCTGCTGCTTTGACATTCATGTCAGGTATTTTACAACTCTTACCTATTCTTCATGTTATAGTCTTGCAGTTCTACTCAGGAATACAAATATACTTTTTTGTGAGCCTGCACTCCCATTTAAATTGTTTCCCTTTGTTCGTTCAGTCAGCAGGATAGTCACATACCAGGCCAGACCTAACAAGGGCATCTTTGAAATCTCAAAGGCAGTGGTGGGCAGTAGTCATCACAGTATATGTCGTTTTATATCTAAAGAAAAAGAAGGAAATATACATCTTGGTAAAACAGACTATCTGTAAATTCAATTGAGAGACACTTTTATTGTGATATTTGAAAGAAAAACACCGGTACTGATATAAAATGGGAATCAGTGTTGATGATTTAGGAAATGGGTTCAAACTAAGTTGTAAAATGACTGTGATGACCCAACAGATCATTTATTTAGTGATGTTCAAGTAATGTTCTGTTAATTATGGTGAGTTAAAATTAGGGATGGATGGTATCTACGTGATACCGTCCTGATAGCTGATCTGATACCATCAGATCAAGTATATATAGTATGGCTGAAAGCTCATGAGAATAAGTGGACCTTGAACATAGACCGGGTAATGGACATGTCAAGGTGAACTATCAGACTCAATATTTAAGATAGATGTCAATATTACTATAACCAAATATCAGACAACATTAACCATACATCACAATATTAGTATTATATTCATTTACTGTTGTAATCGCCTTCTACGACAAAATGGTGCCAGCTTCAAATGCACCACAACAACACCAGGGAGTCTTACATGTAGACCCTCCTGTGCTGTCTGAAACCCAGTTAATGGCCGTATTATGTTTTATAAGCAGGCTAAGTCTAACGTTGGGCTGATTATAATGGAGCGAGGAGGCCGGCTGACATTAAGCAGGGAGTCCAGGAATAAGCCAGAGGAGAAGAGCTCCCTGGAGACACACAGCACAATAGCTGAGAGAGAGGGAGGCCGGGTCAAACTGTGCAGATGAGCCAGGGGAGTGGATGCTCTTTGCTGAATCACAGCTCCACTTTGATGTTGTTGTCCGAAAGGTTTTGATCATGATGAGAACGCGGTTACACAGATTCATGTTTCTACAAATTTCTGTGCTGTTATATATGAACGAAGCCTATTTCCTCTCTAATTCCTCTTTTATTTGTAATATTCACTTTCTGCTTCCTCTTGTTTTCAGACAGCTCTTGTTCAGTTTTTATTCCCTTCCTTTATTATCCTTACTCCTCCTTCCTTCTTTTGTCTCTCTCCATGATCTCTTGTTATCTCTAATTCTTCCTTAATTCATGCTACTCATTTTTTTTGCTTTTGTTTTTCAAATCACACTCTTCCTAACATTTTATCCTCCTTCTCTTTCTTTACAAGGCACTTCATTCTTCTTCTCATTTGTTTCTCTCTGCGATTGTGCACCGTTATACGCAGTGAGGTCGTCCCTCAAAAAACAGCTGAAATCATCCTTTTTCATTGCCAAGACATAAACAATGTAACCCCTCCCTCTCACTCTGTCTCCCTCCCTCCCATTCCCTGTTCTTCTCTTATTCCATCATGTGCAGTCTGGGTGTGGTGGTTGTGCTCGGGGATGCTCTAGACACAGAGCTGCTGAAGGCAACGGCCCATACTTTATGTCTCCGTCCCTGGTCTTTAAAAATTCAGAGTGAAGTAATAGGCGTATCGTTTGATTTAAGATTTAGTCTGAGATGCTTTGTCAGCACGAACACGTGGCAAAGTCTGAGCCTGAATAACAAACCTCAGGGATTACTGCCCCTCCCTAAGAGAGATCAAGTGAAAAATTTGAAGCAGTCAGGCACCACATTAAATTCAGTGTAATAAAGATTTTGTTACTCTGCAATTTCGCAGAGAAACAGGAATGCAGTTTTTTAGGTTTAGCACGTTTAATGTCCTGTTACCACTGAGGATGAGAAGAGGTTGTTCTGTGCAGTGAAACATGCCGCGTCTTTGCACTCACTCAGTCATGCACGGTTAGTCATGCCTGGATGTCGAGGGGAGTGTGAGTATGTCAGGCTGATTTCTGAACCCTGCTTTTATTGGGGTTTTTTTTTAAGTCACTCTGGTTGACAGACTGGACCGTGTGATCACTGTGTTCATCTCTGTCTCCATCTCTTTTTGTTTTTTTCTGCCTTGTTCCCTCCTAGTCCACCCAGCGGAGACGGAAAATCGGGTTCCAGCACTTTACCGCCAATCAAATCAAAGACCAACTTCATCGAAGCCGACAAGTACTTCTTGCCGTTTGAACTGGCATGTCAGTCCAAATGTCCCCGCATCGTCATCACCTCGCTCGACTGTTTACAGGTCAGTGGCAGGACATGTTGGACTGCCCCCAAATGTTTGCATGAGTGTTTCTATATGGCTTCTTCACTTACAGTATCTTTTCAGATTTCATGTCTCTCTCAGCCAGATTATACTGAAAGACTTCTAAAAATATTCACTCAAGTAAAAGTTTTTGCACTGTCATTGTGCAGAAACTTTCAGGACAAGAAAAGCTAGTAGATTGTGTTCTCTAGCATCACAATTCGTGTTTGAATGTGTGTTTGCATATGTATCTGCCTTGTAGAAGCTGATAGCGTACGGCCACCTGACAGGCAGCGCCCCGGACAGCACAGCCCCCGGCAAGAAGCTCATCGACAGGATCATCGAGACCATCTGTGCTTGTTTTCAAGGTCCACAGACTGATGAGGGCGTGCAGCTACAGATTATTAAGGTGTGCTCCCGTCCTGGGCCTCTGAAACATCACCAGTAGCTAAACGACTTCAGAGCATTTTAATTTGCTGTCACAATTACAATACTGTATTTCTCTAAAGGATATCATTGTAAGTTTGTTTTGCTGGGATATAAAGTCAGGTTTCTTCATCTTAAAAAAATGTGCCCAGTGAAAAAACGCTCACGTCTGTTCGATAGCTGAAAATATTTCCCTCCAATGTTTGATTGATCTGTTAAAGATTCGCACTTGAAGAGTTATGGTGTTAACCACGTCCTGAGCAGGTAAACAGGACATGGCAGGAGATGCAGGGCTCTTTTTGACACCGGCTTGTGACATTTCTAGTGCACGTATGGAGTAAAGCACGTTTATGAAGAAGGCCTTAGAAACATTTTGGCATTTGGCAAGTGATGAGATTACCTGTTCAAACGTTTTCCCACAGCCTCATCTGAAAAACTTTACACTCATAAACACTCATAAATAAGCCACCATTGCTCTATACATGGTTTAATTCCTCTCACACTTCCCACCTTCCCATCTCTCACTGCGTGTCTTGACTCTTTGTCACAGGCTCTGTTGACAGCAGTGACCTCCCAGCACATAGAAATCCACGAGGGCACCGTGCTGCAGGCCGTCCGCACGTGTTACAACATCTACCTGGCCAGCAAGAACCTCATCAACCAGACCACAGCCAAGGCCACTCTAACGCAGATGCTCAACGTCATCTTTGCACGCATGGAGAATCAGGCAGTATGTCCAGCCGTCTGCAGACATCCACGTTTAATGCAGAATGCTGTATATGTAGACAGAAAATGAGAGAGAGAGAGAGAGAGAGAGAGGGCAACTCCTCCCTTGAGCGGTTCTCTGAAGAGATGTGACACTGCAAAAATTTTCAAGATCAAACTGATTTTCATTCTCTGAAATCTGCCGTTTAAAAATGCTGCAACAAATATGTAAAGCTGTTTTGGCAGAAAGTCAGATTAGATTCTAGTATAATGAAAAACATTATATTTTGTGGAAAAGCCTTCAGCTTGATGGTTTACTCAAACCACCTATTCCTGATTGAACTGAAGTCGACTGTTTGCTCTGTGTCCAGAGGGACATTATAGGTGTTGCCTTTCAAAAACAAAAGCTTGCTCTAATGTCATCTTTTTCTTTTTGAATGACACTTTTCCCCTCCTCACCTGCCTCCCTCCCTGCCTTTTTTGGACACATAGCTTACAAATCACAAGCTATCTTGGTCTCTGGCCTCCAGAAAGCGTGACCGCCAGGTAAAGCGTGCAGGACTGCCGTGACTTGCCTGATCAGAACTCTTAAACTCTTCTCTGTGTATCTGTGTCTGCACATTAAAGCTTTATCCTCATCCATTCATGCACTCATCCGTTCTCTTCCTTTGCTCCTACACTGCACAGGAGCAGGTATGCTGTGTCCTTTTCCCACCATATGCTTGCCGTGGCTTTTGTTGACTTGCCTACAAATCACCTTGCTTTCCTGCTCCAATTTACATTTTAGTTTAAATTCACACCTCGGGAGTGGTAAATGTTTTATCGCAGGTCAGATACGTCTGCTTTTGTTGTAAGGTTTTGTCTCTCCAAAGACCTAATATAGTTCTTTTAGAACAATGAGTGACTGGTGTTGAGTCAGACTCAGACAGAGAAACATAAAGAAGCAGTCAGGGGTAGAGATAGAGAGACAAGGCAGACTTTGAGGCTGAGGCCTATTGTTGTGTTGTCACTGCCTGCACAGTGTTATGCTGCTGCACAGGGAGATCCACTTTCTGTGTTTGTGTGTAGATGTATCCTCCTGACTGCAGCCCAGCATGGTGCGATCACACACACACACACACACTCAGTGTTTGTCTGGCTCACTCTCACACAGCCCTCACTATCCGACTGAGGTGGCATTTAAATAATGAGCTTAGTTTGTTTGTGCTGCCTCGCCTGTCCCCTCCAGCCGAGGTGCGTTGTTGTCTGGCCTTGTTACTGTTGCTCATATTCAATACTAATTGTTTCATTCAGAATGGCGTGTCACTGAATTTAGTTTGCTTACATTCAAATGGTGACGACAGCAGCAGCTCATTTAATCAGAGTCGAGCAGCGTCTGGAAACGCGTTTTTTAAAACAAGACATAATGGATTTAATAAAAGTGGTTTGCGTATGAAACAGATGTGAAATATCGTTTTTGGTTCTTTCTATGAAGAAATGCCATAAAACAGATTATATAATTGTGACTTGTGGCTAAAACGGAGTTGAGACTGACTACTTGACTTTGAAACAAATTCATATTAACATCAGTGTCCCTTCACTTGGCAGATTTATGCTGTTAATTACAGTTATTAATTGAAAACTAGTCTGCTGTAGGATCTCCATCCCTCACCACTGTAAATGTGTCACACTGTTTATATTTCCATCTGTAACCCACGTGTCTCTTTAGTTACTGTGCTTTTCTCTTCCAGTCACTCAAATCTGTGTATTATTTTTAAACATTTTGCCCGACAAATCTACAAATGCACTTGGATTGAAAATGCACCATGGGCTGTTGTTAATTTAGCTTGGCTGAGAGAACTTCCACTGCTTGTAATTGTTTGCTCTCTTTTTTCAAAACTTGTCTTGCTGTCTGCTATGAAATAGTGAGTGTGTCACTGTGCATATCAGTACTTTCCCCCCTCAGCAGAGATCTGCTTTCGCGATAGTTTTACTCTGCTCAAAACCAAACTTTACCTCTTGCACAAAGAGATCTACTATCTGACATAACACAATATTCAATAACATCACAGATTCTTTAGGCCACAGACCGTGTGCAAATGTCTTGTGACCCACTTTGAGCTCATGACCTACCAAGCTAAAGCAAAGCAACACTTTCCAGTACTCCATATCAGAAGCAGTGGTAGCACATGTCAGCCATGACGCATCAGCCAGGACACGGCTGTATGAGCCATTTTCCATCAGAAACACCCTCTGCCACCAGCGGACTAAAAAAAAACCCAGTTCACACGAGCCAGCATGAATCAATTCCACAAAGTTTGTCTCATTGCTGTTTTAGTAGCATGTCCTACTTCTTAGTGAGTGCGTATTCATACACATTTCCATAAGAACACACCTAATGTATGCTGTTACACTGTAGATGTAAAAAAAAAAAAAAAAAAAAAGCAAATTAAAATCTGTTTTCTTTCTGCTTTGACATGTGGAAGTGTTGTAGCTCTGCTTTGGGTTCAGTGAGTCTTCAGGGAACCTAGACAGGTTGTTCAAACTTCTAATTGCTGTTTTGAGTTTGTTTACATAGTCTTAACCCGTCTTTTTCTGTGTGTGCGTATGTGTGTGCTGCATGTGCCCATTCTTTGAATGCTTTCCCTGTTCTTTGTGTGTATGTGTGTTTTGTTTTTATTTTTTTTGTCTGTCTGTACGTGTGTGTGTGTGTGTGTGTGTGTGTGTGTGTGTGTGTGCGTGTGTGTGTCCCACCCCCGCACAGCTGCAGGAAGCAAAGCAGCTGGAGAGAGAGCGTCACCGGCAGCACTCCCCGGTCACCCAGCACGCCGAGCCAGACTCCCCTCAGCTCCAGACTCACATCCACCCTCCGGCCAAGGGTTTGGCCCAGGAGGCCAATGGGCCTATCACCCCTCCAACCCCCAGCATCACCATCCCATCTACCCCGTCCACCCCCTCGACACCTGCCCCGGTGGGCAGCAGCAGGTCTGTGTCTGGGGAACAGGAGGAGCAGAGGGAACAGGGAGAGCAGGGACCCGTCTATGAGAGCCCTGATCCAGAGAATGGCTCTGATTTCTGTGTGGCTGAAAATGAACAGACTGAAGCCGATCAAGCCACCGCAGCAGCACAGAGTGAGACTGCTTATCTTTTATTGTCTTGGTTTTTATGCTGACCCCATTTGTTTGCAATTTTAAATTGACTCTCCACATCTTACAGCATCTTCTGACCCAATTTAAAATTTTTCAAGAATGTCAATATTTTGAAGCAAGCCTTGAGACACCCTTGATAAACAACCACAAAAATGTTTAAGATATTTTATACATCATATTAAACATATATATCTCGCACTGTATTGTGCATGTGTTGGTATTTATGCAAGTGAAACATCTAGAGTTACAATGAATACCCTGAATATGAATGAGAAAAGCCTCCCTTTTAACACTTGAGAAAGCAGCCTGAACCAGTGTTTAATGTTGCAAACATTTGATACCACATTCAGCACTACAATGGCTCATTCACTGAGAGAGCTGGTGCAGAATATGAAGAGCAGGATTAAAACAGTCCGTCAATCACTCTGCAACTGAATGCATGCTCGCCCTGAATGGGTACTGCAGTGTGGATCTGAGTGTGTTTTCTTAAACTTTGTGTGTGTGTGTGTGTGTGTGTGTGTGTGTTAATCAGACGCAGCAGCCCAGCAGCACCCAGGGGCAGGTGAGGAGGACGCGGAGACCCCAAACTATGAGGAGAAGGCCCAGGAAATTGTTCAGAGTATTCTGCAGGAGGTGGTTAACACTGTTGCAGGAGGTACGATGTGTTCTGCATTAGAAATAATGAAATTATATAGTAATGATGTTCTGTCAGTTCTGTCAGTCAGTTACATAATATAAAGCACAAGCACAAAAGAAATGATTAGTTGGTCAGCACACCTTAAAGTAACTGACGATCAAGTGTGTTTACTGTGGTGCATTAGCAGCTCAATGATCAGCAAGTTCAAGTACTTCAGCCACAACCGTCCCTCTGCTCTTTGTTCAGTGCAGCTCGTGTCAGCCCTTCTCAGTTTGCTCACCCTTTGTTTGCTGTGTTTGACATTTCTGTAGAAAAATTTAAATGTGCACTTTGCACCACACGTCTGTGCAAACTTTAATGGGGAAAAACTGACCCATGCAAATTTAGTGATCTAGCTCAGCTGTGGAATCAGCCACACGTATAATTTCTTTTTATTATTTGCACTGTCCTTTCTTATATGCATACGGAAAAAGAGAGGAGAGCACTTTACTGATTATACAAACTGCACCTTGGCAAATGTGCTTCCAGGCGGTGCCTTTTCTTTGATAAATTACAAGAACCTCTCTGGGTACAAAATGTGTCTGAGAGGAGACGCAAACCAGGAAAACTGGCCCTCTGTTAAGAACTCACAGCCCAGGTTCCAGAGAAGCAATCGTGTAATTTTAGGTCAGGCCAAGCTCCCTGAAGTTTCCATAGATGCCGACAAAAAGAAAGCAAAGCTCTCTGTCGTTGTGAGCTTTTATTTTTCTATGGCTGCAAATAAAAGCTTTATTAACTTGTACACAAAGAGAATAGTGCTTTCAAATACACTTTTACCCTTGAGCAGCAATTTGACAAATAGACTTTAAGGTCTGGAGGATCTTGAGCAGATGTGCTCTCTGGTATTCTTTCTTTAGGTGGACGTTCTCTTTCTGCTGCCACCTTGATTTCTCTCTTTGCACTTGATCAGGACATATCTGTCAGTATAATGTTGCCTTTGTCATAAAACTTGTATTCCTGGTAGAGGATGTTTCAAGGTATTAAAGTAAATTCATGTTGAGACTAGAGTTCAATCCAACTCCTCCCTGCTCCATCATCACCACAGGGCACTGCCTGGACCCCACAAACCTTTGCTCTGACTCCAAGGAGTCCGGTGGTGAGGGTGAGACTGCAGAGTCAGAGGCGGCTGAAGCGGTGACGGAGGGCACACAGAGCTGCCTGGAGGACGAGAGTACTCTAGGTAGTGACAGCGAGCACGTCCATGCCAACGGGATCCCCGGCACACCTATTTCTGCAAGCTTCACCCCCTCGCTGCCTGATGACAGATTGTCTGTCTCGTCCAATGACACTCAGGTGAAGGACAGACCAGAGCTGTGGAGTCATATTAATTATTGTTATTAGCTGAAGTTGACCCCTGCCAACATAAATATTCATGTCTATGATGTAACATTTGGCTCAGCTGAACAGCTTTACAAGCTGAGAGTCAGAGGAAACTTTTATTTAATCAATAGACCAAATAATTAAAAAATGTTCAATACTGTGTGGGCTATTAATCACTAATCAAGGTTCTTACTGACCTGGAGCCATAGGCTCATACACTTTTATGTTTAGCAGATTGTAGGATGTGAAATTCAGTAACACAGATTTGTTGCTAACTTGCAAACTGATTTGATTGTTTTCTGTCTCTGCAGGAATCAGGTGCAGCACCCGGCCAGCCGCCTGGCGCAAAGTTTTCCCACATTCTACAGAAAGACGCCTTCCTCGTCTTTCGCTCGCTCTGCAAGTTGTCAATGAAGCCGCTGTCAGATGGACCACCTGATCCCAAGTAAGAACTCATTCCATGAAGTTTGCAAAAATCAGATTACAGCATGGATTTCTCTGTTGTATTTGTTTAGTCTGTCATCTTTTCTAAGAGCTTCATCTGCATCTTGTCCACAAAAAGGAATAAACTTAATATAGTTAACAAGGGATGCCTTGAAATACCCTCTACTTTTAGGGTAATGGGCATTTGTATTGATTTGTTATTGCTTTTACTTTTACTTTACTTTCAACTATTTAAACCTGCAATACAAGAGACACCGAAATACCTGTGATATTTCTGTATGTTTTCTACCATTTAGCTTCCTTATTGCAGGTTGTTTCTGGTAATAAACTGAATTGTTGGCCAAGATTGATCAGTTTGAACGCACCACCAGAGACATCACCGAACAATTAATCAATTACTCATTACTCATAAAGGCTGAACTAAATCCTTAAGTCTCATGTAATTAAACCTTTAATATTAGCAATTCCTTTAATGTACACCTGATAAGCCAGAGAAGATGAACCTGCACTCCATTGTGCTGCCATATAATCCAGGTTATAGTTGAGGGAATGTAATGTTTAATTTTCAGAAATGTTTAAGAATTTGTTCAAAGGTCATGTCTGTGCTGTAGTTAGTCAAGCCTCTGTGAGCCCCTCCCCCTATTACAGCCTGTCTTGTTATTCTTGTGTGTTGGGGGCGAGAATAGATGTGAGTTATAGTTTATACAAGGACCGCTCCAGTGACATCGATACTGTTTTGATAAAAGCTGATGAAGGAGACAATGAGACATCGCTCAGCATTTTCTGAATCACTTCCTGGTTTCATGAAGTGCAGGATCCTGTTTTAACTGTTCCCCTTTTCAAAGCACCAGAAAGGAGCCAAAAATAATCAGATTTTGCCATCATTTATTATATTACTTCTGACCATGGGCTGGTTTGCCAGAACAGGGGCTTCTGATTGGCTAAATACTGATAACTGCAGCTTTTGTGGAACAGGATTTCCTGCATCTGGTTTCTGTGTATAACTCAATTCTCAGAGTCTGTTTGGCTCTGGCTTTGATATATATTTTTGTTTACTTTTCAATTCACAGTTGGTTGTGAAGCATAAGCTCAGCCCATTTCTGAATTTTTGAATATTTGAGAATTGTGGTAGAAATGCAAGAGAGCAATGTGTGTTGTGTGTCTGAAGGTCGCGTCACTGCCAGACAAAAGCCTTGTACCCAGCAACAAGTCTGCACAGCATAATGTTACACAATCTGTCACGCACATAATGCAAAGGTAGAAACAGCTGCTTTATTATTACTTTAACTAGCAGAAACAACTGTGTATTCATGGTGGATCAGTATGTACAGATCTGGTCTCAAGCGGGATTATTGTGTGCTTGTTAAGAGGCATCTCTAAGGATTTATAGTACAGAATGTACAAAATTGTCTTTCCTTTCCAAATTTGACAGGTGGAGTCCTGACCTTCCTCTGTTCAGTGATTTTAGTTTAAAAATACTGATATGAAAGAAACTCTGGACTCCCACTTCGAGTCCTCCTAGAACAAGTACAGTTAATTAGCACATCCAGACTTTATAATGGCCCACAAATGTTTAGTGGTTAGTGACTGAACTAACAAGAAACTCAGTGTCCTGTAGAATTATGGTTAACGTAGTCTTATATACAACACCAGTTATTTGGCTTTAACCATGTTTATACAGATGTTACGTTTTGTTTTTTTACTTTTAACAGTTTCTCATGAACTTGAAGTGTATTATTTTTTCTCTTTGTAGTTTTTCATGCTCCATAGACAGTTTACCATGAGAATGCATGGGCGGGAAAACAGAAAAAAGTCCATATTTTTCGTCTTTTGTAGAAGAAGTTGAGACACATTTTTGTTCTGCCACATAAATCCTACTTTGTCTGCTCGCCAGAGATGGAAGACATTGCAGAGAAGCAGCCAATCTCAGCATATAAAGTAGCTGAAAATATGTTGTTTTTTTGTCTTTTTTGGAGCTCCGGTTTTTCCATCCTGCTGCTGCAGAAAAACAGTTCAGACAAGCTGAGGCTCTGCACACAGAGGAGCTTTGATTTAGTTACCCCATCATCTCTTTGATGGGTGCTGAAGATTTTAACTCTCATATGGAGAGACACAGTATGATGTGGTCTCAGTGTGCATTACACTGCTCTTTCTTTTTAGGCATAACTTTGCTTGAAGGACAGTGAATTTGCCTGTAAGTACTTGGTTTTTGTGAGACTCATCGCTGAATGTATCGTATGTCTGAAAAGTTAATGCTGATCAGTTTGGACATTGTGTTCCCACAGTCTAGAGCAGATGGCTGGGACAAAGTCCCTCACGTTGTTTTATGCAGCAGCCAGCTTTGTTGTCAAAGGGTTAGCGTACACTTTGCAGTAAAAGAGCTAAAGATACAGAAATGAGCCTATTTTTATCAGTAATACAAAAACCAGTCTCTTTCCCCTCTTACTGCATTTTAATGTATTCAATCTGTTATCGTCTCCATTTATACAAAATATTCAGAATATTCTTTGACATTTTCCCTAATTGTTTTTGTTATATGCTGCCTTCACATACAAAGAAGACACTGCTTAAACTTCCTCCCCTTCTCTCCTCCAACTCCAGGTCCCACGAGCTTCGATCGAAGGTCTTGTCCCTCCAGCTGCTGCTGTCCATCCTGCAGAACGCCGGGCCCATCTTCAAGACTAATGAGATGTTCATCAACGCCATCAAGCAGTACCTGTGTGTGGCCCTGTCAAAGAATGGCGTCTCCTCTGTGCCTGAGGTCTTCGAACTGTCACTTTCCATTTTCCTCACTCTGCTCTCCCACTTCAAGACACACCTCAAGATGCAAATCGAGGTAAAACCAATTCACTGGTGCATCAAGGAAATTTCAGGTTTGGTGAAGGTAATGACGAAGATGTGTGTTTTTGAAAATGACACTTTTATTTGCTGACAGCCTGAATAGACCTGAATAGGAAAAAAAAGCACAATATGTAAATTTTTAGTTGTTTTTCAGGCTAACAGACTAACTCATCACTTTCTCTATTCTTGGGCAGTTTGCTCTCTTTTGTTTTTGTGTACAGTTTTTGTCTTTTCATTGTTTCCAGCTCTATTTCTGTTCATATATGCAGGGAAAACCTGGTGAACTAGTTGGCTATGTACAGTAGCTATATTTATGCATCCACCCACCACTTCTTGATGAGAAGCGACAGTTTCACACCTCTTCTGGAAGCTAACGGTCTTTCTGGGAAACACAGGAAATTAATGCCTAAAGTGGAAAGATTGAAAGTGCAAAATCGTTAATTGCTACAGATCAGAATTTCAAACACAGCACAGTGAAGTTCCTTTCTCCCAGTGTGTTCTCCTTTTACTATATGTAATTAAATTAGGCAGACACGGTGGTTCTTTCCCTTTTTGAAGAACACCACACATTGTGATTCTGTTTTTCATGCTTAACCACCTGCTATGTTTGCTGCGTCCACTGCAGGAAGCTCTTGAAGAGTATTGTGTGCTGTGTTGATGGTGTTTTTGATCCTCCTCTTTGTTTGGTTGCTGTTTCTCACCTGGTCTCTTTCTGCAGGTCTTCTTCAAGGAGATTTTCCTGTACATTCTTGAGACTTCCACAAGCTCCTACGACCACAAGTGGATGGTCATACAAACCCTCACTAGAATATGCGCAGGTTTGTGTCCTTTTTTAAAAAAATTTTATTAAAGGGAGCCAGCTCCTTTAACACTGGTGCTTATTATTAATGAGGCAGTAATTGAGGCTTAGGAGTCAATCTTCTGGTGCACATTAACCTGATGTTTTGCAAAATGCTTGTCAGCTAAATGCGTTTAATCGGATCGTATATATTTGGAAAGGTTTCCCTTAATTTAATGGTATTAATTAACCTCTAGCGGTTATTTAGCTGCATGCATTAGGATCCATAAAAGCAGAGTACGCGGTCTGTGTTTGTTTCATAGATGCTCACTGACAAACTCCATCTGTGTCCCATCTGTCTCTCTCAGATGCCCAGAGTGTGGTGGACATCTACGTGAACTACGATTGTGACTTGAATGCTGCTAACATATTTGAGCGATTGGTCAACGACCTCTCGAAAATAGCACAGGGTCGTGGAGGCCATGAGCTTGGCACAACGCCCCTACAGGTGATTTTCTTTCTCCTTTTTTGAATATTTTGCTTTTTTTGCTATGTAAAATGTTGTACGGCATTGGGTTAACATTTTTTGCATCCCTCTCCAGGAGCTGACCCTGAGAAAGAAAGGCCTCGAATGTCTGGTGTCAATCCTGAAATGTATGGTAGAATGGAGTAAAGACCAATATGTCAACCCCAACTCTCAGACCAGTCTCGGTAAGACAGTGATGTGCTGTACCTCCAGTGTGATCTATCAAAATAACGACAGCTATCAACACTGAACTGAATACGATGGACAAGAAAATAACATCTCGTCGACACTTTGACTGAAACTTTAGTATTCAGACGGACAGATAGTAGAATTCATGTCTGTATTTACAAAGCTTAACCAAATACACAGATTACATATCACCTTAACTGCTGAATCCCATCACTCATTATTGCAGGATAAGTGAAACTCGATGAAGAAGTCGTGCACGTCACTGTATTGTGTGGTGGCTTGAATTTACATTCAGAGCTTAAATCCAGAAGCAGGGAGGTGCCGCAATAGTCTGTGTGCTTGCAATATTACATTCTGCCTATAAAAATCCAGACTGTTGTTTTTCCTTTAAAGTCCTCTGAGAATTAGACTTGAGACTGCCGAGTTTACAGCTAGTCTTTCTCCTGATCAGCCGAGTGTTTGGCAACAGTTCATCATTGAGGTTAACTGGGTTTTGTAGTAAAGCTCACATCCCTCAGTTGAAGGATTGACAGTTGGCATCCATCATGGAAGCTGCAGCTCTGAGGAGGAGAGTGTTCGTCAGCTCAGCTCCAGCCAGAGGAGGCAGTGAGATAATGCCTATAGGGCCAGTGTAGACAGGCTAATCCAGACGGTTTAGAGCGGGAGAGATACCTGAAGCCAAGCTGTGGTGAAACGCCTGTCTACAACATACAGAGCGTATCCTGTGTGCAAGACTGGCCCTCTGGGTCTTCTGCACACCAGAGGATTTCTGTTTTCCAAAGGAAGAGCTCAAACCATGGCACTAAAGTGCAACTTTGTGAAAGGGCTGGAAAGATGTCCCACAAGTCCCTGGGACAATCCACAGGTTAGCCTCAGGCTAAGCTGTCAAGGCTAACCAGCTGAGGCAGTTCTGTTAACTCGCAGGGATGCGATCTTCCAAAACCTATGACAACTCATTAATAATCTAGCAGCAGCTCATAGGTCAGAATTTGAATATTGAATTTGCCTGTTGGGGATTTCAAGCAGATTACGAAGAGTATTTTTTTTCTTCTTGTACAATGGAGGCATGATTCCATTCGTGAATACAAAGCATTGAAGTGTGTTCATACAAGATATCACCTTCACTCTTTCACTTGTCTCTTGTGTCATTTTCTCCTTTTTGGTATGGCTTCAAAGCAAGAGCAGGTAATAGTAGAAGTGGACAGTGTCTTTGCTAGAACGTGTTGCTGTGATTGGTAACATTCATTTTAAACCTGTTTTGTCTGTAGCTTTAGATGATTTTGTACTAGTTTTAAAATATATAACCTTCTGTTGTTTGTAAGGTTTCCCCTCAATCACTTACACCCCATAGTTTGTAACCAAGGCGATGTATGTATGTATTCACTAATGGTTACAGCACTTTTTCTTAACTCAGCGGGCACAAAAGCTGCGTTTTACTCTTCTGAATACGTTATATTAGTATTTCCCCGGGCCACAGCTTAAGCCCTCAGTTCATGTTACGCTTTTCCCTCTGTGTCCCACCTCCCTTCTCTCTCCGTAAGCTGAAGAATGGGACATGCACTGCCAGCTCACATTACTGTGACACTGTCCTGAATGTTTTAAAGAGTTTCCAACGGGTAATCAGACTCCTGGCCTTAGCACCGGGTTACAGGGTGGACTCAGTCCAATGGCAGCAGATCCCTGAGCTTGTCTCGGCAGACTTAAGAAACCACCTCTCTTGGCCTCTTTGACTGCCTAGAGCTTTTTTTAGATAACTCATCTTTTATAATATCCCCACTTCTTACCCAGTCTTACACCTGCTCTGTGTGAATAAGTGTGTGTGTTTTCTGGAGTTCGTTAGGCAGTGGTCTTGACTGCATGGGAGTACCGCCAGCGTGCATACCCTCGCTGCCAACAACAATCATTAAGAAGGCCTCGGGGTCACTTTGTTCTCTGTGTTGCAGTTTCCCCTTTCAATTACTGAAGTCTCTCTCCCACAGAACTAGTTTTAAGTTTGCTCACTTCTTGAGCCTGCAGGCTAACTTTGTGCCGACGACAGAGTTTCAATTAAAAATTCTCACCTTTGTGATGGTTTCAGGCAGTTGCTTCCCACAGTGACAATCGAAATACTCACCCTTCTTCTTATCTCATCTCCTTTTTTTTCCTTGTCAGGTCAAGAGAAACCATCAGAACAGGAGAGCACTGAGACCAAGGCTCCAGAGACCATAAACCGCTACGGGAGCATCAACTCTCTGGACTCTACGGCCTCATCTGGCATCGGCAGCTACAGCACGCAGATGTCTGGCACCGACAACCCAGAGCAGTTTGAGGTCCTCAAACAGCAAAAGGAGATCATCGAGCAAGGCATTGACCTGTAAGTTTCGATACACACACACATCAAATCTCACTGTGTTGATACTGTGATACTGCCACCGCTAACAGTGTGCTCTGCGTCTGTGTATCCTACACAGGTTCAACAAGAAACCAAAGAGAGGAATTCAGTACCTTCAAGAGCAAGGCATGCTGGGTACAACCCCAGAGGATCTTGCTCAGTTCTTGCATCAAGAAGACAGACTTGATTCGGTAACAAGTCAACTTGTTTTCATTTGGTTTCCCAGCTAAGTGCAGACTGCAGACTCTCACAGCAAGATGCAGGGTGCACAAACTACACAACTAATCTCAGAGGCTGCGTACCCATTACAAGAATTTTCCAGTCTGAGGAATCCAAGACTGGATCGAATAATCACGATATTCAAGAAACACACACACACAGGCACTACTCCAGTATTTGAAGTGCATTTGTAAAGGAAATGAAAAAAAAACTACCTTTATCTCAACACTTGCATAGCAACACAGTTAATGATAAATTGAATAAATAATAAAAACATGATTTTTAGAAAGAATTTGAGAGATGTTCACTTCTCTCAGGGTGAGTGTAAAAGCCGACAGGGAAGGGAGTTTTGGTTTGTGAAAAACATGAATTTGAACTTGACATTTAAATCATTTTAAAATAATTACAGATGCAGCTGCACTGTTGATATTTTGTTTCTGCGTTTATCTCAGCACCTAGTGAGTCATCACTCATATACATTTTATCTCCAGCCCCCACCTTTGTCCTGACTCCGTGAGGTTTTGTCTCAGATCTAAGAAATGAGTCCTGGACGGGCAAATCGTGGTAAAGTCTTGTACTCTGCACCAGCTCTAATGGACAAGAGACAGCTCAAGCAAAGGGTTTGGCAAATAAACAAATAGCAGGTCCATCTCCACAAACTAAGCACTTTCTGCTTTGTGCATCAGGCCAAACCAGAAAGAGGCCTCATGATAATCTAATGCCTGTCCACCAGCATTTAACAGCCACTCCAACCCAGAGTCCCATAAGCGGAGCAAAATGTTAACTCTAATGAGGAGCACACTCTGCCTTGATTGGTCAACCTCGAGGGTGTCAGTGCACAGCGGTAATCAGCACTAAAGAGAGTTCATAACATCTGGTTAGATGCAGTAGGACCACAGGAGCAGCAAACAGAGTGGATAAGCATGAAAGTTTAATATGTTTTTATCGAATCATCGCCGTCTGCTGTTACAGCAGTGGTTCTTGGTAGCTTCTGGTGGAAAGTGGATGTAGGCAAAGACAGACAAAACAGCAAACAGTTTCTCTTAAACAGAGTTGGAATCAATTTTCTTCTCCCTGCTTCCTCCTCATGGTAATCGGAGAACAGCACTGCCTTTAGGTTCTTGTACCAGATTTTTACAGCTCTGTCAGTATTTGTGCAACAGCACTGTAGTTAAACTAACATCTGCATTTTCACTCTGTTAGACTCAAGTGGGAGAATTCCTTGGGGATAATGACCGCTTCAATAAAGAGGTGATGTATGCCTACGTGGATCAAATGGACTTCCAGGGCAAAGACTTTGTCTCCGCGCTGCGGATGTTCCTGGAGGGCTTTCGGCTCCCGGGAGAGGCCCAGAAGATCGACCGGCTCATGGAGAAATTTGCAGCAAGATATCTGGAATGCAATCAGGGGTGAGTTTACATCTCAAATTGGAAGATCCTGACTGTGGAAATGGCTGAATTTGATTTGCTTGGCCCACATACAGCATGCTGTGATATTAATATGCTTCATGTCTTTCCCTTCCCTTGTCTTCCCTTCAATTTTCTAGGCAAACGCTCTTTGCCAGTGCTGACACCGCATACGTACTCGCCTACTCAATCATTATGCTGACAACAGACCTTCACAGTCCACAGGTAAGCACGCCATCTCAGTGAAGCGGTGGCGGCTGCCTTTGCTGCCTTTGATGATTTTATAGAACAGTCATTCCTTCAGATATAAGTACAACATAAATCACTGGGATTGCATAAGCAGCTTTTGACCTGTATCCTTGTTGTCTGCGAAGGTGAAGAACAAAATGACAAAAGAGCAATACATCAAGATGAACCGCGGCATCAACGACAGCAAAGACCTACCAGAGGAATACCTCTCAGCCATCTACGACGAGATAGCAGGGAAAAAGATCGCCATGAAGGAGACAAAAGAGCTCACCATGAAATCCAACAAGCAGAGTGAGTCTCAATCAGTGAGGTGCCTCAAAGATGTAATAAATACTGAGAGTAAGATTCCGGTTATTATCTAGAGCTGTTTACCTGAAGTCTTTGTTGCTGTAATGATTTTGAATGAGACTTAAAGCCGCGGAAATGTTTCAAATGTAAGCTGATCAGATTTTGTCGGCAAATGTCTAATAAAAGTCGGAGCTTGCAAGTCGTCTTCAGATAAGGAGAAAAGAAATCACAATAGCCCATTTAATGGAGGAGTTATGCATAATGACAACAGCTTGTTCACATTTGCCATCAAAAACACGCTTAAATAAGCTGTTTAATATTCTAATAGTCATGCGGAGGCCTATAATCACAATTTCACACCAGATATTCGAGCCTCTTATGATGCTTTGCTGTGTGCTGGAAAAAGCAGTGCATTTGTGTGCGTTTTACTGTGTGCTTATGTGTGTGTGTGTGTATGTGGCATTCTCAGGTGTGGCCAGTGAGAAGCAGAGGCGTCTGCTGTACAACGTGGAGATGGAGCAGATGGCCAAGACAGCCAAAGCTCTGATGGAGGCTGTCAGCCACGTCCAGGCTCCCTTCACCAGCGCCACACACCTGGAACACGTCAGGCCCATGTTTAAGGTAACACAAGTGGACACCAACACACACACACACAAACACACTAGCAGGCATTGCAACACTTCATTCCTCTGTTGCTCCACAGCTGGCATGGACGCCCTTCCTGGCTGCTTTCAGTGTGGGTCTTCAGGATTGTGATGACACCGAGGTGGCCTCACTGTGTCTGGAGGGAATCCGTTGTGCCATCAGGATAGCATGCATCTTTTCCATCCAGGTACTGCAGTCTGAACTGAGGGATTAGATTTCTCACTGCATCTTTTGCTGCACATTATTCTGACATGCAGGGCTGTCTTTGTGTTTCTGCTACAGTTGGAGAGGGACGCATATGTGCAGGCTCTGGCAAGGTTCACCCTGCTCACAGCCAGCTCTGGCATCGCAGAAATGAAGCAGAAGAATATTGATACCATTAAGACCCTCATCACTGTGGCCCACACTGATGGAAACTACCTGGGCAACTCCTGGCACGAGGTTTGCTCTTCTCATCTGACTTAAAACTGACTTTCACTCGATTTGTTCACAAAACTCTCTAATGTTCTTGCTTATGTCTATCCTCGGCAATAGTCCTCAAGCACCACTGAGACATATGAGTTTTGACTGTTGTTTTATTAATTTCTTTTTTTAGAGCAGTAAAGAGTTGTTGCCAGGCACAACATGAAACCATGTAATGCAATCTCTTGTGGGTAATGACTTTAAATATGTCTAAAAACAACAGCACTCTATTAAAGATATAATAAAATCAAATTTCAATAAATACCATTTTTAAAATGCGTTGCTGCCAAAACAAGCAATACTTGCTTGTATGAATGATTACTGTATGAAACAGATTCTGACCTAACCGAAATAACTTTCTGTTCTGTTCTGCACATTTTCTGTTAGCAAAGTGATATTCCCTCCAACCATTACACAGTCATAAGTGTTTGTTTGTTTTTCTGTGAGGTGTTTTACTGTTGAATCATTTCGGATATTCCCATTTTCCCCACAGTCCAGAGTATTATGCCAGTTTCTACTGTGCACATTAATCTGGGTCTATTTATATGTCTAATATGTCCCCTGACTTGCCTCCTCTCAGATCATGAAGTGCATCAGTCAGCTGGAGCTGGCTCAGCTGATCGGCACAGGGGTGAAGGCGCGCTACATCTCAGGGACGGTGCGGGGCAAGGAGGGCTTCGTTGCAAGCACAAAGGAGCAGAACAATGACGAGTACCTGGGTCTAGGTCAGCATCTTGTCAAGTTCAATATCCTGTATATTTAGAATTGAATTGAAATAAATATGAACAAATAAACAAATATAAACTCAGTTCTTTGTACGATTTGTAATCTTCTGTGCTTTGCTTTTGCAGTTGGAGGGACAGTTGACCGAAAGCAGATCGCCAGCATTCAGGAGTCCATCGGAGAGACCAGCTCTCAGAGTGTGGTGGTGGCAGTGGACAGGTACTGCCATCACCTCAACAATTATGACTCATTTGATGTGGTTGAACTTATATAATTTCATCTTAGTTTCAAATGTTGATCATTTCTAGTACCAGCAAATGAACTAGAGAAGAACAAAAGGTTCCTTGTGTCTGCAAAATTGAAAAATTATTTAGATGAAAACACATCATACAAAAATCTAAGACTGAAAACTGACTGAAAGCTAGTAAACTTGTTATTAACTTGTTATTAGGTGAGTGTTTGCAGTAAGTTTTAGCAAACCTTATTCTCTCTCGTGTTTTCAATAATTGTCACATATTTTTCTGCCTCAGGATATTTACCGGTTCTACCAGACTGGATGGTAATGCAATAGGTGAGTCTAGCTACAAATTGCTCTTCTTATTGCTCCAAGGACAGGTATATTCAAGCTATTTTTGATCAGCGTGAGTCACTCTGCCTGTACAAAGCACCCTTTCTTTGCTGACCGCCAACATCTTCTCTCTCTTTGTCAGTTGATTTTGTGCGCTGGCTGTGTGCTGTGTCCATGGATGAGCTGGCCTCGCCCACACACCCACGTATGTTCAGCCTGCAAAAAATTGTTGAAATCTCCTACTACAACATGGGCCGCATCAGGCTGCAGTGGTCCAGGATCTGGGAGGTTATTGGAGACCACTTCAACAAGGTGGGGAAGGGTTGGTTACAGAAGCACAAGACACAGATATACTATAGTTCTGCTGTAGAGTAAGAAATTTAAAATAGTGTCAGATATACTTATGTTTAATCATTTGTAAGTTAAAAACATTTAAAATCCTGAGGATAAACTTTCCTCTGTTGGGAAATGGACTGTGTACTTTCTGTTTTACTGAAAGTTGATTGCAGTCGCTGATAAATACAGATTGTTGCCAGAAAAGCTTTCTCATAGTTTAGTATTCAAGGACAACTCTCTCACTGAGGCTCTGCCTCTCACTGAGTGGCTGCAAACTGTGTTTGGCATGTGTTTAAAAAAAATTCTCAAAATAGTCATTCATCATGTGGGAAAGTGGAGTTTAAGAAATGTCTCTTCCCTGCTAAGGATGAACGGTTTCTTCTTTTGTGCTTCGTGTGCACATCTGATTTTGGAACAGTTGTGATGTTACTGAATTATGTTTTCTGCCCATGCAGGTTGGCTGTAATACCAACGAAGATGTGGCGATCTTCGCTGTCGACTCTCTCAGGCAACTGTCCATGAAATTTTTGGAGAAGGGGGAGCTGGCCAACTTCAGATTCCAGAAAGACTTTCTGAGGCCTTTTGAGCACATCATGAAGAAGAACAGGTAACAGCTGAACATTTATATGTGAGTGAGTCCTTTTGTTGCTCCTCCCATGTAGATCTGTAGTACCGGTTGGTGCAAACACAAGGCCTGTACTGTGGCTTTGAGTAGTTACTATTTCTGGGCTGTTTCTCACACTCCACTCCTCCCGTCAACCTCTGTAGCAGCTCCCCGCCTCGTCTGTTATGCTCTGCCTTTCTCTGCCTCTACTCTCTCTGTATTTCTTATAGCAATGAGTAAGCATATTGTTTGGCAAAGCAAACATTTCATCTGACCCATTTCAGTCCGTTTGCGTTAGCCTTTCAATGCATTCATGTAAAAACCTTTTTATTCCTGTGCTTGGTCTAAAGCAGCCTTGAATAGATTTTGAACAGCTATCAGTTATAAATGAATTTGATTTTGCTGCTGCGACTGTCTGCGTGCAGCACGTCAAAAGGCAAGCTGTTTTTTACTGCTGCATCCTTTTCATTCATGTGAAAGAGGAGTAGCAGTGTAAGTATAAATCCACCCACAGATTGAACAGGCTGAGAGCTTCAGCAGAGAGGAGATGGCAGGCAGCCATGTAAACCCTGCAGCGCAGCTTGTCCATTAGACTCACTCATGCTGCCCTCCTGTGTGTTGGTTTGTGTGTGTGGTTGTGTGTGTGCATGTGATGGTAAGTGGAGGCTGAGTTTTTCTCTCATTCATAACTACTGAGCAATTAGAAATCCTCTTCGCCATGGCAACAGTTGCTGTAAAAACATGTTGTGCCAGACTAGCCAGTGCTGGAATAATGATTCTGCCTGAAAATGGGATTGAGCGTCTTATTAAGAGCTTTTAAAGATAATTGACATCAGTGAAGAGGTGAAATTTCTTCTTTTCAAGTGATTCAGTCTTTCCTGCACCCCCCGCTCTTTCTTTGTCTCTTAATAATTCTTCTTAATCTGTGGCTCTGCCTTTGGCTCCAACTTCACATCAACCATTTTCTTCATCTGTCACCCCCTATTTCCTATCCAGGTCTCCTACCATCAGAGACATGGTGGTGCGCTGTATAGCCCAGATGGTGAACTCCCAGGCAGCGAACATCCGCTCAGGCTGGAAG
Source organism: Datnioides undecimradiatus (assembly GCA_008933995.1). NCBI lineage: Eukaryota > Metazoa > Chordata > Actinopteri > Lobotiformes > Datnioididae > Datnioides > Datnioides undecimradiatus. The sequence goes on from WARS01000010.1 coordinate 4,006,075, forward strand.
AACATCTTCTCCGTCTTCCACCTGGCTGCTTCTGACCAGGACGAGAGCATCGTCGAGCTGGCCTTCCAGACCACCGGACATATCGTCAGTAAGTCCAGCACACACACACACACACAGATGTAATAGCTGGAATGACAAACCTCCCAAATTAATTTTATTAACCGGATACATTCATCATGTGGTCATCAGATTTTGATCTTGCTCTTTCTCTACCTTCTCTATCTATTCCCTCCTTTTATCTACTGATATCTCCCTCCACCCACCCCACTGTTCCTCTGCCTTAATCTCCCTCTAGCGAATGTATTTGAAAAGCACTTTGCGGCCACCATCGACTCCTTCCAGGATGCCGTTAAGTGTCTGTCAGAGTTTGCCTGTAATGCCTCCTTCCCAGACACCAGCATGGAAGCCATCCGCCTCATCCGACACTGCGCCAAATACGTCTCAGAGAGGCCGCAGGTCAGTATCATCTTTGTGCTGAGCAGTTCAGTAACAACACATTAGACAGACCATGAATTATATTGATTTGTTGAAGCAGCAGAAAAAAGAGGCTATAAGAGAAGCAATAATAACGCAGACGACTGTGCCTCATGCAAAAGCCCAGCACAGTACAGCTCTGCCGTACCACTGTAATCATTTTCTCACCCTTGGCATCATAAAGAGGGAGAATCTGTGCATCAGGAAAGCATGCAAGAGAGTGAGTGGGTATAGAGTGTATCATATATGGAAATGTGTATTTGCTCAGGAGGGTTAATTTTCCCCGAGGCAGAAACGGTTTTTAATATTGAACATGGCTGTTGTTTCTCTGGCAGGCTTTCAAAGACTACACCAGTGATGACATGAATGTAGCGCCTGAGGACCGTGTGTGGGTGCGCGGTTGGTTCCCCATTCTCTTTGAGCTCTCCTGCATCATCAACAGGTGTAAGCTGGATGTCAGGACCAGGTAGGTGGGGTTCACCTTCAGGCTGTTTCAGGGCTTAGATGTTAGATGCTGTTCATCATTAAGACATCAAAGTGGATATTTTAACACCTTTTACTCGGACGTTTAAATTGAGCAAAAAAAGAAAGGCGTCAAGACAAGTGCATGTTCTGTTCAGCACCAAGGAAAAGACAAATCTGTGGGTGTTTGTGTGTGTGTGTGTGTGTGTGTGTGTGTGTGTGTGTCTATGTGTTCACATTTCCCAGGGGACTGACAGTGATGTTTGAAGTGATGAAGACCTACGGGCACACCTTTGAGAAGCACTGGTGGCAAGACCTTTTCAGAATTGTATTCAGGATCTTTGACAACATGAAGCTGCCAGAACAACAGACTGAGGTACACAACAAGGCTTTTATCCCCCACAGCTGTTTCTAGCTGCTTTCACCATACTCCCTGTTGTAATTCTATGCAAATGCTGCAGATATTTGGCTGGAATATCAAAATACAATCTCTACGCCACAGTGTTGTGTTGTAGTTTTTATGTTGATAGGAAATTTTCTCACTGAGGTTGTGTTGCACCCCCAGAAAGCAGAGTGGATGACCACCACCTGCAACCATGCACTTTATGCCATCTGTGATGTCTTCACCCAATACTTTGAGTCCCTCAGTGACGTCCTGCTCGATGACATTCTGGCTCAGCTCTACTGGTGTGTGCAGCAAGGTGAGCACATGGCAGAGCTTCCAATCGCCCGTCACACTCATGTGACAGAACTTTAGTATTAACCCCTTTTACACGTTACACCAATAGTGGACCATTATTTTATAGACGACGAAGACGAAGCAAATGACCAAGAAACATTTGCGCTCTTTTAGGTTTATTGAAAGACACATGAAAAGGCAGAAATCTCAGTAGACCTTTTATATCAATACAAGTTACCTTGTTTAATTAATCCATCCCTCACCTCTCTCTGCTCTCCCCATACTCCTCCTCCCCTTCATTTGTGCCTGTGTAGATAACGAGCAGCTTGCCCGTTCAGGCACAAACTGTCTAGAGAACGTGGTCATCCTGAATGGAGAGAAATTCTCCCTGGAGACCTGGGACAAGACGTGTAACTGCATGCTGGACATCTTCAAGACAACCATCCCACACACGTAAGCTTCTGCGCTGAATATAAAACCACCTCATCCTCAAAGTCAGAAGATGATCCATGAAACACAGGCAGCAGTTGTTTAATTAAAGTGGTAAATGGTATTTCATTAAAATACAATTAAAACCTTAACTCAATTTGCAAGGCCTTACTTATGTAATCTGAGTAATAGACTTAGTTTAGTTTGTTTAGGGTCATCTTCTAGCCTTTGTTTGTTTTTCATCCTTTCCATGAATGAATGTGATGCAGTGAGTAAACTGTTTTTCAGGCTGTTGACATGGAGACCAGCAGGAGCTGAGGGAGAACACCTGACACAGAGCCTGTCAGACAAGCAGCTGGTGAGGAGATAGTGTTTTGCTGTTTTGCGTTTGAATGAATCACAATTTGTTTTGGTATTTGTGCATGTGTGCTGGTCATTTCTGTGAACTTAACATATTCTTATCACATATTTCTATGAGAATTTTACTCCTGGATAGAAAGTGTATCTCGCTTCTTTCACACAGTTTTCATTTCTTATACATCCTGTATTTATTTGTTCTGTGATTCTATAATTTTAAGTGATGTGCACCCTGTATGAGGAGTTGCAGTAACTCTGCCCTCTTTGCTCTCAGGACTCCATTTCCCAGAAGTCAGTGGATATTCAGTCCCGCTCTGAGGACCAGCACTCCATCAGCAGCGCTGACAGAGTTACCATGGAGAACCGCCGGCAGAGTCAGTACAGCTCAGCCTCGGGCATGTGTGAAGACGGCTCCAGGAGCAGGACCCCAGCAAGTAAGTCGTTGTCACTTCACTCGGACACTGGCTAAGTGTTTTTGTGTGTGTGCGTGTACTGATAGAAGTCTACCTCTATGCCCCACAGAGGTCCAGGAGCAGCGCTTATTCTCAGCTCTACTGATAAAGTGTGTCGTGCAGCTGGAGCTGATCCAGACTATTGATAACATCGTGTTTTTTCCTGCCACCAGTAAGAAGGAAGATGCTGAGAACTTTGCTGCTGCCCAGGTACAAACGTCATATAACAACAGAATCACTTCTTCTTGTCTTTTTCTTTATTTCTGTGCTATGTGATGTGAATAAACTGTTTGTCGTTTTCAAGCGGGATGCTGTGTATGCAGCAGACGTCCCAGCAGAGACCCAGGACCAGGGCATGTATCGCTACCTGACCTCAGAACAGCTTTTCAAGCTACTGGACTGCCTGCTGGAGTCACACCGCTTTGCCAAGGCTTTCAACTCCAACAACGAGCAGAGGACCTTACTGTGGAAAGCAGGTAGGGCAACAAAATTACACTGCGATGAATGCTCTGGCTGTGTTGCTGCTGGCAATTTAAGGAAAATGTATTACAGTTGGAAAAACTAAAACTGTAACTTTGCGTGTCTATATGTGTGTGTGCTCAAGGTTTCAAAGGAAAGTCGAAGCCCAACCTGTTGAAGCAGGAGACCAGCAGCCTGGCATGTGGACTGCGCATCCTGTTTCGCATGTACACAGACGAGAGCCGCCAGGATGCTTGGGAAGAGGTCCAGAGACGACTGCTCAAGTAAGGAACAAACGTGACACATCCACATCCCACTGCAGCTGCTGACACATCAGTGGCAATATATGATTCTTGATGACTGAGAGGATTTCTCCTGTTTGACTTTCTCCGTTGATAGTTAATATGACTGTGAAATCCAAACTCCTCAGCATTAAGTTAACCTTCAGTCCCCCTGTGACTGTACCACAATCTGCCCACAGAAAATGACTCAAGTGTCCACCACAGTAGCAACGCCGACTCCCCTGACGGGTTAAACTACTGATCTTTTCTATTGGATTCTGTTGTTGTGCTGCTGATATTCATCTCACTAATGATGCTGTCAGCAGAGTATAGTACACTCCTGCTGAACATATGTTTAAGAGGAGCTGTGTGTGCATGTGCCTTAAAATGCGCCCTCAATTTGAAAGAATTCAGAAACTAATTGTGGGTTTTGTTGTTGTAAGTTTGCGAGGTGAAACATGATGAATGCCATCAGAGCAGGACCTCTTTCTGCAAAAAGCTCTGCTTGAATAAACTGGTTTAGTAATTTAATTAGGTGTGTGCATAAAATATATCAACACTCAGTTTTTGTCTGTTTATGATTTCAAAAGTTCAGTTTTCCCTTTTTGTTATTTTTACTTAACCTCAAGCTGAAGAAAAATAAGAATAAATTGATTATTTGAATAAAAGTATTGAGGGCAGTTTTTTAGTGATTGAAAATTCTCCAGCTCTCTGAGGCTCCTCTCACCATTATTCCTGCAGAATCAATTGGCACCATATCATGGGTTTTTTGCCAGTACATCTATGAAACATTAATATCAAGTGATAGTCATCAGTTTGCTCCACCTCTGGGGCGCGTTTGAGTATATGCATATGTTCTCTGAGCTGAGGACAAATCGGTCAAACCGAGGTTGAGCCCAAGATGGGCCTCGCATATTTACTGTGCTAGCGCCGATGTGGACATAAAGAAATCACACCTCTCCAGGCAGAACCATCAATAGCCACCTCAGAGGAAGGAGAAATCAAAAATACACTGGCCCTGAGAGGAGGGGGGGTGGTTTTGTTGTCACTATCTACAGTCACTCGTGGCAAAGGCGCAGCATCTGCATGGCTCTGTACTTATCAGAAACGCATGTCTGCTGTATAAATCCAAAGGAATCAGCAAGCTGACGTTTCATTGTTCATCAGCACTGCTGTCATCACTACATCTTTATTCGGCCTCACAAGCAGCGCTGTCACCCCCTTTCTCCCCCAGCCTCACCCTCAAACTGATGATGATATCAGGATATAGGAGAATCATCTTCTGTCTTCTGTCTAAAGATGAGAAATCACTGAGACAGTTATATGTCATCATGCCTGTGTTTTGCGTTGCTTTCCTCTCACTGAAACATACATCATCCCACCATCCACAAGCACTACGTCTGTTCTTAAAATACACACACACACACACACACACACACAGTTGTTTACCTGCTTTCATGTTTGATTAGTGCATGCTGCAAAGCAGATTTTGGAGGTGATTAGGTCGCAGACACTGGAGTGCAAACGTGGGAAGGGAGGGAAGATGGGAGGGGGGGTGAATAACTTACAGATGGTGTTGATGTCAGACGAGGGCTGCAGGGTCGGAAGAGAAAGGTCAGAGGGTCGCATCAGTTTTCCTCGGGCTGAAACTGTGAAGAAAAGTGTCTTAATTGTTTTCATAATAGCCTCGGTCGGTGGCTCTAATTAGCAGCTACTCAGGGAAAAGGATTCTCGTCCACCCCATCACACCAATTTTTCATGTTGTTGTCAACTCAGAGAACCAGATGCTGTCTCACTACGACGCAAAGAGAGACTGCCTGTCATAATATCCAGTATGTTTGATGTTTACATCTCTGAAGTGTTTCTCTTTGTCCTGTAGTGTGTGCAGTGAGGCTGTGGCATACTTCTTAGCGCTGACCTCAGAAAGCCACAGAGAGGCCTGGACCAACCTGCTGCTGCTCTTCCTCACCAAGGTGCTAAAGATCAGCGATGAAAGGGTAAGGAGCCGAAAAACGCTTGGTCTTTTACAGCTCTGTCAGCTCTGATTCTGGAAACAGTGGCCATCTTTAGCTTGTTGGTGGCTGTTTGCAGTTCAGGACACCTCGTGCACTGATTTAAATGTGTGTGGACTGTTTACAAGGGTTTCGTTTGTGGTGTGATGTTTCTGTCAGCCTGACAACAAATACTCTGGCCACTTACAGCCATTTTCTACCAAATAATTAGCATAGAAATTAGATTTTGGTGCTTGAAGTGTTTCTTTATTCCATGTAGAATCTAGACATTGATGTCTCTGCCTTTGTCTCACCGTGTCTTTGTCTGTCACCTCCACTTTCAGTTCAAGGCTCACGCCTCCAGATACTACCCTCTGCTGTGTGAGATCATGCAGTTCGACTTGATCCCCGAGCTACGGGCTGTTCTAAGAAAGTTCTACCTGCGCATCGGCCTCGTGTTTCACATCGCACAACTGCCTGAGCCCGAACCAGAACATCAGCCGGCGCATGACGCGCAGGAGGCTGACACAGAAGTTGGGGAGGAGGCAGTGGAGGAGGCCCAATGATGCTTCACCACAAACAGCCTGGAACACAGAGCACAGCCCTGTGTCACCTCTGGCCCTCCAGTCAGTTCATGCAGAACACTTGACTTACATAGCCAAATATCTGTCGGCTGTCTGCTACCACACACCCGCACCCTTAACCCCATCGCCACATACACACACACCCCCACAGACACACCTATACACACAAACAGATGGAGTACTTGATCTCACAACGAAAACAGTAATGTCTAGTACAAGTTGAAGTGATGCATCCACTGGATAAAACTACTGAAACACAACTGACAGTTACCAATATCTCTGATCTGCTCAGAAGGAATATATTTCAAAAAAATGTGTGCTTCTTACTGTATATTTAAAACATAAAGAATGAATGGATTCAACAACATGCAAAAAGACATATTTAGTAACTATGAAATGTGACATTTGTCACACCTTGATAGTAATGATCTTTCTGTCTGCACCCCAGATGGCTAACATTAGCATTGATAGCCTCTTGGATGAAGCTAGTTGTACAGATCTGCCGCTATGTAATATAATCTTATAACACTAGATTTCATTTATTTTTGTTTATTTCTTTCCTCCTCTGGATTTGCTGCACTTGATCTCTTTTTTGAATGCACTGGAGATTTTACTTTTGTGATAATTTATTTGACTATACCATCTCCTGCAGATACGGTATGATTTGTAATTGAACACGACCGTGAAAGTGAAGGGTTAAATTATTCCATTTTATATGTTCTTAGGTTTTTATTGGACATAGATGATAACTGGGCTTCTGAAACTGGAAGATGAGAGGGCAACCTGATGCTAGCTGCTTTTGAGTCACTAGTCTGTTTTTATGTTTGAGTTTAGTTTTCACTCTTGTGTACAAAATCAAAAGTTAATAATATATTTAATGTTTTTTTTTCTTTGGTTTGGGGGAAGTTATATGTATAGAGAAAATGACAAATGTTAGCTGTGCTTTAAGTATGAATGGGATGCATTCCTGCTCATGGATGTAGAAAACAAAATGTATATGATACAGCAATGTAAAGTTTTCTATGTTGCAAAAAAGATTATGTACAACTTTCTGTACAATACATCATCTGGCATTCTAATCAGGTTCTAGGTCAATAAAGTTTTTGAACTTGGTTGATTTGAAATGCTGCATCACTGACTCCTATCCATTCATCCATGGCCTATCCATTAATTTACTCGTGAAAGATGTTCATGACACTAACTGCTAAAGTCTTTTAGTGGACCAACACTGCTCCACACTGCCACTTGCTTTTGACTTATTAGTAAGCGTCTTATTTAAATATCTGTCTTATTTAAGTGTGTCTGACCTGATCTGCTGCCGTGGTCACCAGTGCCTTGTTCTATTTAGAAAGCTTGTAAAATCTGAAAACTAATAGGTCTTGAATAATAAAATACTGAAAGCATCAGATACGAATGCTGCTCAGTTACTGTAGTGGCTCAGATGGATTTGTCCCAAAAGAAGGCCTTTACTGATCAGCACCATGCATCACTGTCACGTCTCCTAAGCGTGGCTGTCCTCTCCTGGTCGTCACATGCAACACAACTGTGAAGATCTGACAAAGCCCAGAAGCTGTTTTTATTATTAAACACAAACATTTTTACTGTTGGACAGAGGTCAGGAATCTTAAAATTCATTCAGGTTGGATATGTTCAGTGTGGAAATCAGTTAATTCAGCAAAACTTTTTACTGGGAAAGGTTTGGAGGAAAGTATTCGAAAGCCTCCCTTCCTGCTCCAGGCTTTTTAACAATTTCTCTACTGCCCCTATTTCCCAGAGGCTGGCACTGTGCTATCACTACCCTGCAGCTGGCTTATGCGCCTTGCACCCAGCACTGGCAGCAGCTGCAACACAGAGACGCGAGCTGGCATGCGTCACAATTAGCCTGGCACAGAGACAAAGAGCTAAATTAGCCTGGCGCGGAGTCTGTTGTAGTGTGGTATTGTGACAGTGTATGTAGCTGACCTCCCAAGCCACGTCCACCTTTATGGAAAATGTCTGGAGCCTTACGAAAGGAGAAGTCCCAAAGCATATTGTGTCCCCACTGATGTAAACACTTTTCTTAACACTTGAAAGAACGTGAAAAGGAGCGAGGGGGAGAGTCTCTACAAACAGGCTATGTTTAGCCAGGGTTGCCAATAAAAACACTCAGGGATGGCAATGAGTCTCTGTGGATGTCACGTCCAGGTTTGTTCCTCTGAGAGATGTAATTAACCCCGGCAGGCACCAATCACTAACACTAACACTAATCCAAAGAGTAATAAATGCAAGATACTTTTGACTCCTCAGAGTAGTCTGTCAGGATGATATTGAACATGTGATGACCACTCACAAGAAAACACGTAACAATGAGTTAAAAAGCACAACAGTTTGAGGAGAAGCGTGTGTGTGAGTGTGCTCACTGACCCTGCTCACCCCCTGTCTTCATAAGCCTTGTGTTGGTCATTAAGATGCCTGTTGCTGTACAGCCAAACTTTGTGCCTCACTGGGACAGTTAGGATAAATGTGACAGACCTCCTCATGAGATGCTCTGGCTGAAAGGTATGTAGGTATGTCCCATGACAAACATTCCCACATCTGCATTATAGTAGCAGTCAAGTGTATTAGTTGCGGTTGCATTGGCACATTAATAAAGAATGAGAGCGGTAATGTGAGGCACAGACCAGAGCAATACACTGAAAGTGTAACCAATGGCTTTCATGTTAGTAATTTCTAATCACTCCCTCCTCTCCTGTCCACTCTGTGACTCAGCAGCTATATCCTCCCCTCTTGATTGCACAGACTGGAACTGATGCAGATGTAATGCTGGCATAAATTCATAATCTATATGTGCACATTTGATAAGTAATTTAGTCCATTCATCACAAATTCACAAACATTTCTTTATATTTTGTTGCGCTTAAAAGCTGAAGCTCTGACTGTCTTTTAGACCCCTTCATATACACAGTCTGGGAACCCATCCAAAGCCATTTCCTTGGTCACTTGCATTACATTCTCTGTTTACGCTGCCAAACTGCCTGTCTCTGATGGATGCCTCCCATGACCTCATGAGATTAAAGTTTCCGTGTGGCCAGAGGGAGACAGAGGACTGATGAGGCTCTGCAGAGTCTCAACCATCTGGCAATGCCCAGCTGGTTTAGGACTGCAGTGATCCTCATCTTGCATCCTTACATCAACACCAAGACTGAGGCAATTATGGGAAGGTTTTCAATCGCCTTGGAAAAACGTGTCGGTTCAGAGAACAGAAGCAAAGTCATTATAGTCAAGTTGGTTTCAGTTCAGTGTGATAAACTTAAGGCTATGGAATAAACCCCGGTTCTTCTGACAGTCAGGTTATATAACAGTTCATTGTTTTGTTTCGTCTGATAGGGCTAGCGTAATGGTAACATTAAATATCAAATTACTAGACCTCTTGCAAGTCAAAATTTTTAAAAAGATATACGTGATGTAATTTTGAATATCCAAAAATGAATTGTGGCTTGTAGCTGTGTCATCAAGAATATCAACTTCCGGCATTATGACTAAAGAAAACTGAATTTCAGATATCAGTTTCAGATATTTATTATGGATGTATGATGACAGGTGCAACAGTGCATCTCTATAACATAAAAACTGTTAATTGGCTGTCAACAATTAATATCCAAACTGAGGTCTTATTAGGCAGAATTTATTTCAATATATATCAGAGTCAAGGATGAAAATGATAAATGTAGTTCAGTGCTACTTATGGTAATTTAGGATCCAAATGTAATGCATGTAATTGATTTTTTTAAAGAAGTGGGTAAAAATATAATTTAAGACTGTCCTACCTTATGTGTATGATATTTTCACAGGGGCTGGTTGGTAGTCTGGTGCCGACACAGAGAGCTCCTGATGTGAAAACTTAAGTCATTTTTGGATTCTAGTTTTAAATTCAAACAGCCTTGTTGTGCAAATGTTTACTAAGTGACTTACAGTCCTGGAGGAGAACTGTGTCAAAACAGAGGAGGAGGGATGCCACAAGATCTGTCTGGTTCTTCAGTTTAGGTTTTGTGGAGATGCCTCTCTCTGTGGAAGTATAAAGCTGAACTGTAGTGTCTTAAGTTTAGCAGACCTCAGAGTTAGGTGAAAGCCAACATACTGACAAAGTTACCTTTTTTTTTTTTAAATTAATTCGGCTTTGCTCTGTGTTGTATGCCCTCATCTCAGCATCCATCTTGGCATCATACCCCTGCTTTACACTCCTCATTCTCTTCAGGAAAGGCAGGACATTTCAAAAGTTACAGCATTTCTTTGTCTACGGGGAAACGCTGACTCCACCACAATCTGGTCTCTAACTGTCAAAATATTTGGTCTGTTCTGAAAATGAGCCAATGTCTGGATTTTGTCTGGTATCGGCATGGGGGAAATGACCTGTTAAAGCAATCATAGCATGTTAGTGGTTTGCTCTCTCAAGCCCCTGACTGAGTTACCCAAAGCCCTTAAAGCTAACAAAGAGGAAGATGGACATGAAAACACACGTCTAATACTAATTACTTATCATTATTTATTCATCAAGTTAGTATTATATATGAAAGAATTGGGTCTACGTATGGAGATCAGAATATATTTGTAGAGCTGATGTTGTACCTGCTCTTACCTTTGTGCTCTCTCTTTCTCTCCTCTGCTTTGACTCCAGGTATCTCTGCAACATACAGGCAGTCTGTGCTGATCATTTGCTCTATAGAAGGAGACACACAAAGTGAGAAAGGATGAGGATGCATGTGCACAGGAGGTACTGACACACATGTGATGAGGGCCCTCTGCTGGGAGAGAGGAGAATCAACTTATGTGAAGGATATCACGCTCTGCTAAATTGATTTTCAGCATGAAAAATATGAGTCACAGAAATTTTCAAATCGTTTTAAATTGTGTACACTGAATTTATTATCTTGATAAATAAACTTTGATTGCAAAAATCAAGGCGATGGGATGGATATTGACTCAGTGCAGCCACGGGGTCTGACAGGAGGTACTTTGAGGAGGATAGTGGAGTTTTCCCAGACTCCAGCACCCCTTCAGGCAGACCATCTCATAAAGATAATACAAAAATAAATAAATAAATAAATAAACAGATTTCACAGTTTCATTAGCTATCTGCTGAAGCTGTCTGCCAACATTTTTTCCAACATTAGAAAGTCTGTGCGCTCAGACCAGGGCCAAAAATTGGCAGCAAAATTTAAAAGGAAAGAAAATAAATGTAACCAACCAGACCAGCTGGAGGAAGTAAGACCCATCTGGATCTGCTGAACTCATATCCAATAAACTGTATATCCCCTTAGTAATAAAATCAGTTCTGCTGTAAAATGAGATTTATGAATTGCTATGCCAACTCCTCTTGGCCATTGATATGGTGATAAAGTGGCTCCATAATAAATGGTAATAGTTCTCCAGAAAGGTCTGGGAGTTTATTTAAGCCAATGTGAATTAGTTTCCTCTTCGGATAAACTGCCAGAAAGTGCAGCTCAGTTTACAACCGTGAAGACACAAGACACAGCAATGTAGATGGAGTATTTGCTACCCAGCATGCATACTTTACATAACTGCAGAGTAGAGCACCCCCTAAGATGCAGTAAGTGATATGAAACAAGTTAACATCATGGCTTTTTTCATTTTTGTCAATTTTTTATTGTTTAATTCTTTGAGTACTTCATGTCAATCCACATTAATACTGTACTAATGCATAATAATCACACAATTCAAAAATGCTAAACCACACCATGGTAAAGTTGGTGATACAAAAATTTCTACTAATAGGTAATACGCTTTAAATGGAAATGCTTGTAATGCTGATAGTAGATAGCAGTAGGAGACTAGGATATAATGTGAGTGTTAGTTACAGTGGGAGGAGTAGCACCAGCAAGCCCGAAAAACAAAACGAATTCACAACAGAATTGTTCATTTCACTCATACCTAGGAACACTAAGCACCAGTATGCAACGGTTAGCTGCCCCAGGTTGGCCACATTACCCAGCATGCCTGAGTCGTAGTTTTGCCAAGTCAAATACTTTAACCCTAACTTGAATAAACGCATGTGAAGATCTGAAAACCTTCACGAGCGAACCTGCTTTACTGAAGAGCGCCGCTAGATGTCAGTGCTGTCCTAACGCTTATTAACGGGATCCTCACTGGACTGAACCATATATTCTGTCGGGGGGGGGGGGGGTGTCTTACGTTAATATAATTTCTATATACGGCAAAGGTCGCTTCATGTTGAATGTTACTTTTCCGTATGATTCATATTTTGTTTTTTAAAATGTCACGTAGTATAAAGACATATCATCGTCATATTTGGGTAACATCGACACTAACGTCCCCTACGATTGCACTTTGGCATATTGGTATCTTTCACTGTCATGGCTCCCTGAACTAGTGGACAGTTACCCCTGTTACGCTAACAAAACCTTTGGAGAAATATAATATTTCTTCGCTTAGTTGAGAAGAAATAAAAGGTTTTGCATAGACTTCTTTTTTGCCCAGATAATTAGATAATCATGGCGGGCAGCAGCACAGCCCAGAAAACATGGGAGCTTACCAACAGCATGCAGGAAGTTCAGAGCATAGATGAAATTTACAAATATGACAAAAAGCAACAACAAGAAATCCTCGCAGCGAAGCCATGGACGAAAGAGTAAGTACAAACCAATAATGTGGTGTGTAGTTTTTAAGTGTTTAGCGACGTGATTGTTAAGCTAAATGTTTTGTGTCGCATCGTCACGTTAGGTTATCGTTAAAGCACCCGTGACCGCAAACTAGCATTGGTTTGTTTGACAACAGCAGTCCAGCAAACTGTGTGTGGTGTGTATCAGAAAATGTATTTAACTACTCCTTAATATAATTCTGTTAACATCCCTGAGTGTAACTCTTTGACCCATAGTCACCACTATTTCAAGTACTGCAAGATCTCAGCCTTGGCCCTGTTGAAGATGGTGATGCACGCCAGGTCTGGGGGAAACCTGGAGGTGATGGGCCTCATGTTGGGGAAGGTTGACGGTGAAACCATGATCATCATGGACAGCTTTGCTCTGCCTGTGGAGGGCACAGAGACTCGAGTCAACGCCCAGGCTGCAGCATACGAATACATGGCTGCCTACATTGAAAATGCCAAACAGGTAAGACTCTGACTTTAATGCAAGGACAAATCACAGACTTCACGAGTGGGAAAGGAGGAACCAAACCGTGCATACACACTGTTCAAAGTTACACGATTTTAATTTATAGAGCAGCTTTTTCTGTAAGACTCAGGCAAATCTTATTTAACGCTCGGTTAAAAACCTACTTTTTCTTTGTGGTGTTGACTAAATATACATTTACATGATTGTTGTAGCCAGTACCCATATGTGATCATTTCTACCCATATAAATGGGGACATGATGATATATACCCTCAGATCATATGCATTTGTTGACTGTTAACACCAGTGTAGCTGTCATATTATTATCCTTGCGTCAGGCATTTATCGTAAATGTTGCCAAGCAATTAGCAGCAGAAATATGCGGTGGTATTGGATTTCATTTTTTAACATCTATATGATGAAGCACCTTCATTTGTAATCGATTTACTGATAAGATTTGCCTGTCAGGCTGTTTGATCCACAAACTGGTTTATAATAGATTAGTAGGTGCGATACACCAATATGAAAAAAAATACATATGGTGAACAGTGGATCCATACCCCCCCGCTCCACTATTGATCCCCATGTTGTCCTATACTGTTAATCACATCTGCAGAAGTCTACTGTTGTAAAACACCGTGGCCACTGCATCCATGCTGGATATGTTACTTTTCTATTTTAAAAAGAGATCATACTTCAATTCTGTTGCCAAATTGAAAGATGTAGGAATATAAGGAATATTCCTTATAAAAAAAAAAAAAACAAGTTCAGCATTGTGCCAGTAATAAATTTATATTGTTTTCAGTGGCTGCTATTTTCTTGTATAATGTTTTATTTCATGCCTTAAACTAATAACTCACCTTTTTCTAATCCCTAAGGTTGGCCGCCTGGAGAATGCAATCGGCTGGTACCATAGTCACCCAGGCTATGGATGCTGGCTCTCGGGCATAGATGTCAGCACTCAGATGCTCAACCAGCAGTTTCAGGAGCCTTTCGTGGCCGTTGTGGTATGACTGTGGAAATAGTCATCATCTTTCATGTCAAGCTGAATGCCTCATTTAGCATGATTTCTAATTGCTCCCCATTAACATTGTATTTATTAAAGTAAAATCTTTTCCTCCGAAGTATGACAATGCAAGTTTATGTGGTTGAAACTGAGAAGGGGGTGAGATTGTTGATGTATGGGTCTGAGTTTTCTGTGTAGTACTGATGAATATTTTGCTATTGCAACCGTATATGCTATTTACACTTCATTTGGTTTAGCAGAGCTTAAATGCCACAGGCGTTATATAATTAAGTGTGTATTTTCAGCACACTGACAGCTATAGTAAAAGGCTCCTGGTGGCAGGATTCAAGAGCTCCCTGGAGGTTTGTGTGACCCCTGACTTTGTTTTCCTGTTCTACTGTATCTTGGTTCCTTCAGATCGACCCCACTCGGACTATTTCTGCAGGAAAAGTCAACCTCGGCGCCTTCAGGACCTATCCAAAGGTAAAGCAGAGACCATGTATAGCGGCAGCTCTCCTAATTGTATTAAAACAATTAGATGTGCATGATCAATGTGCTTTTGTGTGTTTGCTAATGATAGTATTTTTTTTATTTTGGGTTCTATTACTTCATATTTGTTATCCTAAACAAACTAGAATTTATAATCTTGCAACTCTTAAGTGTATCCCATTACTCAACACTTCATTTTTTATTTATTAGTTATGTTTGTGCGTTACAGAAATATTGTTTTCTTTGATGTCATTTCTCAGCATTTCCTCTTTGGATTTGCAGGGTTACAAACCTCCTGATGAAGGACCCTCAGAATACCAGACAATCCCCTTGAACAAGATTGAAGACTTTGGTGTTCACTGTAAACAGTGAGTATTAAAATATAAAATAGTGTTTTTACCATATTTGGGATTTTTGCACCAATACTTACACATATCATGTAAACTGTATTTTGAATGTTTTTTGCTGTTCTTCAACATGTTTTACTGTAAGCTGTACATCTGTATGCTGTATGTGGCTCATGTTCTTGTTTTGTTTCATTGAGGTATTACGCCTTGGAGGTCACTTACTTCAAGTCCTCCCTCGATAGAAAGCTGCTGGAACTTCTTTGGAATAAATATTGGGTTAATACCTTAAGTTCCTCAAGTCTCCTCACGGTATGTAGGCAACTTCAAAAAGCAATGTGTTTGCTAATTGTTTGACATTTTGATTAATGCTTAATTACTACACTATAACTCACTGAGACGTGTGGTCACCCACTTGTGATGTTGTGATTTATTGCTGCTTGGTAGCTAAGAGTCCCTGTTTATTGATTTTAGTAATAAGCTTAATTTAAACTTTTTAACAAGGGAGATAAGTATTAAAGTTTGACCCAACTGCAGTGACACAGATACTATCGTGGTTCACCGTGGATCATCTCCTCTCCACCTGCGGTTCACTCTAAAGACTTAAAGCCCCTCATGTGAATTCCCATTGTGGATGCCGTCACTCTGTGCCGAGCTTGGCTAAACAGTCTAAATAGGCATCAGACTTATCCAAACAGTTAGCTCTTTGGCATTCTGGATGAAGATGAATTGACTAGATGTCAAGAACGAGCTGCTGCTTGGGTGACAGGCTTTGTCAGTTGGTATACTGTCACCCTAGTCAGGGGCCCCTGTGTCATTGTGTTTTAATTACCTTTTCCACTAAAAACACGGCCTCACCTTAAGCAAACTTTTCACTGACTTCTTCTCATTCACCACACCACACAAAGTGTTGCTATAGCTTGTTAGACAGATTTGTTGCCATCCTGCAAAATTCTTCTACTCTTTGAAAAATCTGTTGTCTAGCTTTTGTTGGCAAATTGTGCATGAATAGGTTTCTGTGTGTGTGTGTGTGTGTGTGTGTGTGTGCGCGCGCGTGCGTGCGTGCATGTATGTGTATTTGTTGAATGGTCAGAACTCGGACTACACCACTGGCCAAGTGTTTGACCTGTCAGAGAAGCTGGAGCAGTCAGAGGCCCAGCTAGGCAGAGGCAGCTTCATGCTCGGGTTGGACACACACGACAGGAAGTCAGAGGACAAACTGGCTAAAGCAACACGAGATAGGTAAGGCCTTTTGTCAAAAAAAGGGGGCTGCAAACCAAACCATGTATTTTAGGCACTATAATTTCAGTGTTGCTGTTCGTCATAGCAACACAGTCGTAGCCAGCGTTACCACTGCTTGCTGTATTATACACCCAAAAAGAAAATGGTTGATGTTATTGTTGTGTTAGTTTTAACTAATTTAATCACATTTGTTGTGATACACAGTATGCCCAATGATGATTTACCGATAATATGCTTTTGTTCTTTTATATTATCTTATCTTGATCCTTTATTTGTGGTCTTCCTCATATTTATACAAATTATTTTAATGGAATTGAACATTAGTTCTTTTTGTGTCGTTATTTGAATCATAATATCTGTTGAATCTATTTATTAATTGATATATTAATTTGGACTGCAACAAGCATTGTTGTTATCACTGATAAATCTGTGAATTATATTCTCAATTCCCTGATATATCCTGTTTAATAACTTTTTTTATAATTAAAATTGCACAATGCCATTTCCAATGAGACATCATCCATTTTTTCTGATTAACAGTCCCAAACTAAAAGAAAATGTAAATTTGAGCATGATTGAAACAATTAATTCTTTGTCAAAATGACAGCTTCATTTTCTATTGATCAACTAATTGATTTTTAAATCTTAGTATTTATAAGGCTGATTCAGAACTGTAAACATGTAGCACTACTGCTCTTTCCATTTTATCTTTTCAATGCAATAATGTTTGTGAGTCAGACAAACTAAAGGAACGTGGTAAAAGCCTGATAATCTCTTTATTGATTCTAGTATCAGTAAATATGGGATATACAGAAACATGGTTCTAGAAATAACTGCAAATACCTTCTTCACTATTTGTTTCTCTTGGAACTCTACTGATACCAGTGTTTATGTTACATCTCTGTATGCTGTGTCTGTTTCACTGTGGCCATTGAACTAATCACGTTTCACTGTGGTTCGTTTCAGCTGCAAGACGACCATAGAGGCAATTCATGGCTTGATGTCTCAAGTCATTAAGGACAAACTCTTCAATCAGATCAACACATCTGCCAATTAATTCTGAACCACTGGCCCCTTTGGATTTCACCTGGATTTCTTGTGCATGTCTAGCACTTACTGCTTTATGGTTTACCCATGTTTAAACTCTAAGGGTAGCGCTGTCTGTGATTTCATTTGAGAGTGCTTTTTAAATCCTTCTTCTTTTGTCTTAAAAGTAGCAAAAAAATTCCACAGTAAAAACTATTGCAGAAAATAAAACAAAGTGTAAGTGCTCTATGTGGGTATTTTATTTTTCCTCTACAAAATGATATGGTACCATTTTAATCTGTATGCAACATATAGTAAATAGTTGCTGGGAAATTTAACTATTTCATTCCAACTGCGAACATATGTCTTCACATATTCTTAAGGTGTGTGGCATTATTTCCCTTCATGCCCTGGCTGCTGCTAAAAATCCTTCTGCACGTAGGGCCCGTATTGTGCAGCAGCTCGATGTATGAACACACACCATGGTTGCATTTAACACATCGCCTAACATAGCACCAGTCAGTCATTCAAGCGTAGCCTGTCACAGCATTACAGAATGGAACAACAAATTCAAGCTTCTGCATAGGCTCAAAAGGAATTGGCTGCCATGTGTGGGATGTCTCCGCGGAGTCACTCCCAGCACAGTTTGGCTCTCGGCGGTACATGCTCTGGCCGAGTGGCCAGCTCGTCAGGTTGTGGTGTGGCAGTGATGCAGCCCAGAAACAGAAGCCGAACACACTGGAGTCTATTCACCCAACATGTCTGCTCTCCATCGAAGCAGACACTCACCAAGTCTGCCTGTTTTTTTTCTTTTTACAGAGAACACTTTGCTTGAGTTTCTGTCATGTCTCTTTTAAGGGTATTGTAATGGCTAAATGTATATTTTTGATGTCATGTATCGCAGAGGAGGCAGTCCCAGTGGGACAGTGAAGGTGTCTGTTTTTTCTCATGTGCATGAGCCTTGGCACCACTTATAATGATTTTCATTTACCATTATTTAAGCTATGTTTTAAACTGGGGGTGTTGAGTATGGCGGTTTAGGAAGTGGAAACCTATTAGATTATATTTAATGTAATTTAGGAATTGTAAACTGGTGAATAGCTTTTCTGCGCACATGGTCTACTGAATAGCTCGTGTTTTTGCCAGATATTTAAATGCATTACATGGATGACTGTCACAGTGCTGAGAAAGTATTTAGAGTATGCTTTTCTAAAATAGTCTCGCCTCATGTTTGGTCTTTAATGGCGATTTAAGAATCAGTGAAACATACTGAACTCGTTGAACATGTAAATATTGTGATTATCACCAGATGGACATTTCTATGCATGACTAAAGATGGAATAGGAAAATTTATGTAAATTCTAATCAAGTCATATTGTGGGCAGCCAAAAATCCATAACCCATGGATTTTACTTTACTCTTATAACATTTAGTAATTTTTTAAATTCCAAAGTATGTTCTCTATTAGTATAAAAAAAGACCTGTAAGATTGCAGTGGAATGCCTTCGGCAAGTGAACTGGGTGATTTAAACACTGGCTGATCAGCAGATTGATAAGGCTCATGATTTATATCTATGGGTGCCACAGTGTTTAGGCTTTAGATCTAATGACCACACTAATATCTGGAGATGTTAGGTTTAGCTTGGCTCTAAGAATAATTAATCCCACAAGTGTTTTGCTGAGTGTGAAGAAGTTGATTCCATCTCAGAAAGCTGGAGGTTCTACACTTCCTCTCTGCCATGTGGTCCTGCATAAGTGGAGGCAAGTCACTCTGTTTCAGGAAACCCTGGTCTTGACATGATATAGATTAACATTGCAGGGGTCGCAGGGGGGAAGTGGGCTGTGGTCCTGCTTTGGTTGTTGCCTTGAAAAACAGGCACTACAGCTTGGGCAAATATCATATTAGCTGTAAAGAGTGAGAAAGTATAACTGTAAATGTTAGTGTACATTTTAGTGGATACTGTTTGAGTTAATGTGTATATGATAAGGCTGTTTAAAAATGCACCGCAGAATAATTTAGAATATCATTCCTAAATTCCAGTTATATAGTAACTACCGTTTTAAAGCCATTACCGGATTGTAGGACAATTCGATTAGTCTCGAAATAAATGGGCTTACGATTACCATTGAAATACATAATAATCGCTGACTTTCGCTTTCCCGGTGTTACAGGAAATCCTATTACCGGACACAGTGTGTGACTGACGCTTGGCTTCCATGGTTTCCATAGCAACATGGTAGTCTCAAGCAAAACACCGTTACCCGCGGTTAGCTTCGCAGCTTAAACACTCAGCTCGTATATAATATTTGTGTTTAAACACTCGGTGAAGGCAACGAGAGGTATGATAGATTAGCTAATATTTCACACACATTCAAGTTTACTGTAATAACGAGGAATTACATGCTAAATTTGGTTCTAGACGATTCTGTAGCTATAGCTGCTGTCACTATAGCTTTTAAGCTAGCAGCCCGTTAGTTAAGGTAGCCGTGGCTGATTAGCATACATAACCTGTGGGATCATTTTTTATTTTGGTAGGCTGTGTGGGCTTCTTTCAGTGGCTTTCTGCATTAACTTTACTAAATATGTCCTGTCTATCACGCACTGCGCACTGCACACTGCATGGGTGTCGCTTTTTTTTTGACAATGATAAACTGCTGTCCCAAGTCTCTAGAGAGGAGAGGCCCAGGCGGTGTTTAAGTTAGAATAGAATATAATAGAATAGTCTACCATAACTTTATTTGTCTGTTACAAGGCAACAGAAATTCATCTTTGACATGGCTCTAAAAACAATAAAAACAGATAAAAACAAAAATACATAGACACACCACGTTCCAGTGTTTCATTGGGTAAAAAGAAACAGAAGCAGTGGCCTATTGCTTCTGTCCATAGTTCAGCTCTGTTTTATCGATCAGTGTTTCTTGTCTCTTATAACTTCGACTTATTCCTTTGGATCAAGCATAGAAAAGACCTGATGTCACATCTCTGCACTCACCAACAGATTTTAGCAATACACTGGGTGCTGTATAATCAACAATATGATGTATAACAATGCCTATTTCCAACCAAAGTGCAAATTTAATCAAAGTAAAAATATTCATATTTCAGTGTCAGGTTAAGCTAATAAACAAGCCCCATGGGTACTGAGTGAAAGGAAGTAGTAGAAGCTCTGCTCAGTCTGCTTGGGGAATTGACCACGCTAATTACAACACAAATTGAGTGGTCACCCAACCTTTGGCCCCTTAGCAAGTTTCCTGGTAGTGGTAGTGATGTTTTTCCATTAATTATCCCTAATTGTGAATTGACATTAGGTTTTAGGCCATTTAAAGTCCTGTAGAAGGTTAATCTTTGCCTGTCATTTGTGGCTATACATTTCTGTAGTAATTTGAAAGTAGAAAATAATTATTCTGAGAAACATTTTCTTGCCAGCTATGATCTATTTCAGCTTATGCATGTCTATTTTTCTCCCATACAGACAGATCTAGTCTCTGCTGAGGGCTGAATGCTTGGCTGAAGCTGAAAGGGATCCTCTCTAAAGCAGCGTCTGTGACGAGCCACCATGGTTCGCCTGACCATAGATCTGATTGCTAAATCTAGGAACCACTTCAAAAAGAAAAGGGGCCTGTCCTTCCCAGACTACCTCAAGACACTCACCCACCTCCACTTTTCAAGCAAGAATATCGAAGATATTGTAAGTAGCCATTATTAAGACTCATTTTAATTTTGCGTTTTTATTCCAATTCTATGCCTCACTTTTTAATTCTTTTTTTCAGGGTGATCTCTCCATGTGCAGAAACCTCACTGTCCTATACCTGTATGATAATCAGATCACACACATTTGTAACCTTAGCTTTGCCTCCAACCTCACTCATCTGTATATGCAGAACAACAACATCACTCACATAGATAATCTCTCCAATCTACAGAAACTCTCCAAACTGTAAGTAGACATATTTGACTGTGTTGTCTTGTGATCTGATAGTCTGATAGCAGATTTAAAGTGTAATTTGTGTGTGAACGTGTGTGTGTGTGTGTGTGTGTGTGTGTGTGTGTGTGTGTGTAGGTATCTGGGTGGAAACAGAATTGCAGTGGTTGAGGGCTTAGAGAAGCTATGTGAGCTCAAGGAGCTTCATCTGGAGAATCAGAAGCTGGCACCGGGGGAAAAGTTGCTCCTTGACCCCAGGACTCTCATCTCACTCGCTGTATGACCTATTTTTACTCTGCTCAGTTCCAAGTTAGTATGAGAAAAGAAGAATGATCCACACTCCCTAAATTTTTTTAGCTCTTCTATTAAATTATATACTTTTAAAGTAATTAAAAGATCAGCGGAAAGCCACATTTTTTATACACAGGGATATGTGTGGTGTATCAACCAGGTAGGTTATCACATTCAGTTTAAAACATCTCAGATTTCTCAGAGGCCAGTGATCCATGTAAAAGCAGTATTGTGCTTGGTTTGATGATGTCAAAGAGACCTCTGTTGCTCTCTCTGCTCTGACAAATCAGTTTGGTCTGTTTACTTCGTTTACTGCCATGGACTGAGCCATGGATAAACACACCAAAAGTCAGAGCTTCTTGTTTGTTTGGATAATTAAAGAAATTGCTGTGCAAATTTAAAGAGTTCCAGCTTTTTATAAATGTGCCATTATAGAACTTCAAACCAAGATGAATATTTAGCAACAGCACTATCTAGAGTCTGATTTGGACCTGATCCTAGTGGTTCAGGCCTAGGTGGCATTATGAATGTCTAATCCAGATAGATTACAAGCACAGTAAAAGATGAAGAAACTATCAATTGCACATTTATTCGGGCTCCATACAACAGTAACATACATCCTCTATAGAGTTTTGAAGAGTGTTTGGGTTAGGGTGGCACTTTCTTGAGTGTCCATAATAAATTCATGTTAATGTGCTTTGTGATTTTTTTGGGAAGATTTGAATTTGAATAACTTATGGTTTAACATTTGTGGGTGTGCTGGAATTTCTCCTTTAGGGTTGAAAATGTAATATGTATTTATAATACTCACTTATTTTATTAACTGTTAATTAAACTCTTTTCACTTCATGAATCTGAATTCTTTGCACAGGAATCTCTTTGTGTCCTGAATATCAGTAACAACAACATTGATGACATCAGGGACCTGAAAGTGATGAAGGAACTCCAGCATTTTTCTGCTGCTGACAATAAACTGCACAATATGGAGGTAAGTATAGTTTTTTTATACCTAACTTAAGTATCTGCAAATCCAGTTGCCACTGAGCAGTGCCCTGTGCAGTCAAAGTAAACAGCACCACATGACAGCAGTTATGCATGACATGGCGTATTAAAGTCAACATACCAGCTATTAGTTGATCAGGTCAGAATTAACATTGTTCCATTGCTTTCTGCAGTGGTGTGTGAAATGCTATGGAGAACAGGGTTCTAAAGAACCAAATCCTGCAAATCCCACCATAGGTTCCCAGCCTCCATGACTCGCACAGGGTCAGAATTATTCAACAAATCAGCGAGCTTTTCCCCTGAGACTTTTCTTGCTGACAGCTTTAAACAAGCACAAGTTTCTCTCTTTCCTTGGGAGGCTGATTTTTCCTCTCTCCTTCAGAATCCTCTATTTGATATCCTAAACCACTAATACTTAACTTTATGGGAGATTCATCTGAGGCAGAGATATGATTTATGCTTTCTGACTTCCATGAAAAATTACCTGCTTGTTTTTTGGGCTCACACTCTGATGGCAATAATGTTTCAGTCTGAAATGATATATTCCCTGAAAACATTGATGACTTCATTTAAAAGGCCTTAATTCCTCTTCTTTACTTAACACCAGGATGACACACTGAAAGCACTTTATAATTGACTATAATCGCTCAGCTACTTTCCTGAGCATGAGCGATTTTCTTTTGAGAACGTTGATGCAGGTAATTGCTGTACATGTGTCATTTTTAGCAGATATCTCCGATAATTTATACAACCCGTCTGCCACTATTGATTGTGCAAAGACAGCACTCTAAAGGATCAATCCATTCTCCTGCGCCATTTACTCAGAATCCAGAGGAAACTTTATGGATTTTTAAAATAGATTATGACAGGCAGTCAGCTTGGGTGACAAATGGGGAGCATCTTCAGAGACCGTTAGCTGTGTGCAGGGCAGAGAGGACAGGGGAATCGAAGCCCTGGTCAAATACAGGTTCATAACTGGCCCATCATTAGTCTGGGTGAGAGAGCCAGCCAAGCTCAGTGAATATCCAGCCTTTGCTGTTCTCCTCGCCCCCGCGTGGGGGGCAATTTGGCGCTGGGCTGCTCTTCGGTGAGGGCCTTCTGAGTGACGGCCCTGACACGATCATTTATCAAAGCCTGGGAGCGCGCGGTGCTCAGGGGTCCCCTCTGAACTGATTGCAGCACGAGCTGGAAAAGTGGAAGCGCTTTGGCCAAGACAGGAAGGCAATGAACAATCAGAGCGTGTCCAGAGAGTATTCATATTTCCAGGCTTGGATTAATGTGCCTTTAGATAAACATACAACTGCAGGCAAGTTGCTGGAGGAGCCAGCCTCGCACTGCCCCAGGAGAAAACTTGTAGTTACATGACACCGGCGACACTGTTTATTAAAATGGACTGAAGTGTTGTTTATGCACTCCATTGAACCCTTGTACTTCACATTAACTTGCACTTATACAATGTCTTTAAATATTTTTTCATGTTTGTCTTTGATTAGTAATATATAAATATGCATATTTGTTTAAGAGAGTTGTCCAGAGATTTTTAATTAGTGAGTTTTGCCTTTTGAATCGTTAGTGCTTCAAACATGCACATTTTGTCAAATTATTGTAATTTGTGTATTTTCAGGAGCTAGAGGATGTGTTCAGCCAATGGCCTCAACTGCTTCAAATGGATTTGAATGGGAATCCTGTGTGTAAAAAACCAAAGTACAGAGACCGCCTGATAACCGTGTGCAAAATCCTTGGTGAGTTATTTCTCGATTTATTACTTTTGCTCTGCTCAATGGCCTCCTGATCAGGCTATAAGTCACCACTTAATGATAAAAGCAAGTTGGCTGGTTCATTTTATTTCTTTATTTCACTTTATAGAAGTTCTTGATGGCAGAGAAATTAACGAGTTAACCAGACAGTTCCTTATTAACTGGAAAGCATCCAAAGAGGCCAAGAAGAAAAAAAACAACAAACATATGATAACTGGACCGCTGATCTCATATCCTGTAAAAAGTAAGTCAAACATCTTTGTCTACGTTTTCACAATTATCCCTAACTGATTATGCATGGATCAAATATATTTTACAAATCATCCCTTCATTTTCTTACAGTGGTTAAAATTTTCCAACTTTGTTTTTACAATAAGTTTTGTGTACATAGTTAATTTAATTACATGCATTGATTTGTGTATTTGAAATATGACAGTATAGATAATATTTTGTCACTGCTACTTCCTAATAACAAAATGAGGGAACCATTAAAAGTGTTAATTTTATCCCCTTTATCTTGTGCTCGATGGGTTTTTGGACATTTAAATTTGTTTGTGTGTGTGTGTGTGTGTGTGTGTGTGTGGTGTGCATGTGTGTGCGTGCCTCCTGGTGTCACTTTGTTTGTATTTCAGATGACTTTAACACGGGTCACAGTCCACATCCTGGTCCCGTCTACAGCCACGCTAACATGCAGAGGTGGAATCCGCAGCAGTCTCTCAGGTCAAGTATCACAGCTCATACAGATCCTCAGTTAACACCGGAGATGAATTCTTAACTCTCTTCATTTTATTACTCATTAAGCGTAGGCATCATATTCTCAACCAGCAGTCATAGAGAGATTGTATACGAATAAAATTAGGACATTTGCTAATAAACTCATCTAAATACTGATCCATCTTACAGCTACACAAAAACAAAAAGAAATGTTTTCAAATTAATTGAATGATTAAATGGTACTTTGTTATTTTATTTCAATATATTTGCTAATAATGTAATTTATTTTCACTGCCCTCATTCTTCCATCTCGAGAAATTATTGTATATTTTGTCATCATAGCACTGCATTCAAACTCATTTTATTAAACATTCACTACATATTAGGATTCAAAGTAATTGTTAGAAATGTTCTTTATGATCTGATCTGGCTTGTTTTTGTTTTTCTCTGATATCATAGGGCACAAAAATTAGAGATACCTGTGTGAGGACTACTCAGTCGCGTGGACGCTTAAGAAAAATGTAGCAGTCCACTCAAATCTCCACCTCCTCCACACACACAGACATATAAGCCAGAGGCCAGGATTAAACCTGCTACTGCCCTGTTTAAGTGCCTTGGTCATCACAGCTGCTGATCTTTTATCCTTGTATATTTAGCAGGACAGAGAACACTCACTGTCAACCTCTTGCTGTGATGTCCATAGCTGCAGGCGCTTCAGACTATCATAGAATTACTGAATTATAGTGGTTTGAAAATATGAGGGGTTTTTTTTTTCATCACGGCATGTTTTCAAATATTTTTATTTTTATCTTTCTGTTATAACTATATCAACGTTTCTGTGAATGAGCTGAAAGGCTGAAAATATGAACAAAAGAGTAAAACAGTGAATGAGTGGTTTGTGCACATTTCTTTCCCTCACTTTCACAGCTGGTTTATTTCTAATTACATTTTGGCCTCCGAGGATATAAATAATCAATCCAACTCAAACAATCACTTGCTGATAGCCCTACATTTTCTGCGGTTTATGTCATTTTTCTTCTGTGGTGCATTTGGGCAAATAAGTGAACCAGGAGATGCAGAGTGGCACAGTGTAAATGATCACTCTGCTCTACCATTACAGGGCTTTACATTATCTAAAACTAACAACATATGCTTCTGTTCAAACAGCTGTAATAAATAATTCTGTCTTTTTTATACAGTAACAATACGGATGTATTTATTGTCACCATTGTTACTAAATGTTGAAATGAATGAGTTTTTGGAGCCACGTGGGTGTGTGACCTCAGAAAGATACAGGATTATTAAGGAAACAAGCTTACTTAA
The DNA here is from genome assembly GCA_008933995.1 of Datnioides undecimradiatus. Classification (NCBI taxonomy): domain Eukaryota; kingdom Metazoa; phylum Chordata; class Actinopteri; order Lobotiformes; family Datnioididae; genus Datnioides; species Datnioides undecimradiatus. Next base: position 4,032,489 of record WARS01000010.1, read on the forward strand.
CCTTCTTTTACTTCGCCTTATAATTAGTGGCCCGGAGCAATACTGTTACTCCATCCTTACAAAAACAATGTTTATTAAGAACAGTCCGAGGATATACATATTATGAATAATTCCTTTCATTAATTTGCCGACATCTCCGTTTGGAGCCCTGGAAATCCGAGTGATTAATTTATGAGTCTCACAAGAATTTCCTCAATGCCTGCCTGTTGATTGCACTGCAGGAGTTTATTTATTAGCTGTTCCAATGAGCTTGCAATTCAAGACACCCTGGCAATTAGTCAAATGTTTTGCATATCACCTTACACTTGTCAGCTTGTCTTCAAGGTCTATTGCAAATAGCATTTTGAAAGACTAACCTTTATTTCTGACCATGACGAGACCATGTTTTGAGGTAATTCTAAGTAACTTTCTTTGCGTTGCCACTTTTTGATAGGCTTATAAAGAAAATACAGTGTCAGGTTCGCAGCCAATTAGAGTGGGATATGGCCTACCACATATCAGAGTTAAAGGAAAAGAGAAGTCCTGCCTCTGGCGTTGAAAGCCAGCCTCTGCTGCCCTCAGACAGAAATAAGTTAGGAAAGGGAAAGAGCAGTATCCTGCACTGCGAGGGAGTATTATGGGTCTAGTGATTAATTACGTCGTACACACCGCTTTGTGTATCCAATAAATTAGGGGCTCCCGAGACTTTTACGCACACAGGTGAAGTGTTGGATGAGCGCACAGGGACCGCTGCGCACCTTTTCTGCAGACGCACCACTTTATAAGGATACGCTGGACGTGAAGGGGGATTCTTCTGCGTTGAAGAGCAATTTCTCTGTCCCATCGAAGCCCTCTTTGGATTGCCTTCATGTCGTTTTTCAAGACATCGTCTTTGAGAGGAACCAGAGGTAAGCTCCATATGAAACCACCAGGCAGAATCTGCTCTCATGAGTTTGTACAATGGTAATTTGCCAGACAGAGATTTGGTCTTTTAAGTTGTCACTGAGAAATGACGTTAATGAAATTGGACAGCTGTTTGTTCTGTTATTTGGCTTTTAGTTTTGTTTATTAGTGGATGCACTGTTGACAACGAATGTGTTGTCTGTTTAATCTGCAGCAATTCGACAGCTGACATTTTCGATAACTCTAGATTAGGCAACTTGAGTTATGTTTTAATAAGTACACAACCAATAACGTGGATTATTATACAGAGTTAAAAGTAGGGCAGAGTAAAATAAATAATTTATAAGTTGTTTCTAAAGTCTTATCAGTTACAACTTGAGTTAGAAACATGTAGTTTTAAACTACAAAAAGTGTCTTGATATGTCTTTATCCATGTAATATAATTATTCAGGTCTGTAAGTGCACTCCAATGGTTGGAAGACAGACGCTCCGAATGGATAGCGGTAATTGCTCCGGGGCGGTGGTGGATGACAGCCCTGCATCCAGTCCGAGCTCCAGTCCCAGTCCGGACGGTCGTCGTCGGGAGCTCCAGCGGGCCAGGGTGCTCCAGACCGGCGGGCTCGGCGGCAGAGGACGGCCGGCAGCAGCTAACGCAGCGCGGGAGAGGAGCCGAGTGCAAACCCTGAGAACGGCGTTCCTGGAGCTACAAAGGACTTTGCCGTCCGTGCCGCCGGACACCAAGCTGTCCAAACTCGACGTGTTGATACTGGCCACCACCTACATTGCGCATTTAACTAGAACACTACAAGAGGAAGGCACGGAGGAGGGAGAGAGCACAAAACAAACAGAGGCGTTACATTCATTGAAAGGCGAAGGCTACCTGCACCCAGTGAAGGTCAGTAATAATAATAATAATAATAATAATAATACATTGTACCTGAGATTATAATCTTAAGTATTTTACCAATAAATTATCATTTATAGACGAAAACTCACTTCATCTATTATCTGGAAGAGTTAATTATCAAACATGTTATAATCTTAGCATCTCTGTTTTAGAGGGTGATTTACAAACAACTGAAATGTCTTTACAGAAATGGCCTATGCGATCCAGACTGTACGTCGGAGCAACCGGACAGTTCCTCAACACCTCAAATCCTTCAGAGTCAGAGAATCAAGGCCCATCGTCGTCCACCTCCCAGTAAAAGGCTTAAATCATTTGTATGAAGCCATTTCGTGTGTGCATGAGCTCATGCTGTTTACTACGGCAGCAGCATTTGCCTTATGACTGTAGAACAATTAGCCTGATTCTGATTTTACTCCCATTAAAGCCTCACCATCAGGAAGACATTGTAAATTAATATATTACGTGAATTTTAATGTATAAATTTTGAGAAAGCATACTTTTTGTTTCTTTGTTGTTATTTTGGCTAATCCTGCATCGCCCTGCATTGTGCAGTTCCATACATGTCCCAGGTATGATATTTGTAGAAATTCCGCGGGCTAATGAGCCCGTCATGCTTGAGGTGTGCACTTTCAGTTGAAACATTTGCACTAAATGCATGTGTGAATAACTTAACATCTGTCATGTGAAGTGGTCTGTCAGAGAGTCAACAATGGAGGCTCTTCATCTCATGTTCCTTCTTATTTTTACATGCATGGTTGTAAATGTGTTTGTGAATAAATGACTTTAGTGAAAGAAGACGAGTCTCCTAAGGGTTTTTACGATTATAAAAAAATTCTACGGAAGTGACCTTTTATTTTTAGGCATATTAAGAAAAACATAATTGAAAGTCCCAATATAGCGGTCGTCAGATCATGATTTATTATTGTCATATTTATTTATTATATGAATATAATATGTATTATTTAACGTTGGGGTTAGGGGTATGTGTATATCCTGACCCTTTAAGATAGTTCTTGTGATACAGTCGATTTACTTCTGTGACAATTAAAACCATCCAGTTTAATCTATCAATACCTGTGCTGCTACTTTCAGGCCAAATAAAGAATTTGTTTTGATCTTAATACACGAAATCTTATTGCGGGAAATACGATGCACCTTCAGTATATGCTGACTTTAAAAATCCAAAGGGCTAAACGATAATAAATATAGACCCATGGTGTTCCCACGCTGTTTATAATGTCAACACGGTTGAGAAAGCAAACAATCGCCTATTTTTGTGCATATTGAAGGCGTAAATGTTGAGCAAACTAGCCCCTTCACACTCAGTATTTTAACATTGTATCATTTTAAGTAAGTCCTTGCCAATATCTAAGTGAGGCAAACTGTAAAAAGTGTCTAACTTTGTTAGATTAATTGATGCACTTATATAAGGTAACTTCTTAAGATAGTTTTTAATCATGGGCGGATCACAGCACTTTAGGATAAAAAAAGTGGGACGTATGTTTTTATTTTAACCAGATAGAGGATATTGGTTATATAAGTTATTAGGAGTGCTCCCATATCGGCAGTGATCTAAGCAAATAAATATGTGAAATATGATAAATAAATGTGATATTGACACATTTTTTTCACAGAACTGTTGCTTTTGTGGCATTAAATGGGAAGAAAGTATTCACCAGCAATCTACTATCAAATTTTAACGACCGTCAACGAAATGGGGTGCAGTCGGTGCTGATAATGCTCAGCTGTGCGTTCCACAGCTGCAGCGCGCAGCTCTGCAGCGCAGTAAAGGACAGCGGATCCGGAAGTGCCGCCCCTTCTCTTGGAGCCTGGAGCCTGGAGCCTGAAGCATGAAAGCAGACAGGAGCCCTGCTCCCGTTACCCCCCAAAAACTAAGACGACTGTTTTATGATTAATCTCCACTACAAAGGTAGGACATAGTGAAATGGTTTTACATGTTTCTACGGATGTGCTGTTTTCCATTTCCATGCAGATCCGCAGTTAGCTTTTATACGCCAGCGTTGCATGTGGGCTAAAAGCTAGCTAGCTCGTGCCTCGGCCACGTGGGAGAAAAGGACTCACTTGATTTGGAGTCTTCATTACTTCCCACTATTAACACTTAATCTTAGACCTATAATATAATGCACATGGGAATCGTAAGTTGAACATTGTACGTAAATTTCTCTCCGTTTAGCCGTGAAATCACATGTAAAACGTTTCTTTTAAAACCCGTATGCATGTAGATCATGCCACAATCGAAATTATTATTCATTGATTATAATACAGCGTTACAAAAGTAATGTAACTTTCAGATAACTTTGCAAAGGTCCTTGTAAACCGGTTTCGATGTCACTGTAGACAAGTCTCATCCCTGAAGTAATGCAATAAATCATTGTTAGACAGTTGAAAAGAGAAAAAAACGCCCTCGGTGTCAGTCAGCCTCTTACAGCCCTGACCATACCAGGTCGTGTCCAGGGGTCAGCAGAGAGCTGCTGGTCAGGGAATTGCCCCTCTTCCATTATTTCAGTGGAGAAAGTCATCATGGCTCCCTCCTGAGGACGTAAGGTCATGGCAGAGGTCGTGACCTGCTGTTGAACCCGTCCTCAAACCTACGATTTTAGCCATGCTCCCAAGCTGTGTTACACTGTACCCTTTGACCTTCGGGTGATCCGTCATCTGTCCTCAACATATTGGCTATTTCTTAAGTACATCTTATTCATGCAAGCTGAAAATCAATAGCTCACCCCTGAGAGTAATTATTTGTGAGGTTTGGTAAAGTCTCCGTGACAGACGTGGACAGATCTTACAGGAAATATTGGACTTTATAGTACTGAGTATGAATTAAAATGAAGTAACAGACTGAACTTTTATCTACAGATGTGCAGATGAAGATGGAAAATCTAATCTATGATTGGTACACCTGATATGGTAAGATTGAATTTTATGTCAGTGATGAAATGCAGTGTCTTTCAAAGGGATTGTAAATGAATGTGTACTAATTGCTGCACTTTTACCTCAGATGTCAGGTCAACACTGCATACTACAGATGGCCTGATGGTGGTTTTCACCATGTGGACCTTAAGGTGAGCCTTTACTCTTTCTTGTACTGTCCTTTTGAAAGTATAGGTCAGTCCTGTTGCTGGAATAGTGATGATTTCACATTTTTGCCGTTTACCCGTCAGACAATAAGGTGGTGATAATGTGACAAACTGAATCCCCAGCGTGATATCAGTTGGGACCGATTTTTACAAAAGAATAACATAAATATGTATTTTGTCATCTAAGTCCTGTTATTTCTTTTTCCTTCAGCTGCTTCAGATGGGATCAGATGACCCAGATGTAAGGCTTTGTCTCCTGTGCTGATTGGGAGGTGAGTGGATTTATTTAGTGGTTCAGCTGTGCATTGACATTAGGCTGCTGGTACAGTGATGAAATTTCACCTTTTTTGCCGTTTACCCGTCAGACAACACAGTGGTGAGAATTGTGACAACTGAATTGCCAGCTGCAGCCTTAATTTTGCCAAAGCATTTGCCATAACAAACGTGTTGATGTAGACCGGAAATGTCCACTTCATGTTATGGATTAAGGTTACAGTGCATCTGATTTTAACAGTCTTCCACATTCCCATACAGATGAGCAGTTGGGGCAGCACTGGAACAAAAATACTCTGTGGTAAGTAAAAACCTTACTAAACAACTTCATTTGTGTTTGTTTGCTTTATGCCCTGATGAAAGAAGTAATGATGAGTTCATCTTATCGCCGTTTACCCATCAGACCACAATGGGCTGCTGAGAATGTGACTAACTGAACTTAAGGACAAAGTTGTAAAAACACACAAATCATTGTTTCTGCACTCCAACTGATTATATATTTGTTGACTAGGTTAAAGAGGCAGTTGACTGATGGGACTATCTGGTACCATAAGGAAACCTAATTTCAAAGGTAGGTCTCAAACACAAGCAGCAAACGTTTCATTGACGTTAACGTTGAGCCATTTATATCATACTACAAATTTAAACATGGGCGTCACTCGTTTTGCTGGAACTGTATTATATTTTTATGTAATGTCTGTCCTCCAGTTTGTCTTATATTTATTTGTCTTTGCAGTGTTGCAACATGTGATGGATCACCGTGTGGAGGAACTCTTCAGTTTTTGTCAGATTTTTTTTTTTAATCTGATGCCTTTAAATGAATAAAAAAACTGTCAGTAAGAAAAATACCTGAGTTTAAACTTGATAATTGCTCAATTGTTCCTGTTTGTCATGCAATATAGTTTCCTTTACTGCATTCAGATCTTGATTAAATTACACTAGTACCCCCTATCATGACTGCATTAAGTGTTTGGGTTTTTTTTGTGTGTGCCTGCACTGATTTGATAAGTCTACAATTATGAAGGTTTCAAAGAAACTTTACATACATAATTGCATGGTTGTGATTTTTTTTTTTTTTTTTTTTAAATTGCTGCCTACCTGTATTTCTGATGCTTTAGCGAGGTCTTACTCCTCTGTGATGTATGTGTCTGCTCCCGGTGCGTAGGCGTAGATGAAGCGTAAGATATTCTGGTGGAGCTCATCCAGAGCCATGTCTCTCCTGTGCAAACCATCCACATCTCCCAGTTCGCAGGGAAACACTGCAGCCGGTGGAATAATGAGAGCAGAGGCCCCTGTATGAAGACACATGCATCACTTGAAAAAATCCTTTTGAATCTGTGAGGCCCACAGAGGAGTCAGTGCGTCTTTATAAATACCCAGGGCTGGGAAGCTACAACAAAGTGGTAAACTGGACAACAGTATCATCAAAAGTAGCAATAAATGAGTGATTAATAAGATGTGAGAGTAAATTGTACTGTAGGATGTGATTTACCAACTAGTGTATCTGTAATTGTTGGTATAAGAAAAAGAAGGGGGAAGTTATGAAAATGAACTACCATGCTTGAGAGTTGCAGAGTTTTCACAGAGGAGAATAGCAATCACAGCGTCTTCCTCCAGTACTTGTGTTCTGAGACACAATTTGCAGTGGGCCTCAGCCAAAGAGATCCTGGGACAGAAAACCATGACAAATATTAGTGACACGTTGCCTGAAAACTTGTTTTTATTTCTTCTGTTTAAATATGATAAAGCAATTTGTGTAACTATATAAAGTTGGATGGCAACAGATAATTTGAGGTAATCAAAACTGGTACAGACCCTGTAAATATTTTGAGATTTCTAACTTATTATGACATTTTTGTCCCGCAGTCAAAAACAGATTTATTTTTACAGTGTTAGTTGAGCAAAAATACGTCACCACAGTGGAAAAGAGTTGTAAACATTGGTCATAACAAAATGAAAAATAGCCATCCGAAAGCCTGGTTTGAATGAGTGTTCTCCACCTAGTGGATGGTAGTGACATTACACTCGACAATGACTCGTTGACATACAGCCTCTAGTTGTGATGCAGAAAGTGAAGATGGAGTATTAAAACAGCCATTATTCTTTCAGTTGTTGTAGTAGAATGCTTACAGTAGTTTAACAGAGGTCACAGACATCTTGCCACCCCGACTCTGTGTTCGGACTCTACGGCTGGCCATGTAGTAACCGTGGATTATTTTCTCTGCTCCGGGGCTAAGCTCCACTTTCAAACTCTGTGCATAAGCTACCAGCTGGAATGATGAGCAGCACTTGCAAATTTATGTCAGTGTACAAACACTAAAATAAATGCAATATTTTAATAAAAGCATGCAAATGATTTAATAACAGAACATGTTTGTTAACCTCCTGGCAGTCTTGAGAAGAAAACTCCCAGCAAGACGAGTGAAGGGGTTTTCCTGGCTCTACTGCCTGCTGGAGGGTGTGGACTGTTTGGGAAAGCAGGGCATGCTCTCCCACTATGTCTCTACACTGAATGACCAGGCCAAAGGCATCTGCCAACTGAATTGGTACAGGACCCATTTCCTGCTCACAAAGAAGACACTGAGCATCAGAAAGCTGTCGAAAGTGTTAACTTGCCAAGCTCAGCCTTTTTTAAGTCAGGTAGTAAACCTGATTGTAAAGCATCTCTGAAACTTCGATTTGACTGGTTATCCAGTTGACAGTTACAGTTACAGTTGTTTGATTGTCTTTCCCCCACAAAAGAAAAAAGAACTAAGCACTGACGTTCCTCAAGGGCTCTCTTGTGAGCTAATGTTGTCTGGGAAGGGCACTTCCTTTTAGAAAAATAAATTGTCTCAATTTCCTGTTTTGTTTGCACAATCTACAAACATCTCAGCTGAACTAAATGTACTGCAACACACATTTCACTAAAATATGACGCACTATATTTTCCAAAAACATCTCAATGCAATGAACATTCAGGCTATGTCATAAGTGAGTTATACAAAGGTAGTGCAAGACCACATTGTGCCTGAACTCACTGCTGTTCCCAGTATGGCACAATCTGACCTCCCAGACCGCCGAGAGGCATCAGATGAGTCTGTAAAGGCCCAGAAGCTGCACTGGACTGGGAAGGAAAGCTGCTGGTCAGCATCCTCACCATACTTCTTCCCTGGGATGAACACAGACACTGTGCAGCTCTCCAGAACTAAAAAAAATAAAGTGGCTTTTTACTGCATGTGTAGCAAAAATTATCCATATTACTCATAACTAATGTCATGACTTATTTCATTAACTACACTGGTGCTCCACCTGACTGAATGGCATCCAACTTGTCCTTTCTGTAGTAGCCCAGATCTCCCAACATGCAAATGCCACCAGTGGCTAGCAGGGCAGAGCCAGCGTGGATGTTAGCGGTACCTGCTCCATGTTCATCCCGGGACAGAGATGCAAACATCTCTCCTGAGGCCTGATGCCTGACCCCACGACCTGCCAAGCTCAGGCTGTATGTCATAAGTCTGACATAAACATAGGAGTAATTGGTAATGAAGATTAAATTTCAGGTCGTACATGCAGTGCGTCCTAGGATGTGAAAAAAGTTGGCTCAGGCACCACTTTACCTGTCTAGTATTAGTGTGTCAGTGGTGATAACTAGGAGATCCAAGCTGTGAAATGTGTCTTTTGCATCTGCTCTGGTCTGCACCAAGCTGAGCAACAAGACCAGCTTCAAGGTGTTGTAGAGGCCTGGAGGGACCACCTCCAACCCAAAGCAATGAGTCACAATGGCAGAGAACCTCCAGGGGTAACCAGCTGTGGCCTTCAACAGCTCCTGGAAGCTGGCACTGACTTCCTGGGGATCTGTAGGTAGTGTTGTGAGACATGGTAACAATGCCCAATGTTCCATATACAATTGCTTTGATTAATCAAATTATACGTTGTCAAGATGTGTTCGATTAATGTCTGTTATCAGTATGGCTGTGGCTAGTATATCTGTACATTTGGAGCAGGACATAATATGAGATCATTTACTGCCTTACACTCTGGCTCCCATGTTTGGACACTATTTGCCTCCACGCTCCAGGTAATGCTGGGCCACTGGTGAACATGCGCAGGAATGCCTAACACCCTGTAGAGGCGACCGATTCTCATTGAGTTACACAGCTCATCTGTGTGAAAAGGGGAAACAAAGCAACAACACTCAAAGGGGTTGTTCTACTGATGCCTGGTGATTACTGAAGAAACATGCATGCCACCTACAAACCACTGCCAAGAGAAACACAGAGTGAGGCCTTCAGAACAAAGATTTCTCTGTGTGTGAATTGCACAGGCAGCTAATGAGTGTTCCTTGCACTTATTAACATATATGTTTAGTAACAGGAACCCAGCGTATTGAATTCCTCTACAGGACTGGGTCAACAGAATATGTTAATCCTGGTGCTGAGATTTGCTAAGCTCTCAAGGGTACTGGCTGGACAATGTTATTAGAGGGGACAGAAACACTTAATATCCCACCATGAGGCACAGTGTGCGGCTGGCTGCTCAAAAATCTATTTATTTGAACTCTCCCCCACTAAGTTTGTGTTACAATGAGAGCCTCATTTAGAAAGCCAGAGAAAATTAATGGCAAACCTCAACACATCTGACTGTGTGTAAATAGAAGCTATTACAACCACATTATTCAGGACATGGAGTGAATAAAATGAATGATTTGCAAACAAATAATAACCTTCCATTTTTTTTTATAATAATCTATAGTTCAGTATCTCCTTTAAGGTTCAGACTTGCAAATGAAAAATGAGACCTTTAACCTGAAAAACCTAAAAATAAAAAAAAAATTACTTGAATTCAAAAGTGCTCTTTTGTTTATGCCATGGCAAAGTGCTTCAAAGCTACGTACCATAGTCTCTGAAGCTGGTCAGCTATGGTCAAGAACACTTCAGTGTCTTCAGAGTGGTTGCATCCTGACATTCATGCTGGGTGCTTTAAACATTTCTCTGGTTGATGGACTTAACACAGTGCACCATATACAGTATGTGACAGGGATCCTTATTTATACTCCACTGGAGGGAGATCAACAGATCTCATGTTTATTTTCGAGGTTGTAAAGGAAAGGAGTCATTCTTGTGACCTGCAGCTGTTCTCCAGATTTTAAAAGAGACTTGCAGATGCCAAAAAACACAAATTCAAATCATGTTTGAAAGAGCACACCAGAGGTGAATGTAAAAATTGAGGAGTCACACTCTGTGCTGTTTATGCTATCATTTTGTTTCTTTGTTATTTCAAGATGAGGTTACTCTGATATGAACCTTTGACATGTGTTTTTGGTTTACAGTTACTTTAATTATGATGCAACACATGCTGCTATTGCACATTTTTGTCACCTGTCACATCAACCACAATCTCTTTCAGATGAAATTAGGCTATTAGCTTACGTAATGTTGCTATGAATGGCTGGATTTATCAAATAAATATAATCAATTTGGTTGCATTGTAAGAGGTGACACAATTACACAATTATACAGTAGACTGGAGCTATATGATAGACCTACCTCTGAGAAACAGGGTGACAGACTGGAACCTGAGTGACCTTTGCTGATGGGCACTTAGACCATCCAGTGCTTTGACATGGATCAGCTCCACAAGCTGTTTGTCTGTCTCCAAAAGGACACATTTGCAAACAAACAGATCATAACAATGGACGCAATTTTTTTTGTTTTTCTTGTACCCAGTAACCAATACAGACACCTTAAATGATGTTTGACATTCAGAGACTACACTCTCACCTCCCAGCACTCTAAACTTCACATCCTCTTTCAGTGGGGAGCTGCAGATCATACAGCTAAAGTCATTTCTCACGGTAGCTGACTCTGTGGCTCCAGGTGCATGGACACGAATGTGGTGAAACCCTAAAGTCAGCATGCAGGAAATGAAATCTCATGTTGATAAAAGTAAAAGTTCACATTGGCAAGAATTGCTTAAAAGATCTTAAAAATCATGTGCACAAACCCATCCGACTGTGGTCTGTTTTAGCAGTAAATATCACATGAAACTAAGAGGGCAAAAACAAAAGGTTTAGGAGGTAGGGTACCTGTAGAGCAGGGACAGCCATCATTAATGCAGAGGAACCTGGCCCCCTGCGTGTATTTTGTGACCCTGGTCATGGCGGTGACCAGCCCCTCCATGGAGACAGGCCTCATTGAACCATGGGCACGTGGAAAACTATAAAGTTCCAGCTTGTACTCAGGGAACGGAGGCAGGTGTGTCAACCTCAGAATTACATTCACCTCAAAAGGAACAAGCAGATGACGGATTGTCACATGACTGAGTTGATAATCAAGTTACCTTTTTATATCCATGGTATACATTTAGTACTTAAAGAAACTGACTTAGCCGTACGGCATAAAGTTTTAAGTGACCAAGGGGAAGAAACGCCAGCACTATTCCTACCTGACTCTCTGTGTGTATTTTTTCAACAAGTGAAAGTGTCTTTATGGCCAGAAAGCAAACCTGAATGAGGAATCAGGCAAAAGTAGTTAACCATACAGAAGTTATGAGTCTATGTTCCTTATGAGATAGCTTGTATTATTGTTTTCACTTACAGACTGAAACAATGCTGTAGCCCCGAGGGGGTCCCGCAGGACGCAGTCACCCAACAAAGGATCCACCTCTATCACGTCAGAGGGGTTCACACTAATACAAAACCTGTGGACTGCCTTAGTCTGTTGTGGGTCTGAAAAGAAGGGGCAATATTAACATTACCAAATCCTTGTTTAAATGCAGCCACGTTTGTAGAAGTAGTAGTACTTGGCTGGATAAAATAACAGTTAGCAGGCTAGCTAGCTAGTTCTTAATACTCCTACCATTACCGTTAGACAGTCTGCAGTCTGCGACCAGTCTCTGAAGGCCACCACTTCTGTCTAAATAGACAAGAACTGATTCTTTCAACGATAAAAGTTCAGCCATTTCCATTTCGCCAATGGTGAGAAAGCTGTACTTTGCCACAGGCCTGCAAGACGTGAGACGTAAACTTAGCGCGCCTAGGTTCGTCAATGTTGCCATGGTGACTCCTCAGCAACACAACGTGGGCCAGGATGCGATGAGATTAATTGTAAACTGTAACTTAATGAAAGTTATTACGAATTCTACACTTCAACAAAATCATTATTACTATAAAATAGACGGACACCCTCACAGTACTTAAATTCTATTTTTTTTTTATTATTGTACAGGAGTATGGACTACTTAATTGCCAGGCAAAGCATTGTGGATTTCTAAATTCTGCAAATATGTTAAGGCAAAGAATACAAAACCAAAAAAAAAACCAAACCCCAACCTACACAACCCAGTGAAAAACATTTCACTATAAACCAAAATGCTTTATTCAGTGGTCTCTCAAGTAATCCCTATTTCCAGCTTAGTTAAAATGAATATGATACTACATGAGTCCATTTGTACAGTAATTACATGGACAAACACATTTTCATCTGACAGTAAAATGGTCTTTTTTTAAAGTCCAGTGAATTCCTCAAGTTTTTCAGAAAACTGCTTACTGATTTCATTGATGGGACAAATTTAACATTAGATAAAGGCTCATTTTAGAAACCACTGGAAAATACATCAATAGAGGATGAATGTCCCTATTCTTAAAAATATAATCTGTTGAGTATATATATTTATATAAATACAAATTGGTAAAATATAAAGACTTTTCTGGCACACTTTGTTCCAACCAAAATATTTTGTATGTGTTGTTTCTTCTCAGCTGCTTGCTTTGGCTTCATAGAACAAGTTCATCCATGGTTTTAATTCTTCCCTTTAGTCAAAAGAAGTTATGATGATTAAGGCCTTATTGGGAATGTTTCATAGAAAAGCATCATCAGAAGGTGGGGCGTAAGAGAAGCCCACAAAGGCATCGTCAGCCTCCATTACACTGGCGTTGACTATGGAGTGCTCTTGAGACCAGCAGACGGAGTTGGGGACCATTTCATCTGTGAACTCAGGATCGAAGTTTGAGATGTCACTGTAAGAGCTCTGTGAAAATAAATGGGTAAGAGGGAATAAAAACATATGTTAGTATTAGCATTCATGGAACAGATATAAAATAAAATGTAAATGTGTATTCACAAAAGGGACTTCATTTGATGACATGAAATACAACAAGCAGGTTCAGCAGATAAATGACCTCACACACATCATTCTTCTCAACATCCAAATGATGTAAGAATAACAGTTCAAATGTACATTTTACATATTTTTGAAAGCAAGGGACATTTAATATAACAAATGCTACATTGTAGCTTAACTGGATACAAGCTAGAAACTTTTGTTGAATCCAGAAACAGAGAATATTTTAATATCATAAATTATACATTATAAATTTCCCTAAACCTGCAGTCTTCTGAATCTTCTGATTACTGGTCAACAAATATATATTTACCACATTCGGGGTAAATGGGGGAGTGATCTTCTTCTGTACAAGGTCATCCCAGTTGATGGAGGAGAAGAAGCTGTGTGCTTTGATCTCATTCTGAAAATGTAGAATAAAAAACACTTAGCAAAAGTCATCATATAATATATTAGCAGCAGTGACGTGTACACAGATCAGCCACCAGGGGGAGTCCTAGAGAACAACATTCTGCCGTACAGGAAGTTTAGTATCTGTATCTGGACGTGCTTTAAATAATCCCACTCACAAAATCATCCCTTGACCCCAGTCTGTGTGTGCCGTCTTTCTCCAGCAGGCCCTGCAGCAGAGACCAAGCTGTGCTAGATGCACCAGGACGCATCGTCAGCGGCTTGTGGAGAATGTTGTCATACATTTCATGCGTGTCCCTGCTGTAGAATGGCGGCTAGGACATGAGAGGAAGGAGAAGTAGAGGCATGTAAGTGAGTATGACATTACAATGATGTGCATTCACACTTAACACTGAAACAAGTTGTCAAATTTGCCTCAGTTTACATCATGTTAAACTGAAGAAAAGATTAATCACTAATCACTGTCAACTGTGGGCTCTAAGCAAAAACTCACCAAGCCAAAGAGCATTTCATACAGCACTGACCCCAGACACCACCAATCTACTGTGTTGTCATATGGCTGCTTCCTCAGGACCTCTGGTGCTAAGTACTGGAAGAAGCACACAAACATAATAATATAACATTAAATTTGACTTTTCCTTCTGGCTTAAAATACACCTCCCAAATGTACAGCCACTATTATTTTTGCTCATAAAAACCTATGTTCCTCATGGACAATGTGAGTCATATGCATGTTGGAGTAGTATAGGTCTACGATGAAATACACTCATTTTGTGAAATTATTAACCACATTTTATTATTCTATTCACATTTTATTATTATAACTTTTTGACACTGCAGGCCACAATTCTTTGAAACACCATGCTGCAAAATTATCAGACAAGCTGCCATACCTCAGGTGTTCCACAAAATGTAGTTGTGGTATCAGTCTGTGAAATGCCTTCCTTGCACAATCCAAAGTCCGTCAAAATGATATGCCCCTTTAAAGAGAGGACACAGGGAGGTTTTTAGACAACATGTGCCACACAAGCAGCTTATTATCCTCCAGGACTGAGGATTCTATTGTTGCCCAGGAATGTTGGCTGCGGCATAGCTCAGTCAGTCCCACTCACTGTTCCCTCACTTTCTCAATAAGGCTAGGCAGGAAAATCATTAGTAATACCTAATCCAATCACACGCATTTGGTCCAGCTGGGACAGGAAATGACACTGTTGTTCACTGTTGGTACAAATATCACTGGAAAAGAATGAAATTTGTACTTTACTTTGTATTTGAAATACTCACTTCGTGGTCAAGCAGGATGTTTTCTGGCTTCAAGTCTCTGGACAAAATGAACAAAAATGAATGAATTTTATTAGATTAAACACAGGAAAACAGGGAAGTCATAAGTCAGCAACCAGAATAAGTAAAATGACAAATTTCTCAATTTTTGTCTCACTTCTCTTCAGCAAATAAACAGTAATATAAGCCTTAAAAAACACAAGCTTAATTTGCATGTAAATGTAGAATGTACTTTTGTTTTCAGGTCAGTGAAAGTCCCAAATTCCCCAAAGTCAAAAAACGACAGCTATGGCCCTAAAGACACATCATCATGTGAGTGAGGCCAATGGTGTCACACACATGCGTTTTAGCCAATGTATGCCTAATTTTATACACTGTTAACTTCTTGAGTTAACAGATCCTTGAGTGCACTCCAGCATACCTGTAAACAATGTTAAGAGAGTGCAGATGTCCCAGTGCACTTGCCATTTCAGCAATGTAGAATTTTGCCCTGGGCTCTGGAAAGGTCCGCTCTTTTTGAAGATGGAAAAAAAGCTGAAATAAAAAGGTTCCATTTGATTATTTGGATGAATTACATTGCAAATACATTGTAGGTACGGGAGCTGACAACAGCCAATCCTGCAATCAACTTTTTTAATGCCATTATTTCGAGTCTCAAAGTTAGAACCAGAAAAAATTGGGGGGTAACAGTGTAACACTCCACTGGAACACAACCTTCTTTTCCAATACAATTTACATGTTTCTGGTCTGGTTATTTAAAGGGACACACTGCAGATTTATTTGGATACTGAGTGTAATTAGACATTCTCACACAGCAGCTTTAAAAGGGCTGATCACACTTGGCGGAGATCCAGAGGAAGTCACACTCCGGAGCCATTCAGAGTAATGTCGTGGTCTCTAATAAGCCCTCACACATGTAGGTGTATTAACTGTGCTGCTCTGTGGAATTTTATCAATTCCCAGCTTTTCTTGGTCACATGACTCATTTCTGCAGGAGCAGATTCGACACGACTCACTTCTCCTCCATTGACAAAATCCAAGACGAAGTACAGCTTGTCTGTGGTCTGGAAGGAATAATGAAGTCCAACCAGGAAAGGGTGTTTCACATTCTTCAGCAGCACATTGCGCTCTGCCATGATGTGTTTTTGCTGATTGGAAGGAGTGATTCAATAGAAGAATTAAAATTTACATACGCATTCCTGATATTTGGATAGAGTCGTATTTGGTACTAAAGTTACCTCTTTTCTGTTGAGAATGACCTTTTTCTGCAAGACCTTGACTGCATAATACTTTCCATCATGTTTTCTTTTTGCAAGGAAAACCTGCATCACAAGGACAGAGCATGTTAAACAATGAACCAACAGCATGAAGAGCCAGAGTCAAGATCTTATTCTCACTTCCTACATGAAGGCCAACACAAGCAGAACTAAAAGTTGTTGCTTACACGATAGAAAAAGAAACAGAAATATTTCAAGATGGTGCTAAACATAACATAAGTAACTAAAGTATAACAACATATATCAGTCGACATAATTGCTCTTGTTTTGTAAAACTGCTTTCTACATAATGTGATGTCTACACTGAAGACAAAACTTTATGGTAAGTGAGATGATGAGTCAGGTCTGTAACCATGAGAACTGTCACTCTGGGGTGAAAACAACTGTACGTTCAGTATTGTGTTATTCACATACCTTCCCAAAACTCCCCTTCCCTATGACCTTTAAAAAGTCAAAGTCTGTGGGCTTGGCACTGAAATACAAATTACAACACATGTAAAGTGTGTTCATTGTTGTAAAAAAGGACTGTATATGATTACATAACTTTTAATAGTTTGTACTTTTTGACAGAACATTAGATATTCTTAAAATCATTTGAGTAGCAAACATACTGCGGATTTCCAGAGGGTCCCAGGTTAATGTTTCTGGAGGTAGAGTTGTTCTGTTAAATAGCACAGAAAACATTATCTAGGTTAGCCATCAAACTAAAACTATGGGCTTAAACTAAGACACACTAAGAACTCAGTCCTTTATCTCTGTTTTAGTATTAAGTAGTATTCAGTGTTAACTTAGGGGAATTTGATTACTGACTGTATTTATTTTGAGTCTAGAGAGATCAGTTGTTACAAACTGCAAACTACCAACTACACTGAGGCATTAAAATTGGTTGATCCGTTACTTTGTCATCTTCATCCTCAGAGGCATCTGAGAAGTTTTGCATTCTGTCCATCAGAAGGAAGGTCCTCACATCTGGACTGTAAAGTTTGAGAGAAACAAGACACGTTTAATAATAGTAACTGAGTAACAACACCAAGTAAAGCATGACAAAGCAGAACCTTTTCTGTCTTTTTAATCTAATTCACATGAAATGTGAAACATGGATAAACAATATTTGATCTGATTATACGTTTGGATTCAGATTGTTTAAGTCATTCACCTTAATGAAATCAGCAGTTTAATGCAATATAAAGACAATGAAGCACTCACTGGTTGCAAAGCTGAGGATGTGAGACAATTCGCTTGATGAACTCGTGCAACCCTGCTCTTCTTTGCTTGATGAACTCTGATGGGGCAGATACATTGCTTAAAAATACAGTCAAACACGAGAACAAAGAACACTGATCGAGCAAACAACTGCATTTAGTCTTTTATCATCAGGTACTGGGATTCAGTCTTGATGTACAACACATATGTGAGGTAGTGTGATTACTTACCAGGGTCAAAATTGTCCCCAAATATCCTCTTGGCAGGAATTTTCAAGTTCATAGATGGAAACTGTTTTCTTAACTGCATTAAGAGATATCAGAATACCAGAGAGAATGCTGTTAAAGGCTCAGTGTCTTGAAGCCAGCAAATCAGGGACTCTTATGGTAATGTATTAGTTATCACTAAGGTGTAAAATCAAAATGACATTTTTTCACTCACTGTGTTGTAGAGTTTATCAAACTCTGCATAACGCCTGAAGACAAACCATTCCTGTTGTCCAACATTGACTATCACTTTGTAAACCTGGCAAAAGTCAAAGCGAATCCATGTAAACACAATGGTATCCAAGAGTATCCAATGCTTAGGTGGTCAATTATAATTTGAATTTACTCTAATTTTACAGCAACATTTATAAAACTCGATATTAGACAACCAAACACTAAACTTTGTTAAAATAATTGCACAGATGAGAAAACTGAACAATGAACAGAATTGTTGCACGCACAGTGTAACGCTTTTTCTTGTCCCTCTGCTCGTTGTGGCAGGGGATGCTGACATTGGGAAGACTGGGTTGCTCCTCCATCTTAGAAGCTGTCAGCATTCAAAGGTGCAAGGTCATGAAGTAATGTGTCCTCCTCAGGATAAGGCTTCAAGTATACAGCTGGCCCAGCCCCATCCTGGGTCACTGCTGCAGAAGGGAAAAGAGAACAGACCTCTCTGTTATTCAGGAAGTGAAACTGGTGTTCTCCTTCTGCTCTTGACACGTCAGTCTGCAGTGGTCATGTTGCCTTCACCTGATATGACAAACATCCACCCACGACTACAGCTTTGTAAGCAGTTTTCTATTCATTAATGTGATTCTTCAGTACTGTCTTGTAATGTAATTAACTGCATTTTGAGTTGTGACCAAAGAGTGTTGATTGCTGATCACTGACTGAAAGTCTTTAACTATTGCAGTTGCTTATCTATCAATCTATCCCTCTAACTGACTATACAGGGGCTGCAGAGAACTGTTCTTCAAGCTGTGTATTAAAGATCACTTGGCCATCATTTGTTTGCTCGCAGGTATCACACACAGTTTTAGGAAATGGCCCCAATGTCCCTTTTCCATACATATGTTCTTGTACAAATAAATAAAACAGCTCACTCAAATGGGCTTTTTACTATCTATTGTAATCTTGTATTTTGCACAACTGCAATTAACTGTCTGAAATTGTATTTTTATGGTTCTCAATAAGTTATAATGTCTAAATACACACGCAGAGCTTTCGATCTGCCATTAATTTTTTTCTTTTTGTTTGTTGTGAAGATGGGAAGATTTTTTTTTTAATGACACTCTAATGGGTACCCACTTTCTGTGGGTAAAATCCTTGTCTATAGATCAATGTGCTTTCTTGAGGGATGAAGACTGTAGTGTGCACAAACAACAACAGGAGGGCCAGTGAGCTGCAACATAACAGCGGGCAGGCTCCCTCCCACCTAAGCAACAGTTAACTCACTCCTTCCTCTGAACATCTCATCCTCCCCCTCATCTGACACTTCTGACAAGATAAACAGCACCAGAGCACAAGCTGGTTAATGTTTTCTTTTGCTATTAATTGTGTGCAATCACCCTCACACGAGAATTACAAGTCTGTATCTGTGCAGCCTCTTCCACATGAGTTGATCTCACAAATACCCTGACGTGGACGCCTACAATCCCACACTCATTCACACACGCTCGCTCCGACACACGAGAGCTCTCTCTCCTCTCGTGCACATGCTGGGTCTGTGACATTCTCCCTTGCTCCGGTCAGTAGAAAGGTATTTTTAAATAACCTTCCAGGGGTCTTTGAAGCTGGAGTTGCACAATAGGGTAAGAGTAAGACCCCTGGAGTTGTTCTTCCCCTTAAAGGGGGAAATAAAGCTGAATGCTGAAGTGTAATGGACTCCTTCCCCTGACAACTGTAGTAACAAAAAATAAAAACCTCACTTGGCAAAGAGGATGGGCAAAGAAAATTATTATTGTAAAGACTCCGGTAAATGAGCTGTAATCCCTTGTAAAAAGTATCCAATTGACCTGATGAATTAATTTAAAACTATTGTGTGTAGTATAAATACTAAACACTGTGGGATCTGACAAAATCACACACAGAGAGGCATATCTCTTTTCCTTCAGCATGTGTTATGTAACATCTATTTCTTTTACAACAAAGGTCTTTGTCTGCTGCCCTGACTTGCCCATTGTTTTATGTCAGTGACATCAGCTTAGTTTGTTCAGTGGTTTTTCTCTTTCTAGCTGTGACTGTTGTCATTCTCACTGGTATTTGCTCATAACACACAGAAAACCTGCTTTGGGTCAACTTTCCCCATCTGCGTATTGACCTTGAATGCATCCTGAAGAAATACCTCATTCTACTCACGTTGGGGTGAGGGTACAGCAAAAGAGTGTCCCTCTTTAAAATGCATGTGTGCAGTCAGAGGGACCTTCATGCCTTCTTCATCACTAGCCTCTTTTTTCACGTCTGCTCCTAGATTGTATTAGCTTTTGGTTTCATCAGCAATCATTAAGACAAAACACAAAGACACTAACAGCATTAACAATTTCCTCTATCACCACTGTCTTTACTTTTGTTCTAAAACAGTTAAAAACAAAACTCAAGCTATGACTAACAGATGTTTTAATTAGACCAGTCTACTCCAAATTAATCAATAACTTGATTAGTCTGTGAGATGTTAAAAAAAGACATTTCAAAATCTATTTCCTCACATTTGAGGAGCTAGACGCAGAGAAGTTTTGGACATTATCCTTGAAATAAAATTACTGACATATCAATGATATATTAATGATATATCAAATAGCAATATAGTTGCTGATGCATTTAAATAATAGCTTAAGCTCTTGTTAAAACCCTACTGTAGGAAGTTAACACCAGCTATATTACATACAGCTGTCAAATCTTTTTGCATTTTCAAAAGCTACTAAATAAAGGCAACCGGGGAAGTCTGTGTCTCATAAAAACAAAAATGGTTGCCCATTTCCCTAAACTGGCTCACATCTGTGCCTGTTTTCATGGTTTACTGAATGTACGTCACTGGATAGGACCCACTTTTTAACATTCCAGAAATATTTCAGTTCAAGGGAAGTGCCACATATGGCTGCTGTGTACAACTTACATTTTTGGCTGACACTGCTACTTCTTCATATGGAATGCTGCAGTGTGCCACACCCACTAAGAGACACTGTCGAGTATGTAATAAGGTCTGAAAACAAAGCGTAGAGAGGCATAATGACGAAAGATAAATGTTAAGCACAGTCCCTGGAAGGAGTTTGATCCCAGCATGCCCTGCATTCATGGCACAACATGAATTAACTTGTACTGACAGGCACAAATACGCTGGACTACTACATGGGATCAAAAATAGCATTCTTCCTGCTTAACTCAAACACACACATCCTTGCCTGTGGATATCCGATGAGGATGTTGAGTATATTTTTTTCTGTGTGGTTGTGTGTCTCTGTGTATCACACGTGACAAGCAATTTTAGGCAGAAAACAAGGCAGAAGTCACCCTACAGTGGTAAATCAAAAGGTGAAAGCTCAATCAACATGCATATACTGATAAACAAAGAAACAAACACAGTAGAGATAACCACATAAAGACCTGGAATAGGAAGATAATCTAAATGTCAATTATAATTTTTATTATCACATTTAATTTTACTTAAATACAAAAAAGACCTAATCTTCTCAGATTCACTTAAATATATTTAAACTTTGACAACACACAAATAAATTCTATCTGTTTTGTGTGGGACAGAATTAACAAACATTATACTAGTTTACATGTACCTCATTATAATACAAGCTAGGTGGTGTAGACATGTGAGGGGCATGAACTCAGTCAGCCCCAGTTTGTGCAACAGACCTTAGCATCTGGACGAATTCCTGACCTAACCTGACTGTCCAGACTGCTCACAGACATCCACTGTCTGCAAACTGTGGTGCTGACTTCCTTTTAGAAACAGATCTGAACCAGTTCATACACTGACAAAATTAGATCACAGGCCATTAGATGCTCAAAGGTGACAAACCCAAGCAAGTGTTTTAAACTCCCACAACACAGATCTCTCAGATGTAGACCTCTCAAGTGTGTTATTTACAATCCGTCTTCCATGACTTAAAATCATGTTCTCAATAGCACACCTGTTACAACAAGCAACTGGCTGTGAATCTCTTCAACTAGAGAAAAGCATCCTTCTTGTCACTACAACTTTGGAGCTGCCAGTTGACATATGGGTTTCTGTAACAGCATCAAAGGAGGAAAAACATTTATATACACATCATCTAACTTAGAAATGGCTCAGTGCCACTGTCCATACCACTGAATCAGGATTCAACGTGGGGATTCACTTTGACATCCTGTGAGGTCTGACACATTATATCTAAATCCTGACAACAATTACATGAGGGTGGAAAACATGTCCCCAGTACACAGCACTGAAAAACCACCTCGCCTACTTCTGCTTAATTTTTGAGGCTGTGTGTGTACTTACACTTGCAATTACAACTTTGAAATCTCAGCAATGATCACGTGTATTACAGGAAAAAAGCATACATTTGCCAGGCGTGGAGAGGAGGAAAAAAATGAGCCAGAGGAGGGAGGAGCTGAACACACATACACACACACACTAATAAAATACCAACACACGCAAAAGCAAAGGTTTGACTTGTCCTAACTAGAGCCTTCGTGTAATGAAAACTGTAAACATCACAACAAAAACTCATAATTCATACTCAACAGTTGTCGCGTGAGCTACACAGTAAACCAACTAACTTCACTTTGTTTATATTGTTTTGCTTCGGTTAAACTTCTCTTTAGTGTCGTTTTCGACTAGAGAGTTAATTTTGTGTACTTGGTAATGACTACCACCAACAAACAACGTTTTTAACTGACACTGATGGCGGATTGGTATGCTAGGTAGCTTGGATAATAGTCTAAAGCTATAGCCAACCGTAGGTTAGCAAGAACAAGGTAGTTACCGTTGACGTGAACATCACGTACCTTACAATATTTTGACGCGGTGTTCATCTATTTCCGTAGGTCCTGTTGGAATATGTCGCTCGGCAGCATCTAAACTGTTAAAACTGTAACATTTTTCCAGTGTTGGATCGGACAAAAGTTCCCAAGACCCTCAAACTGACAGTGTATTTTCTTGTTGCCCATAGGCGTAATGTCAAGTGAGTGAAGCAGGAAACATCAGTCTTTCCTGGCCGTTAAAAAGTTCCAATGAAATTTGTCACGGGACCTCACAACTGCAACCACCAACGACCGGGACACAGACACGACGGTACTTCCGGTACCGCATTTCAAAATACAACCATGGCCGACATTAAGGGGTGGGGGGTGGGGGGGTGTACATTTCCTATATTGTACAAATAGTCTACCCAACTACATTTCTGGGATACCTGTATTTTACTCGAATATTCCTGTTTCATGCAATATTATACCTGTACACCTCTACATTTCAGACACAAACAAGCTGTACAATTCCTTCTTTGCAAAGAGATGAGACATCCTCTGCAAAGTAATGTTTTATGTACATTACAAAGCATGCAATCGTCTGATCCATGATTATATAATAGATACAAATAGCTTCACCAAAATGCGCACACACATATATATGCTAATAGGATATGAATGCATTATGCCTATAGTAAGGGGTACGTCACTATTGCACTTTTACTACTTTAAGTTAAAGAAAAAACGTTTGCACATCTTTCACCACTGATGACTGAATTAATCCACTTGAGGGCCTCCGTTTAAGAAACATCTCTCTGTGCAATTTGTGGATCTTTCATTTGTTTATGTAGAAACATGCACAACGTGCGTTTCAGGAAATACATTATTAAACGACACAGGACTTGGATGGGACCCACGTGACTTTAAGACTTTAAGATTATAGCACCTGTCTTAAGGTCCTTGTCTATATTGCCTTATGGTGAAACTGTGATTTTGTGGTAGAAGCTTACGCACTTATTTCCGGTCTTGTTATGGGTTGCTTAACACGACTCTGATTACAGTCAGGAATGACAATATTGGGAAATCAAACAGTTAAACAGCGTCACCTATAGGTAGAAAGTAAGGAGAGGCTAAATCGGTCCGAATGTAACTGCCAGAAAAATAAATGAGTCCATTATGAGCTCGGAGTGATAAATATAATATGACTACGTCAAAATTAATACAACGAGAATACAATAGGTATACAAGAATGAATACATTCCAACTCACAATTGCAAGATAGCATCTAAAAATATACGATCTTTTATTGTTTTGATACACAAAAATCAACTAACGGTTTGAACTTCAAGTAGTCTATGACTATGCCTGTTTACACCCGCTGCCAAAATACAGGCGCATTGCACCACTTACCACATCAAATAGGCTCGAGTCGACCTTCCTGCTCGTAGCTGATAGTGCGCAGACAAATAATAACCAAAGCTGCTGTGACAAACTGAAAGAAAAAGTGGAACTGATATAAACATTAAGATGAACAAAACCCATTTTCAGTGGTGAAGGTTGTGTCTCTGACTTTATATTATGAATGAAAACACAATAAATAGACACAATTTTGTCCACAAGGTGTCAGCAAAGTACAACTTCAAGGAGCTACAGAATTTACTGCTCACATCCAAGAGCAGCAAAACCTATGCCAAAGTCTGGATGCTGTACATCATAAGGTTTGTATGAATCTAATGCATCGAGTCCCCGGTCCTTTTAAATATCATGCAATTTTTTTGTTAAATAATATAATAATTGTTCATCATCTGGTAACCCCCCCCCCCCCCAACTATATTCGATACTAAGCATATCTACCTATATGAATATCTGCTGTTAAATATTTTCACAAAATAACACCATAGATTAGAGGACAAAACTGGACATTTGATTTATCGCGCTCGACTCCAGTGTAATTATGGGACTGGGAACCCTGCCCCCGAAACCCTCTAAAGGGCCTCCGAAAGTCCCAGCAGCCCACTTTCTTACACCACCGCCCTGATGAAAAGATCCATTCTGCTGCAGAAGGTGACAGTACAGCCGTCTAACATAACACCCGCCTCCCCAAATATTCAACCAATAAAACTAAACCCTCTCCCACTTTCAACCAATCACACATGAGCCTCCCTACATTTTTGGCCTATCAGTTTCGAGTACCAACTCCTCTTTTCACAGCCGCATTTCTGACCAATCAAGGACGAGGCCGCCTGCGCAGAGGGCTGGGCGCGAGAATCGGCGGGATGGACAAAAATCATAACGCCAAATAGAAGTACAGACAACTAAGACTGAAACAGCTCGGGCGGATTGAAAGTAACGTTCTACTTCTCCTACGTGATATAGGCTTTTTCATGTTGCGGTATATCCCTCCCAGAAATAAGTAGGGTAAAGGACACAGAGAGGCGTATCTTAAAAGAGATGTTATCGACAGCGAATAAGGCTTTTACGGAAAGAGTGTAATGTTATGGACTGTAACTTACACTAAGTTAGCTCACGGGCTAGCCGAATAGTGCTAGCTAGATGCAACTGTGTCTCAGAGGAAACGAGCGATGACTGACAGCGATTTCTATGGATAAACATCTATTCAAGCGGGATTTTATAAAGCTGCCAAACACAGGTTCGTCTTTGAAAAGGTTCAATCATCCTACAGACCGTCATGGACAACGTGAAACCACGCAGGTGGGTGCTAGCAATAATAATAATACAGTGTTGTTTCTGTGACAGATTCCATTCCGCTTTGCTGTCTTTGTCACAGTCAGCGGTAAAAATAATTTGATATCATGTGTCTTGATAATACAATGTGGGCGTTCACACTGCATCAAGTTTCATTTTTGACAGCAGAACGCACACTGCACGTGCACTTGCACAGTCATGATGTAACCAAGTCCACCTATCTAATGGAAGAATGGTAAAATTATAATTTAAAAAAAATAATAATTTTTTTTTTGCTGGTGAGATTCTGACAGATCAGATCAAATGATTTGTGATTTTACGTTAAAATGTTTATTACGTTGTCCTCTTGGAACACCTCTGCCAGGAGGAAATAAAGCAAATTTCGGAAAAAGTACCTAAGAGTTCCTAAAGCCATTTTTTGTTTTCTCCAAAACCAAAGTGTCAAAAAGTACCCAAGAAAACAAACAGATCTGTAGGTTTTTGATCTGGCGTGATATGTCAGTCTTGCCTGTTTAATTATGACAGGCAGCAGTGCATTGATTATCAACAGCCAGGCACACAGTAATAAGAACATTTGCAGTTTAATGTTTTCAAGTGATTTTTGATATTAAAATACCTAATCAGGGCTGAAATATAGTGAATTAATTTATTAGTTTATCAGACAAACTTGCCAAATATTTGCTGTTTCCCGCTTGACAAATTTCTTGGAGTTTCTTGGTGGTCAAAACAAAATCAGGATTGTTTTTTTTTTTCATTTGTCTAACATTTTTGACTAAAGTAAACATTTTATATAAAAGATTAACAGATCAAACAACTGTTAAAATAAGTACTGATTGCAGTTCAAGCAACGCTTGCATTATGCTTGAACTGTCTGTTTATGTCTATCTCCATCACACATGTCTGCAGAGAGGTAGTGTCTTTTCTTTTTTCTTTTCAGCATTCAAACAACTTGTGATTGACCTGAGGAACACCTAGATTTACCAAAAGCCTATTAACTGCAATAATGCAGCAAATTCTGACACTGGATGTCCATTGGTGTCTTTTTTTATAGCTACTCAGGCTTTCAGTTGATACTACATTGGTTATTATTACAACCTGAGGCATATTTAAAGTTGTACTCAGTGTGGAATGTGTTTAACTAAATGTGAAGAGGTTATATAAGTCTGCCTGTTTTTTGAAACTTTTTGAACAACTGGACGGTTAGGGCTTCGCCATTCCCCTGACCACACCCCAGTGCACCGCCTCCTCCATCTCAGTGGCGCATACACTCACACACCTCTGGAGGTGAAAGAGCCTGTTGATGTGGGAATTGCCCCTTTCCTCTAGCCCCCTCACTCCCCTTCTTCCTCTTCAGCCATAGGTCCAGACTCACTTCCCCCCCTTTTTTTATTTAGTGAGAGAATCAAGCCACAGCAAATTCAAATTGCTGCGTTCAAGGTTTCACCCTGAAGAACACCTTTCATTCACACAGAGTCAGATATGAGACATGAGGAAAGCACTGTTTTCCCCTTGTGTGTGTGTGGTGAAGTGATTGTAAAGGTCTGCTGTGCAGTAACAGCTCTTAGGAACAGACAACTTAATTTGTCCTCCATGAATTAAAAACCTCTCCACTACCACAAAGAAAGTGTTGCCCAGCAGCAAGTTTTATGGGAACACAGAAGTACAGTGTTACCATCTTCTGTTACTACAGAGGCACCATGTGTTCATGTATGCAGTCAGATAGACTGATATCACAAATACATACATACAATCACTGGTCTGTTATGAAAGCAGTCTGAGTGCAATATTAAGAAGGTGTATGCTGCTGGCCCTGAGTACGTATTGTGTTTCGCACTTGATGATGAAATGACAATAAAGTGAAGTACCAGGTGTCAGAGTCAGTGCTGTGGCATTGTTTTAGTTTTTGAACCACTTTTAGGCTTAGAATAATGAGCACAAACAATAAGTTTTGTTTGTGCTCAACCATAAATACATGTTGGGTGCTGATACTGGATGTGGTGATTAGTCTTCAGTGGATACATCGTTTATCTTTGTAGATTCATCACAAAGCAACAACACACATTAATAAAAAAAATCAAAGTAGCACAGTCTATAGCACAGTCTTTTCAATAATTTGAAAAGACCTTGAGATCTTGTGCAATAGCAGGATATCCTTTACAAGAAGAGAGCTTTGCATGTTTGTATTTGTGTTGATTTTTATGACTAAAAGGCACTGTTTTATTAAGTATTTGAAATACATAAGGTACTGGTGGTGGTGGTGGCTGTATTAGCAATATCCATGTAACACCAAATTCATGTCATAATTCCTGCTTACAGCCATTGACCTTAAAAAGAAAATGTATGGCTCTGTTCTGACACCGTTAATATATTTTATTCTTTTTACTCACTTGCACATTTCCTGTGCTTTTATAGCAATGATGAGGATGAAGAGCTACACTCCACAGACCCTGAGAGTAAAGAGAAGGGCAAAGATAAAAAGACACTTTGCAAAGTAAAATGGTCCAGAGATGAGGTAAGTTTATTAAAGGCACCACTTGCGATATGCATATTATTGTCTTGCAGAAGAACACCTTTAAGTGTGTTTCTCACATTTTAGGTCATCAGGAGAGACTGTGTCTTTACACCCTGACTTTCCTTTTTTCTTCCCTTTTCTCAGGATGAAAAGCTGAAAAAACTTGTAGAACAACATGGAACTGACTCCTGGAAATTAATAGCTAACTTTTTCCCAGTAAGTATATAACGTAATGTGTCCATGTTGTGCAGTAAGAGTAATTAGAGTAGTATCTTATTGCTTTATGCAATATTGCTCCATCTCCTTCCATGCTGACCTTTAATAACCATCCAAACTGTTTAGTTAATAACATTGGTAATGTTGGGCATTGTGATGGTTAGTCAGAGGAGCAGTTGTGGGAGAGGATGATGTATTTACAGATGTCAGCAGTAGGTGTAACTGTGAGGTAGTGGTGTGGTGTAATGAGGTGTTGTGCTTTGTGTGGCCCTGTCACAGGGGAGGACAGATGGCCAGTGTCAGCACCGCTGGCAGAAGGTGCTCAACCCTGAGCTGGTGAAAGGACCCTGGACAAAAGAGGAGGATCAAAAGGTAAGAGGAGCCGGGAGTTTCCTGTTCTGAAAAGAAAGAGGGATGATAAAATAGGTAAATGATAGGGGAGACAGAAGGAGGCTGAGTGGAAAGCAGCTTAGCCACAGTGAAAGAACACAATACAACATGCAACACAACACAACACAAATGCCACAATATGCAATGTATCTTTCACCTTCAGATGAACAACCCTGTGCACATGCGCAGGCTTACTTCCCGCTAAAACTTTCTTTGCCTTGGCTTTTTGCAAAGTAAATGCTCCACTACGTCATCCCTAATAAAACACAGACTTTCCAAGTTACTAGCTTAGAGCCCAGCCCTTCTTTGTACAGAGTAGGGCTCTGATAGCCTCCCCAGCTCTAAGATGAACAATGCAATCCATAAATGGATCACAATTTTTCAAGAATGTCAAGAATGGTGTTTCATTCCTCCAACATCTTGGCATCATATCAGAAACACAGACCTATCAATAACAGTCTGTGCTGCCAGTGATGACATCACAACATTTTTTAGCCTTGACAGAAACACTCAGACAAGTTGTGCTGTTACAGTCAAAGCTTTCTTAACACTAGCTCTGCCATGGGCTATAAAAGAGAGAGGTAGACAGATGCAGACAGATTTCGTCTACAGTTTGAATGAATTCAATTGTGCCATCCATTTCTAAAATAAAACATGACAGAGAGCACTACTAGAATATGTAGCATGAAAATAAAAACTGCATAGTCAAACAAAATATTTTTGCAGGTTATTGATCTGGTACACAAGTATGGCCCCAAGCGTTGGTCGGTGATTGCTAAGCACCTGCAGGGGAGGATTGGAAAGCAGTGCAGAGAACGGTGGCACAACCATCTAAACCCAGAGGTGAAGAAGTCTTCGTGGACTCAGGAAGAAGACCGAATCATCTATGAGGCCCACAAGCGGCTTGGCAACCGCTGGGCAGAGATTTCAAAGCTTCTTCCTGGACGGTAATATAATCTTGTGTGCACATTGCATATCTCTAATTTTCAATTTGGGACATATCACTGGTAAATGCTAAACTAAACCCTCTAACCAACAGCACTGACAACTCCATCAAGAACCACTGGAACTCCACCATGAGGAGGAAGGTGGAGCATGAGGGGTACCTGCAAGATGGTTGCAAGAGTTTTGCTTCTTCTCACGCTGGGATGAAAAGACGCCACCACAGACCATGTCCTCCAACTCCAACAGAGCCCCAGCACTGTGATCGCAGTCCCCTGCCCATCACGGGACCAAACCAGGTCCATATCCCTTCTGCTTTTTTGATTTTGCTTTTATTTATTGTCTTGTTTGATTTTTCATTGAAGTGTGATTGTCTGAACTTTAGATGGGCGGATATCCTTATGATCCTCAGAGTGGACACTTAATGGACAGTCTTCCAGATAATTCAGGCTTCATATCGGTGAGTCTTTTCTTATTTCTTTGCATGCTAGGGGAAACAACTTGTCACATTCTTAATTTCTGGACTTTCTTTAGTCATCCTTGTGATTGCTAACTCTGGACTTCAAATCAAACACTTGAACATCCCGTTATTTTCGCCTGACATTCAATAACAGATAGAAGGGGCCAAAATCTCAAATGCTCCTGTAAATAATTCATGTGCAAATCAATTTTTTGTCTGGTTTTCTTAACTTCTTCCTTTCCTCCTGTCCTCTTGACCTCTCCACCCTGACGTTTGTTTATTTCAGCCATCCTGCCTGGATGATCCTGACAGAGAGCAAAGAATTAAGGAGCTTGAGCTGCTGCTTATGTCAGCAGAGAATGAAGTCCAACGACAAGTGCAGTGCAGAGGTCCATGTGTAAGAACACACTCCGAATGTGTGTTTGGCTACTTAGTCAGCATAGCCTGCGTGTGTTTGTAGCTTACATACACTGTAAAAAGTTTTAAAACGGTTAGTGTATTTGATTCAACACTGAGTCTTAAAATCAAATTAAGGTGAGATAAAGAGAATATTCAGAATTTTCCTAAAGAAAATTCCTAAATCCCTTCTCCTCAATGGCCCTTTCCGTTCTTTAAGGAAAAGAAGATTTTAAGACTCAAGACCAAATGACTTTTTGCAGTGTAAATGTGAAAACGTGAATGGCGCACACATATGTGTGTCTGTAGCCTGATTTGCTGTAGTGTTGCTATAGTAACTACCTTCCCCATCTCGCTACTCATTCAGACTGGCCTGAGGCTGTGCTTGGTAGCCGCCTTACCCCTACTTCCCTTGCCCCTACATTACTCCAAACATGAACCCGCTCCTTCATCTGCTCCAGTCCTCACCCTCCATGCCCACGCTCAGCCAGCAGTTTGAACGAAGCACCCTCCTCTGTCTCTACTGTTCCTGTTCTGTCCTTCCCCAACACTGTTTTCACATTGAATTCACTCCATTCATGTAATGTGCCATTCCACACCATCATTCACTTCATACTGAATGATTGAATGGTGGAGATTGGCCTGTCATTTTGTAGTACTACTGGTGTTTTCCATGTTTCCTAGTCACATATTATTTTAATGCAAATTTAGAATCATTTCACTCAAGATTCAACGAGTCTTACACCATTAAATCAGATCTGCTTCAAGAGCCTGCAATCTAACACCAGCACTCTTTCCTCAGAGTCTGGAGCAGTTCTCAGCCTGGTCGGACAGTGTGTCAGATGACACATTGACCACAAGTAGCAGCAGCCTGGAGGAGCCAGCGGAGAGAAGGTCCTGGAGGGGCCCTGAGATCCCACAGGGACCTCCAACACAGCTTCCCGTCTCCCCCAGCAAGTTCCTGGCTGTAGAGGCGAGCACTGTGCTCTCCACTCTGCAGACCATACCAGAATTTGCAGAGACCATGGAGCTCATTGACTCAGTGAGTAGCAGGAGCACAGCAGAAAACAAACATAACACAGTATGAATTTATTGACTAAAAGTTACGAATGTGTTAAAGATCTACTGTAGATGTGTTTTGCGCTGCAGGACCCTGTTGCCTGGAATGACATGGCCAGCTTTGATTTGTCAGAGGCAATGACACCACCCAGACACAACCAGGCGGGCTACGCCAGTCTCTTGCAAGATAGGACGGTCGACAGTTCACTGGGCTACGCAGTCAATACTCAGACTGCCATCTCTGGTCGTGATAAGAACTGTGCTCCATTAAGTGTTGGCAGTGTCACCTCAATGACCCCTGTCAACTCATCCAAACTGTCCCAGGCATCAATTGGAAGGAGAAGGAGGAGGGAAAGGGGGGAACCATCTCCTTTGTGTGACAGAAGCTGCTCCTCCTTCTTGGAAAATATCTCAAATTCTCCCAAGAAAACGCCCACAAAGTCACTGCCATTCACCCCGTCACGGGTAAATGGTTTTCTTTCTTCACACACCCTAGTCTTCACTTTAGCTTGATCACTTCCTCATAGTAGATGTTTTGGTTATGTGGCTTATATGCCCCATCTGTGTTTCCCGCAGTTCTGCAACATATCAGGGGCAGAGCATCTAAATTTGGATAACCCCGCCCTGACGTCTACTCCTGTGTGTGGCCAAAGGTGTCTCCTCAACACGCCACTCCAAAAAGAAACCACACCTAAGCACCAGAAAGAGAATGATGGGTAAATAAAGCTGCATAGGGCACACGTTCTCCACAATAATTTTCATTCAATCAGATGCTTAGGAGAGAAATCTTTGCTATATAATATTCTGTCAACTTTCTAGTTTAAGGACGCCCAAGTTTCGCAAAGCTGTCATGATTCCAACCCCGAGGACACCAACTCCTTTCAAAAATGCTTTGGCTGCCCAGGAGAAAATGCATGGGCCACTGAAGATGGAGGTAAAAGGTCAAATGTAGCTGGGTCCATTTCACCTGTGTAGTTTATTTAGCTATAAATATATGACAACATTTTTTGTTCAGAATATTTGGTGCATGCTCTTGTGGTTATATTTATGTATTTGTGGTTTTTCAGCCACAGCCATTGGCATTTCTTGAGGAAGACATCCGAGAAGTTCTGAAACAGGAGACTGGAGCAGATATCTTTAACAGAGGAGATGTGCAACAGGACTACAGAGCGTGGAAACACAACGTATGTGTTGAAGGCCCACTTTCTTCCATATCTGAAATATACCAACCTGCAAAAAGACCATTGAACAGTATGACAGTAATTTTATTTGCTAAGGCTAAAAGACTCAGGAAGGGTGTGATGAACATCTGTGGGATAATTGGGGATTGTGATTCCTATGATAGTAAATGAAGAAGAAGAATGTAACATAAAATACCCTGTGAAATGTAAAGAACATCCAAACTTCACACTCAGGACCTTCATGCTCTTGCTCTTCTAAGGAAAGAGAAGAAGAACAGGGTTCAGGGGAAGAGTCGTGGGAACAAACAGCAGAGAAAGGGTTAGATGCCTGTTTAGGGTTGTTCAGGTGATGGAAATGTGTGTACGAAATGTAGTTATCCTGACTTTGCATCTGGAGCAATTACAGTCATTTGTGTCTTGGTGCTTTGTTTTAGATTGATGGCCCAGCTCGAAAGGTGCGCAAGTCTCTTGTGCTAGACCCCTGGGGGAAAGACTGCCTGAATGTCCAACTGTTCCAAGAGCAGCTCAACAACGCACAAGTGAGACATGATACTGGTTTAAAATTGCTGTTCAGATGCTGTGGCTAGTTAAAAAAACTAAATCTCTAACTAACACTGACATATATACATGTGAGTAGGGCTCATAACCCCAAAGAGCTACTCAGAATCCATTTTTCAATTCTTGTATTGCAGGTGCCAGATGAAAGTCTACTGACAAACTCTTCACTGATGACCCCGAACTCTGAGCAGGAGGAGTGTAGCCCTTCTTTGATGTCTGGCCAGGAGGAGCTCCCATTAGTCCCCATTCATCCTCATCGCTTCACTAGCCCCCGGATGAAGAAGCTTCTTACCTCCCACAAAGCACCAAAACATGCCACTGTACAGGTGTGTAGACTTTAACTAAAACCGCAAACATTAGTTGTCACATTCTTTGTAAACATTAATAAACATTAATTCAACATTAATCGTTGCCTAACTTCACTCTGCAGGTGAGTGATTGGGAAGCAGTGGTTTATGGTAAGACAGAGGACCAGCTGATCATGACGGAACAGGCCCGTCAGTACCTGAACCCTTACCCGTCGTCTGGCTCTACCTCGAGGGCCCTCGTGCTTTAAAGCCGTCCACTTCGCTGCGCAGGCAACACTACAACACCCGTCCAACAGCCGAAACCTCCACTGAATCCTGTAAGAGACAATCCAGTGAAGACGAATGATTTTATTGTTCTGTTGAAGCAGAAATGCACTGCCATGGACGCCCACAAAAAGGCATGGCTGCTGGTATGGTTTTCAACACATTTGTAGATCACAGCCCAAGTAGTTTCTCATTCATAGTTTGGCCTGTATTTTTCTTCAAATGCACACAACCTGGCAATGTAAAGCGTTTTGTACAGATATAAAAAGGCTAGAATTTTTTCTGCACTAGTTAGTAATGTTGAAACAACCTGCACATACACTAGGCTGTAGAAATAGTGTTTTGTTACTAGCAGGGGCTGCTTCTGAGTTTTATATTGTTAATATATTGTTTTTAATGACAAGATTTTTATAATGTAACACTACTTGTTGTGTATCTCCTCCAGCATGTTTTGCTAAACTGCCCCGTTGCTGTTATCAGATAAAAAAAACACAAACACGCAAAATCTGTAGCTTTTTATTGATGCCTGTGTATTCTTAAAATCACTTCACAGGTTTCTAACAACACACAGTACGCTGTTTAACGATTTACTTTGAAAATTAGTCAAACAAAACTTCAGTAGCGTGTTTTTTTTTTTGTGACAGCAATGTTAAGGTTGCTGAATGCCGAGCCATGGTGATGTGAAGGTTTTGAGGAAGGAAATAAGGAGCTGTCAGTATTGCACTACTGAGTTGACTTTGCTGCTGAGAAGGGAGCAGTGTTTGTAAGGGCAAACTGGATAGCACATGTGATGGTATCTTTTTTTTAACAACACGTTTCCTTTCCAAGGCCATAGTGTCTGTCAAGACATCGGTTGAATGTATTTCATTGCAATGTACATGTGTAAGAACCTCAAAAATGGAAGGGTACATTTAATGTTTATTTCTTTTTGTTTTATTTATTATCTGACAGCTCTAAAGCTTAGATATTAATATAAATCGGACACCATGAGTTTTTAAGTTTAACTTTGCTGACAAAACAGCCTAAAGACCCTGGCTTGCTCTAAAGCAGGAACTGTAATAGAGGATGAATGGTCACCATTGCTTCGGTCAGTCGTGTCAGTGTGTCACGGTTCATACTGACCAGTTTTCATATCGTCAGTGTTCTACAACAAGCATTCGGTCAAGAAGGATTTACTTGTTATGTGAAGGCTGTAGGTTTTATTTATTTAATTTCTACTAATTTATTTATTTCTAAAAAAAAAAGAAACATTTAAGAGAAATTATTGAAGAATTTTATTGTCTTTTCTCTTTCAAAATCAGGATTGGGCTACCATTCAGTTTCATTACTCCAAGTTAGAACAACATGCACTGCCACTGATTTAATACATTGAATTCTTCTCCTGATCAGGCAAAATCTAGTAAATAATCATTGTTTAGTTGTATCTGTGATCTTTTAACATATAGGTAGGGCTTTTTTTTTTTTTTAAATGTGTTCTTTGCTGTTAGGTAGCAGGACTCCATCTCCGACCTCTAATCATAGACAAATTGCACTTTTTACTCAGCATTTCATTTTAAGTGTTCATTTTAAAGATGTAGCTATTGTCCCTTTTTTGTGTGTGTGTGTGTGTGTGTGTGTGTGTGTGTGTGTGTGTATGATCGTCTTGTAATGATTGCTGACATTAAGATCTTGCTGCTTGATTTCCATACATTATTTTCTCCTGTTTTGCTGCAGACGTATGTGCTTAAAGACACACGTTAAAGCCTTATATACAATTTTTAGACAGATGGCTCTGGGCAGAAACACAGCTAACAACCATTTTATTACAACCAGATTTAAATTTGATCCCTGCAGCAGCCACTGTCTCAAGAACCATGTATCCCACTGAAGACCCCAAACATCTACCTGCTCACTCATTCTGTAACACTGCGTAAACACAAAATGCTTATAATCTGTAAATATGCACAAATTTAGGTGGGATTCATGTCGTTTGTAGCCATCCTGAAACGAAAATGTCTGTAATCTGATGGAGGGGTGGACCCGGCTATACAGCTATAAATGGTCTTCTTTGTATTGTTGGAATTAGTGGATCCAGTATTAGTTATAATCTGGATTATCCTGCATTAAGCATTTTGAGTGAGAATAAGAAGGGAATCTTGTCAGACAGATCAAGTGGAAAGATCAAGAATATACAGCACACAACTCTAAAACAGAAAGTCGACTAACAAATACACAAGGCATTTATATTTGAATCTGGTGGCTGAGACGTGTCTAATCTGTATATAATTGTGTTTTATGTTCTGTTTGTTTGTGTGTACATTCCATTTGTTAAATCCAAGTTAATGTGTTTGTGCGTTAACATCACTTGGCCATGTAACATCATAGGTTTTGAGGGAATTAAGTACATATACAGGATAGTAGCAGCTGTTATATACTACTGTAGTTATGCATGAGCAATACACAAGATGCTGGATTTTGCTTTAACTGACGAGGTGAATCACAAATGTAACAAGAGTTCGCTCTGTATTTTGTAGCATTTTCAGTTGAAATCATAACCAAGGTACCATAGAAATCCTGCCAACTGTCTTTGTAACCGTGTACTTAATTTGGAAAAATAAATGCATATGTTGCATGACATCTATGGCATTTTAAATTTTGTGTGACTTCTTTTTCACAGAGCTTGCAGGTCTCTGCCAAGAGCCCCTGTACAGATTAGTATAGTTTACATGGTATTTCCCACCATAATAAAGATTTCTGATGATCCTTTAGTTTTTCTGACATGCTCACAGCAGGCATAGCAACCTCTTGTGCTATTGCCAAAAAAACTGATTCCTTGAAAACCATTTTCTCAGGGAAAATGAAAATCCTTCATCTTTAATCTTTTTTGTTGCTTTTCTCAGGTGGGCTTGACAGCCGTGCAGGTGAATTGTTAGAGTCGGGGTTTGCATGTGATAGAGAGATTTTAAGCTGAACTCCCCTGTCATATGTGTATGTATATGCTGTCAACTTGGCCTGGGGTCCAGGGACACGAGCCCCATCCACCAGAACAAGAGGCCTCTCCACAGGGTCAGCTGCTAGCCCTAAAGGGGCCCACTCACCCATGACTTAATGCCCCCGGGCTCCTTTGTCCTCAGGGCTGTTGGTTTTACAGGCCCATTCACTCAATTGCCCCCCAAATGGAGGGAGGCAAAGAACGTGATGACTTGCCTTATGCTGAAGGAGCAGCAGTGCACATGCATATAAACAATGTGCACATAAACACACGGGCGCCGCATGCACGCCATGTCCACTTAATCAATCTGTCCTCCCTTCGCTCTCGTTCTTCTACAAGAGGGTCTTTTGTTCTTGTTTGACCCACACTAAGAGTTGAGGGATGTCAAGACCTCTTAATTGGTTATTGGCAGCAGCCCCTCCACCTTATGCTTCAAGCATGTATTTAAGGGACGCACTTCTTAGACTATCGTGACTTACTGACATGTGGACACATAAGCAGTTGTACGCAGATTTGACTGGTAACGTACAAAACTGATTGTGAGTTATATTTAAGGTTAAATATATATTACATTTACAATGTGAATACCATGCAAAAACTGTGCAACGCTCATTTTTATTATCCAGTACAGGTCCTGTACTCACTGTCCCTCTGGTCTTTGAGCTAGCTTTTAATAGTTTGTTTTAGGTGTGTGTGTGTGTATGTCTGTGTATTACCAATACACTGAATATATGAAACTGAGCCTGCAGGCGCCTGACCAAACCTACTCTGCCCTCTTCCTCTGAGCGCACACCCAAAAGCAAACGCATAAGCTCTCACATGCATGCACGCACGCACACACACACACACACACACACACACACACACACACACACACACACACACACACTGTTTGCCTTTTGTGTATGCTAGACAGCAGATGGCAGCCCATTATTGGGTTGACAGAGCAGTCATCTGGCAGGCACCCTGTTACCCCTCCTACCCCTCTCCTCCCCCATTCCCCCCAAAAGACACCCAGCACAACACAGCAAGGAGAAGGCACTTTTAGGCGGGAGAGTCCACAGCCCTGTTTTGGTCTGTGTGTGTGTGTGTGTGTTAAAATTGGACCCTGGCCTTTCCACCTTATATAGGTCACTGTTTCCACTTGTGTGTGTCAGCACCATGTGAGGTAAGTCAGGCTCCCATTTGACTGGTGATTTGTGTTGTGGAACAACATCTACAGTAGATGATTATCTACACACCATGCGACCTTTTCTTAATCTGAATTAAATACTCACATCCACCTATAGGTGAATGCTAATCCACCACTTATACTATAAGATGAAAAAAAGCAACTTGTGTCTCTAACAGACATTTCCCCTTCTATACACCTCCTATTTTTGCACATATTAAACTGTATATCTCAATAAAAGATGGACACCTTATCTTTCCTGCCATATGTGGTCATTATAATCTTGTCTAAATGTCAATATTTAAATGTAAAAGATAAATATTCTCAGTAATACAAAACTGAGAGTCATAGGCTCAAGATAAACCTTAACTGTAACAGCAGTAGAAAGGCCCACTCAGATATTCTCCTCATGGATCAGAGTTTGCTCAGAGGACCAGTGGAGCTGTCTTTCTTTGTAACATTTACACCCTTCCAGTACAAGACATGCCGCCCAAACACTGGCCCCAGAGTGACTGCCTCCTACAGCCTTTATTACAAAGGATTATACAACAGTGAATATCAAACGGTGGGGGAGGAGGAGGAGTGTGTTTCCCTACGGAGGTCAAGGCCAAGGTTAGGATTAGGTTTGGTTTTTTGTGTACTCTGGAAGGAGGTAATCTACAGCCCACCCTATAGAGACCCCACTACAGGGGACATGCTGGGAGGCACCACAGAAGATGACTACATGCAACATCTAAGAGCTGCTTTAGCGTTGCCGCAGCAACCAGCGCAATCCCTGGTCCTTTGGCAAGGCTTTCAGCAGGCCTCAATCACACTTCCTTTCGCTTGAGAGAGTTTTTTTCCCCCAGCACTGTTAAAAAGGAGGGAGGCCCAGTGTGTTCAAAGGAAAAGGAGCAGGAGTATGAAGTATGAGGTAATATACTGAGGCATGTTTCCACTGAAATAAAAATACCTCAGCTTGTAAAGGTTTTATAGTCACAATAATAATTGCATGGTAAGCAGTGAAATATATATACATATGAACAGATTCACATGAGCAGACATATTTAAGAAAACATGGACGATGGAACAAAAGTGATGCACACAATGAAAATAACATTTTTCTAACAAAGCTGTAGAAAAAAGGCTACATTTGATCATTGAAGTGTTACTTATTGCTCCACTGAAGCCACTAACTCCTATGTTGCTGCCCTTTGTTACATATGTGATTGCAGTGATTGTAATTCTGTTTTTTCCAAAGCATAAGCCTGGTACTTAATCTTATAGGGCAGACAACAGCATCGCTCAACTCTTTGTACATTCAAACTTTTCAGGTATGTTGCACTTGTGGCCACACCCCCATCAGTGATGTCACATCAGGCATACTAAGTCAGATGTGATGTGCATAACACCTTCTGTGTCATCACTGATCTTGGTTTATTTTCCCGCCATTCAACCTCTTACTTTAAGAAATGCAGCCAAGTCAAGAACACCTGTAATGACAACAAGAGCCTGCACACATCAGGATATTCTTGTCTTTTCACATTTCAGAGGTTCCTACGATCAACCACATACGTGCCCTCCCTCCAATGCAGCTCCACCAACTCTGCTCAGCCACCCAGGACAAAGAGAAGGGCCTCTTAGTCGCCCTCGAAGGCCCCGTTGGTGGCTCCTTGGCATTCACTTTTTTTCCGGCACTTGGACAAGATCCTGTGGAACAGACCTGGGGATCTGTGCATCTGAGGTTGGGAGGCCACGGACTGAGGCACAGGGATCTGGGGCCTCCGCACCAGGAAGGGGCCCTCGTTCTCGCCTCTGCCCCCTTCCAGCCCCACTCCCCCTCCTCCTACTCCACCTCCTCTGCTCCCCCTCCTGAGCGCCTGCAGAATGTGTCCACTGGGGGACAAAGAGGAAATAACAAACACAAAGGCCCTGTTTATTCCTCATGACCCAAATTCCACCGCTAGCAGACAAGACAGGCACAGAATTGTACAGCCAGTTCTGTGTGGCGTGTGTGTGAGTGAAGTTCAGTGACAAGCTATAAAAAATAAATAAGCTGCGCTATCAAATAAACTTCAAGAGAGAGAGAAAGGTATACAACACTTAACAACTTTTGCTGCAACACTTAATCTATTGTAGTTATGAAATCATAAATTTGCCTTTGACTTGACCTGACCTGTCAAACTTACACTTGTCTGCTTTCAGAAAACTCCAAAGTCTTTGGTTTCCCTCCTGCTCCTCTTTGCCTTAATGAGATGCAGTGCAGTGAGAGGAGATTGACTAGCTTGCATGTGTGTATGTGTGTGTTTAGGGGGGTTAGTAATCAGTCTGCTTTGTCAACTAATGAGGGACGAGAGGGGCCACCTGTTCAGAGGTGCTGGGCGGAGAAGCAGAGGGATGGGATTTGAAGATGGGGGATGTGTGGAGAGGGTTCAGTGGTGGAACAGCTGCTGGTCCCTGGGCGTGTGCATGATGTGTATACATGCACTTGTTGTTAAGCGGCCATGTGAACTTGTTGTTATGGCTGCTGTATGAGTTTTAAACTTACTTTCCATATCTACTGCGAGAACCTGAATTGCTGTTGCAGGCTGAGCTTCTCAGGGACACACTCCTCTGTAGGGCTTTTGGAGGAAGATTCACCTGAGAAAAGGAACCATGGAGTGTGTGTGAGTTAAAAATTACCTCAAGATAATAAAATAAAATAATCTGCACAGCTCCACTGGTTCTACTTTTTCAGACAGCTCAACTTCTTCAATTGGTTTCTGTATTTAGACAGTGGCAGCAATGTACTTTATTTCCACTGTCTGAGTTCTCTGAGATCTTTTAACCACAAAAAACATTTTTATTGCCAAAGTAAAAATAATTCATTCTGTAATGTATGTAATGTTAAGTGTATATATACAGCACTTATGAACATATTACACATCACAGATTGAGTTTTTACATTGGACATGAAAACAAAGGGTCTGTGTCTTAATAATTTTAAATGATGATGAAGTGATACTCCTGCAATTTAATGATACACTCCCATAAAATTGGAAGACTCACAAAAGAAAAAGTGAAATATCACAGGGCAAAACATGACTGGCATCAAGGCTCTACATAAACACTGACTGGATACTACTTTTCCCACAATGCAACTCAATAACATCTTTCATTGGACCTCCTGAATGCCCACTTACTTCAAACGCCCCAGTGCGTATGCAGATTTTTTGTTAGGACTTCAAAATCTTAAGAGCAAAGCTGAGATAACCCACACAGTGTTGTCATCAGATTCATTTTGTCAGACATCAGACAACTCCTACAGCACTACAGGACATTAACAGAAATATTTTCAGATGCTCAGAGGAGTTCCTTGAGATGACTAAACTAAACCTCATACAAAATTCATGGAGTGCAAAATTAAACTAACAATATTGCACTGGTCACAATAAGATTCTGATTTTGAAACTGTGTTATCATGGTCAAAACTTACACTGCTGTGGGAGAGTAGCACAGAAATGAACAGAAAGTACAATCTGCCTTCTGACATGAAGCAGCAGCAGCAACAGCGCAGTCCGGTAATGCTGCATTGCTGAGCTCATTCAGGCAGTCAACCAACCTGGCTCAGCTCCCTCACACAGGAGGCGGGGAAGTAGCCCCGCTGGCCATCCTGCAGCCGCCCAAACCACCTCTCCTCCTCATGTTTGGACAGCACCAGGATGACGTCACCCGGAGTCAGCTCCAGCTCGTCTGGCCAGTGAGGCCTGTAACTGTGCACCACTACCATCTAATGGACAGAGGGAGGGTTACAGAAAGTCATTTTTTAATTTCAAACTGCAGTGCCCTTCAAATTTTCCATTTATTTAAGAAAGTCATGTTCCTTCTTGCAGCACTGACAAAAGCCGTAGGCACAGTCTATGTGTTCTTTGCAGTTTACAGGTCAGACTCACTGAATTGAGAGGATTATGTGTTAAGACTCAGAGATTAAGTGCCATGCAGTGAAATAGAAACCCTAAATCTGGGTCTGCTCCTCATTATCTGTTCCTCCTAAAAATGGTCCATGTTTTTCAGAAGAGTTAAAAGAATTAAGCATAATGTAGCCACACCAGCCACAGAAGTCAGACTGGATATTTATGGCATCAATGTCAAACTCATATCAATCTATCTCCAGTATAAATAGATGAGACTAAGAAAATATTAAATGATATCTTTTGATTTCATATTTCTGTGACATTAATCAGCAACCAGCCAATAAGACATCTTATCAATGTATATGAGACAGTAATAGATGTATAGATGGATCAGATGTAAATTTTGAACATGAAGGACAATGTTTAACTTGCCTTTTCAGCTTGTGCTCTGTATCGATACCTCCCTGTTAACCATTGAGTGGAAATGAATCAGCAAAAAAGGTCAGTTTCATAATTTGTCACAAGAATGTCTCTTCATAAATGTACATACATAAGCATCTCTACAATCCCGTCCTTCAGTAAATGAACAGTCCACAGGGAGATAAAAATAAAGGATCTCCCCCATTAATTATTAATCATCGGACGCTGATATGCCATCTTGCTCTCACTAACAGTGTAAATCATGTCATGCTACAACACATTTCTCTGCAGATATGATTCCACTCACCTTGTGGAGCAAGGACAGTGGTGAAGACTTCAAAGTGTTCATTGCTGTGCATGTAGATCCGCTGCATCTTGAAGATCTGACAGTTGTACACTGAGCGAAGCTCCAGCACCCTCTCTACACTACCTTTAAATAAATGCAGCTGACTAATCCACTGCAGCACTGACTGGAGCTGGACACAAGCAACAACATGTCCTTCCTTAGGGTGCAACACACACACAAGCACATACAGCACAAGGGTAGGGACAAATGAAGTCTGAAGTCTGTGGCAGATTATTAGACTGGCAGATTTTTCTTAATTTTCACAATTTCACTAAACAGATGTATGTTCTATATTTTTTATTTTTGGCTCAGCAGAAGAATAGCAGGCGGTCTTCATGTCCAGATCATGCTTGACCACCTCATCATGCTTCTTCATGCCAGTGACTATTGTTCTTTGACCATCTGGTCACATGCAAGAGAAGTTTAGAGGCCACTGCTTCTGCCTTGTGACATAGAGGAGAATTTATACTTTTGCCTCGTCAAGAGGACTTGATTGATTTATGGCTATTGATTGTGTCCCACTTTCCAGTGGCCTGGTGGGCACAGACAAAGATGAATGGGCTTGGGACGGGGTGGCGGACTGCTCAACAGATGTATACGGTGAAAGAGGTCCCTGTGACGACCCCTCCTGTGGAGCTACTCTGCCTGTCTTGCTTGGTCTCATTTCTCCTCCCCTTTCAGGAAGAAGCCAGTCAGACTGGATGTCATCAGCAAGGGGAGGTTCACCTGGTGTACTGGGCTGTCCTGCTCTTACAGCCCCTCAGTCCCTGTCTCTCTCTCTCTCTCTCTCTCTCTCTCTCTGATATATTCTTCCCTATCCCATGCATGCACTCCTCTTTGATGGTGATTTCTCATCTGATCAGATTTCAAGTTTTTTTCTTGTCATATGCAGTTGAAATATATAAATGTATCTATGAGCAACTAGTCTAGACCTACCCAGGCTATCCTGGTTTAGAGCTTCACCCAAATAAGAATGTTAAGTGGGAAGAAACTGGAGCACCTGAGCGAAAAAGATCTAGAAAGCAGCAGCAGCAGCGTGATGATACATTTTGATGAAATGAAAGAATGCAAGTAAATGACAAAAGACCACATCCACCTGTGTGCCGCAGTGAGGGCCAGTGCAGCTCAGATGCTCCACCTGTTGGCTGACAAACTGGGAGCTGCTGCAGTCTTAACTACAGGGAAAAGCTTCACCCACTGCAGGACCTGGTCCTTCACAAGGACTTCAAGAACCTGTGGGGGGACACCATCGTGGAAAAAGATCGTCCATCGTACAGGATCCTGAGGAAAGCAAAGAAGCAGTAAGGGAAGAGGACAGAAAGTGTAGATTAGACAGTGCAGCACAGTGGTGCAATGGACACTATCACCTAACACAGAGAGAAGCAGCCTCCAAAGCAGCCTGAAGCTATTTTATAATAATAATGATAACATTTATTCATATAGCACTTTTCAAAGCTCAATTTATGAAGTGCTTCAGCAAAAGAAAAACATAAAAGAAACAAAATGCAAGCTCACCATTATCAAATTATACAGAAATTAAAAAAAAGATTCTAGGTTAATTAAAATATATCACAACGACTACACTCATGTAAAACCAGTAATAATGCAGATAAAATAGAATAAGACATTAAATATAGGTATAAAGTAGGTATTAAATATAGGTATAGACAGTTAAAACAAACATAAAGTCAGGTAGGGCTCTCCAAGGGATTTAAAGATGGTCACTGACTTGACTGACCTGATTTCCTCAGGCATGTTGTCGCAGAGCTGAGGTCTGTACAGTCTGGATTCGATCTATACATTTTTGAAGGCTGCTCCTGCACGACCTCCCCGTGGCTGTGTGGGTTTTCCCCCAGGTGCTCCGCTTTCTTCCCACATTCCAAAACCATGCAATTTCACTTAATTGCAATTTCTCAATTGGGTGAAGCTCCAGACCAGGATAGGCTAGTATTGATAATGTATTGGAATGGATAAAAAAACAAATAAACTGATAATTGATCTGTATACAAATGTACCAACCAATTTACTGACGCTGACAATTATCGTTTGCAGCTCCATTACTGTCATACTTACATTACTTAGTCATCATTTTCCACATCATACTCTAACATGGCAGTATATATATGAGCATTTGCTGAATAACTCATTAGCTTTAATCTTCCAAACTGCATGATCATAACTGCCTTTAACCATGTTTTTTTCCTTTTAACTATGGGCTACCTTAACATCCTGAGCAGCTCC
The DNA here is from genome assembly GCA_008933995.1 of Datnioides undecimradiatus. Classification (NCBI taxonomy): domain Eukaryota; kingdom Metazoa; phylum Chordata; class Actinopteri; order Lobotiformes; family Datnioididae; genus Datnioides; species Datnioides undecimradiatus. Next base: position 4,077,162 of record WARS01000010.1, read on the forward strand.
TGCTCTCTTGCCTTTTACCAGCCACAGTGTGGTGCCACAACACAGACTTCACTGTTTCTAAAGAGGAGATGAGTACGGCTATGGCTTAGCTTAGTGAACTGAACACAGAGAAATGTGTTTGAGAGAGTAAACAACTGTAAATAGATGAGACAACTAATTAACCTCATTATCTTTGGCCTCTGTATCCTGCAAAACACTTGATTGGACTGCTTCCCGTCTTACTTTCCTAAGAAGAATCTTAGATATTACAAACCTGCAGAGAAAAAAATACTATAAGATAAAGAGTAATGCTCATGAAGGATAGAAAAATAGTATTAGTGTACTTTAGCCACTGTGTCTAAATGTTTCAAAAGCGCATTTTTTAAAATTTTGTACAGTGGTTCCTCCAAACACCAAGGCCAAAGCAAAGCCTTTACATAACTGAAAACCACAGCTAAGCTGATTAGAAAACAGATCTTATGTTTATTTCTAGGGAGAAGAAAATACAAGAGCACTAAGCACCTCAACGTTCGAGCATTTAAGTGTCAGGATTAAGAATAGCCAGGAGGACAGCTTTTAAAATGTACTCTGACATTTACAAAACAAAACTGTTGAGCATCTCAGATTTGCTCATCAGCAGAAATACACATATTTCAGAAACACTAGGCTGGGAAAGTCAACCATTACCACTAAATCATAACATTTGATCTGTTGCTGAAAAGCAGTTTATTTCATTTATACAGACATGTCAAACCCTTAAATATCTCTGGGTACAGATCATTTGGGTTATTGCTGAGGTGAGGAGATTTCATGTGATTTCAGCATCAATGCGATGAAGTGCCTTTAATGGGCCAGATTTAAATTAATTCATACTCAAAAACCTGAGTCGTTACAAGGCTGATATTTCTTAAACTGATTGTTTAGAAAATGTGCTAAATATTGATGTACTGTGTATTGATACAAAAGTACATATACCCCATCTCTTTAGCTGCTGCACAGCGTTATTCAAGCAGCCTGACTCAAGTAGAAACCTAATCATTACAGGTGCTCCAGTCCCAGCAGTAGTTTATCTTCAGTATGTAAAACTCTTCATGCAAAAAAAATAAATAAATAAAAACGGATATAAGCTACTGTCTTATATTTAACACAAAATGTTGCATTTATTCACACTCATTCCTCAGAATAACGCTACCTGATATTACCACAGTTCATACTTAATACTTGACAAAGAGACCAATAAACAGGCCATTGTCCTGATGAATGTGACATTTTATAGCAGGAGAAGCTCACGTTTAAATTTGCTCATTGCCATGTGTGTAAACTTTGAGAATGACCATTGCCTAGTATGATGGCAATGACTGAAATTCAGTGAATACAAACTTGGCAAACAAACTTTCCCCACTACGTAAGTCAACAGAGTGAAAAATGTCTGCTGTGGTTTTTAAAATGTGGACATTACAAATTCTGCTTTCAATTAAAAACAGGAAAGAGAACACAATCACTTGATTTTTTAATTTGGGCTGCAGTTTAAATATTTGTCATTTACATTAAACCTATTAGTCGGTTACCCTCCATGAATGCCGGGACATGTTTACAGACGGTATAAATGCACAGTAAAAAGAGCCACAAAATCCTGGATAGTCCCCACGACACCCATCACTCACAGATGAATCAGTCATTTCTTATTGCATCAGTTAAGTCCAGTCCAACGTTTTGATGCCAAGGCACACAGAGACGTGTCAGGATACAGGAGATTTAGAGTCCTCAGTGCTTCCCGGGTTTGCCTCTCTTCTTCCCTCCTCCAGCTTTACCCCCTTTTCCTTTCCCACCCTTTCCTTTGCCTTTTCCTGACATGTTGCCTTTGCGTCCTTTCTTCCCTGCTCCCTTCTTGCGTTTAGCCGCAGCCTCCTCCCTGTCCTCTTCCCTCATCTGTTTATTCACAGCCTTGGTGATGTCCAGCTTGGGCTTCTTGCTCTCCATCACTTTGAGAAGCTCCAGCTGCTTGTGCTTCTCGTTAGAAAAGTTGCCAATGAGGGGCTCAAACTTCCTCTTCTTGCCTGTGTTTTTCGGTGGTTTCTCTTTGGGCAGGCGGTCCTGGAACCTGCCCACGGATGCTGTGGAGGTTTTGGCCACACTCACAGCTCTGGCCAGCTCGTCTTTGGACTGCTGGGCTTTAGGGGTCAGCCCCAAACCTGGCACTTTGACCTTCTGTGCCCTGGCGATGTTCTTCAGCCTGTTGAACTCGTTTTTGGCCACCCTCTCCTTCTTGGCTTTGATACGTTTGGCGAACTGGTCCTCATTTGGGTCTGCTGTCTCTGGCACCTCAATCAGCCACTCCTTGGTGTCATCTTTGGCCCTCTTGTATCCCCAGCGCCTCCTCCACTCCTTCGCGGTTTCGTCCCAAACCAGGTTGGTTTTCTTCTTCTTCTGTATGCCCTTCAGCTTGGCGAACTCTTCCCATTTTGTTGGAGGTCTGGGTTTCGGAGGTGGTTTCTCTCTGGGCAGCGGGGTCGTCGAGTCTGGTAATTTGACAACAATCGCCTCCTCGACTCTCTCTGACGGTTGTTTCCAGATTTCGTTAATGAGCAGCTGCGTGTTGTCACGAGCTAACGACCGCAGGAAGTCCTCTTTCTTCTGTTCTCTGAAGTCCCGCGACTCGATGCGGTTTTTGTCACACGCGAGCAGGTTGCCAATGTCAAACTCCAGGTCCAGCTCTTTGTGGACGGAGATGCTCTTCAGTTTTTCGGCCTCTTCTTGCTCAGCTTTGGCTAGCAGCTCTTCCACGCTGCACGCGGCCATGTTGGTCAATGCTGTTAAACGTCCAGTCCCCACGTGCGAAAGAGAAAAACACAGGAAATCACTTCCGGGTCACAGTTAGCGTGGATACGTTCCTCCTGAATCCAGGAGATGGCGGCATTGTTGCATTTCATCTTTCCTGCTCTTGTCTTTTTTGATTTGTTTAATTGAACATGTGTCTGTATCTAACTGGTATCCAAAAATAATACAAGAAGCAGTAAAACTTAAGCTGAATACAAGATTGTATAATTGAATAAGAAAAACAATCACATTAAGATATAATTTTATATTTATATATATATATAAAAGAAAATGTACATATAGAGATATAATATATAAAATATATACATAGAAATATCAACATATATAAAGGAAAGGGAACAGATCTGTTTATCTGTGTGCCCTCCAGATATGTTTCAAACCACACCATCATTGTTTATACTTTTAGCATTTTACATTGTGTTTTGCATGACAAAATACATTTATTTATTTTCCTAATTGTTTTGCAGCTTTTGATTGCACCACATGATCTCCATCAGCAGATGGAGCTTGCTCAGTCATCATGGCATTGCACATGTTTAAATTTTCAAACTTTCGAAGCACTTTGAATGACTTTACAGCCACGATGGTTTATAGTAATTTGGCTGTTGATGTAATATGCTAATGATAATAGGATACAATAGATTTTTCCACAACAACTACTCTGGTCACTGCTTGGTGAAATTAATTTGTCAGCTGCTATATCCAACCCTTTTAAAAATCACTGATGCAGTATTTATTCATCAGGTTGGATTTCACACTTATATAACATATATAGGCCTACATATAGACATATGTATACCTAAGTAAGCACTATACATATGTATAGTGCCTTTCGTCATTTAATTATTTAAACAGTTTGCAAAAGGTTTAGATAAATGTCAGTGCATTTTACTCCCATGTGCTTAAAATCAAGGAAGGTAGGAAGGAAGGAAGATATCTATCTATCTATCTATATGTATATATATATATATATATATATATATATATATATATATATAGAGAGAGAGAGAGAGAGAGAGATAGTAGTTGTAGAGTTTTTCTTTTCAAAACAAGCTATTTTTTAAACTATTACTTTGCTGGGTGCTAAAGAAAGCAATCATATAGTAATATGCACCATAAATAACACTGGCTTCTCAACAGGATTGAAAAACAATAATACACCATATTTTGGGCATTTTGAATTAAGTACTTTGCATAAAACAGAAACATAGTTTTGCTTCAGTTATAAAACCTGCTTGGCCAACACTTGGAGCCAATAAATCTGATCTGCTGCATGTGGGAACAAGTAAATTGTAAGAAGAGACTTTGGTGGAGTAAGCTCGGCGCGTGGAGGTGAGAAACTCACACTGGTTGTTGATGAGGCAGTGGNATATATATATATATATAGAGAGAGAGAGAGAGAGAGAGAGAGAGAGAGAGAGAGAGAGAGGGTTAGGGTTCTTTAAACAACTGAAAAATACATTAAAGTCTTATCTGTGAGTTTCTGCACTGTGACTCTTATAACGGCTGCACATTATTTTAAAGTTATGAAGTTGTGATAAACTTCATAATAGGATTACTATAAGTGTTTTCATGAGAGATTAAATTCACTGAAGTATTAATATCTCTACTTCTCTGTTTCTCCCATAGATCCAGGACTCTAATAACTCTATTTTTGTCCTTGTCTCCACTGATTTGGAAGAGATGGAGAGGGAGGAGGAGGCGGTGGGGGGGTTCCTCTAACTATTGACTGGCTGCTGGTGGCTCAAAGACGATGGTGTTATTATTTTGGGCTCCAGTAATTACATTCATCGCCACACTTGCCATGTGAATGCTAACACTCTGACAGGCACAGAGATAAGGTCACAAGTGATGCTGTGTTTGGAGATGTGAGGAGGAAATGCGTAATTAGTAGCCCAAAGTCCCTGTCCTGATTAAGAGAAGGCTATAAGGTCCTCTGTGACGTGAATGTATATTGTCTAAATCACCCAATTTAAAGATAGTCCACTAGTTAGCCACTGGCCTCGCTGCCCGTGTCATCCTCTGTTTCCACAAGTGTTGAAGGTTTTTTGCTGACTTTTGATCCAGGGTGAATTCAGCCAAACAGGATTACTTTGCCACGGTGTTTCTTTTATGGAAGAATACACATCACAGGCTGGATGAAGTTCTCTATGAGCTGTGACCATAGAGCAAAGTCATTCGCACTCTCAGTGTCTGTGTCTCCACAGCTCTTAAATGTGCTTAAAGGATAAGATTTAGAAATAGTTCTCTCCATAACATATTTCTGCTTTCATGTGAAAACCCTCCTTGCAGGTTTAGATTTTATTTGTTAGTTTCGGCAAAAGGAGCTCAATCCTCTTTACCAAGCTGATTCTTTGATTCTTTTTTTCTAAGTTCCTGAAAAATTGACATTTTGGACTTGCAGGAAGGTTTTAATCTGACATTGTGCAACTGGCTCCCACCTGAGTCCCACCTGAGTTCAGAGTGTTGATAATGCAGACTGTAATAATCAGTGGTGGAGGAAGAAGTCAAACTTTTTACATAAGTAAAGTAGCAAAACACAGTATAGAAATACTCTGTTGTAAGTAAAAATCATGTATACAAAACTATCAGCATTAAAATAAACTTAAATTACTTAAAGTAAAAGTACTCATTATGCAGAGTGTCCCATTGCAGAATGATATTACTTCTGATGCTGGATATTTTTGAATATTGCTATAAAGGCAATATACTGTCATTTAATCTATAAAATGTTATAAATCATTACATTATGATTATATTTTGATATAATGATTATATTTTGTGCTAACAAACTGAATTTGTAAAGAATCTTAATTATTAAAATAAATGTAAAATAATGTTAAGGGTACAATATTTCCATCTGAAATGCAGTGAAGTAAAAGTGAAATGTGAAATAAATGGAAATACTTAGGTAAAGTACTTGAGTAAGTTACTTTCACCACTGGTAACATGATTATCAAATATGCATGTGTGATATAATAAGAATCTCTTTACCACATGGACCAGTTGCACAAGAAACATTTCTTTCTCTTCACATGAAGTGTCTCAGGTAATAGCACTTCATTTATTTCATCCCACACAACCTCATACATAAGTGAAGCCAAATGTCATTTAGTGCTCAGTGTGGAAAAAGATTCTGAAATAAATTCACTAAATACTATAAGCTCCTTTTACTTAAACCAACATTAACCAACATGTATATTTTTATATTAATACAACTTGTGAATGGCTCAGTAAGTAGGGACAAACCCATGACCCTAACAAAATAAGTGGTTTGCATTATTTACAAGGATACAAAGACCATTTATGCCGCTTATTGTACCGTTTATAGAATCATGCACAAAGGCAGACTATATATAGAGCTTATTCCATTTATTTGAAGCTTTCCACACTGTTTCTGAAACCAATGCGGTATATTTAATGGGTTATAATCTGTATTCTATGCAGCGAAAATCACAGAGGAAGATCTGTGTGCATCACTTTTTGTCATCTTTAAATACCTACTGACTGGTGGCCACCATGATCCATGAATCACAGGGGGAAAGAAAGGACATTCATTCATGCAAAAACTGGCCTTAGGCTTGAAGCCCCCCCCCTTTCCCCAGCGCTTCCAAAAGTTGACCCGTTAGCATCAAAGAAGAGGTGAGAGCGCTGGAGGGACAGATATAGAAAGAGGGTAAAATAATCTCATCAGCACCATCCTGGTATAAATCTGACGTGATTAGCTGCTGACAGTTTGCTCATGTATTTATAGTCGTTGTATTATTACATAAAATTCTTTGACCTGCTTGGCTGGAGGACAGAGGAAATGTGTTTAGAGTGTTTTGTTGAACATCACTCTGTTTGCAGTCTTCAAAGAACAACATGCTTTATGTTTGTATGCTTTATATCAGAGTGTAAGGCTGCCTTTCTACAGGGAAAACATGAGTGACTGAGCATGTAGGTGAGGTTGACACACGTTATCAAGGCTTTAAAATATTCCCTGAGCATACAATGAACTATAGATCTATTACTGTGGTAAACACTGTGGATAACAGCTTCACATGACATGATTTCTAAGAGAGGAATCAATAAAAGGGAATGTCGGTCCAAGTTAACCCAAAGCTGCTCATGCAAAACAACAAAAAAATCCACATGACTGAGCGGAGTTAGCTGATAGGCTTAGGCACTTTTGTAGATTACATTTACAACTTCCTGTTTCCACCGTGAAAAGGAAATGAGCATCCCCTGGTGAACAGACTTTAGTTGGCTGACAGTTGAGGTCAGAGGCTATATTGATCTGCTGTGGTTGGGACACGAAACACCATTTGGCCCTGTGCAATGCCTCACAGCTGCTCGCTGCTCCTAAACTACTGCCTGCTCCGCATGGTATCTCACACTCTGAGAAGGACAAGCCAGAAAAACTGTATGAACTTCATCATCTGTTTTTCTTTTTTGGCATCAGCTTGCATCTCTTGTAGTCATTTAAAATCTCTTAAACATGACATGACAAAAGAGGGTGACAGCGTGTTTAGACCTCTTGCTGTGGCAGGTGTTACCCAGCTCACAGTGGGTGTGTGGTATGTAGGTGAGCAGGAAACACAGCTGTGGTCTCCCGGAAGTGCACACCCTGACGTGAGCGAAACAGTTCAACTGCTCCCCAAAACCTGGCTGGGTTCCTAGAAGCAGCACGGTGTTGGAGGGGAGAGTCCTTGAGATATCATTCCAGCCAAATTAACTGTGTGTGTGTGTGTGTGCGCATGTGTGTGTGTGAGAGGGTACATGATCATGCAAGTGAGTGCATGACGTACGTGTTTGCGTGAATGTGTATGTGCTGCAGTGGCTCCATGCTGGATGTTGGAACCAGACAGAGCTGGTGAGTGCCTGGTGTCATGGCAACTTATAGAGGTCGTCCCTCAGTTTGGTATTCAGCAGCACTGCGGGGGCTTATTGCAGTGACATCACTGGGTACACCCTGTACTCTGTTAAGCCAGGGCCTACACCAAGTTGCCTCAAAACTTGGTGAGAATAATGATGAAATGATTAGATTAAAGGATCTTTTTGTCACCTGTGTCCACGGCTGGCACTTCTAGTAAATTTTGTAAATCCACCAATGCAACAAGCTCCCGTTCATTTCCATTCCATTAAAATTATTTTAAATCCTGAAGTGCAAATACAATCAAATCAGTGGGATATGACTATACCTGTCTAAAAATGTAAGAAAGAAAGAGGTGATCTTGCTCAAATCTCAGACAGAAATATTGGTATTTGGGTTGCAGATGCCAGGTTTTGACAAGTACAAAAAAGGTGTGGATAAAAATGTGTATATTACTGATCCTGTGTGAGACAGAAAATATTTAATGCTGACTAATAGTTGGATGAAAGACCAGCTCTTTCATGTCTGTGTGTTACACCTGAGGCTGGTTATCTTAACTTAACTTGTAGTTGCTCGGTACTTGTATGGCAAAACATTGAAGTGTACAAACAACACAGGACTTTATTCCTGACACTATCTGGCTGGATGTAGTGACTACCTCACCTCAGCCTCCTTCATACGCAGACTTTCTTGCTCTTTATGCTACGTCACTGACATTTTTTTTAGACGTGGTATTTGGATGCATCTGTTCTCTGCAAAAGTTAATGAGAACAAGTGGTGTATGCACTGCATGCAGAATTGGACATTGAAGTTTGCACTGCATGTAATTGGAAAGTCTGAAGTCCTGGTATTTGTGTGCAGATTTGGGAAACAAGGCTTCCTTGAGTAACCTCATGCAAGAAGTGCAATTGTCACACTTTGGAACTTTGGATTCGCACTAAATAAACAAAAGAGATGTAACAAATTCATTTGTGGATTTGTTTTGCTTTCAAAGAGCATCTTTGCTGTTTAGCACCCTGATATGAGAGCGGTATCAATGGTGGTAGTATCATTTCACCCTCTGCAAGATACTGCATAACTATTCCTTTAAGCTGTGCACACTAACCATCTAGATGAACAATGCAGAGGCATTAGCCTGTGGTTAAATTTGAGCTGTCACAGATTCCTCCAGTCTTTCACCTCATAATCATGTTAAATCTCCACTGGGCTATATGACTTGTGGAGTGTCTTTAAATAGCTTGTCATCTTCTTCTACAGCCTGTGGTATTTTTCACATACTTATAATCAGATCAACGACATACACACAGGAAAAGAGAGAGAGGAGCAGCAAAAACACCAACTTTTGCCAAACCTGTGCAGCCAAATGTGTCATCCAGCCCCTTGGGTAGAGCCTGAGAAATCCTCTTTGAAGCTTCGGTGCAGCGCCAATAATGAGGGGGCTGAGGACCGGGCCCCTACGTGAGGGGCATCCAGGGCCCTTATTGATCCCCAGTTAATTAGTGCATAGGTGCACATTGGCGCATAATTAGACTGATACTGAGCCTAATGAATGCAGACAGCCACTAATTCCTCTGGGGAATTGTTCACTGCAGGAAGGATGTAGAATTTGGTCAATCAGACATTATTTTGTGAAAAGGCATGCTCATTATAGATATAATATTCACAGTTTGGAGCTGAACAGGATGTTCTGGGTATAATTTTATGTAAGGCACTGTTTTAATGCAATGTAATGAGCACAGATCAGTCTGTGTGAAAGTGAGGCTTATAAAAAGAAAGCGAGCCACCCTGATGACGTACCCTTCACATGCTTTATCAAAGACAAGAGGGCTTTTAGCCACTAAGTGCTACTCAACCTGATGCCAACTGATTTGATGGCAACGGACCATGGGGGAATGTAAGAAAAAAAATGAGACAGAAAGAAATTGTTTCAAACAAAACATGCGTTCAGACAAGTGATAAATTGGCCTTTTCAGAGATGCTCTGAAGACACTGTGGAAGTGCTGTTGTCTCCCCTGTGGGCTGAGAGTCATGCACCGCTGATGTTTCAAGAGGGATTTTTAGAGTCATTCAGACATTTTATCTGTCTATTGAACTTTAAAAACTCTTAATCATTTGTGACCAAAACTGTAACTGAAAGTGTTGAGTGGGAGACGCACATCAGGATCTAAAGGCTGATTCCAAATCACTAATACAGAGGGCACATGAACACATTAACACAGAAGTACAAAGGTGAACTTCTTTTTAGCTTCTTTTTGTGACTCATCATCATTTTTTTTTTTTACAAACTGCCTTATGTGCCCAGGTGCTGGCTATGGTGCTTTTACATTTTTCCATTTCTGTCTTTCCCATTAGCCTTACATCCATCTGCAGGAGGTGTTGCTGTTGCACTCTGTTGCACATGCTCCATTGTATGACTAGAGCAAAGCATTGCCCGCTGAATAGGCTGAGATTATAAGATAATCACAGGGGAGTACTGTGCCATTCAACAGGAGCGACTCTGCAGTCAGTGTTGTTGAATGTGTCAGAGCAGCGGTGCTCATTAGAAAAAGGGCAGAAGTCACCTTGCTCCACTCATCCTCAGGGCTACTGTCACTTATCGCTAACAGAGTGTCAGAGTGTCGCTAGCATGCTAAACATCCCCATGTGACCAGATTCATGCTGGAGCAGAGAATCAGCAATGGTAATATACAGTCCTTCTCCCTGCTCTCATGACTGTGTCCCTCAAAGTGACTCCTGTCAGCTAGTTTGCTTTGTTCTCCAAAAAGTTGTCTGATCAATGCTGTGATTAAATGTTGGTCACGCAAACCCTTTGGCCTGACGTGATGCAACAGTCCCTAATTGCAAGCTACATTCACCCAACTGTCCTCACTTGGAGCATGACAGACGCCGAACAGCAGCAGGATCCCAGGGGACGTTCCTGAGCTATAAATAATATGGATCACATACATCTATGCAGGGGCCCTCAAGCACCGGTATGCTCACTTTGATATGTAAATTTCATCTCTGCCTCCTTTTCCCCCCACATGCCCTAGAGTTTGAGTAAGTGAAACAATTTAGAAGAATTTCACAAGGCGTCTCAGGTTGAGAATTCTCAGACACCCTTAGATTTGTACTGAGATAACATTTGATCTTGGAGTTAAAGCATCATTTGTGTTAAACTGATTGGGAACAATTAATGCTAAAGCAGGCTGTATGTTCAAATTAATGAGTTATGATAATGATTTTTACAGCTAAGGCTGAGACTAATTTGACTATGAACTGCCAACTCTCTGATTTGCATTTAAAAGCAAGCCTTGGGTCTTTGCAAGTGGTGTACAAAACACCACATGAAAAATGGAATTCATACATTACAATTACAAATGCAAAGGTGAGTCATTCATATGCTGATTGCCTATTAGCCGAATGTGGAAGCTTTAAACGATTTATGTATGTTTGCAAGACAATGTGAAGCGACAACCAGAAATCTTGACCACAGGTGCCGAACATGGACAAAGTGCATCAGCAGAGAGGAGCGCTCGTCACAAATGGACACTTTAGAGCGTTGTGGTTAAGTGCCTCAAATGTACAGCTTCAAATATGACCACTGAATTGAACTGGGCACCTTCGTCACTCATTTTGAAGAAAAAACTGTAGGTTGTGACCTTCAGTATACAAAAGCTTGAATGTATGGCAGGACTGCCTTTCAGAAACCACTTTTATCTAATGCCTGGGCACAAAGAAGCAAAACCTGGCGTAAGGAGCATAAAACCTGCACCCCTGAGAAATGAAAAGATCTGAAGATCAATGAACCTTCATGGGAAGTTTGGGATCATGTGTGCAAAGCAGATTTCCACCTCCTTCATCCTTCAAAGAGGGGATTTTTTTTAATCTATTCAATAAACACAGTTTCAGACTGTGACTGAATCTAAAGAAGGCTTGAATCTGTTTTTAAAGCAAAGTGTGATGCTGCTCCCCTCTTATGTGCTTCATGTTATTTGGGGTTTCTGTTATTTTGTCCACACTTGCAGGCGCTGACGTTGGAAATGTGGGAGTCTCGCTGTTAAAATGAGCTCTGATCAATTCATTCAGTGCAAAAAAAAACAGGTCTTTCATTTTCCATTACCCGTGTATGCAGTCTCTACAAACATCCTAACCTCTGGCATGATAACACCACACACACACACACACACACACACACACTCACACATTCTCTTTTTCACCCTCTTTTCCTAAAACAAGCACCTCAGAGTGAAACCAAACATCACCAGCGCCGTGCTAATTCTCAGGTTTATTTTGAGTTTTCTCCTCTGCAGCTCAGATTTATGGATAATTTACACTCCAGTTTTCATTTGCTCATTGCTTGCGCACATGGTGTCAATGGAGAGTAATGCAGAGTGACAGCCGCAAGGCCTCAACTCCATATGTACTCCCAAATAAAACAAGATGATTCAGTGTCACAGATGATTTAGAACAGATAACGGATGCTGGATCCATTTTGTGATTCTTTACATGGCGTTACAGGCTGGGAGGAGGGCTGCAACAAAGCAGCATCTTGACTGTAATTGTGAGAATTGCCTTAGGCCATCTACAACCTACTTGTGGTTAGTTAGGCTCCTGTTCCTTCTGCCCTGTTTGAAAGTCATTGCCAACCCAAGTTAAACTAAACTGTGCCCACCCCAGGGCTCAGTGTTATATCACACAACTCAATCAAGCAGATGGCTGCGTATACTCTCAGCTTGGCTTGCTTTCTGCTGGAGGTTTATCAGAGGGTGCATTGTTGTGAGCATGACAGAAACACAAACCCGTGCATACATACACACACGAATACTGTATGTATGTAAGAGCACTTGCTCCAAGCTCAGTGCAGAGCCTGAGATTGATGTTCTGCCACTATCCAAATCCCTCATCTAATTAATGTTTACATAACTGTGGCTAATGTAATTCATGCTCGCCCATGTTGAGAGGGGTCAAGGAGCTTGGGGAAGCCCACCTGAGTTGACAATCGCCTGTGTGGGAGTTGTATACACAGACCAGTGAGCTGGACACATCAGGAGGGATTGAGAGGAGAAAAAACCCAACACAAACTAATTACAACAGTGGTCACAGAGCAGTTCAGTAATCAAACTGAAAGTTCTTGGAAAACTTGTTGAGTAACATTTTGGCTATGCTCTCAACAAACACACACTGATTAATATGTAAAAGTGCAAACAACAATTAGCCATTTAAATGCAGGGACTTTAATCTGAGATTAAATTAATTTCTTCTATTTACAGTATCCTGCAGCAGAGCAATCACAACCTCTCGCCACCACAGAGCACTTAGTGAGTTTTTAAATGGCGCAGTAATTTAATTGCACGTAATTGTTAAAGCTAATCTAAATTACTGCCTAGATCAAGCAAGATGCAACAAAGGTGAACCTCAATTTTCTTTCATGTTATGTCTATTATTTTTACTCTCAGGGAGCGTAATTCTCAGAGTGAGCGCTCGCTCTCTCAAACGCAAGGCAAGGTTATATATAGTTGCTCGTCGAAGGAAGTGTTTGTTGTAGCCTGTCACAACGGTGAGAATGATTGTGTAGTGAGAACAACACATTTAATTGTGCTATAATTAGACATCTGATCGAAAATAACTGCTACATGACACCAGTTAAAAAAGTAAAGGTAAAGATCAGAAAGTTCATGGTGTTTGATCCAGGAGAAAACATAGCTGAAGGTTGCATCACGTTTCATCAGTTATTATGAGGGTGTTTGTCTTCATGATGGGAGCTTTAATGACTGTAGAGATTTACTGAGGGGGATGATTGTTAAGGTGAACTATAAAGTAAAAAAATGCACACACTGCACAGCTAAGATACAATTTTTGGATATTGGAGAGGCTTTTCTAAAGATTAAGAAGATGGTATAATGTGAACCTTACAACAAAGAAGAGATTTAGGAGCTGAGGCAGGATGTGGTAAGCGGCTTAGACGACATGAGGTCAGTGTTAGCAAGCAAACTGAAACTGTTAAATCTACAGATAGAGCGAGGTTATTTAATTCTAACAGAGCTTTCAAAAGTGTAAAACTTGATGCCAAGAGATGCCAAAAGCAGGAGGTGTAGTAAGTGGAGCCTGACAGAGGGAGCCAGGCAGTGAGCTGCAGCTCTTGAATGCAGGGAAAACACTACAGGTTTTCACTCTGACACAGAAAATCCTGCACAAAACTAAACAAAAACAAAACAGGCAACTGGTTGTAGCATCAGTGTATGGCCAGCAGGATGTCCTGAGGTCTTCTGCAGCAGCTGAAGCACAGACAGCGGTTAAACTGAAGCAGCATGAGAGATGGACGGCATCATGGGCAACCATCGCCGCAGAAGCTGAGGGGGCTGTGTGAAGACCATGCGTATCCTCTGGGTTCAGACACAGCCGTGCTCTAACATATCAGGATGCAAAGTTGTTCACAAGGTCAATATGCTTGGCAATGTAACAAGAGCCTGGCAGCTGCAATTGAGATAGCTTCATGTAGCATGTAGCAGGAGACAAGTAAGTGTCAGGGATTACATTTGCCTCCTATTATTCATGACATGAGGGTCAATTGCTCACAGCATGAAGTCAGACTGACAAAGATCACTTATATTCATTTTCAACAGTAAAATATCCTGCACAGCACATGACTTGGGCTTTATTCATCAAATGAAAGTAATGGTTGGACAGATTTTTGGGCGTTCTTTGTGAAAGGTGGATGAAGACTGACACCGCTCTCATGCTCTCATCTTACTGTGATGTTTGGGGTTATGTGGAGGACCAGTAATCTGAAGTTATTCATCCTGGCCTGTAAGATTTTATGTAGAGTAAATAAATTAGAACTTGTTAATTAAGGATTTTGTGCTGATATGTAACTTTTGTTACCTTTGGACATGTGTATTTCCTAAAGCTTAAAATTTCTCTTTGAGAGTTTCTTATCTTATTAGAAATGTTGGGTTACATGGCAATCTGAATATTAATCACAATGTGTCTATGAAACAAGATGTCAGCTTTATATAAATGCAAAACTCGTTCAGTGTGCCTGCTATCTTTCCTTAAACATCAAAGTCATGTTTTTTAGATAAACAGATCAGCGGTGGTTAGACCTACTGTGTATTGCTAAATGTTTGGATGACCTCCCATCATCACTGGATAAAAAAAGAGGGGGGGCAGTGAAGGACAGTGTAGTTCCTGGCAGCTCCTCTCTGTCTGTTAGCTGTCTCTCTATGTTGCTGATCCCAAGACACGATGTCAATCTTGAGTCGTTCAATCACTCATGCTGATGAATTTACAAGTCCGACTACCTTCCATCACTGTACCTATGTCTCCCTCCTCTCTGTCTACACACTTCTGTGCCCTTTGTATCTCTAATCACAAGCATCCGCGCTAGATATTCACTCTCTCCCTCCCTCTGGATGGTTAAGTCTGATGTTGAAAGGCCTCTGATGGATGAGGGCTCCGGATTAATGTGTGTATCTCTGTTGATTGATTCATTACATTAGTTTTATTTGACCAGTTCAGTTGATTGATGCCAAGCTCTGGAAGCTTTTAAATTACAGCCACTCAGTCGGATTAATCACAGAGAACAAAGTTCAGACCAGCAATGATTCTCTGACACAATTTGTGCTCAGAACCACACTTTTATTTATTGAAAACAGGTTATTCATTGTACAGTAACATTGTATGTTAGTCTTCTTCCTTCTTCTATCTTTTCTTTTTGTGTACTGTCCTCAGTTTTTTCCAGACTGCTGCTGTCTGGTGTAATTGTCTCTCTTATTTATTTATTTATTTTTGATTTGGCCTAGTGCCACTGTGTGATCAGTGCCTGTTAGCTCCTCGCTGATGATCAGAGAGAAACCAAGGAGGGAACACAGACACCTACACAAACAATTAGGACAGAGAAATGCTTTTGCAGCTCACTGTAGAAAACCCTCACTCATCTTCTGATCTTAACCAGGAAAACAAAAGATGAGTCATTCGATTTACTCAGGGGTAAAATAAGCACTGATAAGGAGGTCAGTTATGTACAGCATGTTTTTATTGGATTGACGCCCTTCTAATTATCTTCTGATGTGATAAAGACAAAACCAGGACTATATTTGAGCAGTCAGGGTAGTCCCCCTTCTCCAAAAACTGTCCGACTTGATATTTCTTCACCCTATATGCCGCTCACAGCTCAGGCCTCTTGTTTTCCTCATTAAACTATTTTAAATGCGCTTTCTGAAAAACAACAATGCATCTCATCCTGCACAAACACAGCTGATTTCACTGCATCTTCACTGGCTTGCATCCTGCCTAACACGGTGGAGGACATCCATTATGAGTGCTATGGGGCAAATACCCAGTGCGCCCATCTGAGAGGTCTTGCGCACACAGCTTTAAGAGGAGCCAGGAAGCCCACTGTTTGTACACATAAAGAGGCAGGGCGAGGCTTTCTTGGAAACTATCAAGATACAAGTCAAATCGATGAAGTAGTCACAACTCACAATGAAATATCACATATCCGATTTCTTATAGACAAAGGCTAAGAAGTCTGCTCTGACATAACTGACATAACTGATGTCAAATGCGCCTCTTTGACACGTGTTAAGCGTGCTGGTCACTGCTGTGTGGTGTAAGATGTGCATTTGTGTTATGACGCAGTCTGTCCTCATGTTGAACTGTAACTTACTGTGACTCCTTTTGTTTGAAAGAAGTTGCCTCCACCTACACCAGCTCTTCTCTCTCATTAGCAGCCCACTTCACATTAAATACACTGTACGTCCACCAAAACTGACAGCATCAACTCTTCAGAACAAAGCATATGACTGGGAAGAGTTTTACCATACATGTTAAAATATTATATAATGAAAAAGGGTTATATAATGATAGACATAGCCATTTCGGTCTGCATATTGGTCTGATAAGCTTTGGATTTCAACCCAGATAAAATGTCCTCATGTACATAACTGAGTGAACAACTGAGTGCTGTAAGACAGACCAAAGTGACATACATCCACAGAGACAGGAAGAACCCCGTTCAAGCGTTTCAGCCTTTATGCCTCTGATTGTTACACAGAGTGAGGGTAGCTGTGTTGCAAGAAAAAGATGCATTTTTTAAGGTCATTGATGCTCAGAGACAAGCCAAGTCTAAAATAAAGAAGACAATTTTAAAATACAGAAGAGAAACCACAAAAGTTTCTCTTCTCTGGCTGTTTTCTGTCACGCCAGCCTGTGTGATACCTGTCAGTGTCAATGTGTATGATGTTTGTCAATCATTGCGTGAGGAAGGCCTGGAGTTCCTTTGTTCTCCTGATGCTGGTCACACTTTAAGGCGCGTAAAGGAACCACAGACCCAGTATTTTGACAGAAACACTGGGTAATAAATGATTCAAGCCTTGGCCATGAGACAACATGGGGAGGACAGTATCAGCATTGTATGTTCAGATGAAGGGGCCCCCAAGAGCCAATTATGGTCAAAGTGTGTTATCAAAGCGAGATGAAAACTGGGCTACAATTTTGGTAGAATGGCTTTGCCCTAGATTTCTCTTGAGATGGCAATTTGCAATTTCTTGCCACATTATGAAGCAGTTGAATCCACACAGTGCCTAAATGGATGTCTGCTGCCATGCATTTAAGTAAAGCATTCATGTGTATGGCAAATAAAATATCACCTAATGACACAAAATCATGTGCAGAACAGAAAGATTTAGTATTTCTGAAATGGAAACACACACACACACACACACACACACACACACACACACGTACAGTATATATATTTGTTTTTATGAACATCCAGGTAAGATAAATTGACTTTTTTTTTCTTCCAGTTTCCCAGAGAACATCTTGACTGAATTAGTTTGATGGATATTCTTGTGCTAGTCATTAATTTTGAGCATCTAATGCTTCATGTTCCTGCCCTGTGAATTTGTTTACATCAAGATGTGGATAAATGTGATGTGGGCTAAGTATTGACTGTGTTTCCATTGTATTCCTCTGTGCTATTGTTGCCCAAAACCTATTAAAACCACGGTTAGTGACACTGTGGCACTGGATGACATGTTCCTTCACTCAGATGTACTTAAACTGCACTTTATTTTATTTCCAACATACACCATCGTGGTGCTGTAAAAGGTAACCAGCACACCAAACACAGTTATATAGCTATGAACAAAAGCAGCATGTACTCCTGTCTGAATAACCTTTGATAAAAACTACAGCTGTTCTGTTCTGAGATATTACAGAGGATTTTATAGAAATGAAACTATATATTTGTAACCTGTATTAAAAGACTCACGGGTTTATAGGAACAAATAGGCTGGTGGCTGAATGCTGCAGATATCGTTGAGATGTCAAAGTAATAAAGAAAGGACGGATACGTTGTTAGTGTCGGTGTTTTCACAGGATTTTGTTAATGAGTAGAGTGCAGAGAAATACCAGACTGCTCCTTTAATTTCATATATTCAGTACATTTTGCATACACAGGTTATTTTACTTCCACGACCTCTGTGAGAGGAGATTGGCATCCACTATGTGTACAAGCATTAGAGAAACCCTCTGGTTTAACACCTTTGGAGCTACACATGTTAGATTCATATAGACAGAGTGGCCCTCGAGGGGCTTTGCTGCATTATGGACAGCTTTGCTTCACACGTTCACACGCAGGCTGCATCCATACTGTTGAGTTGCACGCAAACCACCGGAAAAGCCCAGGAAAGCAAGCTGTCTCACTTTCAAGTTTTCAAAGGGTGATCACATGGGTTGCTTTGTTGCAGGACAAACATTGTTGCATTATTTCAAATGCATCAAGACAAATTCACAATGGCTCCTTTTTAAAAAGCAGCTGAGTTGCACTGAAGAATACTTTAACATCAAGTAAACCAGGGGGGATACTGACCAGCAGCTTTCATTCTGCATGATTAATGAGTCTGTTTAGCCTTAAACTCCCTGAACATTTTCACACATTTAATTATTTATATGTCAAATGGGTAGTGTGTTTGAAAGCTTTGTGTCATTTTGTGGTAAATTGTAAAATAAGAAATGGCATTTCTGTAAAAACTTTCCACATCCTTTTTTTTTCAAGATGAAAGGCCAAGCTCCCACTTCTATTAGAGAGGTGTTCTTATAACAGGTTATATCACTGGACGATAAACCAGAAGGACACCTGAGCTACAGTACCAAGCTCAGGTGGTAGTCTGAGTGCAGAGCCCCGGGCTCTGCAGTCCCAGCGATCACCCCCGAATTCACTCTCATTTAAACAGCCAAAGTGACCTTGTTTATTAAAACGAGTTTGTCAAAGTCGAGCAGCACACCGGAAGTATTAGGAAAAACACAGCTCAATCCACTGGGGAAAAATTGTCCAAATTATTTAGGAAGGGACAGTTTGGCAAGAAGCACTTGTCCCTCCTCATAGCAGATCATAATTAGAAAGGCAAATGATCAATTAAAAGAATCTGTTGCCATGGAGTTTATTTGTCTAACAGCAGTTCTGCTTTAGACATTTCTCAGAAGCAGTGTACAATGTCTGCTGTCAAGATTCAACTTTTCACTATTAAGTCCAAATTTTCATCTGATCCCCTTTTTTGGTGTAGTCTACCTGCAGAAAGAGGTCAGAGACAAAGGTCACAATAAGTGGCAACCTCCCAGTTTTCCCCAGCAGAATCATTAAAATTTGATCTAATCTAATCTAATCGTCTGAGAGACTTGCTCTAATTGAGGAAACAAAGGGGATAATGTTTTAAGCCTGAGTCTTTTCCGGTGTGGCGTCACAGGAGAGGATTTCTCTCTCAATGATCTGTACAAGGACAGTGATTTGAAAATGAGGTGACATGAGTTGACCACAAGCAGCACTCTCTCATCTGGCGGTGTTTTCTATTTGTGTCAGCCAACATGTGTTTCTCATGATGGGACCTGACACCTCCCCTGGAGCAGCATGGAGCATGAAGAGCGACAAAGTGGAGATGCTATAGGAGAAACACTTTCGCACCGACTGCAAATTACACTCTGATGCCAATTTGCTACAATGTCCACAGATAATGTATGAAATTTTGGAAAAGATGGCAGAAAAAAATCCACCTGGGACTCAATGACTACATTTACAAAATGAAATGTTCGCCTCTCCTTCCTCTTAAATTGGCTGATTTGTACTTGAGTGCACAGTATGTGCTAAGTCACTTTGACCTCTGCATATACTGTACGTCTGGAACCCAGTTTTTCCCCGGGCTGAATGTCTGACTGAAATGGATTTACTGTTGAGGATTAATGGGAATGGCTTCACCACATTGTGAAACAGAAATTAACAAATATGTGGAGTTCATGCTTCAGTGGAAAAGTGCAAACATTCACTGATCATTCCCATTTAACATGTGAATCCAATGACATTAGCATTAGTAATTATTTCATTTGCACTAAAAATAAGTGTGAAACAGACAACAAACAAATGTGAGCTCTACTTTATTTTATCACAGGCTGTTTTAGATTCTAATGGGTTGTCTGATATTGGATTAAGCTCTCCATCTTGAAAGCATGGCTTGGCTGTGGGCCCCTCTAGAGCAAGGTGTCCGAGGCGCCCAGTGGCAGAGGTGGTGACGTACGTATGTGCAGCAGCAATGAATCACTGGGAGACAAATGCCCCCCTCTCAGCCTGAGCTGTTTGCAGATGCACATTTGCTGAATACAACACAGGTCAACTGGGAAGCAGCTTTGGTGTCATTAGTGTGGTGCAATATGCAGAAAGAAAGTCAGTCCTGCAGGTTGCACCAAAAATACCTGTTGTACCAAGTGTTTGATACATCTCCATAATGTTTAGTCTGTTAATAATTCTTAATCATTATTGCATTATTGCAAAGTAATGTTGCTAGGTTGATTAAATAAACTAATAAAGCCACTGTTTGTTATTTATTAAGCCATATTTTTGTCATGCAAAGCACCTTTAAAATAGATTCTGGGCACATCTTTTTGAAACTGAGCTGTGACTGATAAGAAAGGGGGGGAAAGCACAATTTCAAAGTTAATACTCAGACTTTCACTTTTCAACATTTTCCTTTTACAATCCACGAAGCTCCAACTCCAATTATTCCGAACTAACTCATTGTGAAAATGCCAGCAGGTGTGGCACCTATAGGGCTATTCTGAAGAGAAGTAGACGCTCGTGCACGCGCGCGCACACTCACATATGACTCATCTCATCTAAACTAAAGCACTTTGTCAGAGGCGTCCATTCACGTTACACCCATGCAAGAACGCGCAGACTCAATCTCAGCTTGGAGCGCGACACTTATAGTGAGGTTGGCTATATAAGTCCATTCAGCATCAACTCTTTAAGTAACTATATACTTGTTTCTTCAAGGAAGTAAAGGAGGGCGGCATCTCGCCAACTACCTGGCAACGTACACGGTTGTACTGGACCTCCTCTAAAGATTGAAGGTATGAACAACATTTAATACATATTGTGAGTTTGCCTGCACGTCTTATTTGACATGTCACATATTCTTGTTTTCTCGGCACAACTTAAATCTGATGAAAAGAGATCCTGCTCCTTGGTTTTACAGACGTTTTAACAAATGCATGTAACTATAGCTCACCATGTGGATATTTGTCATCAGTGACTGAATCGTATTTTCAATATTGATTTTGTTTGATAGTAATGGGAGCAGGTATAGTTAGCGGGCAATAATACTTAAACTTTAACGCGCAAAATATTGCACAAAATATTAATGCAATGTCTGTTTTATGTGCGTAAATTCCTCATTACGCAGCACATTTCACACTAGAACTGGATTTTAAAAAATGATATGATAATGATTTAGGCATTTATTTTTCCTCTCAGATTCCAGCTGATATCCTGACATGAAGCTCAATTTACTTGGTACCACCGTGATTCTGCTAGTTGCCTTCTTACCCCGCTACGAATGTCGGGCTATTGAGAGCCCTGGCGGTGCCCTGCGCGTCCCAGCTCCCCAAACCCAAAACACCCAGCAGCAGCAGCAGTCTGGTCCCATCCTGGAGAGGCTTGGAGAGGAGTATTTCATCCGTCTGGGCAACGGGGACTCTAACTCTTTCCCATCATCGTCCATGTATCCCGGTGGATCACCTGCCATCTTCAACAGAGCACTTCAACTCCAGCTGACGCGGCGTCTTTTACAAGGGAAAGTTGGGAACATCAGAGCGCTCATAAGCGGCTTCGGAGACCGCGGGGACGAGTCGATGGAGAGGGGACGGAGGTCCGAGGACCCGCCGATATCCCTAGATCTGACCTTCCACCTGCTCCGGGAGATGATGGAGATGTCCAGGGCGGAACAGCTGGCTCAGCAAGCGCAAAATAACAGAAGAATGATGGAGCTCTTCGGGAAATGAAGACATCTTTCCCGTCCGCCAAAGATCTCTTCCCTTTCTTTTCTTTTCCGTCTTTTTTTTTTTTTTTTTTTTTTTTTAAGCATTTTTACCATCAGCACAAAACATGCTCTGTACAATATAGTGCTGCTTTATCACTTTCCTATTTATAGCTTTAACCTCAAACTATGGAGCGTAAACGGGCTTGACTTATAATGATCCGATTGTACCTTGCCATTTCAATGTTGGTGTCAAATCTGTAGAATTACACGGTTCTTCATATTTGAGATTAAATACTTTTGGTTAAGATATGAAATACTGCATTGGCAAAGTTGGCATTTTGTTTTAGATTCTGAATCATTGTATTTATGATATTTATGTTTGTTAATAAACTTAAGTGCAACCAGTCATTTTCTGTTGTGCAAGAGAACGTCTTATATCTATATTTTCTAATAAAATGTTAAAAGCAATGCTTACACTTCTCTGTGGACATCCTTACATATCAGTTTAAAGTAACTCCAAAGAAAAGCTAACTAAGCCCAGTTACTTTAATTGCCAATTTGATTAACATTAATTTTCCTAATGTTTCCTGACATACAGATTCATAATCTTACATGGAAAAAAATTGCCATATAGGAGCCATATACCGGTTCATGATAAACAACAACAACAACAACAACAACAACCAGTTAGTGTGAGAGAGCACAAATGGCCACTGCATCTTGAGTGTTGCCTACACAATTATTGATTGATACAGACAGGTTTTTTTGAACTGAATATAAAAATCTTATATGGTGTAACCATAGCATTGCTCTGGAGCCAAGTCGTGGGTTAACACTGTGCCTCCTCTCCTCTCTAACATGCACAAAAAGAGCTGTAACTACAAAAAATATTTACCAAAGATGTTCATAAGGATGCTGTAAGAGCGCCTGCAGTCATCCAGGTGAAGAACATTCATATAGCATCCTTCCTCCTAAACCCTTAATCCCCAAGAAGCAATACTCATTATACCAGCAAGAGGCAACCACAGACAGCTGAAAGATGCACCACTGATAGCTAATGAGTGTGAAAGACACTGTGTGTGAGTGTGTGTGTGTGTGTGTGTGTGTGTGCATGCTGTGCTGATCCTTGACCCACAGTGGCAGTGTAAACTAAACAAAAGCTGTGGGTGTGAGTCATCCTATTCTGTTTGGCCCACTTAGCAACTTGGGGCTTAGTGCTGCATTGAGCCCATTTGTAAAGGATCCCACTCACTCACACAATAATTAGATGGGACCATCTCAATAGTGGAGCCACAGCAAGGTGAGACCATCGCAGGGCAGCAAATAGATAACCGACAGCCTGCAGCCTGTGCATTCTGAGATGTGCACAAGATTGCAGGTGCAGGAATGGTAGCACCAACTTATTGGAGAGAAGCAACATAAAACCGTCTGAACAAGCTCTAAAAATGGCACTAATGCCTTTTCTGGGTGGATTTCCTTTGACTGAAATAGTAAAAAAAAAAAAGAGTGTGAAGAACGGATAAAGGGAGAGAAAAAGAAAAAGAAAAGGAAAAGGAGTATTTTTTTCCCCTTACACATGCACGCGCAGCCACACAAACAGGTAGAGTGTTATGCAAAATCTATTTCATTGGTTATTCAGTTCAGGCACAAACCACAACAAAGTACAGCGACACATGTGGTAGTGGGATGAAATTGAAAACTGCTGTATTTTTTTGGTTGAGACACAAGTACAATTCTGCTTCAAAGACACATGAGATATGGTACACCATAATAGGGCAAAATGTGATGTTTTGTCCATAACGGGAAAATATAATATAGAACAAAACATATAATACAGGCTGTTGCAAGTATGCAGACGTGAAATGTCACAGTGATAGTTTTGTACTCTGCTGCCCATAAAGTTACATCGGTCATAAAAAAGTGTGACAGGGAGGAAAACCTGAGGCTCTCTGATGATGAAGTTTAAGCAGTGAGTCACAAAAGGTCAGCTTAATAAAAACATGTAATAAAATAATAGACATTTACACTGTAACCTTTCTGTGATTCATCTTGTGGAAAAAAAAACCCAACTAGCTAAGAAATTAAACTGTGTATTCAATCAGACACAAACAGAATGAGCTCAGTCAGTATGCAGTGATGCACGCTAACACAATCTCTGTAAAAGAGAGAGAAGGGAACTGAAACTTCTGTCTCTTCATTTAGATCTACCTCAGCAACTCAGACTTTCCCTTCGGCACAGATCTAAATCCGTCTTGCTGTTCCCCCAATCTTGGAGAAAAAGCATCACAACTGACCTGAAATCAACATCTAGGAGCAAAACTTATCGCGCTCCTGGTTTAGGTTTTGCCTGGGCTGACGGCTGACAGCTAGGTCGAAGCAGCGCTCTTGGCTGCGCTTGGGGAGGAGTTCATCTGCTGGGGGGAGGCGGCTGTAACAGTGCTGCCTCCCTGAACAGTCTGGGAGCCCTCTGCTTCCTCAGCGCCTGCTTCTCCGTTGTCTTCCTCTTCCTCCTCGTCTTCATCATCTGTAGAAAGAATAAGAAGGGGAATAAAAGCCAGGATTACAGCAGGTCTCAGCAGATCATTATGCCATTGCCGACTACCCCTTCACCTTGGCTGAAGTCAATGCTTCGCAGGGCACGGCCCTCCTTCCTGAACTCGACTTTAAAATGATCCATATTCTCATAGCCACGCTCAACTTTGTCCAAGTGTGCTGTACTGGATGCGTCTGCAATCCTGGGTGCAGATGGCATAATTAGGATATTTATGGGGGAAAAAAATCAAAATCAGTCAATTTAACACATATATCCTGAATTTGTGATATTTAGCACAATTCAGGAGCCATTTCAGGATGCCACAAAGAGTGATTTGCAACATTTTACAGAATAACTTTCGTCAGGTCTCAAACTGCAGGTGAGATCTGGCTGCAACAGTCTATGTGTATATTTTTATCTTGAAATAGCATATATTATCTTTTTTATATGACAAACATTTTGTATTTCCCTACTGATGTGAAAAACATGTACTCACTGTTTGAGTAGAGGCTTTGTGTTCTGAGGGAGACAAGAGCGAAAGATATAATACCCAACTGTTAAATTATTGATAACTGTAATGACGCTCATGTTGAGTTTGGTACTGACTCTCACCTGCAGAAATAAAGCCATTTCTGGTTCCTCCATAGTCTGGATCCCCTTTTCCACGATCTTACAGCTCTCCTCCAGGTGGTTGCCATACTGCCTAGTCAGGCCCTGGATGTAGTTCACCTTCTCCTCCTGTTCAGCCGTCACCTTCTGACTCATCTCTCTCTTCTTCTCCTCCAGGATGGAGTAGAGCTGGTCGAACTTCTCACACACCAGATTCTTTTGCCTCCGACCATTCTCCTTTACATGTGTGAGTAAGAGAGACACATGCACACACATTGGGACATGTCATAAAATCTGAAAGTCCATCTATTTTCATCAGTCATCACAGTTTTGAGGGAATGTGTGTGAAATGTGTGTAAATGCAACTCAAGTAAAAGAGAATTTAAGCACTTAAAAGCAAAGAAAACCAGGCAATATCTGTTTGTGCACAGTGGTATAAATACTGAAAACTACAAATGTTCAGGTTATCCTTCCAACCATCCGGTAGCACCATATGTGCAAGGAGAGCAATGAAGCTCATTCATGTCTGTTCTGAATGATGCCACTAAGGGCGACACTGGGGAGACTGGAGCCACTCCAGCTTCCTCCCCACTATGACCAACTGTGACACGTGCACCATAGGAAAGCTGTCCGCTCTCCTGCCATCAATTACACAGCTCGTTCTTAAATGTCAATGGGCCAACAGCAGAATGGAGTGCCCTGCTAAGTGCATGTAGCAGAAAATGTGGAGAGGAGAGAGTAACACAGACTGAGGCACCAAAACATTAATTTTCCTCTCTGTCTAAATCTCACAGACGTATAAAAGCTGAGAGAGTGGTGGCGACAAGGACACATTATGTCTGTTTGTATGTCTGTGCAGGTGCAGCGAGTGCTTGCTGCGTGAGTGAGCGGCCAGGCGCTGCAGCAGTTGGACACTGACCTCTATGGCACGACAGGCTTCCTCTAGCTGACTAATGATGCCCTGCATCCTGTCGTTGTTACCAACCATCATGGCAATCCCGTCGCTCAGCTCTGTCTGGGGGGCAAGGACATGGCAGAGTAAATACCTAGAATGTGACCTGAGTAAATGTGCTTTGTGATGAAATATAGTCAGAACAAGATTTTCATTTTTATTATTTGAAAATTGAAAAAAATGACATCTATCTATCCAGCAATCTATCAATCAGTTAATCTATCTATCTATCTATCCATCCATCCATCCATCCATCCATCCATCCAAATGGTTGACAGTGTTCATGACTTCAGGCAGCACCTTCTTTGTCTGGTAGATGCTAGTGATAGGCGCCACCTCGCAGTCTTTGTGTACTCCAAATACTTTGCACATGGAGCACGTGGGCACAGAATGGGTGACGCAGTAAATGTTGATCTTTTCGTCCTCGTGAACGTCACACATGGGTGTCTCTTCCTTTCTCTCGGGCGCCGGCTTGCTGCTGTTTTGAAGAGAACAGTGGTTGTCAGGGCCGCTTATTTCACTTGAATATTGATGTGACATGTAATGTCAGTTTGATAATGTCACAGGTACACATCACAGCAGTTTATTGATGATCCATCGGTCTTACTTAGCCGTGCACATTTACCATCAGCACTGTTATCAATACATTGCTGTAGCACTGTGCAGGTGTACGCCGTTATGTTTGATCTCTATTCATTTCTATTTTTTATGAACAACTCATACTACATTGTCAAGTTGATTTAAGTTGATTTTCTAGTGCCATTGCTCAATAGACCAGTTAGTTTTTTGTCTTTGTAATCTTAAATAACGTGACCAAATCTTGATCCAGCGTGAGCTTGAGCATCTAGAGTGTGTGAGGTTTGTAGATCTTATGGCACACAGGCCTTTTGGCTATAAAGCCAATACCTCAGATTAGGGAAATCATGTGTGTAGACAGATGACTAAAACTAGAAATCTACTGTCATCCACTCCAGCACTCTGACTCAGAGGCCACTGGCACCAGCAACTGTTACACATCCTGCCATCACACCACCAGTTTACCTACATTCTCCTTTTACTATCTCTAGTTTCTGCCCTCTGGGATTAAAGGCCACTTTGACTGATACTCACCTGCCGGACTCCTGTTTGAACATGTCAATAATATTCTCAACCAGCAGGTTCCTCTGCAGGCCATAAACACCGTGCCTGTCCAGAACCACCTCATGCCTGCAGGACGGGCACCGGAAACGACCGCCAGACGTCAATGAGCCACCTCTTGTCGGAAGGTATGGATTTGAGGCCTGTTGACAGTCAGTAAACACTAAATTCAGTATCATGACACTCTGATTTAACAGATAGATCTTGGTAGCTAAAATGTATTGAATTCTTTCACTCAGTTGTTTTACTGTTATAAGAAACAAAAACTCTTAACAATAACCTGACCTGCTATCACCACAGCAACAGCTATATATTAAATGGCTAACTGTTAAATTATCCCTTCCAGATATAAATAAATGACATTAATACAGGAGGTAAACAAAGCCCTACATGCGTCATTATGATTACCTACAACACAGAAAAATGCCCCTCACTGTCTACTATATTTCAGTTATGTATGAACATGTATCATACATGTGATTTACACTGTCAGCACTGTTATCGTTTTGGTAAACTATCATTAGCAATAATCAGCACTGTTACTGATTTTGCCTGTCATACATCACAAATGTAAGGCAACTTCATTTAGACATCACTGGCTCAAATAACACAGGCTGTTAGCTAGAGATGCTTATATAAACCAGCTATGTTCCTTAAGTTAATAAATGATTTTCCTTTGATGCTAGAAACACGAGTGACATTTTGTCCAAGTTGCTTACCTGGAAAATATCATTGGCACATTTTCTGCAAAGGTTGTGCTGGCATGGTAGGATGACCACAGGTTTTGTAAACATCTCCAGGCATATGGGACAAATCAGCTGTTTCTCCAAGTTCTCCATGTTGTTCATTTCTGAACACTTTTAGCAAGACATAAAACACAACTCTGAGTAAATTAGATAAGACCACTAAAGCTGGTGAAGTTGGTAAGGAGTCCGTTTATGACGGCAATCCTCAGTGGGCCCGAGTCAGGCTGAGTAGGCCTGCTGCTCTTGTGCGGGTGTGGGTTCCTATCTTGTTGGTGTCTGTGCTGTTTTTAGCAGCTATTGCTGTCACGTCAAAGGTTGCCATTTTTACCTTGCCCATATTTGAAACTGAGTAGGGCAGTACTGAACAGCTGCCTACCAGCCTCCTCCTCTACACTGCTATCAGAGGTGACTGGCTGTCTGTGCAGTTCATGTAACTTAAGTGTGTTTAAGGCGAGTAGAGGCCTTGCATCTCATCTACAAATCAACTGTTGCAGAGACATGCTAACTGGATTTAGGGGCTACCAGTAATATTTGAGTTTTAGCAAAATGTTCAACTAATTAACTTACAATATGCCCCTAACAATTAAACTACAGTCGCTTGATTACTTTAATGATGCTTCCCAGCTTTTTAGTTTCCCAACAAAACTTTCTGTATAAACAGTGGATAAACTGTATGAAAAACTAAAACTCATTAAGCCTACATACACTAGCATTGATGGCACTGGTGCAACTTTTTCATCTTAAAATTTGTGCGCCAGCTTGTAAATTAACCATTGGAGAAGCTAGCTAGTGCAGGGCATTAGCGGTATCAGTACAAACTGCGCAGCCGAAACTTTGTGCACCAAAGGAGCGATGATTATTCCCATAAACAGGTATTGTTCAAAGTAACATTAATACAAATGGGTTTGACGTTCCATTAGATATATAATGACGTCTGTAAAATTAGCTGTTACTAGTTTCTTTCTTGAATGCTAAGTGTTTTGCTCAGCTAACGAATGCCAGGAAAAGCTACCTCCAAAGCTACTTTTTTGGTATTAATTACTCCATCACTTCAGTTACGAATAAGGCAAAACCAAGTTTTAAAAAACTGCTTTGGGACCACATTTAATAAAATTTGTATTACTGTCATTAGTGTGGTCTGTAGAATCATAAAAAAGGCTCCTCTGGAGAATGCGGGCATCGATCCCGCTACCTCTCGCATGCTAAGCGAGCGCTCTACCATTTGAGCTAATTCCCCTCTGTTTAGCTAACGCAGTGGCTTCCGCGTTTGAAGCAATGCCCAAAATAATCTTGCTGAAATGACCACCACGGATTGCATGTAACCAGGTATACTCCTTGGGACATTTACTTGTTGTGACACGTAAAAACTGAAAGCTTGTTATACGGAAAATAAGGCAACTTTGCTTTTTGGATGTGTACTGGACTGATGCTAGCTTTAGCCAGTTTAGCTAACTAATGTCCACAGCTACAAGCTTAGCAGCTAACTTACTTTACTTTTCTAGCTTGCGAACAATGAACAGTTCGATAGCATTAGCTCGTTTCTCTCTATACATATATATCCGAAAGTAATATAAAAGGACTATTGATTTGAGCACAAGATTTTAATACGACGCATAACTCCCTTCGATAGCTCAGTTGGTAGAGCGGAGGACTGTAGCGGTTACATGGATATCCTTAGGTCGCTGGTTCGAATCCGGCTCGAAGGAGAGACCCTTTTTCCCAAAATGCAATTCGATATACGTAAATGGTCGTAACATTGGCCGTGCAATTACGTACCTGTGCCTGCAAAACCCGTATATTGAATTCTACATTTTACAAAACATTCAGTTATCGTTTGACGTTTTTCTCCAAATTGCCACATCTATAATCTAAAACAAATGAGAAGTATCTCTCTGACATAAAATATCTCTCTGATGTAAAATATTGCTATTTTCTTTTCTTGTGATATCAGACTTACATTGCAGAAGGAGTTGTAAACATCCCAACTAGTAAATGCCAGAAAGATCCCAGTTTTTGAACTGTCACATTTGAAGGTTAGTTTGCAAATACTCAGAACTGCTTTGATTACAAAGGATGTAGATCGTTGATCTGCAGGTTTAACATTAACCGATCTTACATACAGGCACTCTGTTCAAAAGGAGGTCTAAATGTGGTCATTTGGTGTTTGCTGTAATTGAAGTAGTAATGAAACCACACATCATCATCCCTTTTGACTGTGAAATACACCACATACACATCTAGATGGATAATTCAGAAATAATAATTAGCAGTGTTGAGGACTGCAGCAATCATCACACACTAATAGTGTGTGTCTTTGTTTATAATGGCTGACATTTTTCTGTGTTCTTGCACAGATGCTATCCTTTGTCCAGTGGTTGTCATCAGCAGAATTTTTAAATTTAAACTGAGATTTGAAACATCTAAATGCACACTACTAATGGAGTGTTTTATTTCATACATGTGTATGAGTGTTAATTTATTTACATACATTTGTTAGGTCTGAGTGCCCTGTCAAGCATGGGCAAGATGAATGAAATACTTTAATGTATTCCGTAGTTACA
This sequence comes from Datnioides undecimradiatus, assembly GCA_008933995.1. Taxonomy (NCBI): domain Eukaryota; kingdom Metazoa; phylum Chordata; class Actinopteri; order Lobotiformes; family Datnioididae; genus Datnioides; species Datnioides undecimradiatus. The sequence goes on from WARS01000010.1 coordinate 4,107,666, forward strand.
CCTCCCATGCTTTTAAAGCTACATTAGGTGCTTCTGAAAACTCATTATTTAAATGCATATAAAGGATTGCTGCTGTGACTGTAGCAAAATTTACTGAACCTCACCTTTTTTTAGGAGGAATCCCAAATGAAAATATATGGTATGGTATATATCACTAACTAGTGAGCATAGAGGCATTGTCATTTCTCCGCCCATGTTAAATGCCATTCAGGCAGTGAGTAGGCATAGTTAACATCCTTGACACCATCTGTGTTGTTTACATTTCTGTTAGGACAACATCTAAATACTCACTACCCCATATAGTTAGTCTGTTTTTGATAAATTAAATATTGATTTGGATGCCATTTTTGTGCAACTTGCATGTTACAAGCTATTTGGGGACAAGTGTCTTGCTCAAGGGCACTTTATAATATAAGCAAGAAGAACAAACTATGCTTAATGGCTGAACCTCTTAACCAGCAAAGTTTCTGCTCCCATGTTGTCTCACCATTACTCGTGAGGTTTTCTGTTATTGACCTGTTCAGAATCCATTGATATTTTCAACAAATGACATTATGGTTGTGGGTAGGTGAGGTGGTTATGTGACATTTTACAATACTCTGTCAAAAGACACAATGTCGGATTCCTAAATTGGTAATTACAATGAACTATAACCTTATCAACTGATATCAGAGCAAGCATGGCACAGAGATCTCAACATTACTGCAGTTTATGATCAATCCAAGCAAAGATAATCAGTCTTTTTTCTGTGACTCATACAGTATGACATCTGCCTTGCTTGCACAATCATTCTTATAATAAGGCCACATGGCTATGCACACACTGCTTTTCAAACAGGCACGTCAGAGTCAGTGAGTCATATTTAAACATTTTAGACAGATGTTTTCACTGAAAGTGAATGTCATTCTTCAGCCCCCCCCATTCTAATTTCTTTTTTTTTAAATTCCACAGCTGGAAAGACATAAACTATGTGCCAATTAAAAGTGAGAATTACGCCCTGAAAAGCCATCACCTTCAGATTCTGTTCTTAACTGTAAAGTGATTTGCACACTTGTGACAATATAAAATTGCAGACTTAGTGCCTTTTTCCATTACATAAGTGAAGGCATATTTCACCTGACCTCTCCATTCTGTGTGTAACTCTTGATCAACAACAAATGTTTTCTTGTTTCTTTGTGTTTCTGGGTGCCCACGACTTCATTCAGTATTAATTAGTAGTCTTTAAAAGGCTCAACTAGTGCGATTACGTATTCATAAACAAAAAAGCAAGGCTCCTAAAAGTGAATTCAAATGAGATCAATTAAGAAGATGTTTCTTGGTTGTACCTTTATGACTGAAGTGAATTCATAATTTTTAACCCATTACGGTCTGACAGATAATATTGTAAGATTTAAGATTGACAAATTAAGAGCAGCATCAAGATTGCTTGATGATGCCAGACAGAAGCTGAGCTGTGAGATTTGAGGCCAGAAGCTGTCACTTTAAAAAGCCCAGCATGACTCTCCTTTTACACAGTACATGGTATTTTGATTACATAGTAAAAGGGTCTGCAGGTTCTGCCAAGGCCACAACATATACAACATGAGGTGTCACACACATGCAGTCACACTCAGCTACACACACAAGGTCTACAAGCATATGAGCAAGATAAAAGTGTATATGGGGCTAGAGCAAAGGGTGCCATCTGTTCTCTTGTATGAATATTTCAGTTAGGTGGAAGTCATATTGTATTCATACAGATGGTAGCAGTCACTGCCTGTGATTTAAAAGGTCTCTGTAAGTCTTTTCAGATAATATTGTCTGTTTCTACATTTCCACGTTTAAACTTAAAATTAGATTCTTCATCTCTTAACATCACCTAGGATGTAATCAGGGACGAAAAAGTATTAACAAACCCCAATCAATGAGAAATACTGTCACCTTATTGCAAATTTTGATTCTGTGGAAAAACACCCAGTCTGGCTATCAAGTAATTGGGAACTAGTTTGTAATGATCATGCACAATTTACAGAACATTTAATCTGTACACTTGAAGACAGAGGATTTAGTTTAAATGTTATATAAAAGATACAAGTACCCAAATTTTCAATTACAGTGACAGGAGTAAATGGTGAAATAGTGAGTTCATCTGCAGATCCAGAGCAGAGTAGAGAGTTTCTTCTGAGGTAGACCGTGACTCTTCTGTCACATCTGACAGCCTCTCCTACCGTTTGTCCCGTCCTGCTAAAAACACGCCAGGTAAATAACCACCCACCAGCATCTGGTCTTCCACCACCAGGCTCAATGACAACTTCATCTGCAGGCCATAAAGCTGATCGCTGTGGCACTTAATACTGTCACTTTATCTTACATTACTATTACTTACTGGCTGACTTGCCTGTTTGCGGCCTACATCACAGTTTATTCATTTTGTCATTACTGTAAAACCTACCTACCACATTATGTTTGATTTTGTTGTATCATATTTTTGTTTTATAGATATTATATTCCTGTATTTTAGCTTCTGCACTATTTCACGTTTTATATTTTAATTTTTAGTTGCATGATTTTTTTTAATACTTATTGTGGTGAGCATTGCTGGTGGAGTCAGTCCCAATGATGCTTCAGTTTAGTTGTTGTACACATGCTCATGAAGTACTTGAATCAAATGTTCTAAAAAAAATCTAACCTAGCATTGCAGCCCAATATCATACATTTACATGAAAACGCAGACATGATTTACTCGTTATAATTATAACTGTTACACCTTTCATGTAGCCTTGCTTTGTAGTCTTCACCAGCAATTGTCAAGGTGCCTTTTCCTACTAATGGGACTCAGTTTGATACTTCTTATAGTTTAGAATTGGCAGCTGCTCAAGATAATAGGCTGTAAATCAAAGTATGAAGAGTATAGACTATTTTTGAATTGGACCACATAAATTTTTCACTTATGCCACAACAGTTACAACCTTAACCAATGTTTAAGTGGACATTTTGTATTGTAAATTTGTAATGTTCATTTATCCGAATGTTTTGTGTTTCTTTTATTAATTTACATTCGTGAAAGACGTTAACAGACAGTGTAAATGCTCATTTACATCATAGCTACATTCTCTATGGCTTTAAATGCATCAATCTAACTATTACACTGGGTGGTCACAGTTAACCAGGCAGCAAAAGGGACCAGTGCAAGCTTATTGTGGTCGCAGCAACTAATAATACATGTAGCACATTGACTGACAATATCACATCCACAGATAATTACAATAGAATTACAGTGGGAAAACTGCGGACAAGCAGTTGCATTTTCCGCAGTCATAATCTACAACACTGTGTCTGCGATAGGGCAGTGTAAGTATGAGTAGGGTTACAGATAATGGATTTGCATGATAATATAATGTGGACCCACAGATTTGCAAATGCCTTTCATCATTGTTGACATCCAGTCACTTGATAATAAGAAAGATGAAATCAAACAGCCAGATTTCCACATGGACTTTTATGTAACATCCTCTCCCATACAGTGACGTAAAAGAGACGTCAGACTGTTTTAACAGGCACCGCTGCAGCTCATGGTCATGGGAAACTGAGATGCGCTCAGCATTCAAGTGCTTCACTCAGCATGGCTTAAACATCACACCCTCTGCACCCTGAGATGTGCAGTCCACATTGTTTCATCTTTAACACTTTGATTTAAAGTGTAGTGAAGCAAGGTGATTTCAACATCCAGTGACTGGGTGTTTACATACCAAGCATCTGCCTGCATTAAGCATTTTACACCAAGCGTACAGTAGCTCACATCCCAGATGAAGGGAGGATAGAGAGACTTAGAAAAATTGTAGCACAAAGTCATCGTCAAGTTTTCTTTGACACAGAGACAGCGTGAATCAAGCAAGTTACTCCCACAGTTTTTGCAGTTCGCTCTGTGAACTGGGTACACAATAAATTATTTGTGACAAAACTTAGGCCCTCTGGGATTGGCCAATTACTCATCATTATAATCTGGGTCTAAGGGTCTCAACAACAAGTGGTGGGTAAAGACATCCATACACACCTGAGCATCACTTCATTATTTTATCATTTGTTCAGGAATTTTATGTCTTTATTAGACAGCAGCAATGCAGGGTCAGCGAGAGAGAAAGAGGGAACCAAAAATACCCTGATAACCAAACCACTGGTGCCAAATAATGCACTAGTGTTAGAGTACATCCATTTTAGTTGTTGTTGCTGCTGCCACTGTATATGTGTATATTTGTAGCCATCAAATTCTTATTGATATAAACAATCAATGTCAATGCAATCGGAACGTTTATATTCATAAAAATAAGCATCATCCTGCAGTTTATGCTGAGGAGCAGGTAAAGCCTGCTGGCCTCTAACACAGTAAAAGAGTGCTATCTAGTGGTAGGAAGAGGGCAAGATATGTCCAGTGGAAGCACTTCTGCATACTGACATCATTGTAATTGTCAGCAAATAGGACTGACATTATACTGCATTTAGATTGCCTGATTAATAGTCCTTTTAGTTTGTATAAATATTGATGACGATGAGAGGTATGTCACTCCTGTAATATTCACTCATAAATTCAGTTTAGCATTTCTCAACTTATTTCACTCTAGCACCATGTATGCACATATTTAAGCGCTGATATGTCCGATTTTTCGCAGACTGCCAGTATTAGCACAAAGAATATGTGCCAGATCTACAACATGTTTGCATTTGGTAGGCATTGTATAACTTATATAACATAGTTATCTGTATAATGCAGACTATATGTTTATTATCAGTTTAGCTGCATTAATAAAGCATTCTCATTAGAAATCATACCAAAATCCTACAATTTTAAAGTAAACTTGAGATATTCTGTAATTAACTGTAATATTAACAATATCTATGTAATGGCACATTTTAACCACAAGATGGCTCTATACACACACGACAACATATTCTAGGTCTTTGTAATGGTATCTCATATATAAGTATACTGCAGCACTGTTTGAATACCAGTTTAACCTGATAGTAATGTCAGTAAAGTTTAATAACAGTATGGTAGCAGGTGCAAATATACTCAATAATTCTGATGAAGATGTAATTAATTAGTCAAAGGAATTATTAGTCATTCAAAGAGGATGTGCACTTACATTGAATATAAAAATTTAACACATCAAGAATAAGGAATGAGTGTGCATGCAAGTGAGTGTGTGTTACTGTGTGGTGTTGTGTTTGTTTACACATGCACGTGTAGAATCTATATGTCAAAGAGCACTATAGGTGTAAAAATGCTGCGTGGGCAATGAAGCAGTGGATAATGACTGCTGCGATGCTCACAATGTTGTCAGAACGGTAACAGGTAAATCAATTGGGGACACCGTGGCAGAATACAATCTGCCTCCAGAGAGCTCTCAGTAAGACTAGAGTGAGGCAGAGTGGAGCACTGGGGGCCTCATAAGCAGATACTGGACCAAGGGGAATCAGCAGGAATGCAGTTCACCTGTCTTATGAAAGCTCCTGAGGCCTATGCTGGAGTAGTTTAACACACCTGCCATGCAACAGAGGCCGTGTGTCTTTATGTGGTGTGTGTTAGATTGTGCGTACGTATGAATGTGGTGAAAAAAACCCTTAATTAATTAACAGAAATGCCTCACAAGTCCCTTTCCCACATGTACACTTAGTGGAGTGAGTGTAAAATATATGCTGTCCTGTGCACACACACACGTGACGTGCCATTGAAGTAGTCATATGCCAGATCAGGCAGTTTCAGAGTTGTCTGGCAAAAACAGGTTTGTAAACTGTGAATACAAAAACAGTGCGAGCGTGGTTGACCTTCTCTGCTCTGTTTGCAGCAAATACCTTTAAGAGTCAAGAAGTGACATGTTAGTCATTTACACCAACACTTCAGGAGATGTAGCAGTTAACATCAAATTAAACGTTTTTCTCAGTCACAAGTTGTTCCACCACCCAGTGTGGAGAGAAATTAATTGGAAGTACCGTCATTGAGAGGCTTTTTCACCTCCTTGTACTTCTTTAAGTGCATTCTAAAATCAGCAATTCAACTTTAAATCAAATAAGCAATTAAGCATTCTACTCTGGTTTGCAAAGAAAATGTTGCTGAGAAATAAAGAATATATGAAACATAAGTTTGCCTGATCCTCTCTGAAGAATTCTGAATAGATTTTATTTAAAATATTGTACTTAGTCTGAGTTCCTTTGCATTTTTCTGTCTAAACCGCTACTTTAGCTTCAAACACAAACACCTGACATTATATATCAAACTGAAATCATATCACAGCGTACCTCTATTCCCTTCCACCACTGCCACTGTCTACGACTCATTTGTTGTTGTGTTTTGCAGTGTTGCCTTAGTTGCCTGGAAAAGATGCAGGACCTCTTTGTGGGGGGTGTGATTGTGGGGAACAATATTCAGGCCCATGGAAATGGGGAAGGAGGGGATTATGCCTCCACTGGCACAGGGCCCGACTGTTGCCATGGCACTTCCATTGTCCCCCAGCACATGGGCATGGCACATAAAGCTCCAGTGAAAATGTTCATGTACTGCTCTATTAATGCTTTGTGGGCGTTTTTTTCCTCTTGGATTGATTTGAGTCACTGAGCTGCAGCGTGAGGTCAGCTACATCTTATCACGGTGTAACTGTGGTCCAGTATCAGTGCTCCAGTATCTTTTTGGCATTTTGTGCAGACATATAAGCCCAATCAATGTATGCAAACAATAAAATTAGTAAGTTGAAGTCTACTTTACAACACAGTCCGTACGGAGAAAATAGCCGAAGCTTACCACAGCAGCAACATTTTACTGTATTTCCTATGCTGTATTTCAAACTCCTGGTGAGTCTCAGCTCCCAAGTAGTATGAGTCATGAGAGGAAGGTAATCACAGGCAATGATGTGGACCGCTGCAGGGCAAGCCCCGTTGTGGAGGAATACCCTTGAGAAAGTCCACGCCGTCTGCAAACGACTGCTCATATAGGTCTTGGGATCGCCCTGGCCACATAGCCAATCGTGGGACTCGGTCCATACGCCGCAAGCGATTTTATCCAATCAGCGTTCATGTTACAATAGCTGCCGTGTCGCCATTGGTGGACGTTGAACCAGGGCGTTTTTTTGCTCGCTCCAACAGCACCATCTCTGGCAGGTGGTGTGTGCTTTAAAACCATAGAGTAGGCTAATATTTAGGACGATAGGTAGGTAGATATAGAGAAATAAACACACTTTAGGTTAATACTTTGCCATTTTTTGGTTGATAGTGTCGCTCCACGTGCCATTACGCCTCTTTTAAGCCCACCGGAATCGCAGTGAGTGAGATGAACGTCGGGGTTTCCCTCTCAGAGCCAGACACTTTGTGCTTTACGGTCAGCGGTGAATTAGACAACTGCTCCTTCATCATGCAGCTTCTGAAAAAAGACGGAAAAGCCCTACATGTTGATTATATTCCGCCAGCAGTGTAAGTCTGGACTGGCAGAAAAAAACCTCCCGTCCACGGCTGACAAGGTCTCACATCCTGGAGCTGCCTCACCTCATCCGCCGGTGTTGCATACAATATATGTTGATGACATTTTTTGGAAGTGGTCGTGCCTTTTGTTTTCATTTCGGGATATGTGATATGCGGATCTGTGGAGACGCAACGAAACGCAAACGAGCGGACGTTTTTTTCTGCTTTGAAAATGAGGAAGCGTTTTCATAAAGACCCAGAAAATGGCAAGAAGGTCTCGTCGTCCGTGGGCCCGGATTTAAGTAAAATGAGAAGGAAAGGAGCAAATGCAACAGCAGCATGATTTTTCCCCCTCTCAGAATGACACCAAAGGAGGTAAAACGGTGGCGGTAGATAAGTCGCAGCATCAATGAAGGCGATCTGGACAAGTTTTGAGTCGCTCATAATGAACAGAAATACTTTGCAGCTCGATCGCAGATCGTTTCCACAATATTGAAATATTTTTTCGGCTTTGGAGGATTTTCTAAGTCACCAGTCATTTATTTTCGCATTGCATTTGTTTTCGTTTTCATTATATATTAGATTTTATTTTTTTTTGTGCTTTTTTTATATTTTTGATCCGGATCCAGCCCTGACTATTCAATGGAAGTATGTTATCAGCTGCCGGTTTTGCCTCTTGACAGGCCGGTTCCCAAGCATGTCCTCAGCCGGAGGGGAGCCATTAGTTTCAGCTCCAGCTCTTCTCTCTTCGGGGCTCCTGATCCGAGACAGCTGTCACAGGTAAATGAATTAAATATCCTTGCACTGTTTCTGTTCTTTTCAAATGATTTAGACACAGCGTGTTTGGATCTAGGAATCAAACAGGCCTTAAAACCAGCAGCTTTTTAAACAAACATGAATAATCCACAGGAATCTTGCAGGTGGTTGTTGGATATCTAGGCCCTAACACACACAGTGAACACTCACTTGCACGCATACACATGCACATACAAACACACACACATACAGCATTTTCTTATCTCTTACACCTAAAACGCACACCAAGCAGCCATATCCTAAAACCACTTTGCGTTTGTGCATGTTGCCCACAGATAAAGGCCCTCTTGGCTTACACTTTAGCCAGAATTGACAGTATGATGCCTACAGTATACCAGTCTACTCCTGGGACTTTGCTACATTTGTCAGAATGAACGTGCCACACTGTTATTACTGTTAACATCCCTTGACACATTGACAATACAAACATAAATTATTGAGTAACACTTGAACTTCCTGCTTTCTTAGAGTCTTGAATTCTTGAAAATGTGCCTCTGGTAAACCTCCCTCTATGTTTCTTCTCTGCGGTGAAAGAAAAGAAAAAAAGACAGGCCACAACAACAGTCTTCATGCTGTGGGGTCACGTTTTGCTTGACTCTCCTGTGCGGAGAAAAAAAAGAACTGGCACTGCACTACAATGCAGCTCCGAAGCAATAGCCAAGCACAGAGTCAGTGTTGTGTATAAGCATGCGTCTCAGATGATGTACTGTCCATTAGGCGTTTGTGCAGTACGCTTGCTTAACAAGCTGTAACACGTGTGCAGATTAACCTTAACTCAGGCAAAAGTTGCACATCAAGCCATGAGTCAGTAAACTCTTCCCTTACAGTTTTACACTTTTTAAAATGAAAACCCCCACCATCCTCTTTGTTGCTTCAGTGGTTTTGCACCAAAGCAGCACAATGTATTCTCATCTCTTCGGGTTATGTCCCACTAGTTGGTCATGAACAGAAACTTCCACAGCATCGTATGGTAACTCCCAACACATTAACTAAGCATTAAGTCACTGTCTTTGACTGTGTGAGTGTCCTCTTCAATGGACCATCCATTAGTGCTTTGTGCAAGATGCTGCTCCACATAACCACCCATGTGTGTCCGCTTTGAACCTTCCACACCATCGCAGGCAGCTCCCTCAAAGACTAATGCATGGTCTTTGCTAACAAAAGCTGTCAGCGTTGGTCATCCTCAATTACTTTTTTCTGGGTCGTTGTTGACAGATGTCATGAAATGTTGAACAAGCTGGTTGGACAACACTTTTCTGACCATTTGGTCATTTCTCTATTTATCCATTCACTCCATATTTGCGGTCATTATCCTACCACCCTATCATCACTCTCTGCCTTAGTTAGGGAGACTTTTAAAACTAATCCATGGGCCTGAAGTTTTCCTGCGCCTTGGTGGTTCTTGGACTTTGCTTCTCAGACCGCAACCCAAAGGAGGGAACCCTGGAGTGGTCCCAAAGCCGCAGGAGAAAACCCATCTCAGCATACTGCTGGATTGCTCATCCTCTGCATACAAACACAAGCGTAAAGCTATTGTGTCTCTTGATCAGGTTCACCAGTTGATCCCTCAAGTGGGCCAGAGTTCATTTTCAGTCAGCAGGTGTGAGGTGTGCTGTTATCGTGCTTCTTTGTTGCGAAAAAAAAGGGTTATTTGCAGCAGGCAGTGCATTTGAAAGTGTTGAGTGAGGTTTCAGTGAAACAATAATGATCTGCATGTCATTTTTGTGGAGACATTGTTGAATCACTCAAGGTTTACAAACACTTTTTTTGCTTTGAGCGATGGCGAGGGATTCAGTAATTCAACATAAAGACCTGCTGACATTGTTATTTGTCTTTTCTTCGTGAACACTGGCAGAATTGGGTGAACATGCGTGCGTACATACAGCACTGTCACTCAGCTTTTGTCACAGAGCAATTACACTTCTACAAATATTGTGTTTCGGGCCCTATTTATGACCATAAGGGTGCATTTGTCCTTGGTGGCTGCTGTGTTTTTGTGTGTGGTTCCACAGGCCTGTTGTTTGTGGAAGCAGTTCTGGACTACCATTGCAGAAAGAGGCAGTTAGGCATGTGCCTGGGCTCTGTGGGCAGTGGTTTGGCTCGCTGCCAGACTCACAGATGGCTGGAGTCTCAGTCTCTTTTCTCTCTCTGGCTATCTTGTTCCGCTCACTCACAAGCTCCCTCTCTTTCTTTCTCTTTCTCTTCAACCCCCACCCACCCCCCTTCCCTCACAGATGAAGACATTTCCTCTTGTAAACAGAGGACGAAAGAGTAGGGTTGAAGACACGACAGAGTCTCAGAAGAATATGTCACTCTGTGGTCGTGGAATGTTTATAATGGGTGTAAATATGCTGTTGAAGAGGCGTTGAAAACAGCAACCGCATTAAATAAATGGGCTCATTTGTCTATTACAATGCCTCCATTGTTTTTCTGACAATGCACGTTGGCTAATTCCTAAAAGTGACGTGGAGGATGATTTGAATTTGCCTGTATATAGTGATGCATGCTGGTCCCTTTCGGCTTTTCTGGACTGAGGGGTAAACACAGGACGGAGACAGAGTAGATTGGTGCAGAACGGAGGGACAAGAAGTGCAAACCAAGATGTCCAACACAGCAGAGGCTCACATGGTTCCCATTTAAACTACAAAGCACCCCTGTATCAGCACATAAAGTTAGTTTGGCATCACAGATTTTAAAGATGTTGCACATTGAAGACAAAGACTAGATTTCTGTGGCCATGTGGCTGGCTGGCTTTTTGGTACCAGCAGCACATTCACACACAGTCTTGTGGTTCTGACGTGGCCGTGTTATTGACAACTCTTTCAAAAAAAGAAAAAAGAATCGAGCAGAGATGTGAGAATCAATAAACAGATGCACAGTATTGATGTGGCTTGAGCGAGCAGTCACATGGCTTTTGGCTATAATGTGGGGAAAGCAGCTTAGACAGGAAACACTGATCTGCTGTCAGCTCGGTCAGTCATATCAGAATCAGAGATACGATCAAGAGTATGTTGGCCACTGACCCTAGATCAACTCCTTCTCATTTTAGATGCTTAGGGACAGGAGATGATGATAGGCCTGCGTGTAATGGCGGGAGATAACGATACTTGTTTCATCCACACTATGGATGTTTCTGCGTTGAGAATGGTAAGGGAATACACTACAGTGCTTCTTTCTGAGGGAGTTACTTTGTTGATTTTAACTGAACCGATAAGGTTTTTTTTTTCAGCGCATTGCCATCGGATTGACGTAGTTTCAGGATGTGGTAAGAATGCTGAAGGAGCCGCTCAGACTCTGAGCCTGGTGTTTCACAACCTTTCACAAAATCTTTAACTCTTTCTCTGCCAACGCTTCTTTATTTTCTGCAAAATTTGGCGTGAACTAGCTGCAAGGAATGACACTGTTTGTCATTAAGCGAGGATGTGCATTATTTGGTACATAAACAATCTTTACACCCTGTCTTCATTTAAACACACACATACTCCCTGTTTCTCCGTTTGTCTCTCCATGTAAGGGGCCCCTCTTATCACATGACCATTCTGTTTTTTTGCTGCAGTGTCGAGCGTAATCGGCCATGAGAATGTGGTTCCACACATCAACACGCTAACGGACACAATGTCGGGGGCCAACTGCTCCGGCTGAATATTAATGGTGTTTACTGTAGTCTGTATGAGATGAGGATGTACAGGAAAGGAGACTTTATTTACCAGACAGAGTTACCAGTTTTTAAATGCCAAATAGTTGTGCACAGGTGGGTGACTTCAGTTTTGTTTGCCCTCCTCAGAAGGTTAAGACTTCCAAGGGGGGCATTAAGACAGCCCAGAGAAGCAATTAGAGCCTAGGGATGATGTTTAAAAATGAATGAAATTCCTGTGCTGGGTAGACAGCCTGTGAGAATATGAAGCGAGTCACCCTCTTCCCCCACCCCTCAACTCTGCTTGTTTCATAGATGACTGCTAAAAGCACATTTAAACAAGCACTCAGCTTAAAGAAGACTTTAATCATTTTATGACGTTTTACCCGCCAGTAAAAACAAAACAAAAAACCATTGGTTGCAGATATATTACTGCTTGACAAGCATGCTGCTTTGTTCTTTGGCGACAACACAGCGCCATCATTTGCCCGCTAAAGGCATCGGGCCAGTTCACCTCAAGCCTCTCCTTAAAGCAGCAACCCTCTCTCTCAAAAACTCACTGCAGATGGAGTGTGTTGAAGTGGACAGTGTTCATAAAACTCTCTTACAACAGGTAGACTCCATCTAGGGCTTTTGTGTATGCAGTGGCTGGTGCACAGACACACACGCTCAATCCAAACCTGTCTGCGTTTATGGCCTAGCACTCAGTTACTGGAATGTGCCGTCCCACACAGCAGAACGCTGCAAGAGGTCATACCTCAGAAGGAAGCTTTCAGTTTATGAAACCATGCTGAGTCCAGCTGCTTTTATCTTGGGACTTTACGTGTGTGTGTGTGTGTGTGTGGTGTGTGTGTGTGTGTGTGATCACTGCTTTGTTTCTGATATGTCAGTTTATAGGGATACTGCTGGCTTCCTCATTCGCTCAGCCCCACCTGACTTACTGGCAGAGCAATAGGCCTGTTCTGTCTCAGCTGGAACCCAATTTTAATGTGAGGTTACCTAATGAAAGCAGGTTTTAGTGTCCTTGTTTGAAACAAGTAAGTATGAGAATGCTGCACTGCGCACACTGGCCCGTTGAATACCACTCAGAGGGCGTTGGATGACAATATCAGTTCAGTCACTGTTCAATGATGACAAGATAGCATGTTTGGACAAGCCACCAGGCTAAATTTGAGTCCTTGCCCCTCAGCAGTGCCCTTTTGATTTAAACACACACACACACACACAAACAATACATGCTATACACTTTGTCTGTTTTCTTTGAGAAAATATCGCTGTGACAATAAAGTAGTTGTTAATGGGGACGAAAGACAGTTATTTAACACACCATTACCAGCAGAATTCACTGGATTCCATGGAGGTCAGTGGAGTTTACATTTCTGAACCTGCTGCTAGCATCTGTTTAGCTGTAGGAGTCAGATAATGACAAACATTCAAGTCTTGGGGTAACTCAACCAGTCAGAAGTTTTGACATCACGTGACCCCCACTGACCTCCAGAAACCTGAGTGCTGTGACCCCAGGCAGCGAGACTAAGCTCAGATAAGAAACAGAGCCGTATGTAAACGAGCTCACGTGGAATTGCAGGGAGCACAATGAGCTGACTGTTACGCTAGCAGTAAACTCCAAACAAAACTGAATTAGGCTTGCTGTCAGCACCAACTGGCTGCAATTCCAGGAGTTTGGTTAAAGGCACCCAAAGCAAATGACATGTTTCCATATGTCTGCCAGAAAGAAGAAATAAGTTTTCGTTGAATTTGTAAAACTTTATGGACGTTTGAAAAATGTGCCCTACAGTTAAGCACTCATGCATAATGTTTCAACAAGATGTGGCACTTCCATGGTTATAAATCCAATGTGAATTTACAAAATCCAGTTGGCAAAAGGAGGGAAGAAACTGTGCATTGGTGAGTAACAACTGTGCCTTAATTTGCTTTTTAGGGACAATGATACCGTAGCCTCTCAGGAGACATTTTTACAATATACGGTTTTGGGTTTTTTTGGGTGTTTCAAGAAGTCATCACTTTCCAGAATTTGTCAGAGATGCATGGATGATGCCTTCATTCTTTAATAGCCCAGTGAGTGAAAATTCTCCCTTCACACCCAAGTTTTGCATGAAAACAAAATGCCACAAGCAGGCAGATTGGTAGAAACTTTAATCCAAGCTCGTCCTTGTTTGATGCCAGAGTATGTGTGTGAAATGCAAAAGTGGCAACCAGCAAGACTCAGCAAGGCGGCTGGAGTCCCTAAAACTGAAACATTTCTCTAATGGCCAACAGATACTGGCACCAAGATTACTGAATGTGTTAATGTCATTGGAAAAACTGAACAGTTTATATTTTTATATACAAATTTTCTGCATGCTTCTTAATTTTTTGATTTAAGGCAATTCTTTGATTAACAGAAGCCTCAGCGTATTTGTTTTTACCCCTTGTACATCTTTGCTCATGGATGAAGATTATCCAGCTGTCCCACAGTAAGGACGGTTCTTTTCAGTTTGTGGCTCTTATAAAAAACAAAGTTGGTGATGAGGCGTGGACCCAAATCCAAGCTTCAGATGTCTGTTAAGATCAGATGTTTTATCTGTCTTTATTCAGTCTGTGAAAAACTGGCAGGTTTCCATTAAGCTGGATACCTTTGCAATGACACACCTGTGAGCAACCATGATCAGGGCCCATGATATGGGCACTGTACCACCTATATTGCCAGTTATTTACTTTGCAGCATTTTGTCTAAACACACCTACTTTGCAAAACTGACTGTTGTGCACATCAAAAGAAACCCAAACATCCTGTAGATGCACAACAGTTTTATAACAAACAAAGACATTTACAGTTGGTCGCTCTTCTCAGTCACCACGTGAATACCTCTTGCAGCTGCTTCATAGTTTAACCTTTCTACTAGCTGTGTTGAGCTCTGTTTAGTTTCTATACAAATTGAGCCTGTCACTTTGCTGGAGCCATGACTTAGCATGCACGCAAGTCATATCAGTTTAGGCTCAATGAAAAAGTAGTAACACTATCCTCCTGAGGATGCAATACACATACAAACAAGCACAACATTCCAAAAAATATCCAACACAGGCTTGTGACTTTAAGAATAAAACACAATTTTCTGTTCTGAAGATGCGTGACGCTGATAGCAAAAAGAACTTTTCGATGATGCAGGCAGCTTCCACGAACAGGCATTTCAAAAAGGAGATTAAGCACTGCTGGACAACATTCCTAATGTTTCATATGATTCAAATTTGTGATAAGTGCATGCAAAGTGGGACAAAGTTCAAAGTTAACTTTAATAAATGAATTACTGCCCGTCACATTAGGTTCAAGTCTCCCCTATTTCTCATCATGTTCATATCGGACTATGACAAAACCACTATGGCTTTGTGTGCATTGGCACTTGGCACTGCAAGGTGTGGCCAGGGTGTGTGTTTTGTGGGCTGGCCATTTCAAGGGTAAAGCGTGACTTTCCTCTCTGTTCACAGTGTAAATGTGACATTGACAATGTGTTTGCACTGCCGCCTCCTTCTTACCAGCTCACAAGGGAGCACATGCCCGTTTCTGCTGAAGTGCCAACTGGTGGCTGGCCCTGTAAGAGTGGGTGGGCAGGATTGTTTTTCTATAATCATGGGATCTGAAAACTGGGATAGCTTTCTGGGTGCCAAAATGTAGGACAATAATAGATTAAATGACTGCTTGACTTGGTTTAAGGGTTAGGTGAAAGGTTATGGGTAGGTATTTAGTCACAATGGTAAAAGTAATGTAAGGGGTTGGGAATATGTTATTCAGTGATGGATCCCCACAGAGGTTGGTGTACAAGATGTGTGCATGTACGTGCTTCCAAACTCTGGCCAGGTTTGTTTGGGCAAGTGCTGGCAGTGTTGGTCACTCTTCCATTCCTAGCTTCAGAGCCAGCGTTATACAGTTCCCACGCATGTTGCAGCCGATACCAACCCCCTTACACACTCACACAAGATCACACACACAAACAGACACACACAGCCCATGGTAGATACACACAATCTATAATATTCACACTAACCACTGGTGCTGTGTGTAAACACAGAGGCCTGTTGACACTAAAATACAGCTTTGCAGATTACCCACCCTGAGTCAAGCTGTTTGCTAGCCGGTAAAATATTAGCTTTGGATTGGCGGCTGTCATGAGCTTAGAGGACAGACAGTGTCAGGTGTGTGTGTGTGTGTGTGAGGGAGATTGACAATAACCGTAAGTATATGAAGTAATGAGTGTACAAACATGTGCATTTGTGTTTGCACATGTTTGTGTTTGTGGTGTGACTGGTTGATGGTTGTCATTAAATGGTTCCAGAATATAGACAACGTCCGCCAGAGAGCCAGCCGGTCAGTCGTGCAGCCTCCCCTGTGAAATGGGTAACCAAAGACGAGGGTAGCCCCACAAGCTAGAGTGGGTCTGGGGGTGGGGAGGGGCTAGAATGTGTGGAGTGCACAGAGAGGTGAGCCAACACCTCAGTGTAGCCCGGAGCAGCTGTCTGTCGACAGAGTAAATATGCAGTTACCACAGTCATACCTGCTACAACTACCACTATGCTTGATACTCTGCAGCTGCCTTATGCTGAGGGATACTGTTGACACTGGAAGGTGTTGCAGATACAATTAAACATGAAACAGACAAACAGCAGCAA
Organism: Datnioides undecimradiatus; assembly: GCA_008933995.1. Classification (NCBI taxonomy): domain Eukaryota; kingdom Metazoa; phylum Chordata; class Actinopteri; order Lobotiformes; family Datnioididae; genus Datnioides; species Datnioides undecimradiatus. The sequence continues at coordinate 4,124,202 of WARS01000010.1, forward strand.
CTTTGTTTATCTAGACCTTTATCAAACCAAACACCATTTTGTTTTATTTCACAGTAGGTTGGTGCTGACTGTGGCTCCAGAAGCCTAATTAAAATGTTCACATCTGGTTTTCCCTCTTGTTTTCTTTTTCTTGATTATGCTTCAGCACCATGTAGAGAACCTTTATGTCAAGAGTTTAATGCAGCACTGGAAACATATGATGCATGTTGAGCCAGTGAGAGTGATTGACTTATTCCAAATGCACACACCTGATATTTCCAGTGCATAGCTTTTCAGGATACGTGGTGAAGTTTTACACCACATTTACTATTAGTTATTCAGTGTACAGATTTAGCTGTATCGATAGGACGGTACTGGTTTGATTTTAATGTGGATCGTTTGTGTACTCTGCAAACCTACTTCAAACCTGTGGGTCCTGGATTATGGAAGCAGAATGGAAAGCACTGAGTGAATGCTAACATTAAAGCACTATATAAGTTTAAGTGGGTTATATTCTTATGGGAGAATTTACATGTCAGCTTTTCAACAACAGTGCTTACTGAGTAGGACATTAGGATATTGGCAAAATACAAACTTATTCACCGCTCCATTGCACTCTCCAAAATGCACAATGCATGCTTTCTACACTTTTGCCTCACCTTTAGCCAGTTCGAAATTTAATGTCCAAATCTAGATTCAGATCACCATATCTTCAATAAAATGTCTAGAAATGACAAGACTACTGTTACATATTTTGAGTAACAAGTAATAAGTTGTGTCCTTACATTACCCTAAATGTTTCCAGTTTTAGTTACATTTGGTCCCCTCACCTTGGTGTCATCATAACCCTTTTGTGCATACGTTGCCGTTGTGTTTATGTGCCAGAAGTTGTCATACTTTGACTTTTCGTCTCGCTTTATGTCACATTTTTGTCAACATTTTAAAACCTTGGTTGTTTATATCTGTACATTTTAACCTGATGAAGGATTTTAGTCGTTGCCGGAGAAACAAGCTGATTAAATGTCCCCTGTCCAACAAACAACATCAGAGAAACACAAATTTGTAACCTGAAACGGCTAAATTCACTTAACTCACATTCTTTATTGGGTTTACTCACTGCATCTATTTGTTTGGAGAAGAGGAGCCCTTTGCATATAATGTGACTCACCATATAAACCTCATAAACAATGAAAACTAAAGGAGTCCTAACAGGGAGAAGCTACAGTAACGACAACGGTGGTAAAGACAACAACCCGCATGATTCCAAGCTACTTCGCAATGACGTCACACAAGCTCTGTAGTTATTGTTTCAATTGAAAGACCCGCCGGTTGTACATATACATGAAAACTAGAACGTTTTCAGTTAACAGCTTTTTCATCAGATACTTTGCTCTTGAGAAACTGTATTGACACGTCAAGGGTTAATGGGCAGCATTTGTCCTGGTTGTCAGTTCCAGTTCAGATTATTTCAAATTGCATTTACTTGCTGACCTCAGGTTATTTAGATACTTTTCATCTTTTTGCGTTGTCAACTGGATTTTGAGACAGACTTTTAAGGAGAAGTCAGAATATCACAGCAAACATATTGGGTGGAGGCAAGTCTGTTTGGATGTGACCCAAAATAATTTCTATTTATGGAAAACACTGTGTGTGTGTGTGTATGTGTGTGTGTGTGTGTGTGTGTGTGTGTGTGTATGGACATAACATGTGTTTCTCACATGACTGATAGTGGTGTAAGTAATGTCAGGCTGATGATATGGAGTTAGAACGTGGTTATCAGTGTAACAGTTTGTATACACACACGCGCGCACACACACACGCGCTTGCTCACATTCACATGTACACACACACCGTAGAGTTGAACCACCAGTAGCAACATTACACTGCCCTCCACTTATCTAGCTTGGTGTATGTGCTAAAAATGGCCTGTATTTTGTGTTTGAGGTGTGTGTTTGGGGGGAAATGGGGTTTTTATACCCCCCACATCAATTTTGGTCACTTTTGGGACCTATCATGTCATAATGCTATACTTGCAACATAATATTGGTGCAAACCTTGGGCAGTTTGTTGACAATGTTTCTAATTGTTTGTTCAGAGACGAGGGGCCATCTCCTACGACAGCTCCGACCAGACAGCGCTCTACATCCGTATGCTAGGTAAGTGTTTCCCCACTCTCACTGCATACACACACACACACACACACACACACACACACACACACACACACACACACACACACACACACACTCTTTTTCAGGAGACAGGCACATTTTATACATGTTTTCCAGACATCAGTGGGTTTAGCTCCCACCGCCCTGATTATGTTTCTTTTTTAATACACAATGGCTTAAAAGGCAGTGAGATGGGAAATGGATGGAGAGAGGGATGTAGAGATTATGAAGAGATGGGGACACACTAGAGTGCATGTCCACTCAATCCCTGGCCTTTTGGTAATCTCTCAATCGGAGTAGAATAAGGTTGTGTGCATCTGTAATGTTAAATGTCTTTGTCAGGTTTTTGTCCCCAAACACAACAATGGATCTTTGGCAGAGTGTATATTCGTCTTTTATGTACACGTGTCTGTGTGTGTCCATTTGCCCAGTGCTGCCCTCAGTGACCCTCAACAGGATAAGCAGTTTAGAAAATGGATGAGAGAATGGAGGGCTCATAGCTCTGCCAGGCAGATGGAGTCAAATGCATCTAGGAAGCAGCCAGATCAACCTTGGCTTTACAATCAATAAGGTTATTGGGGATAATGGTGCGATTAGAGGCTGGGTGTACCCCTGACATCAGCCTGCTGCACACAGATGTGTCCTTGCATGCAACTTTTACCACCACAATTCATAGATCAGATGGTGTTTGGCTTGCAGTGAGCGGGGAGAAAGAAAGTAAGTAAGTAGAATTGTTCAGTGTCTTGCTGTCAGTGTGGTTCATAGATATTAGATTGCTGCTGAGAAGCACAGTGAGTAGGCAGGGAGCATTAAACAGCAGGGGCAGTTTAGGGCTTACTGAGCATCTTTGTTGAAATCCTGTTTACTGTAGCTTTCATATAATATTGCTATACTTTGTTTCTCTACAGCCTGATAATGCCCATGAGTCGACTGCGTCCATGTGCATCTAGTAATGTAGTAGCAGCGCACAGTTATTGAGCTGACCGAAGGAGCTTTAGCTTTTTAATCATTTTACTTGGCTAAGTATGATGGCAGTCTCATACGTCACTGGCATAAAGCATCTGTGTCTGTAGATTTTATATTAAATTGAGTGTGAGGAGAGGCACGCTAATGCAGACTGGTGTTTGCCTGGGCCAGGGTTCAGTCTGCCAAGTTAATGCTGATGTGCTTTCAAATAGCAGGACTCAGGGCTTTCTGCCGCATCAGTTATAATGACATGACCTACATCCACCCCAGAGCGCCAGCACTAATGCACCACAGGGGAAACATGGACCCTGTGACTCTCAAAACACACTAATCACACAAACGGACACACACACACACGTGCTGAGCCTGAGCACATGCTTCTGCAGATGTGAAGGATTTATTATACATGTGGACACACATGCACACACACACACACACACACACACAGCCAAGAAGTGCATGAAATGTAGTGTCTTTTTGGTTAAGTTTATGTTTTGCACGTGAAACGCCACTGGTGCAGTATCAATCTCTACATTCATACCAAACGACTCTACAAACAGCTTTTCAAAATGATATTGAGCATCGTTATGCCTTGAATTGTAATTCTTAGTTTTTGGTATTTTGATAGGAGCTTGTGTAGTATTCAAACAGCTGTTTGCAAGTAAGTAACATGCTGGTTGGGGTAACACTCCTGTGTGACTGCTTTGGTTTTAATTCTAATGCACATATGACACAATCAGAAGTGCCATGCTGGAAACATACCATTGCACAGTGTAGCACCTTGACGACTATACTGCCACATAGAGTCTTGCCGCATATAGAGTGTTGCCTGGAATGACACACTAGCATTTTAATGCATCAGTGTCATAGCACCATCCTGTCACCTCACTATGCTCTCACTGCTCCTGACCGCAGTCTACAAGCAGGCTGACCGCCGTCTGTTTGGTCCAAGTCTGGAGCCTGTTCCTGTTCCTCTGCCTGACTACTAAAAACAGTCATAGATGGACTATAGGTCACAGTGGCTCAGAGTACTAATAGTAGAGCAGACTGTCCTGACATGGCATTGCATGCTCAGCTGTTTGATTGACTTGTCTGTCCATTGAATTTTCTCTTCTGGGATGTGGGGAGTGTGTGTTTGTGCGTGACTGTGACCGCACACAGATAGAATATAAATCCCAGGGTCAAATAGTATTTACAAAATCTCAACTTTTGCTTGTTTTAGTTGTGCCTGCAGGACCAAAAGGATGGGCCTTACCACAGTTTGAGAACAGAAAGGGGGACCTTTAATGCTCAGTATACATTGGATTATTTCCTTGTTGTGACAAAAAGCTTAGAGATGGTGGTGAAGTTTACTGTCCGCACTACAGCTCCCATGAGGACTTGAGAGTGACTTGCTGATTAAATCTCACAGGATATATTGTTGTTGACTTCTGTCAAAATAATTCATTGTTTTGTCTTCAAAACTTTAACAATTTACTTAAATTTACTAAGCTTTTTATTTGTAACTCAGAATAGGATACAAACAAACACAAAACAAGACATTACATAAGCAAACATATCAGCTGCGTGAATATATGAGAGTTGTAAATTCTCATTTATCTTAGAATATTGTCAGAAAACCAGAATTTGTTTTTCAGCTGGACTGTTAAAAGAAACCCTCTTATGAAATATATACTGTGTGGCTGTGGGAAGTACAAGTTTGCATAAAAGAGGGCAGGAGGGCAGCTGTGTTAGTAATTTTACATACATTTGCAATTGTCTTATTGCAGTGCTCTGTTCATTGTACTGGGGTAAAGCCCATCCTTATGGCACTTACGCAAGATAAATTCCAGTATATAATCGAAACCATTTGTAAATACTACTCGGCCCAGCGCAGTCAGACGCCTTTTTCTTTTCAAGCAGCATGAATCTTGAGGAAATAAGTGCTGATTTCTTCTAGGAGATGTGAGAGTGAGAAGTCAGGTTGGATTTGAACCGGAACGAAGAAGCTCCCACCCATACCTGTGCATCGACTTCCGAACCCTTCACAGTGAGTATGAATCACAGCCAATTACCTTGACTTGCCAGCCTCTCTGATAACAAGAAACATTATCAAACTGTTGCTCCGCACACAGTTTGTTCCTCTGCAGCAACACTGACAGATGTTTGCGTGCTGCTTTCATGCAGCGCTTCACATGTCGATAAAGACCAAGGTGTATCTTAGTGTAAACCTTGTCAGAGGCTTTTTCATCAAAGCTTGGTGAATAGTTCTTTGATAAAATAACCACACTCACTTATTGAAACCTTTTTAGAAAATGTCAGAGAGTTAGAAAGAAGTACTGTGTGTGTGTGTGTGTGTGTGTGTGTGTGTGTGTGTGTGTGTGTTGACATTTTGACCCACAAGTAATCCTACCTCATGCTGACGTGTTTCCGGATTGCAGCCCCGGTTTATTCAGACACAGTGCCTTTTTGTGTGTGCATGTGTTTGTGTGTGTGTGTGTGTGTGTGTGTGTGTGACCACTGACAAAGCATGTCTGCTGTGTGATCCCAGACGAAAGGCTTATGAGTGGGCGGCTGTGTCAGCAGCGACTGTTTGTATATCTCTGTGTTGGTGTCAGATCCCCACCGAGTTTGCAACCCAAACGGTTCTCTGAGCCTAATGAGCTTATAAAGTAAACATTGACCAAAAGCATTGTTGCACATTTTAAATATTAAATCATTTTGTGTGTGTGTGTGTGCAGCACGGCTGGGCTGCGGTTCCACATCGGGGAGCTCTGCTCCTGAGAGGAGGGTCCACAGACTGCTCAGCTTCCAGAGGTACCTGCACTCATCTCGTCTGCTGCGGGGAATCCCTCAGCAGATCCCCCTCCACATCCTGGATGAAGACTACACTGGACAGGCCAGAGTATGACACCCTCCTGTCAAATAATGATACCATAAGAGCATACGATTTGCTTATCTTTGCTAATTCCCTGCTTCTCTTTCCCTTCCTTTGTAGTGTATGCTGGAAAAAGTCGGGAACTGGAATTTTGACATTTTCCTCTTTGATAGATTGACAAATGGTAGGTAACATAGGATCTAAAATACTGTCTGCAAGTCTTTTAAAAAGTCATTATAACAGCAGTGATGCAGCCAACACTAAACAAGCCTTATATATCTAATGTGTTACCAATGGTGCCATCTATTGGATGCCTGTCGACAGAGGGTTTACTTCATGAAGATTAACACTAATTAAATCAATGAAAACCACATCTTATTCTCATGCAAATCTGAATTAATGTTGGTGTCATTTGCTTGTTGATTCTTCATTTTTTTTGTAGAGGGAGCACAATAAAGCTTATTTTGCATAGTAGCCTCAGTAGATAAGAAAGTCATCCAGGCACAAGATGTGTTGTATTATGGAAAGACACAACAGCTGCTGTGCACAGAGAGAAAAAAGTGATTATGGCAAATGCAGTAGAGAAGAAAGTGAAGATGGGGTAGTCAAGGCAAGTTTAGAGAAAGTGGATGCACCAGTAAAATACACAATGGAAAAGAACTCCTGCAATTCACTGAGTTGAACAGACTGATATTTTATGTTGTAACAATGTCTGATGGTTCCTTTTCTTTAATACAAATGCAGCAAGATGCATAAACTGGATCAAAGCGACACGTTCACACTAATCATGTTGTTCAGGAAACAGCCTGATCACCCTGACCTTCCACCTGCTGAACCAGTATGGGCTGGTGGAGCTCTTCCAGCTGGACATGGTCAAACTCTGGAGGTTCCTGGTCATGGTCCAGGAGGACTACCACAGCGACAACCCCTACCACAACGCTGTCCACGCTGCAGATGTCACACAGGCCATGTACTGCTACATGCGGGAACCAATGGTGAGACATGCTACCGTCAACCGAAAGTGCTTTGTTGGGGGAGTATTTGTATTTTTATGATCAGTCATCATATATTTTGTGTCACTGCCTTGCTGTGAAGCTTGCCAAGTCTCTGACCTCCTGTGACATCCTACTGGGACTCCTCGCAGCCGCCACACACGACCTGGACCACCCTGGGGTCAACCAGCCTTTCCTCATCAAGACTGACCACTATCTATCTACACTCTACAGGGTAACAGGCACTTTTAATGCTAGTTTAGCATTGCTAGTTTGACATCTTTGACAAATCAGATTAATGCATCAGTGCATTTTTTCCTTTGTTAATGTGCAGAATACCTCAGTTCTGGAAAACCACCACTGGAAGTCAGCAGTGGGCCTGCTCCGAGAAACTGGGTTGTTCTCTCATCTGCCCGCTGAGGACAGGTCAGTCTGACACTGCAATGCTGCAAAGTGCACCAGGACAACTGCAACACACACATTAGATAGCACTGGTTGAAAGGTCATACACGTTATTGCACTCCAGTAGAGTCAGTGCTTGCAGTCTGATGATTTTGTGTTTTAAACCCCTTAGCCTGAACATGGAGAGGGATTTGGGCTCCTTAATCCTGGCAACGGATATTAGCAGACAGAATGAGTACCTGTCCAGGTTTCGCATGCACCTGGACCAGGACAACTTATGCTTGAGCAATGCCAGCCACCGTCACTTCATCCTGCAGGTCAGTCACCTCCTCTGTGACACACACAACTTCTACATCTCTGGAAAAACTGCGCTCTTATTCTGTTTTTACTTCTACCCTGTACAGATGGCTCTGAAGTGTGCAGACATCTGTAACCCCTGCAGACCCTGGGAGCTGAGCAAACAGTGGAGTGAGAAAGTGACTGAGGAGTTCTTCCAACAAGGTTAGCTTTATTTCTGCAGCCTGCTGTTGCACTGTTTGTCATTCTCCTTAAGTTATTTATTTTGCTCTTCTCTTTAGTCCAGTTTCAGCTCCTTAAATGCTCACATTAATTATATTTTGTTTGTAGGAGACATTGAGAAGAAGCACAAACTTGAAGTCAGCCCACTTTGTGACAGAGAGGCAAACACGGTCGGCAACATTCAGATAGGTAAGTAGCTGTGTTGTATACGTGTTGTATTCAGCTTAACTGTAGCCCTAATCATTATCTGCTGCCTCCTCTCCCCCTCAGGCTTCATGACGTATGTGGCGGAGCCGCTGTTTGCAGAGTGGGCCCGTTTCTCCGACACACGTCTGTCCCAGACCATGCTGGGCCACATGGGGCTGAACAAGGCCAGCTGGGGTGGCCTGCAGCAGGAACAAACGTCTGTCTCTGAGGAGGCGGAGCTTAGCACACCCAGCACGGAAGCAGAAGACGCCGCTGCTGTCGCTGCCACCCGAAGGGACAGCAACACCGCCGCAACTGCAGGAGGAACCAGCTCCAAAGAAATACCTCAGGGAAGCAGAGAATCCTGACACTCCTCGTGTGCCCTTTCACCTCAACCTCCTGACCCCTGACCCCGGCCTCAGGGCCTCACCACACACTGGGGGCCGGGTGGGGCATGCGATGGCCTGCAGCCCCCTGCCGCTGCCCCACCTGATCCTAACACCTTGTTTATGTTTTGTTGCTTTTGCCTCTCATCTTGATAAACCACTGATTTTATTTAATTTATTTAATTTTTAATTCCTCTTTTTTGGCATAGAGCAATACATAGATACCTCATTTGGCTACTGCTGTATTTTCTTTTATTTGCTTTTGTTTTATTTATTTGTACACTGTAGTTTTGGCATTACTGACTGAACACACCACTTTTTTTGTTGGTGAACCTTAAAGGGGAAAGCAGTATGAAAACTGAAGAAGACATTTTTTTCTGGTATTTTGAAGTGCCATTTGAAAACAAAGATTTGAAGAATGATCCGAACTGAATTGACTGAGACAACTGGAGTATTCAGACATGAGACCCTCCTAAGACTTTAAACTCAAAGCCGTGTTGCGTTTGTATTGAAGATTCTTCCTCATGTAAAAACTAAACAAAAAAATGTGACAAGCCCAGTCCTTTTGCTGCCTCTACGAAGACTGTTTACGCATCTCCTTGTTTGTTGTTTCTTTCCCTTGAACTGAAGTGAATCACGTCGGCTCCACGGTTTGCCTTCGAAGCACAGATGTGAAGAACCACTTGTTTGAACTGTCATCCCACTGTTGAAGCCATGAGCAGAACCTTATTCAAACACACCAGATGCCATAAGTAACTCCACCTGTGCTACAATGTGTTCTTGCACTCCCAAATAACGATGGTGTTGGATGTGCAGCTTTGTCTCCGTGACATCTCCAAGAGACCCTGCGAAGGTATTGTAGAAATTAGTTATTTTCTGACAATGTTTCCAACTCTTCCAGTGCTGGTTGAACTCGGGGTAGCTTCCCTCCCAGACTGGAGATCAGTTACTCACTGCACATGCATCTCACCTGGAAATCCACTCCACGCAACTCGACTCGCTCAGGGTTTTGCCAGTCTTTTATCAAGAGGGAGAGGGGGAGGAGGTGACTGCGGACAACACAAGGTTGTTAGGGGGTTTTTTTCCTCCTGGCTCGGATCTACTGAAGGAGACTCTCCCTCTCCGCAGAATGTCTCTCTCAGCCACATGCAACCTAAAGGACTGCTCGATTGATGCCTTATAACTATGCACAAACTATGCTAAGTGACCAAACCAGCTCCTGTTCCCATCAAGTGCATGGTGTGCTTGTCTTTGAATGCACTGTCCGATCCCTTTGCCTTTTTGTTGTGAGGAACAACTCCAGCTGTCCTTTTGTACGGAAACAAAATGGTCGAGTGACTTTGAACATTCCATTTCTTTGTGTTTGGTTTGTCTACTTTGATTCTGTACAGTGGCACAAATTGTGTTTGTGTTAAAACATTTTGAAAGATAACAGGTGCTTTTCTTACTTTAGCTGATTTGTATTTTGCTGTAAGTGCTGTAAGACTGTTGATAAAACTGTTTACAATTTGTTGCGACAGCCATTTTTGGGAAGACTTAAGTGTCGAGCCAGATTTTGTAAAGGCTTTGCTGTATTGACCTTTTTGATACATGCCTGTTGCAGTTACAATTTGAATAATAAAACCTGTTGACAAATGTTTCTTTGACTTTCACACAGTTAAGGTGCATTGTCTAACACTTAAACAGAAACTTTATTTACTTACTCTCTGGGGCAACTATTCCCTCACCTTGGACTGGTCATAACTATTTAGGAGCCATTAAATATGTAGGCAGGTGAATGTCATTGCATTCAGACTCAACCACTGCAGAGGACTCAGGCAGACCATAAACTTTTATTTAGAGTTTGTGACAATTCAAGTTAACAAATTTTATGGAAGACAATCTCTACAAAATCATGAATAATACATTTACACTCGGTTATTACAGAGTTCACCTCCTCTTGATAAAAAGATACTACTAGTAGAGTTGTCTTGGAGCAGCAACTACACTGGCATAGTGAACAAAACTGGAAACAATGTGCAATCAGTCATTTTGAACAAAATACTGCCTAAAAGCCTCGACTAAGCCGGAGGAGCTGGCATATTCTGAGGCATGAAAATGAGAAAATTACTGGCAAAAAAAAAATTATCATTTATACCTTTGGGATACTGATCACTCTGGATAGACCCACATCCACCCACACAGTACTTCTTCAGTGATGTGAGCTCTAGGAAAGTTGTTTTATGATAGAGCAACAACACATCGCACATGTACTGAACTATTTAAACATAATTCCATAGAGAAAAGGGACGTGAAGAGACAATATTTGGGCAGTGAAAGGCTGAATCTTGCAGAGCATCACTGGAATGTCTTTGGCTCTTAAAGGCGGATTGTAGTAAAGACAAAAATAATGTCGACTGAGACTGGCATTCATATATTTGAACCAGCAAACAACAAGTCCTGGCAAGACTGGCAACTGGGACACAACTTAGATAGCCTCAACAAAACTGTTCAAAACCCAGCTGGAATTGATAACAGACAGTCTACAACATAATCACCTGTGTTAAAATTTTTAATTATTTACTTAAACCATAACATAAATAAAAGGATCCCAAACATAAATTAGTCTACAGGTCATTATACATATATAAAAAATACAGCACAATATTCCACGAGAAAGAAAGTGCTCCCTTTCCTCTGTGCTAGAAGAACTCTTTGGCTTTCACAGCCTCTCTAACGATGGGAATGACCAATAATGTTACGTGCAACATCTTTAACAAATACCTAAGTAATGACTGAACATGAAAACCAATAACGGTTAATGATTCTGTAGTGTTGCTTGAACCTGCTGCGTAGTTTTCGCTCAGGATTGATGAGCAGAAATTAATTAAACACAACACACAAAAAGACATTCAGTTAAATGAAAAAAAGAGTATGTAAAACAGAAAGCTAATATTATAAGTTAAAAAGTGCAAAAACAGACTGTCCTGATATCATCAAATGCAACACTACGAGATGAGTGATACCTAGAGCGGACTATCATCTAGTTTAGCCAGAGTCCCTCGTCCTTCCACAGAAACAGCTGGTATTTAAAGGTTGATGAGGCACTTCAAAGTGTCCGCGGTGCATTTGGACCTCTATTTCAGAGTCACCTGTTCAGATCAACTTCCTTTTCCCAGTTTTTTTCAACATGTGCTGCCCAAACTGTAAAAAACAAACAGAGAGAAGATGAGGTAAATCAGATGACAAAAGAACATCTGAGAATGGATCCTGAAGTTCCACCTTAAGAAAAACAGTCCACCCTGTTTAGAAATTAGAGCCATTGTTGCAGTAAGTTGAAAAAGGTGAGGATGAATTTATGGCTGACAGTGCAATTTCTCACCAAAGGCGTTTCAGTTTGAGGTTTCACGTCTGGAACTGGAACTTTGAAATCCTCCTTGTCCTCTCGTTCGCTGTCGTGTCGATACCGGTGGGCGAACTTGCGTTTCAGGGCCTCAGCGATGAGAGCTGCAGCATCCGCTGGTTCGCTGGATTTCACTTTGGCATCACCCTCCACTGGACGGCTATGAACCAGACAGCCAACAAGAGCGGTTACAAATTCTTATCATTAGAATTAGATTTTCCTCTAGTGTACAAACACATTTTCCACTGGAGTTGCGTGTGTTGGGTTAAAATGACACAGTAATGTACAAAGGCACAAACACCAGTTAACTGTGATAAACATCTACCAACTTCCAACAACACACAAGCCTGTACATTCAATCACCTCCAAACGCATCGGAATCATTTTTCACCGTTTCATCCTCAGGTTGAGACTCACCTTTTGACTGATCGTAACTTGACTTTGCTCATATCTTTGAGTACATCAAGCATGTTGGGGATTTCTGCTGGCTTTGAGTCCAGAACCGTCCGGCCGTCTGTCTTCTTCCCTCTGCGCTCCTTTATCAAGTCAATGGCAGAAAATGTCCGCTGGAGACTTGGGGGTGGCGGAGGGGGAGGAGGGGGAGGTGGTGGGGGGATGGGGGAGCAGGGAGTCAGAGGGTGGAGGGGGAGGCGGAGGTGTCCCTGTGGTCGCAGCTGAGGTGGAACAAAGGAAAGAAAAATAAGAAAAGCAGAGAAACGTGACATTCTGCCGCCATCTAGAGGAATACAAATGTTACTACAGTCAAACAAATAGAGGAAAAAAATTACTCAGAGGCTTCAAACCACACACACAGAGGAAAATCTATGTTGGGGTTTTATTTTTACCTGGCTGTGCACTCCTTTCCTGAGCCAGTACAATTTGTGCAATCTGAGCTCTGAGTTTGGCAAGTTCTGTCTCCAGTGCACTGATCTTCTGAATGGCCTCATCGTTGGCGACTGTAGGCCCCTGGGGGTCTGGCGCCCCCTCATGCAGACTTGGTAGTGACCTCTGGCGAGTTAAAGGTTTTCTCTGAGGATGAGGCTGGCGCGTTCGAAACACGAGTCCTGGTGGGTTTGCCAGCCTGTTTCAATAAAGGAGAATCATCTCGAAGGATTGAGTAAATTTCCATACTTAAAACGGCAATTCTCCCCGCAAATGTTAGCCATAACATCGCGATCCTGCTCTCACCTGTTTCTGCCAAAAGAGTCTTCGTCGTCTTCATCATCCCTGTCAATCCAGGCAACATCTGCCAGAGAGGCTACCAAACCATTTTGCCTCCTGGTACCAATCAGGACACCAGCATCCTCACTGTACGGATAAAGCTGTTAAAGAGACAACCGCCATGTTAAACATTTAGACAGGAAAAACTGTCAGAGAACAGCACACAACAGGACACATTACAACACTTATGTTGGAAGTAATTAAGTAAAAATGAGGACAGAGGAGCTAAGAACGACGCTGTTAATGAAAAGCTCAGGTAGCTCAGTAGGTCTTTAATCAGCTCAAGGTTGTTGTAGTTTGCTGAACAAACTGACCTAAAGCAGACATACTGCATTCCTCACAGCTAGGGAGGGTAGCTGGAGACAGAAGAAAAAAAGAAAAGAGAAAGCACAGTGTTGAAGGAGACGTGTTGAAAAGTCAAGAAAAGCAATTTAGTCTTTAACATTACACGCCACCAAGTTAAAATATTTTAAAAGGAAGATTTGTGAATAGTTAGACCACTTCCAAAAACTCTCCACACTTTGATTATGACACAATATATCTGTTATAATGACAGCATCCCCTCTGTTTATGGTTCATAACTGTAAACATTCAGACAAGCAGATGTAAACAAAAGTTGAAGAGCGGGTGTGAGTTGTCACATGACTGTGACAGACAACTGAGAGATACAGCCAGAAAGATAAAGAGGACATGGAACTATATCATATGTGACCAACTCAAAATACATGACATCACAAAAAGGACAAGTCATTATCTTAGGAAACAAGCTATACATACTACATTTTGAAGACTGATGGCTCCGTCTGTTTAATGACAAAACACTGTAAAGACTTTGATCCTCACCTGAAAATGAACTCTGGGGCAGGGCTTAAGGGGCAGGCTAGTAGCTATTCTCCTCACAATACTTCTCGAGGACCCATAGGGCTTGGGTGATCCAAAAGCCTGGGGGGAAAACGATATATCTCAAATAACATGCCAAATTCCAAATAGTTAACTACATGCCGCCTATTCATGCTGCAGTGGAGCGAAAACAAGGGCAAATATCACTAATCTAGACTGGGAAATCAAAATTTGAGACATATGGAAACATTTGGTGCGTTTAGCAGACAGTCCTTCTGTCTAATATCAACAGAGTTTGACATACCAGGTCCATTTCGATGCGTTCATGGTTTTTACTCATTTCTGTTGTTGCTATGTATCACAAGGGCACGTGATCACATGCCCCAACACCAAGGGCATTTTCACTAAATGGTCATCCGGCTCATCTAGGGAAAAACACAAAACAAGAGTGACAAATTAATCCTGAATTACAAAAATTAAACAATGGCTTAAAGCCTCTACACTGCGTATCTGTGGTGAGATGCTTCAGTACCATAACAACGATACGTATTAGCCTTTGGCTGTATTTGGCAATATTAAGGAATATAGCTGCTTCGTTTCACCCAAGAAGTGTCGCATTTAATCCGAGATAAATACCAGTTTTTGATGTTTACGGGAATAACTTGATAAACCAAAGCTTGCTCAGATATTTTTTATTTTAGCCATCGAACTAAATGCAAATCCTTCATTTTTGGAAACCCCTTCGTGAGATGCAGAAGTAGAGGCTACGCGGCTAACTAAAGTTGAAGGAACGAGTTAGCGCAGTTTGATCTTAACAAAACGTTATTTTTATTACAAGTATATTCTGACTAACTTTATATTTTCCTTATTCATCTATCAGACTCAACGTTACTGTCAGAGCAGCGCGTAAATTATTTTCAACAGAAAACTATTGATGTAACGTACTCTCTGGCAGTCCAGAAATTAGCGGTCATCTTAAGTAAGGACAACCAGAAACGCGTAAACGTGAGTCAGTCGCAGTTTTGTGGAAAATATTAGTTTTCATGTTTGTGACAGGCTAATGGTTAGCTAGGTTAAACGGTTGAATCAGGACTTTGGCAGGCAGAATGCGTGAGAATGGCTAACAGATGCTAACAACGACAGCGGCGTAGCTAACTCCGGCCAACTTTAACATCCACTGACAAACTGATTGGGATATGTCTGACAGGCACCATTTGAGTTACTCCTAACGCGTGACAGCCATAGTGTAAACGTAATATTCATATTCGAAACTCAGCTCCTTGTGACTTTGAAACCAACTTACCGAGACTGACGCAACCTAACAACTTTGTATTTTTTTCCAAGCTGTTTTCTGACCGACATGAGGCGCAGGATCTGGGTAATATGGAATACTTCGGGACCACGTTTTGAGCCAATTGGCTTACACAGATTACGATTGGTAGGTTGTGACTATGTGACGCCACCATTGGTTATTAGTGTTGATTGACAGACTAAAATACCAACTAGAGTTGATGTTATAACAAAATCGATGTGTTGATTGGGTGTTATGTCAGTCAATCGGGTGCCAAATATTCTAAGGATGTTCGTTATATTCTCCTATAGTTCCCGGCGAGGCTGTGCCCTGACTGAAACTGCTGGGATCTTTGTGGGAAAACAGGGATGTCCTGAACAGCAAAACAGACATACCTATTGCTGTGCCACAAAACCCAAACACTGAACACAGCTGCTTGCTAAAGAACCATGGCAAAGAAAGAGGCGCAGGCCTAGCGTTTGTGAAATATTTTGTTAGTTGTTTTTAAGTTGGCATCGGGTCTTAGCCGTCTCTTGTTTGGTTCTTGTTTTTGCATCTGATGTAACTGAAGTCAGCGGGGGTTGTCTCATGATTTTACTGAAATCTGTCATAAAGGTATGCTATCATTGTCAAGTACCGCTAGCTAGCCTAGCCTAGCTGTTGAATCGCCCCTGTAACACAGGGCGTGATTTGAGGTGAGGTTGGGGGTCGTAGAAAGTGTCTTTGGCTAAAACGAACATTTGTGTTTTGTCTTACGAAAGTAACGGGATTGTGGTAGCAGTAAACCATGTTATTGAACTGCATGACTTTAACATTTGATTGTCGTTACCAGAGCATGCTAAGCTATTTGTTCTTACATGTGATAGCTAGCAGTTTTATCGTGCATATCAGTAAAATCACTAACTCTACAAGACTCACTAACCAGCACCACATTTCAGGGGTTAATGCTGATATAAATCCGCAGAAACTTTAGCCTATCAGTAAAACGTAGTTGAGATGGAGAGTTGTTCTTATACACATGGGACACATGTTGGAAGGTTGGTTGATTAATTGCATTAATTTCATTCACTAAAAATTGTTTGTCAATAAAAATAAAGTAAAAGCTGTTTGATGAAGTTACCGTGGACTCTGGAAAAGTGTAATAATAGATATTTTTTTACCCATTTTGTGACATGTTGCAGAACCAATAAATTGAGAAACTCTGCAGGTTAATATATTAAAATTTTTATTTTTTTCCAGTAAGGCCAGGACGTTGGTTTGATGTGCCTGACGTCAAGACAAGAGGCACCATGAGTGCAGAGATGGACGCACTGGCTGTGGTGAACCAGCTGCGAGATCTTGCTGCAGACCCACTGAACAGAAGAGCCATAGTAGAAGACCAAGGATGTCTGCCAGGGCTCATCCTTTTTTTGGACCACCCCAACCCACAAGTCGTCTACTCTGCACTATTGGTAAGCAGCTGCAATGTATTTATACTAAAATATGAAGTTTAAATATGTAAAGCTGTTTATTTTAAGGCACCACATAAGGAGAGAAATGAATTATTCAAACTTTCTTGGTGAAATATCTACAGCAGCTGTTTGGATTAGATTGGTCTTGGTTGAATAACACTGGGGAACACAATTTTTGTTGAGTTAGGTCTGACAGCTGTTTTTAACTAATTTTTGGGTGCGGAATCCAAACTGATCTCAGTTTTTCTCTATCACGTCAAGTTTTTGAACTATAGGATCCCCGTTTTCTTAAAACATATGAAAAATACTGTACTTAACAGATATGTGCTTGTTTTATAAAAATTTTCAAATATTGACATACAATGAAATATGAAAGAAACAGGCATGACTGCAATGTTTAACAGTATTATGTTTTTACAAAGGATATGGCTACTGTAATTATAATTGTGTGCAAGTAGTTAAGGTAAAAATTTACGTTTATAGCTCTTTCTGGAGTGTTCAACTTGAGGGCTATCGCGTTTGATGCTCCAACAATAGTCAGCCATCATATGTACACTACTACTACTACTACTACTACTACAGCTAATCAGTGGAATTTTGCTTATCTGGAGGGTAAGCTGTGGAGAAAAAACTTGACGTGCTAGAAAAAAACTGACTGCAATTTTGGAATCAGCATGCCAATTTTAGTTTTAATCAGCATAAAAATCTAACTCAACAGAAGTTTTTTTTTCAAATTGTTCCCCAGTGTAATCAGTTGAGTTCCCCACTGTTTCTGTAGCTTAGCTGTTTTCTGATCATGTCATGTTTTGTCCCCCCCTGCTGTTTGGCAGTGTCCAAGCAGGTCTCAGTGACCGAAGAAAAAGGCCTTTTCTCCCACCACTGTGTCCCAGTCACCAACACAACCTGTCATGTGGTGGCATTTAAACAGCCATGTATTTAAAGACACTGTACAATGGTGACACCTGCTGTCTGTTTTGTGATGTAAACACAGCAAACAGTCTTGATATGGCAGTCTCTCCCAACTTCCACCACCACCATCCTGTTTGTACAGTACATGACTTGTATTGTGAGTAAACATCCAAGTGGCTTTATGTAACAGTGGCTCCTTGACGGTAACCCGTGAAGCGTAAACACAGGGTCGGTGCACGTGGATGATTGGTTATGTAATATTTTACCATTGCACATGCTCTCCCATTTAAAAGCTTGCACTCTCCCCTCTGATATCACAAAGACTTTGTCAGCTTTAAGCGTTGCATAGATAACGTTCGCCCTTGTCCTTGCAGGCCGTGCGCTACCTGGCAGAATGTCGAGCCAACAGGGAGAAGATGAAGGGCGAGCTGGGCATGATGCTGAGTTTGCAGAATGTCATGCAGAAGCAAGTCCCTGTCATCACTACATGTCCAACCCCCCCGCCCCCCAACAAACCCCAACACACACACACACACACACACACATATGCTCACTGTGCACTTTCTTTACCTAAAACCTTAACCTAGGATTTCTTTTGTTTTGCGCGGACGATGTGTGCCAGTCTGCAGATTTTCCACTCAGCACGACGTCCTTCCATTTGCCCTGTCAGGATGAGTGTGATTAAAGTTGAATTAGAATAGAGTGGTTAACAGTTAAATTGCTGTTTCTGCATGCCACAGATTTGAATGCATCCTGCCACCTATCTACAATTTCTTGATGAGTCCACTCACACATTTTTTACTGATGTGAGCTAATATTTGCTCTTGTTTAGTTGTGGAGTTTATTTTGCAGAGGTGACTCATTTTGCACACGTCAGATCTGTTTAATATTTGTTGCTTGTTTTGAATTTTTGTATATTTCAGAAGAATTATTGGAAATTTACTCTGTAGTTTTGAGGATGACCATGATAAATACACTGTATTCATCCATGTTGTGATGCATGCAGGTCTGCTTTAAGGAGGTGTTGTGTTCCAGATAGCTGGTCTCACTCCGGGGTCTGTGGCAGTTTTGCTAAGTGACTGCTGTTCATCATTAGCACCCTGATAGGAATAGACCACTGTTCAAGTGGCCGGCTGTAGCTTGTATGATTTTTGTCCCCCACACCCTCTTGCAGCAATGCTCTTGCTTGCCCTGGAGTGTGCCACTGTCACTTTGGCTAGTCAGGGGTGGCATCAAGAGGAGCCCTGCAGTAACAGCAGCAGCTTTCTCTGTTCGCAGTCCAGTCGACCTGACTTTGGGTAGAGGTCGATCATAGCCGGGCAGAGTGGGAACACATGGCTGTGAGGGAGGGGCCCAGCATAGTTGCACCAAACAGGTGTGAATACCATTTTTATTCCTTCAACAAATTAAAATCTAAAGCTGAAGATGCACTTGGCTCTTTTTAGTGCAAAAAGTGACGAATAGATAAATAGATCAATTGAAGAGAGTGTTTGGATTGCCGAAAGGCTGACAGGCCTCCGTAGAGGCAGAGTAGGAATATGTTGCACTGTGCCAACGAGCACCAGGCTCCCAGAGGGCAGCCACGCCAGACAGCTGATGTCGTGTGTGGTTACTATAGAAAGAGTGATGACTTGGTGACATGTAAAGCAGTATAGCCTGCAGGGGTCACTCTGGATCCCTCACAAAGTATCATTGCAACAGACCTCGTGAGTTCTTCAAGTAAAGCTGCTGCCATCTGAAATATTATGCTCTGCTGTGGATTTTTTTTTTGCTAAAAGGGCAGTAAAATTATGACTGAAGTGCAGAATAAGCTATATTACCATGAGTATGAATGCTGTGGAATGAATTGTAGCATTATCTTTTGGCACACTAAACACTTGTACAAAAAAGTATTCGGTTAAAAAGACTCAAAAAACGGACAGTTACATAAATTTATTGAAAGGCTTGGAGGTGATATTACAGCCAAGTTCTAAGTCTCCAGCATCGGATTCAGGCCACATCCACTGCAGCTTACAAAAGTGGCTCAATAAGAAACGTGCTTAATTAACTTATTTCATTTTAATGCATGATTCACACTCCCCCTCTCCCACAGAGACATTTGCACAGGCTTTGCACGGGTATTTCTACTTTGGCTGTCACCAGAAATATGTTGGCACAGTAATATGGCTGTGTAAAAGTGCACACGATTAACAACAGACAGTTTAAACTCTTTTCAATTGAGTGTCACTGCCCACCTGTGTCTAAATTAAGCACATTTGTCAAATTTATCAACATAAGTTACTTTCTCATGATTTTCTCCCTCTCCTCCACCCAAGGAGTACATCGCCTGGGGAGACCAAACTGCTGGCCTCTGAGATATATGAGATTTTGCAGTCGGCTGGTAAAGAAGAGGCCGAACAGGCCGAGGCAGCAGCTGCCTCCTGCAAGCGTAAAGCCCACTTCTTCCTGGGCTCCAACAACAAGAGGGCCAAAACTGTGGTGCTGCACATTGATGGACTGGATGACCCTGTAAGTTTACAGAGCACATGCAAGAATCAACAGGATGCACTGGCACGCATCGATCATACTCAGACACACCAAGTGTCTGTTGATGCACAAAAATCTCATTCTGGGGCACCGTGTTCGCTGCTGTCATTATCACAGTGTTGTCAGTGCAGCTTAGCGGTGTCTATCTGGCAGAGTATAGGGGGCGGTGGGGTCAGGTTGTAAATGTCAGCCATTGAACAGCAGGACGTTGAGATTGAACCTGAATGCTGCACTGCAGGAAGCTTGCACCTAGCCAGATTACATTACAGCAGACAGACAGCCTCTGGTGGGCTGCATCGCTATCTCTTCAGCAGAAAGACACACCACTGGCAGCTGGAAACCACACTCACAAAAACTGTGTATTATGTTTCTGATATATTTAGATATCCACATTTGACCTGATTTAACAGTAGGTGATTTCTAATCCTTTTCTGTATGATGCACCATCAAGCCACGATCATTTCCTAATGCGAGGCATGTCGGCCTCGCTGCTTCTCTTATTTACTCATACCTGTCATGTGTTTCCTCCCTGTTGTTAGACTCGAAGGAGCCTGTGTGAGGAGGCATTGCTGAAGATTCGGGGGGTCATCAGCTTTACGTTCCAGATGGCTGTCAAGAGATGTGTTGTCAGGATTCGCTCTGATCTTAAAGCTGAGGTGAGTGTCTGTCCGACACAGAAAACATGGGGATACATGTATGTTTGCTAATGTCTAACAACAAGTTTATCAATTGTAATTTTGGAAATAAAAATGTCTTATCAGTGCCTGTCCTGATTCCTCTTGTTCCTTAAATCTAGATGACTTGATGTACCAGTGTAGTGTATTTTTAACACACTCACCGCTGCTCTGTTGTTGCCTATTGTTAATAAAATAAAACGTGGAATTTCAATTTTCATTTAGTTTTTTGAACAAAGTATTCGATTATAGTATGAGAGCACAACTACTGTTATTTAACACTTGCAAGTAATTGTTGCATCTAATCACCTTGCCTAAAATAAAAGAAAGTGAACAAATCATAAATGTATACTGTGTACAGCTGAGTTATTGTTCTCTACTGTACTGTAAATTTAATATTGATACCAAAAGCAAAAGATTCCCCAGCAGAAAAAAACTGGTTAATACATTTGGTTGATGCAGTGTTTTAATTGTTTTTGCCCTGAACAGCAGAATTTATCAATAACATTTAATTTTACCAAAAGTATTTAATTCCTTTTCTATACATTTCTTTCTTTTTTTTTTTTTTTTTTTTTTTTTTTTTTTTTTTTTTTATACAGGCGTTGGGCACAGCCATCAACTCCACCAAAGTAATGAAGGCTCAGCAGGTGGTGAAGACTGATGATGGAGGGGAGGTAAGAGCAGCTAAGAGACAAATGCATGTCCGATCTGTTGTTTACGTTATTAAAACAAGGCAGCCGATAGATCAGTGCACTCACTGTATGTTGTGTGTATCTCTGTACAGGGAGCGTAGCCGCCCTTGCCTGTGGCTGAGACTTATTCACACTGACATGATTAGCTAGTCACATCTCTGCCTCAGCCTGTAGGCTAGATGCTTTTCGCCAAACACATGACCAGTCCTTCGTTGCACCGTTTACAAGAGTGTATCCCCAATTTGTAGCTCTGACCCAAACTGCATTATGAATTTAACTATTAACAAACTGCAGAGGGTTTTCTAATACCTGTAACAAACTCTAATAGTTATTCCTTAAATAATTGGATGTTGGTACGTTACATTAATGGTCATATATAAAGTGGCCAGCAGGGGTCAGACCTGACTCAGGTTTGTATAATCTGACTCCAGATGACGATTATTTGGTTCTGCAGTCAAACTGTACTTTATTTTAATCCTGAAATCAATTAGTTTTATGGACAATTAGCACACTCTGTGTTCATAACAAAATGCTTTTTTCCTTTTTGCTGTTAAGTCTTGTTTTCTGAATTCTTTTCTCGTTTTTTTAAATGAGCATTTCTCTGTCCTCTGTGTATTTGCAGCTGATGGTGCCGTTTCAGGAGGACTCGGCGGTGCTGGTGGAGGAGAACACAGACATCCCGGATTACCTGCCTGAGGAGGAGAGTCCATCCCAGGAGCAGGACAAGGCCGTCACACGTGTTGGCTCCATCACAGACGGCATGGGCTGGCTCAGCACGGCCGCCAACTTCCTGACCCGCTCCTTTTACTGGTGACCACCAACCACGTTTCCCGTCTCTGCTCCCTGTTTTAC
Source organism: Datnioides undecimradiatus (assembly GCA_008933995.1). Lineage (NCBI taxonomy): Eukaryota > Metazoa > Chordata > Actinopteri > Lobotiformes > Datnioididae > Datnioides > Datnioides undecimradiatus. Next base: position 4,146,498 of record WARS01000010.1, read on the forward strand.
TCTAAAACACCATCCAGCTGCAGCCTTAGTGTCTTTCAGCCTCGCCCCTGGACTAAGCCCTGCCTCACGGCCCTAAACTAGTCTAGACTCCCCCTCCACAAGGCACAAAGGCCCTGACCATGTGCGTGCAACAAGTGCTGAAATGCCAAGTGGAACCTGCAATAACTTTAACTTGTGTGTGTATATATACTGAGCTACAAACCCCACAACTGGCTGTGTGTGCACAACTATATACTAGCTGCATATGTATCTCACGAAGCATAGCCAGAGGACTTTAACTCAACTGAAACCAAATAACATTCTGGAAATGTGCTGTGTTGACAGAGGTGACATGTGGCAGGAGTATTTAATTCTTCTAAGGCTGATTTGGAATATGCAGACATTTGGGAGTTATTGTGCATGATTTTTGGTTGCTTCCCTCCTGGTTTCTCTTCTCAATCGTTGTCCTTTTACTATATATATACTTCATATTTTTTATTCTTTATTTTCCTAATTAAGCAGTTTTTTCCCCTCAGTTTTTATTCGCATGCATTAAGTCTTTTGTGCCAATCTTGCCTCATGCCTAGACCTGTGATTTTTTTGTGTGTGCCTTTTTTGACATTTTAATTTAATATTATTTTTTGCACCATTCATACAAAGGATTTGAGAGCTCCGATCATGTTAGATGAAATATTTGTGCTTCCTGGGCGGCTCCTAGCAGCAGCAGCAGCAGCCTGGCCTCCCCAAGCTTTTAGTTCACAGAGGGACTTGGCTTCAGTAGAAACAGTAAACTTGGACACCAGCAAGAGGCTGTAGCTCAATCAGCCACTGGCTCACGTGCATAAGACTGTTGTATACTGAAAGAATTGATTGACTGATTGACACCTTGTTTCAGTCACAAATCAGGACCCCTCTGATGCCATAATGCAGGAAAAATCAAATGGGAGTTTTGCAGTGGCAGTGAATCGACTGACAGGTCTTTGTGTTATTTGCACAGACTTTAGGCTACCTCTGCTTTCAGCCCTCTTATCTCACATTAGCATCACAGTTGTCTTGTAGTTTTAGTAAAACAGTAGATCAGCATGGTGAAGACAGACACGTTAGCCGCCTGCTTGTCGAGTGCTTCCCCCTGTTACCTGGACTCCCAGCAACATTTTTACAGTATTGTAGCTCCCACCTGTTCAGTTCAACTTTCAGTTTAGCCAGCAGTGTCCTTAAAGCAAAGATCACGTTGGTGCACGCTCACATACGCACACTCTCACACACACATGCAGAGGACTCACTAATGCTGTCGTTTGAGCAGTAGTGGTATACTGGAACAACGGTGTGGATATGTACATTTTGTAAATGGTGCCTGATTCCCTGAAATCTCAGTTACATGTGAAGGAAAATTTTTGTTCAGTTTTTGTAAAATTGATTTTACATTTTTAACATCACAAAGTAGAATCAGAGGTTGTAGCAGCTAATGCCAACGTTCTCAGTGAGTTTTCTTTCTTTAGCCCCTTTACCCACATGACTCACACCAGGTTTCATTATCATCTCCTCTGACTTGTGTGAGTGTCATTAGCGATTATTATAGACAATGCTGACCAGGCGACTTATATTGTTCTGATGGTGCGGAGACGTCACAGTTGGTTGAGGTCAAACAGATCGAGGACTTGCTCAGAATGACCTGAATAATCTGAACTGATGGTGGCTCTTCTCTAGCAATAATGTTTTTTTCATTAAATGTAGTGATTATAGATTGCCATCATCCCTTAAAATAATGTTTTTGAATTAAAGGAATTAGTAAAAAGTTGCAATCATTATCATCAGTATTAAAATGTCCATTTTGCACAGAATGAATCTCTTAAATCGCTTCATGTGATTTCATTTTTAACATTTTGGTGTCTCAGCTCATACTGCAGAGAAATACTTGAACATTGTTTCTTAGAACTGCCCGTATGTGTCGATAAAGTGTGAATTCCCCATAACTGTTAGATTATCCACATCTGTAGGTTTGACACAAAACCACAAACTCAAAAATGTAACTTCATGTGTACAGGCTTCATGCATCTGTCGTCAGATATGTAATATAATGTAATGCAGATCTTAAAACTGTAGATTCCTGTACACTGTTAATGCAAATGATGATAAACTTAAAATCACAATTTGTCTGTTGCTTTTTTTTTATTTTTAGCTGAATTTTTGTGGCTGTTTTTGCTTAATGTGATGAGATGATCAGACCTTTGCAAGTATTATGGTCTCATGATACACTTCATGGCATCTGCAGCGGTCACATCAGTGCTGCAGACCTTTGTCAAATCAAATTGCTGAAGGCAGCCACCATTCTTAGCAGAGAGAGATGGAGAGAGGAGAAATTCAGTTTTCTTTACTGGTGCATAAGTGAGGTGCCCCAGGGCAATCCAGTGGCCTGCCCGCCATTCCCCCAGCCCCGGTGCTGGTAGGCAGGCAGAGGCAGCAGCCAGCCCCAGCTGGAGGCCCTGGAGCCACTGCTGATGCTGCTGCTGAACCACCAATGAAACACTGTGCCAAGCTGGAGGGGAGGCCTTCACCGCCCTGCTGTATCATCTGGATGCAAGGTGACTAGAGAGCATGTTTAATGACAATTTTGTATCTACTTTGGCCATTTCAATGGAATATGTTTATTTACTTGTGTATTTGTGGTCTTCATTTTAATTAAACATATAAGACAACTTAAGAAAACTCAAGTTGCCACGCAAGCAAAACTATAGTGCTTAAAGCCCAGCTTTTATTCAAATTAATTCTGATTCCCAGTCAAACCCCAGTGCGGCCTCCGAGTTCAGACTTCTCACTTATCACCACTAGGGAGAGACAGTAAGCCTGACAAGGACAGCAAATTATCAAGTGTCGGGTCCGTAGTATAATCTGAAAGCATCCAATAAAAAAAACACTTGTTTGTAATTGGATGACCTAAGACTCATAATGCCATGGAGAGCCATGCTGAAACTGCATTTCCATCTGGTCAGTTTGAGCTTGAGCAAGAATCATCATCATTAACACACTGCAAACCATTAACATGCTTTGCTCACCTCAGACTGTAATATCTGGAGACTAATGCAGCCATAAGGTTGTTTTTAGTAGTTAATATAGTGTGCACCTTTCTCCACAATGCCTGAGTACTAATGTAAAAAGCAATTTTCAGTTTTAAACGATTTTCCTCAAGGGTTCATACGCTGCCATATAATGACATTACTCCTCTTACAAGTTTTTCTGCACTTATGGTGATATCCTCCAGAGAACAGTGGCACTCACCTCTCAGTTTCAAATTAAAGCCACAGATAATTTCACTTTGACTCCTCCTTGAGTTCTGGATAAGCCACTCTGGCATTTCACCCCAGCCATCAGATAAAACACAATCAGCCTGTCTGGTGCATAGTCCTCACCCCCTGGGCCATATCAGCCCAGTTGCATACATGTGCGTAAATGTGTTGTCAGTATCACCCTCCCACCTGTGTGTATTTGCATGGTTAATCTGAGAGAGAGGGAGAGGAGGGTGGTGGTGGTGGTGAGTCCTGATGGAAGGGAGATAGGTGCGTCTCACGGCCCCATGGGCTCTTGAGGAATTTTATTGGAGGTTCAGCTCCCAGTCAATGGGATCAGCCGTAAATCCCGCTCAGAGTGTGGCAGGAAATGATGTGACTCCGGCAATTTATGTCAAATAACTTTTGAGGATGTGTGAGTGTAGCGATCAGCGCAACCGGGGCAGCGATAACTCTTCGGCAGGGGGGCCCCGGTGAAGATTTAATTGAGACATTTTTCTTTATCTGGAGCGAAGCGCCGGAGCCGTGTTGTTGTGTAACGAGATGTAATGTCTCTCTTTATACGGGGGTCAACATCCACGATGAGGGAAGGTCACGGACTGACTGTTTGAGCATCCAATTTGCTCACGTAATACCCGCTCCACAGGGAGCTGGGTAAAGACACAAAGTATTAAGTTACACAGTCCACATACCACAGACACACATGGAGGAATATAATACATCCTTATGATTTTATATCTCTCTGTGTGTAAGTGATGTGCTGGTTGTGTCTGAAAACCTTTTTTGGCACGAAACAAGTGAAAACATAGGAGTATGATACCATTTTTATTTTAATATGAATATAATGAAAACCTTTTTAGACATGATGTATCAGTCAATACATGAGAAACCTCTTTGGCATTTATTTATCCATTTTAACATAGTTATGATCGTTGACCATTAATTGTGGCTTATTTGTTTCTCACTTTTCAACAGGCCATTATAATTACAGTTATAAATGTTGGTATGTCATTAATAAAAGGTTTTAGAGTGCAGCTGTGAATAAACTGCTAAATGACTTTATTTATACAGGAGCTCCTTTTCCACATGAAGTCCAACTGATCAAAAGCATTTTTCTCAAACTGGCTAACCAAAAGTTGTTATAATATATGATATATAAAGAATTAGTAAACGATGCAAGAACAGTTACTACTTTTATCAGTTACAACCTAAACATACATGTTCTGTACCACAATATAACAGAAACACAAAATAGTTCTGTATTAAAATGCACATAAAGTAAATGTACAGAGTACTTCAGTGTAGTAGCGCTCATAATGTCAGTATATAATACAGGCAGTGGTGGAAGAGGTGTTCAGGTTTTCTACTTGAGTAAAAGTTACAATACCACAGTGTGGAAATACTCTGCTATAAGTCCTAGATTCATCATTTTACTGGAATAATAGTAAATAATAGTAAAAACATATTATCTTTAAAGTATGTTTACTGCATATCATATAATTGATTAATAATATTGATGTAATATTACATAAATTATTGTAATGTTGAAGCTGGTAAACGTGGAGCTTTATAAACTGGTGCAAACCTTTTGAATGTAACCCAAGTTATCTGATCTTTTAAGTTGCATAATAAATTATTTGTTGACTATATTTTGTGTTATTAATCTGAATCGGCAAATATTCTTAAATGATAAAAATCATGTAGTTGAGTAGAGCGTACAATATTTACCTATTAAATGTAGTGGAGTAGAAGTAGCAGAAAATGGAAACTGTACTCATGACGGCACTTGAGTAGATGTTTCCTGTACTGAGTACCGGAAAACTGTTTGAGTGTAATCAATAACAATGAATCACATTTGATAAATTGATCATAAGTCTTGTAGCTACATAAAACACCATTTCATGGTATTACAGAAGACTTGCTGGTGTAGAAAGAACCTTGTAAAACTTACTTCATTACTACTATTTTTTAGTTTTTCTTAAGTGAGAAGACAGAAGTATCTGAAAAATGTTTTGTCAGAAGTCAACTCATGATGGAGCAGAAAGGCACCTGTCAGTGCTGTAGTATTACACAACAATAATAATAATATTACAATAATAATGTTTGATAATGATACCTAACAATAATAATTATATTAGTATTAATGTATTGATGTATCATTTTAATGTTGTAGCTGGTTAACAAGATGTCAAATCTAACAAATACACAGAGCCTATATTGTAGGGTTTCAAATTCTGTAACAATGTAAGGCCAAAAAGGAAAACTGCACAGTTTCAGTGTGTTAAATCTAAATCCACAAAACGACTACTAACTAACAGTAGTTTATTAACTAGTTATAACTGTGGTGGAGTACTCAGCTACTTTCCACTATGCTAATCTATGAAATTATTACAGTAGGTCACAAGTAAATGTCGCATTGCAAAAAGTAGAATATTTGTAGAATATAACTCTTGTGGTATGGTACCCAGTAGTAAAATTGTCTGGCTGGCTGAAATGACCTAACCTGAATGAAAAACTCTTATGCTGATTTGCACTATTGAATTATATTATTCTATAATTTGCATTATATAATTATGTTATTTTAAAATTAAAAATGAAACCCTGGATGGAGCCTGAATGTCTTGCATTGTGTTCCTCTCTGCTCACCCCCCTTTCCTGCAGCAGCTTGCATGGTGGCCTTGATGAGATGCATGCACACACAGGCAGCTCATAATTGTGGCCATAGCTCATTATTGTCCCCTGGATGATTTGGATCCGCTGGGGGGAGTCTCGTCCTCTGACACCGCCACGTCCGACAACCACTCCAGGCACTGATTGGTGGGATGAAATATTGCCGGCGAAAATTAAAAGGTCCCAGTGTCAAAATAATTCATGATATGCATATCTTCCTGGCTTGATGAAATCGCTGATATCTGGATTAGGCGGATAATAAAAGCGATCAGGCTACAGTTAAACTGTTTCAGCAGCAGCAGGGGGGAGGCATCTTCTTTATGTGTCAAGAGGGATGGGCTTGCAGGGTCAAGATACAACAAGTGTGTATGTGTGTGTGTGTGTGTGTGTGTGTGTGTGCATGTGCATGTATGTGTGCGCGTGTCAGCCCCTGTCAGGTTTGGTGCAGTGCAGTTCACCATGCACCCGGACCTGTGATTTGAATATCTGCTGTAATTGTCCCAAAATGGCTCATCAGTGGATCTGCCTGCTGCCATTAGGGCCCAACAATATGGTGTGACATTCAAATTCCCCTCAATGACAGGTTATTAGGAGCCCCAAGCAGCCGGCACATAATTAAGCACCGTAACGTTGACCTGTAATATGAAGTGATGGCTCCGTCGTATAGTGGGCAAAAAAAGAAATAGGTGCTTTGTTAAAACGTATACCAACCGGAGGATTTTTCACACAGTGATCATAAAAAGGAAGACAGATGTCAATGTAAAATTCCACTCAAACTTACAGAGACAAATAACACAGACTGTGATTTTATAACCAAGGGAGAAAAAAAAACTGCATGCCAGCTGCCATGGCAACAGCTGACAGATTAGAGAGTGAGATAATAGTCATCAATACTCTTCAATATCACCCAAAGTGATGAATTTTAATGTCTTTGCCTGCATTCTGTTCCTCTATAAGATCATGTCGGTTTATGTTGCACAATGTACTTATACTCCATTTTTATCCACGGTGATGTTGAGCAGTGTGAACAAATCTTTCAGTCCAAAAAAGGCAGAAAGAGAGAGAGAGGGAGAGAGAGAGAGGGAGAGAGAAAAAAACAAACAACCTGAGAAAAATAAATGAACGTGTGACTTTCATTTGTGACACTAAAAGCCTCTTACACAACTTAAGACATGCTGTCTGAGGCCCCCGCTTTCCCCTTTAGAACAAGTGGACGTTGTGATGAGCAATGGACCCATCTGCTGTGCCCTCTCCTCCAACTGGTGTGTGAATATGATGTAGTCTGTAGGTGCCATTTCCAAGTCGGAGTATAATACCAGTGGTACCTGGAAAATATTCTTTAAAAATGATTACGTTTTATGGTCCTTTAACAAGATGCAGAGCAGAGCAGCTATGTTTCTGTATGTTGCATCAAAAAAATCATTTCTGTTGTTAAGATGATGTTTTTAATGGGTGTTTGACTCATGTAAAACAATAAAAGGCGCACACGTTTTATGACCCACTTCAGCTTCTTTAATTCGACCCAAAGCTCACCTCCACATATTGAGGCAAAGCAAGTCTTTATGTTAAACTGTAGGCCAGAGGCCTGTGTAATGGTGGGTTTGAGGCAGGGTTGCTGAACAGAAGGTCTGCACTTCCCTCCCTCCCTTCCTCCATCTCCCTCTCTCTTTCTCTTTCTCTCTTTCTCTCTCTCTATCTCTCTGCTAGGCCCCCCCAACCCCCCTCCCTCACCCCCCTTTCATAACGGTGGCAGATGGCTGCAGATGAATCCCTCATAATCATGTCAGGACGGCTCCTCCGATCCCAATTCATCTCTTTAAACACATTTCATCAGACGGAGAATTACACAAAGATAAAGGCGGCCGGCAGACAACAAAAGCACACAAAGATTGTCCTTGCAAACAAGTGTTCTTAGTCCCTAACACCACTTAATCATTTGTGCTCCTGTTATTGCTCATCACCCCCTGTGCAATCAACTCTACCCCAATTTTTCCTCTACTGCCTCTCGCTCTTTGACGCTTTATTTATGTTTTTTCCTTACTGTTAATTGTCTCCATCCCCTGCTACTGTCTGTCCTTATTAAGCATAAATCTTTCTAACAAGCTCTCCTCTCATCCTCATCGCTGTCTTTTTAAAAAGACAGGTGTGTAAAATCCTCTCCTCTCCTCAGTGACTCCTGGATTCTGATGGCTGCCCTTTTTTGGAGGGGTGATAATTTGCCACAAAGTGAATTGTGATTTTTTCCCCCTTTCTTCCACCCACCCTCCCCTGCTGTGACCCTGTGTCACCCATCCGCATGATGCCGTTAATTGTGGATCAGGTGAAGTTTGTCTCACCTCATTTCAGGGCCATGCTCTGCTAGGGCCATTCTCCCCACTCAAAGGCCACATAATTTCACAGCCTCCTACTTCTCATTAATCCCTCCTGAGTGGCTGCTCTCCGAGTTCCAGATCACAGATTTGTTTTGCTCTTGTTTTCTGACTCACTGCCCTTCCTGCCCCACCCACTCCTCCCCCTCTGCCTTCATATTAACCCCTTTAGTGAGACCCCCCTCCCAGCTCTCCAGTGTGCCAGGGTCTTCACTGTACGCTTATTTCTTCTCTGTCCTGTAGTTTCTAAATTTTTAGATTTTCCTAATATTTGTCAGATAAAAATGCACTTTTTCTCTTTTATTTCTCTCTTAAAAGGCCGCTTTGTTCTGTACCTCTGTGATAGAAACTAATATAGTCTGCTTTGTGAATAAAGTGGACATGAACAGGCGATTGTGGTGTCTGCTTGCGCTGCCAGTATCACCTCTCCTTCCAAAACAACTCCACACCCGGCTGCATTGTACCCTCAACAGATAAAACCTGCCATCTCCAGCCTAATAAATATCAAGTGACAAATTGAACAAAACAATAGGAAGCAAAGGAAAGCTATGTGTGTTGTGTGTCTCGGCACATGTGCACGTGTCTGATCAACACGGCAGTCAGACTTCCTCATTCCTTCCCTGCTAAACTTTTTTGTTGACTGGTGAATTATTCATGAGAGAAAAAAAGCTGAAGATCTCTCATTAACATAAAATAACAATTTGCTAATTTATGGAAACTCCTAATTACTTGCCTTATTTGCCACGACCACATTAAATATTCATAAATATGTGATTATTTCTTTGATTTGACTGTCGTTCAGTTTAATCTACTATTTTTGCTCAACAATAGCTGCGTGCCAGCTTGTGCAGTGTACCAACCAAAACAAAAACCCAGTAGAGAACAATGAATAATCTTGTGCATTCATAGTAGGATCGCTTAATTTTTGGACTCTGTAATTTCAATACACCTCTACTTTACATTATCCACATGCTAATTTAGTTTTTTTGTGGCTGCTGATGGTCTGAAACCTTTTCTATATGTGGAAATGTCTTTGTTTGCACATGTCTAACGCCATATTGTGAACTGAATAATCTCCGGGGTATTAAATATGCAAAGATTTTTTTTTTTTTTTAACAATATATTCTAGTGTGAATTAAACAACTTAATGATTTAAATGCTCCATGTTTGGGAATGCAAAGTTATTTTTTTAATTAACAAAAGCTGATATTAACCTGTATGAGCTGCTACATGCGTAAAGAGCATACTGAATGTATAAAACATAAAGTAAACTGTTATTTTTGCATCTAGAGTAGCTTATAAAGTGAAAAGAGCAAAAAATCAGACTGTAGAAGATGGTAAATGGTGGTGCGGCGGCAGCTTCCTTTCACCGCAAGTCGAAATCAAAAATGCATTCATTCATTTGGCTTCCATCCAGAACTAATCATTTCATTTTCCGTTCTGTAGTCTGGAAGTCGGCTTTCACTCCGGTCCGTTTCGATTTGCTCAAAATTGAAATAGACTGAGAGGGTATGCAAGAAAAGATGAGTCTATCTTTGAATATCCCCTCTTGTCTTGTCTTTAGAGCAGCAAACAGTTGTCAGAGGAAGTCTCAGCCAAGTTCTTGGGAGAAAGCAGAGTCTTGGATCCCATCTGGGACGGCTAGATGAGGTCTCTTGCTGTCATCGCGTCTGTTGTCAAGGCTGCATTTAACCTCAAATTTATGACTTTGTTATATCAGAATTAATTACAGATATTTCCCCCCAAAGTGAGTGACGTTGACGAAAACGCTAAGCACAGGCAATTTAGCTCTATTTGCAGATTAATTTGGGCCCACCTGTGATGCTTGGTGTGCTAAGTAGGTACATCAGTTTTAATTACAGACCTCGCAGAGTGGGTTTAGTTAAATTACAGTATTAATTATCACATTTACCAAATATCAGAGTGACAAACGGTTGTGGAGAAGCACTTTCCTCAAACCTCCTGTTTCTCCAGACGATGGCTTCACTTCTGTCCTTCAAGCAACCTTCAGACAGGTGGATATGATGGAAAGCTTTGTTTCAGAGGGAGAAGCATCTACCTTGATTCATTGCTAGCCACTGACTGCCAAAGATGTCACTGCTGAAGCTCAAAACTACAGTTTTATGGGTTGTGGCCATGCATGCAAACACACAGAACAATAGCTAATGAAAAGTTTTCCAGCCATATGGTAAAATTATGCTGAATATTTGGAAAATGAAGAAAACATCTTCACAGAAATCAAAGTAGTTGCTCCCATTATAAAGGGAGAATAAGTGGCCTTTGTTCACATCATTACCCTCTTCATTCAGTCAGCTACATTAATCTCTTCAAGGATAATATGATTCATGCTTGACTGCCACTTCACCGGTCTACATCTAAAAGAAAATAGCAACCTTTAACCCATGGGATCATTACAAATATAAGATATCAAGAACCGTGAGTGATCAGTTTTAGACATCAATCTTCTGCATGTTTATATAAGGTCAACATTATAGCTTACAAGATAGAATCAGCTTGAGGATTTAGTCAATGTAATTTCATAAAAAGAAAGAAATGTCTCTGAAAAACCAACTACACACTACATACTGCGCAACATTTATTAGCTCAAAAACTCTCAAGAATTGTTGCAAATCAAAACAAAGCTAAAAGACACTTCAATATATGAATTACCGTCATTAGTTGGCTCCAAGCATGACTGCAAATTAATGCTGCTGTTGTACTATTTCTGCTGAATATATACATTAGCAACTGTTTGTTTACCACATCAACAAAAAGGCAATAGTATGTCAATTTCTGCTGCTTCCAAGTAGCATAACTACATTGTTGCATGTTTAATTTGTGAGCTTTAGATGTTTTTATTGGTAGGCAAAGTCTGTAACCTTTGAAAAGAGCTGTTTCCCTGTGTTTCTACTAATCAGCGCCTGGCTGCTGGTTCATATATATATATATATATCATACAGCAAGAATGACATTCATCTTATCATCTAAGTCTTAGTAAGAAAGTAGGTAAGTGTAGCTCTCCATTTCTTTGGAAAGTCAAAATAAAGCATGAGGTATTCAGTGAATTCCACAGTCAGTATTTAAGCTAAGAGATGGACACAAGTGCTGCACGGATGTCCAAGGCAAAGCTGAAATGTGTCCAGGACTGGATCTGGTGAGAGAAGGTCCTCATTTAGCCTTTGGCGGATGTTCTCTCCCACCAAAGTACTATATTAATCATAATCACACAACACCATTAGACTATGTCATTCTATTAAAGAAATCACATTATCGTACATTTCATTAATTAAACTCGAACCTAGTCCATCCACTCTGAGGAGGGCCCCATCCAGAGGGTATGAGAAGGAGACAGAGGTGGGCTCGGATGGAGGAGGAAGGGGGAGGAAGGTGGCAGAGGGCAGGACGCTTCGCCACTCCACTCACCATCTCTCCAAAGTGAAATCAAGGGGATGGATTTGCATGTCACAGGCATGGGGTGGGGGTACTGCTAGAGGGTTAGACAATAGCAGCTGATGATGGAGGTGGAGTGGGAAGTCTGGGAAGCAAAAGAAAATCCTTCTGACAAGTGTCTGCGCGATGGAGAAGAGGAGGAGACGGGGAAGAGGAGAGGAAGGACCGGCTTCCTCCTTAAATGTTAATCACTGGCAGGGTCACAGGGTGATACTGTATGATGAGCAATGCCTCCTCCCTGACACAAACATACTTCAAGTGGTTTGGAGGAGACACTACTGTGACTGATACCTCTTGGACAAGGAAATGTGTGCTTGTTTCTGTGTTGAATGCAGCACAAGATCAATATCGTCTCTCATCTTCTGCAATTAGGTTGTAGATTTTCCCTACACAATAAAATCCAGGTAAACAAAGGCAGTGAGAGAAAACTAGTTTGTTATTTGTTTCTTGTGTCATACACATACAAGTGTCCATGCAGCTCACATGGATTTATAAAACAACAAAATGTTTTGTCAGACATGTCTTCTGTTATACATTAACATAACAGTGTAAATAAAGATCTCCTGTCCAAAATTGTCAAACATAAAAAAGTTCCCCCAACAATTTTCTTTGAATAATAATCCATCTAGATCAAAATTAAGCTTGAAATGCTCCATCTTCAATCTCAAATAAACAATGTAAGGGACAAAATCTTTACTTTTCCAGGAGACCATAAAACATACCTTCTTCTCTAATTCGTGGCAGTGTTGCTTAACACTGAGTTATGGTTATATTTAAAATATCTTGAACGAAGCAGCAGCTTTAGTCAGTAATTGCTCTGTTAAGATACCAAGCCATAGTCACATCAAACAAGATGGTTTTCTGAATAAAATGGATGCTATTTGCTAATAGACATGTCAAATTTGCATATTTGTTATGATATACAAATGAGGCAGCCATTGAATTGTGTCTGGTTTCCCAGCTCTGTCTTAACAATAGTCTCCTGTTTTTGTGACATTTTTGTCTGCACAGTCTATTTCACTTCTTTATTCTTTTTCTTTTTTGCATTTCCTTCCTCGAGAGCCCATTCACTTCTTTTTGCTCCATCTCTCCATCTGCCTGTCTCTCTCCCTCTGCCTCTCTCTCTCTCCGTCTCTCTGGGTCTGATTAGCATGTGTAGTGTATGTTCCGTCACGCTGTAGTGTTGACCTGTGCTGTCATCTCCCTGATTACCTCCCTGATTCACTTTCCTTGTTTAGTAATGTGCAATCAATCATAATCAATTAGCCAAAATGTTGAATCATTAAAACCATTATCATTAATTAAAATAATTATCACTTTCTGCCAATGCTTCATTACCAGTGTTGTCTAACGTGTCTGCCACACACCAGACTTTGCTGCTCCTGCTTTTTTCTTCCAGAGAAAAGATTTATAAAGTTCTTTTTAAAGCTCTGTTGATGATGTGTGCAAACAATCCCTGATTACTTTTGATAATAATTGTAGATTTTGTTTAATATGCATATTTGACAAAACAGTAAATAATATGATTAACTGTGACTTCCAAAATATATACATACAGTGATGCCCAAACAAAAGTTTGAGTTTCATAATGCTACTGCACAAACACATTTCTCAAAAAGAGGTTTGTCTGAAAGTTTGGGCATCAAGTCTAAAAAAAACCTCCTCAATAAACAGCTCCTCTTGACATGAACTGAAGTGTTTTCTCACTGTCTGTAGGATTCTGATGCCTCCTCTGCAGCGCTGCTTGCTTTCTTTCACGCTTGCACAGAAACTGTCTAATCTTCCACCTCAGACCAATGCGGCCCTGTTCTTTAAAGGACAGAGCAGAGATGAGACAGGGGAACCGTAATGATGTGTAAACATCCAGGAAGAGGCAGAGTGCTTGTCTAAAAAAGCCTTGAGGGGGAAAGTAGAGGCAGACAGACATGCAGCTCACTTAGTCCGGCACACTGCCTCAACCCAAGTGGTGATTCCAGACGATTGTCAGTCCGCCTCTCCTCTGTGCGCCTGCTGAAACCTGGAATAGACCTGTCACTCCCTAACCCTCAATAATTGCTCATGTTGAAATTTCCTTGAAAGTGGGCTGGGGACCCTGAGGGTGTGAAGGGTGCAACTGAGTGTATGTGTGTGTGAGACATGCGTTAGAGTCTGTGTGGGCGTCTGTTTTTCCAGTTCAGCCCATTGGGCAAAGAAGGGTCTCCTCGCTCCCCTGCCCCGACACTGTGGAGGAGCATCGCTCACTGCCACCTGGGGAAAGCAGGCGTCTCATTGGGGTCATGCCACCCCAGTGGAATGTGAGTCAAAAGGAAATGGGCCTGAACATTGCACAGTATCCCCAGTCTGAGCTCCATTAAGCTAGGCATCCTCACTCTGGGATGGATGTCCATTATTACGCAGAGCACAAGGATCATCCATTGAGCTCATAGTTGCTGTGCTTCATGTCCTACCTCACTACACTAAGGCTACATAAGAGAATAATGAGCTAATAGTTGCAGAAAAAAGAGTGTTTTTCCAGTCTTTGGCAACTTTAAATCACAAAGCAAATAAAACCCAAACTCTGGTGCAATTAAAATATTTAGGGCAAATCATGCACTAATTCTTTGGTGCCCTACACTCCCCTGCTAAACTAATATCACTCTCAGTGGAGTTGTCTGCCTGAATGCTCTATCCCTCTTCAGCTCTGTCGATGCCCGTGGCATTGCCTGGCATGACGGGGTGTCCTGCAGGGAAGAACCACAGAAAACAGGCTGCGAGGCAGGAGGGGTCTCAGACCATGTGGCACCCCTCTTTTCCTCCACCAAGAGGGGCCCCTCCTTCTGTGGATCCCATCACGACCACCTGATTGCATTATCCACAAATGGTCTTCAGGAATTAATGTAATTGTGTCTCATTAAGGGACATGGAGTGTGACAGGAAGCGACTGAAAATGTTTTACCAAAAGATGATGGTAAAAATACCTTCAAAATCAATATATACAGTAGATTCTGCAACCACAATCACATATTGAGACAAAAAAACTAAATGTCTTTAATTTAGCCCCTATGTAACAGCAGTACTCAGCATTTGATGTAATAGTTTCACAAGAACAAGTGTCCAGCAATAAAAAAATACAAAAAGACACATCACATTCAGTCCTGCTTGCCTCCACCTCTGCCTGTTTATGATGAAGGGCTCTTTTTGGTGTGAGAGTGAAAGAGACAGGCTGGGCTGGCTGTCATGTCATAAAGGATGCAGTCAGAGAGAGCAGACATGATTTCATGGCTAATGATTCCCGCACTAATATCAGTGTGGGCTGCAGAGGGGATAACCAAGTTGAGCTGTCTTAGCTCAAATGATTCAATTAGGCCAGCTGTCCCTATTTGTCATGGCTCAACTGGCTTCTAGATTACCTTTCCAGAGTGCATACGTGCCTCTGCATTGAACTTACCAGCTCAACAGTTTCAGAAAAAAAACCCAGGGGGGAGAAAAAATAAAGAATAGGGGCAAGAAAGGAAGGAGCGGTGAAGGGGAAGAAATGAAACAAAGAATGCAGTAATAACCACATTATCCACTTAAACGCTGGGGCCAATTATGGAGATAAATGTGACTTTTTGTTTTGCGGTGGATCCTTGTGGTGAAATCAGAGCAGAGCCTCGGAGCATGCTAGAGTGACTGGAGAGATGCCGTGCATGGAAAGTATGAGAGACAACAGCAGAGACAATGTGAAGGTCAAGAGACAAACAGAGAAAAGAGAGGAAAGATGAAAAAGTACAAGATTAATCATAAAAACCCCTTTCTCCTCTGTCACTCTGAAATGATTTCTATAAATTTAATTTTATACTGAAGTGGTCGGAAATGTAAGGAGGACACATCCACACAGTCCTGCTGCTTTCCTTCCCTGAGCCTCAATTAAATGTGTGATAAGTATTAAATTCAAAGAAGCATTAGAGTCATTAGTGTTGATTGAGTTGATGACTCCGGGGCCATGTCTTCTTCCTTTCACTTTAATGTAGTTAAACGTAAATTTGTGTCAACTAACCTCATCAGATCCAATTAACACAATTGTCAGTTTTGGGTCAGGGAGGATCGGCACACTAAAATGGTAAAATATCTCATTTATTAAAGGTAATTAGTTGTGTTAGCATTATTAGTGCGGTCACATGTGCAATAATATGGAACCTATAAAACAAGAGAAGTACTGTATCTCTGTGAAACGTGAGGTAAAGCTCGATTAGATGTGACTCCTTACATTTCAAATAAACAACTTCCCATTAAAAGCAGGGACATAGCATGCTTTGTGGGTAGTGTGCTCAATGCTTACACAACCATGAAAACACAAATGATGTTTCATTTTTCACTTCTTCGCGGCTAAACAACAACACATTACTGCAGTCCACAGAGGCCGACATTAACACGAGAAATAAAAGGTTTTATCCTTGTGGGAGAGACATCTGAGCAGCTTAATGGGACAATATTCCTTAAAGATGTTCTGTGTGTACTTCCACTGTACTGCTTATGGTCTGATAACAATGTGGGTGAAGTTAATGAGAGTACACTGCAATGTACATGAGGGCGTCTTCTCATTCCTGAGACTATATGAATGATGTGTGTTTCTATGAAGAAAACAAAACAATGTCATCCATCACATCACCAGTAGAACTAATCTTTAAGTTTAAAAGAATCTTAAACTAAATCTTAAACTAAATACTCATTTAAACATTTCTAATATTGTTCAGAAAGAACAACATTTAAATTAAGACTTCTGATATGAAATCCCACATTTTAACTGTTGATGCTTATAGCTGTCTCTAATTTTTGCTGTACCTGACGTCAACTAAAATCCTGCTGTTGGTGCATTTTGTTACTTGGTAACTGCAGATCTCTGTTTGTTAGTTCAGTCATTTTGTCTACGCGTGTGCTGAACTGAGCGTTGTGTAGAATGAGGGCAGCCTCGTCTCCGAGCTGTCAAAGCTCTGACTGGGATCAGCCTTATTACAATGATTGAGAGAACAGGCCTTTGCAGCTAAAATACCATCCAAAGGGACTAGAAAGGCCACATTCATACAACCGAGTTCACACATTTGTCTTCATTAATCCAATTCTGTTCTGTTTTGTCAGTTTTACAACCAAACAGTTACACAGTTATACAGGCAGCGGAGAGATAAAAGGACCAGATATTGCCAGAGGTCACAGAACTGATACAGTAAATAGGAGCGCTTCATGTTGTAGGTCTTGTTAGCTGAGAAGGTCCCTAGGGTGCTGGTGTTCTTGACCCTTTTACACAAAGAGTGTGATGGGGTGGCCTTTAATGTAATGAATCACTGACTGATTGATTGTTGAAGGGACTGATTTGGGACATGATGGTTAATCTGAAGGGTACCTTTTTTGTATTTTTTCTGACATGGCATAGTCCTCACGGTTTAATCATTCGGGATTCTGTTTTCCACTTGACCTTCAAAATGTAGTTTTAAAAGACAGGAGGAGGTGTCGTAGAGAAATGATTTTAGATTAATTTAGCATATGCTATTCAGCCTGCTATTCTGCTGTTGAGATCTTTACCGGGCAGGCCAAATAGTAAGTAACACCCAGACTTGAGAGGCCTGGGACTACAGAACGTCATTACTGCCTTATCTTTAGAGATGGAGCGAGGTGTCAATGACACTTCTGCTGCATGCAGGCAGCAGCTGAGCTGTGAGATGTCCTGGCACACAGCACAGGCTTCTTGGCCAGAGCTTTGTAGCCAAACACCCAGAATCTTTACCTTTTAATTACAGGAATATTCATTACTTATAGAGTCTACGTTCAGTGCAGTTCCAGTTCTGAATGGACAATGGCTTTATTATATCTAGTAAATTATTTAGAGTGTTTAGCACAAGTCTCAGTACATTTCTTATTTCTGAAAAAAGGCAAAAATAACACTTTGAATACGTTCCTCTCATGCAGACAGAGGAGATAGATTCCACTCTCACACAGCATCTCTGTTAGACATTAGTCAGGAGAGAGTTAGTTTTGCCTTTAGCCACTAGATGGGCCTCTGTCAAAAGGTGGAGTAGCATCCTGGAACGACATTAAAGACACTGTTCAGCAGATAAGCACAAAAAGATATAGTGTGTTAACTGGTGAGCTTTACGGGGTGCTGGTATTTCTTTTCTTTGATAGAGTCAAGCTAGCTGTTTTGTACTGTTTCCAATCTTCATACTAACTAGTAAATGTACTAACTGTATGTGTGAAGTCTTACTGTGTCTTTGAGTTCAGTTCAAGCTTTGACAGAAATCAGAACTCAGCAGAAACTTTGTTTTTGCTATCTTTTTCTTTAGTCTTTCCTTTCCCCCTTTGTCCCTGCATGTTTATGCCTATATTTCCAAAGTTCAAAAGTTTTTAAATCACCCTGATATGTCTTTGTGGCAATCCATGCTGCAACAGAGAATTTAATGTCTCTATATATTGTATGATTTGTAAAAGTCTCTTTGCATTGGCCTGAAGCCAGTCAAAAAGACATGATTCCCGCGCAAACTGTTTACAGTGATTGAACCAGCTGAAAAGTGTAATCAGATGAAAAGTCACAGCAGGAAAGGAAAATACAGGATGAGTGATTTTGTTGCAAGCTTTTTGTATTTGTTGTAATTTGCTAATAATTAAGCTCAGCAAGGTTTTTACCAAATACATGAATCCGAAGACAAAGAAGGTGCAGGGTATTATAACCTCATGGTGTTCAGCATCTCCGCTTTGTTCAAGCTTTGTATCTGCTCTTCCGGTATTCATCCTGTAGCAGAGCACTCTTCCCGGCTGGAGAGCAAAGAGACAGAGGGCTCATGGAAAACCTCCTCACCTGCTCCCTTCACCCCTCCTCCTCTCCTCCACGTGTACCTGCAACACTGGGCTGCACTGCATCATGGGTGCAGCTGAGGCCATGCCAAAACCCAATTTGGACCGTGTCCAGCACTTCATTGGAAAGTAATGGTTTTCACTGAACTGAGTTATGACCAGCTGTTTGCAGACAGTCTGTGACATACTGATGGAGCAGAACACCGTATGTTGCTTTCCAAATCAAATGATACAAGGAGTGTGACAGTGTGGAGAAACATCTGTCATTAGCAATTTCCAGCACGCTCCACTAATTCTGGACAAAATACGCCTAATGAAGTTACTGCAGGAAACTTCAAATATTGTCAGTGCAACAAGGCCATAAGAAGCCGGTGCTCACCAAGGCCTGTAATCTGATTCATTTGTTCTGAGAAAAATACAGAAGGAGGAGGGTAATTGTTTTTGATCATGATGTTTTAAAATGCAAATGGCAAACGTTCTTCTTTAATCCAAGAACAAAAACCCAAGAAATCAAGGACAAGAGGGTGGCTGGCTTTTCTTTATTGATGTCCCCTCCCTTGTTGTGGCGCTTCATAGATGGAGTTTCCGTATGGAGGGATGCAAAAGCTTTGATGGGTCTGGTTATCAAGTTCAGTCACCGTATATACATGAAACTGAAGATTACATCTAATCTCTGGTGGAAACCCCTCTGTTCATAGTACAGAGGATCAGGTTGCTTTCCAAATAATCTCACAGGTTGTCTCTTCAGTGAAATTTAATAAGTAATTAGTTAAGTTTTATAATATTTGTGCTTTTAAAAAATCATATAGCTCCTGTTATGCTTTGGTGTTGTGACAAAACACTGAATAGGATTGCCTCCCCATTGCCTTTATGGTTCAATATTGAGTTGAAATGTAGCCTATAAGTCTAGCACTAACAATATTCATTTGGCCACTCTGTGTTTGTAATTTGCCAGTTTCCAAGAACTGTCCTCAATTTATTCAGACTCTGCTGTGAGGATGAGAGGGTTTGTGACAGGCAGCTCTGCTGAAAGTGGTCCTCTCCTCCAGAACAGTTGTTGTAGTGAGAAGTGTTAGAGACGGGTGGGCGTCTGGACCCAAGTATGCTGATCAAACACGAGGCCTGTGTCTATCTGGCAGCCATCTCCTGGCGGCAGAAGGGCCATAAACCCGCCTGTGTTAATTCTGCCGTAATTATCATGGGTGCCACATGTTATGCAGGATGTCCTACCACTGCAGATCCACTCAAAAGTTTGCAGTGAAATCCTTCCACACTGCTTAAAGCTGTGGCAGACGAGCGGATGCAGAGGGTGACAGTTGGCCATTGTGATTAGAAAGGGCTGCTCCTGGAGCCCTGCCCCACATCTCATTTCCTGTCGTGGCCCTTTGTAATGATGTGTTTTATGCGGTGCATGTTGGTGAATAACTGGCTGCACTGAGATGACAATAATCACCCATAATGCCCCTAGGGAGGGGGCGTCCTCTCTCAGGGACGACATTAGTCATAAATATGCAAAACGGCTGCTGTGCTTACTGCATGCTATTTTACAAACATGCTTTGTTTCAGTTCAAGGTTGCGCTTGCTGTATAATTGTATGTTATTTGAGAAGATAAAGTTGTTTACAGAAGCAGGTACCAAAAGAGTTACAGATTTTATATACTGGAAATCAGAGGATCTCACACAGCAATGCACAGACTAAACAAAGCTCAAGTAGAATAAGAGTTAAGATGGTTAAGCAGTTTAATGTTTACCCAATAATCCAGCAGTTGCTAAGTCGGTAATATTACCATTACCCATCATTCTCAGCCTCAGTCTTCCTCTTATGGTCAGTGCTTATAAGTGGTCCACTCCACTGCCTCATCTTGGGTCTCAGTATCCCCCAGGAGAGCATCAAGAAGCCCCTCTCAGGCTGCCTGGGCCGTGCTTTGGCAGGACTACTCAGTGTAGCACCCTGAGAAATCACACACTCTCTCCCAGTCAGTGTGGAAGGCTTTGTATCTCTCCCATCTTGACCTTCTCCCACTCCTGCGCTCCTGTCATCCATCTGTCGGAGAATGCTTTCTTCCTGTTGTCCTGTGATTCTGACAAGATCACCCACATGCTCCCATCTTGTTGTCTGTTCACAGGGTGACAAACTGCACACACAGCCGTTGTTTCCTGCACATGTAGTAAACTGAAAATCAGCGTTCTTTCACATATTTTGCACACACATACATACACAATCATCTCTAGTCTGTAACAGCATACACTCTGTAATATCTGTGAAAGTGATATCAAACTCTCTGTCTTGTGTTTTCAGCATTTTCATTAGTATTAACATATTGTCCTGTTTCCTGGGCTCTGAGCAGGGAGAGCAGGACAGTGACATCTCGACATGTCTGTCAGGTTAGTGGATGTCTCCCTGCCTCAATCTGCTGACGTTGATTTGTGAGCATAATGCCTGATTATAGGATGGGTGACAGATAAATTTTATCAAAATTAAGGCACAATTAAACATTTCATCTTTGCTAATTACTGGCTGTAGATTTGGCAAGATGACCATGTGCTGTAGGAAATCAGCAACCATAACACATTTTAATGGGGCACAGCTGTCTTACAGCTTGGTAATATTTGCACAGTGCACCAGAACTGTAATTTATGGGACAGAAAGAGGGAGAAAATCTGCATTGGATTGAGTGCCAGAATAGATTTTGAATTTATATTCTTTAATGAGGTTTGGATTTGTTGCTGCTGGTTGTTTCGTATTATAGATTGATGTGATGTCTTGGTGCATCTGGGAAGAGACCATTACTGCTTCTTCGTGTGTGCACTTTATGTAAATGTTCACTAAACTAATCTTAACGTCGTACCTTGCAGCCTTGCACTCACAACATTTAGATTTCTTTGAGAATCGCACTGCAAGAGGAGGAAGGCAGCTGGTTTTTGAGCATGCACGCTTTACAGGCACTGGACAGACTTGATGGGTTCACGCTAAAGTAATCAGCCCCAGTATCCACTTGTGCCAAGGAATAAGCCTGGGAAATTCACCAAAATGTGGGAACAGCTTGGGAACAGATTGATGCAGAAGGGTGAAAAAGGCTGCTGAGAGTGAGTGTATGTGTGTACTGAAATGGGTATGTGTGTATGTGTGTATGTGATCTCAGAGCTAATTCCAAGGCAAACAAGAGGAAGCTTCTTCTAAGTAACTCAGCTCTGGTGTGCTCCGGTGGTATGTCTCCAGTGGGGTCTAGCATAGCCTCTTCAATTATATGGAAGTTTGGCCATCAAATCCCCTCTAAAACAGATAGTTGCTGCACTGTGAGGAATGTGAATTTCATCATTTTCATATTGACTGAATATAATTTGTCTGAAATTGGCTGCTCATTGGATGTTTTTTATGTCTGAATTTCACCTCGGGTTGGCCTGGAGGTTAGAAATGCTCCTTCATCACTGGTTGGTATGTTCTGTGTTAAAATCTTGTTAAAGTTCTCTTGAGCAACAAACCAATACTGTCCCACCATCATCACTGCTGCTCCAATATATTAGACTCATTTAGATGCATAAACTGTGCTTAATGTGAGAATAAAACATAAGTGTGACTAAATAGTTACTAGTAGGATGAAGCCTTTTTCTACATGCATTTGGCTGCAGTATGGGCTAGCAAAACAATGTGATCAAATTAAGATATTTCCTGATTGATTTTATACTATACTCGCCCCTTTCAGTGAGGCTTCAATGGACCGGTCAAAGAATGAAAAGGGCTCAGTTGGACTTTGCTGGCATGCTGCAGGCTGTGTTTGGTTGGAGCCCACTGAGGTTAATCTAACTGCTGTTTTCTGGGTGACACCTTCAGTCTGTGACAGGCCTGTGAGGGCTCCAGGGCTGGGTGCTTGTGGCACTTTCCATGATACCCCACTGATCTGCACTTGGGTCCTGTTCAGGTGCTGCTCAGTACAGTACACCCCCTAAAGGCCCTGTTGACCTTCTTTTGTGAGCGATTATTTTTATGTTTACTGTGGTGATGTAATGGTGCAGTGTGGTGATTTTGCAAATCAGATACCCTGTGATCTCTCTCTCTCTCTGTGATTGACTTGAGGTAACTTTGTAATGATGTTTTCACGAAGTAGTAACAGATAACTTCAACATATAGATGAGGAGTACACTTATAGGTTAAAAACTGGGACTGGGATGGTTGTTTTGCTTTAAATGAATGGAGATTAAAATGTATTTACACTACTTTTTTTCAGGTTGCCTTGCCTTAGTTAGACCAAAGTGATGCTGCCGACTGTGGCTACAAAACATTTGTAGCTTTGCCCTGAGCTGAAATGTGACCACAGGCTGGCGTAGAGTATGTCAGTTTGTGCACCGTGCTGGAGACTGACGAGGGGGCTTACCCTCACAGATAACCGGCTGTTGTCCTAAAAGTGCAGCACATTGCTGTATCGCCCCAGGACAGAAAATCAGGGACAGCAAAGGACAATAGAGTGCATGCTGTATGTTCTACTGATATCAACTGACTCTTTTGACAAGTGAGTCGATTTAGTGGGTTTCCAGTACTCATACAAAGGAATTGCGTTCATTTTTACTCAATGGATATGCAACAGTGAAAAATCCGGAGACATTATTTATGCAAGGGAGTGTTTCTTCATTCATTAGGTCAGCTATTCGCTTGAATAGTGCATCTTTGCTGAGGGAATCCAAACATTAGATTAGATGTAATTGAGAGAAATGAAGCCATGCTTCAAGCAGTTAAGCCTTTTGCATTAAAGCGTGCACCGAAATGCTCTTTGTTAATCTCTGATCAAGTGGGATATTACCTCTCATGAAGAGCTTAGTAAATGCTCATTAAAGCATTACACCGTAAAAGCCTGAATAATTATGAATTCCAATTCACCTCCCTATAAAAATCACACAGTTTACCAAACAGCGAGCGGCATTAACGTGAATGAACTTCAGGTTTCTAAAGGAGCATGACAAATGTGTGGTGACGTTACACATGTCAGTTTTTAATCCTGAACATACTCTTCACCCTCCTGGTCATGCAGTACATATGTCAGGGATAGGGACAACAGCCTCCTGCCAATGTCTCATACCAGGCTGGATCTGTTTGAATCAGACTCACGCATGAATGGACATTTGTGCACACAGACTCTGTTGCATGGCATAGTGCTCTGATTTTTTTATTCTGACAATTTCCAGGCACACATACTGATGCCTCTTTAGAATCATTTATTAGTGTTGATCAATTGGCCTGTGCTGTCTCACCCAGCCTTTGCCATGATCCTGCAGGATACTGTCAATATATTATGTGAGGGTGTGACTTTAACAGAATATGTCTATAATTCTAGATGTCACACATCAAATCACAATGTCTAGTACATGACAGTGTGTTACCAAGACGACGAATGTCAACAACACCCATCCCCACCCAACATTTTGCCACATGCCATATTTTCCCATTATTCAGGATTAGAAACAGGTGTTAGTGTGTGTCTGTGTGTGTATGCAGATGTATTAACACAACCGTCACATGCCCTGAGAAGATCTGTGTTTGTTTTTTTGACAAGTGGTCCTGTGTGCTGTATGTGCGTGTGTGTCTGTGTGTGTCGTCGTAGGCCAGTGACAGCTGAAGAAGAGGACTGTATTTGTGGAGGAACAGCATGGCTGCAGAGAGGAGTGGAGATCCTGAGGGAGGCCTAATGGTTCCACTCCTTCCTGCACAGAGATAAAGACTCATAATAAGCGTGTATGCTCACCATCTGGCCCTGTGCATGTGGCCCTTATGGAGGCGAAAGCAGCGCAATCTGTAAACGATCAGGAGCCATGGCGCTCCCCCTAGAGAGGCCGCCATGCAATCAAGGTGACAGATGGCAGCACCACTGCTGTGGCCTCATGGAGGAGATCAAAATCACCTTCAATAAACTCTGACTGGAATGGGCACAAGCCCCTCAAAAAGTCAGTTTGTCAGTCAAACTGTGGCAGCTTGCTGAAACAGGGGGAACACACAGCGGTCCGTCCGTCCACCGCCTGATTTCCATATTTTCCGTCTGACTGAGCCTGAACTGTGATCTTTCTCCAGTTGTCCTCTCGACTCGTGCCGGCGTGGGCGAGCTGGCTGCCAGGACTTGCAATGCTACTGGGGGAAAATTGAGAACATGATGCTGCTAATGTGGGGCAATAGGAACGGATGGTGGCAGAGAGACATTAAATAACCGACTGGTGCTCTATTTTTGATATGACAGGACCCCCGTGATTTGCCTGTCTTTGTATATTTAATTACACATTTACACACATGCATGCAAGCACACAATAATCACCATCATTATACAGTATATAATAGAACTCATCACCATAAAATAGCTGTACATTCAGGGGAGAGCTCATACTAAATTCCTTTCCTTTGATATTTTTTTGTTTTAACATCTGATGGAGCAGCATGGTCCATCCTCCGCACCGTGTCTGTATCTGAGTGTCTGTGTCCTGAGCATGGAGACAGAAATGCTTGGGAATGCTATTTCACACATCCCCTTCATCTGATGCGCAGCTTCTGTCAGTGATGTGAGAAAAACAGCCTGACTCTCCAAGCTTTTTTTGCACCAGTGCAAAAGTTCAAAATTGAAACGCCATCTGTTCAATAAAACTAATCTAGGCAGGGAGAGCCGCTTCCAAGGCTGTTCTGATTGGATGTGTTTCTTGTCTTTGAACTCCCTGCCACAAGGTTCAGAATGAACCCAGGATATTGTCATTTTGCAAAGACGATGCATTTATGTTGATGTTGGACAAAAACCAACCCAATCAAAGTCTTTCCAGAAGTTGTAAATAATTAGTTTTGTTCATTTTTTGCCTTTTGAATTATACTTTTGATCATATTTAACATTCTCTCTGTCCATAGTTCTTCCATGTTATTAATTCAACTGCAGGCACTTTTATTGGACATTGTATATCTGGATTCAAATATACTGTCTTCACTTTTTAGTTCTAATGAAATGAGATGCTGTAAGTACTTTCAGAGAAAATCAATTGTCCTCTTGTGCTGCAGCCCTTAAACACTCACTTAGTTAATTGCCACACTTATTTGATTAATTGGACAAGTTCCATTGTAGTCTCTCTTTACCTCCCATGTTTTATAGAGGTGGCCTGGAGTGCTCTTAATCATCCACTTTTAAACATTTTTACAAATGTTAAATATGTGCACTTTACCTAATAATTAGATCAATTACACTAATTAGTATCATAAGTTGAAGTGAAAACAGTAAAGAGGCTTTTAGGTTTCATATCCATAGTGTGCTGTCTTTTTGACTCCAGTCTTAAATCTGTGACCAGAGGCTGGCGAAATGTACTGCAAGGACATCAGGGCTCTGGTAAGACCACTTAAGGTTAAAATAATAATACTTAAAAACTCAACCAAATTAAATTGGTTTTATTCTGCCAAGAAATATATGAGCTGTTAGACCAGAGACATTTCATTAATGTTATTTGTACTCACTGTAATGTTGCTGTTGGTCATATCATAAAATATACAACCTGAATCATCAGGAGGCGACTGAGCCATAATGTTCCCAATAAATGCGCCTAAGAATCACCTGAACTTTATATCACAGATGTCTTTAAGTTTATAAAGCAAGTGCCTAATATTTATTGAAAAAAAATGTACACACACACACACACACACACACACACACATATAGATATATGTGTGTGTGTGTTCATTTTGCATATTTAATTCGAAAGCAAAATATGGGTCTAAAGCCATCTTTTTTGGACTGTATTCTTACATTATTGTGCCACCAAACAGACAAAATTAAAGTTTAGGAATAGTACAAACAGTTCACTGAGAGCAGGAGAAATGGGAAACAGCTTCAACGTCAACATTTGACAATGAAATTTTAATTTGCTAGTTTACTTGGTCACATGACTCACTCTAGATTCCTTTTTCCGGCCCGGGAGTGGGCGGGGCTTGTTAATTAACTCTCAGGTGCGCTGGTCCGCGGAAGTTCATGGAGGACGTTTTGAACCGGTGTTTGGATTAAATTTTGGAGCCTGTACAGTGAAAGCCCGTCTGTCTTTGGTGGACGACGGTTCAAACTGATTAACAGTGCTCCATTTTAAACTTAAAGCAGCAGGAGCCTTGTCTAAGAACAGACAGCCTCAGGTAAGCCCCCAACAAAGTCCCTCTCTATCTTTCTACCCCACGTCATGGCTGATTTGTCCCCCCCCCCAAAACATATTACACATACTGTGTTTCATAAGGCTAAAAACATGTAAGAGCAGATTAATTTACATTTAACTGCAGCCTTGAGAAATTTTTTTTTTTAAAGAGAAAGTGTTTTAACAGTTAGCTAGAGTACATCTTTAGCCATGTTGCTGGCCTCTAACTTCCGGTCCATTTTGAGTAAGAACGTACCAAAATATAATACATAAGTACCCAAAGTATACCAAAAATCATACCCCAAAAGTATAACCAATCATTATGCAAAACGGCCCGTTTCAGAATAACGTGGATTATAACTGGATTATAATTGCTGATGCATTCATGTGTGCCTCGCTTTCATGTTGCAGCTGGTGAAGGAGGAGCTAATTTTAATGACTTTATTTACCGCTGGGTGGCTAAATCAACCCATATGTCAATCACAATTTATTACCTGATATATTATTTAGATTTTGTATTAATGATTTAAATCTTTTATGCCATTCGTTACTAAAGATAGAAAATGATATGGTGGAGTGGAAAGTCCAATATCTACCTTCAAAATGCTGTCAAGTAATGTTGAAGCACCACAGAAATGTACTTCAGTATAGTACTTGAGTGAATCTACTTAGAGAGATTTTACTTCTCCGAAAACCTTTGTCAGCTATGGCTGTATTTATTGATTATTTATTGTGTAAGTGTTGTGTTAAGCATTTAGGGCGATCACGTGTTTGTTCTTTCAACAATCCCAAAACCAAAGATATTCATTTGCAAAAACAT
Organism: Datnioides undecimradiatus; assembly: GCA_008933995.1. NCBI lineage: Eukaryota > Metazoa > Chordata > Actinopteri > Lobotiformes > Datnioididae > Datnioides > Datnioides undecimradiatus. Next base: position 4,174,001 of record WARS01000010.1, read on the forward strand.
AAAACTGGAAAAAGCAGCAGATTCTCATATTTAAGCAGCTTTGGATTATTTGTTTGTTTGTTGTTTGTTTTGCTGGGTAAGTGACTCAAATGAATTAATCAAAATAGTTGTAGTTCACTTCATAAAAAGAGGCACTAGCACTTGTTTTTTTTTATTGAGCATTTGTAGATTTGTGTGAGCCCCATACGAACCATAACCCAAAAGTCTCATCTCTCTATTCAGAGTGTTTTTAAGAGTTTCTTTCTGTAGCCCCACAGCCTGATGATGATACTGTATACTTATCTGGTTGGGAGGCTGGTAATCAGACACACTTTCTAGTGAAGGCCATGTATGTTTTCTGTAAAACAGTCCTGGGGAATGCAAGTCTGTAGCACTACGATGCAGCTATTTCATGCATCTGCTTCATTTTCCTTTGGAGCAGATAAGATTGGTGCATTATTTTACAAATGAAAAATGAGAAAGACAAGATCAGGTGTTTGCATGAATATATGATGGCAAGTTTGAACCCAGTTGACCCTCAGAACTAAATGTTCCCTTTAAGACTTAATAATGAAAACGTGAAGAAGGGCTAATGGGTTGATCCTGAGTGGGAATTTTGGCTTTGGGGTCTTTATATGATTGGATTAAATCATACTGATTCATGAGTGAGCTCACACAGTTCCCATTGCTTTGTCAGATGAGGATTTTAATTTGAGCCTCACCTGATGGATGCTGGTAATTTATGCTGATTAGAAATAAAGCATCGTATTTTCCTTTATCTGCCCCCACCCATCTGAACAGAAGAAGATTTTTCCAGAAGGGTATAAGGAGAACGGCTGATTAGTTGTAATGTGACCACGGTACCCCACAGGCTGAAATTTATGTCCTCCATTTGAACTGTGGCTGTGTGTGCTGTATACATCAGGTTTGTTAATGAAATTTGTCGCCAGCAGGGATTTGGTGGCTGCCGTTGTTCAGCCCCGTGACACTGAATTGTTTGAAATCTAACCTTTCAAACTTCAAGTCAGCACTACTTTAATTGTAATATCATTACACCCCCCACCCCATCAAAATATAATTCATTTGGTTTCTTTATGGATTATTGCTTTCAGACTGTTGATGGACTATCAAAAATAATGAAACTACGCTAGAGGTTTATTTACTAACCATTTGTCTGCTTTGTTGATGTTTAACAAGCGTGGATGAAAAACTATTTGTTTTACATGGGTCACACCATGCAGCAACATTACTGTACCTGGTGTGCGTGTGTGTGAGTGCTAAAGTGAGTTCAGTGCTGTGCTGCAGCAGCATGTGGAGCTGTGTATGCTGCTGTCCGCTCCGTCCTGTCTGTGAGTGTATGACTGACAGGTGTCAGGCCTGTCATGGCGTCCCGGGCTGCTGTGGCTGAGATGTGCGGGGACAGGGAGAGATGGAGGCGGTGGATGAGAGGGCCGGCGAGAGTCTGTCATTTTATTCAGGCTTTTCTGTTTCTGACACGCATCCTCACCCCCGTATTGTCTATCAGCATCAGCAGATGACTGACAAAGGAGCTGCTCAGCTACAGACAGGTCCACATCAAGACACTGTGTGTGTGTGTGTGTGTGTGTGCGCACGCGTGTGCACTTTTAGCTGTGAGCACTTGAATGGCTTGCACAAGTTTTAACACATGAGATAATGTCATGCCACCGCTTTGCAAAATCAGCACATCCTCACAGTGATGATCAGACGTTGCAGTGTTAGCATTCAGCACAGTACAAACTGAGCCTGCTGCCTCTTCCCTGCCCTCTCCCCTTTCACTCAGTGACTCGACTCTGGCCATCAAAATGCTGACTGCTTTCCAAAAACTTGATTTCACAAGTGGAAAAACAGCATCTGCTTTCCTACAGTTTCACATATGGCGGCCATAGCTGCTCATACGAACTGAAGCAGGTAAACAGGGTAGGGGGTTGGCCCCTGGGGACCTTGAACAGAGGGCCTGGCCCTGGGGACTCTGTCAGGCCACTCTGCACTGAGGGCCACGCTGTCCCGAGCCAGATGAACCTGCATATGAAATGAGGCCAGAGAGCGCAGAGAGCTGGGGACCATGAACATGGAGGAAAGTAGAGGATGTACATCTGTTGTGTCGTAGATAAAAAAGGCAAGCATGTATTGGAAGAGGCTGATGTTAGTAACTGTTGCAGCATAGATGATGTGTTTAAGATCAATAATATATATTTTTACTTGTAAAACTATGACACATGGGTGAATAACATATAAATGTTGGCAGTGGTATGGCTCTTAAGTACTGTGTTGTCTATGATGGTGGCAGTGTACTGTCGGTCTTCAAAATAAACCACAGATGCAAATTTAGAGCCTTATCATTCTGTTTTTTTAGTATGTATGTATGTAGTATGTTTTATCAAGTGAATGTTGTTCTGACTGCATCTCTGCCCACCCTCTGGATCTTAGTTGCTGGGGTGTTTTAGGTGTATTCATATTATATTTTTACTTTTAACTCTTAGTTTATTTAGTTTTTTTTCATCTGCTTCCCCCTGCCTCCCCTCCTCTCCTCTGCCTCTGGTCTTGCTCTCCTGACAGCGTAACCGGTGATCACAGTGTGACAGACCATCCCTGGGGAGCCGGGAGCACCGTTTACAACTCTTTTGGTGTCAATGCCTCTGTCTGCTCCAATTTCCAGCACTCTGCTAACCCCACGCTCTTGCCCCTCACTTGTCCCTACTCAGGATGTGTACATCTATTAAACACAGGTGGAGATGGGTCAGGTTGGATGTTGGCAGATTGATACACTGGTAGCCCAGGGTTTTAACCTTTTATGTGTGTCATACACAAACACACACATGCATGAATTAGAAATTAGCTCAGTTGGTTAAATCATTACCAATCTCCACCTGTAGGCAACCCAGAGTAGAAATGTGTAATGATTGCTAATTGCCTTGTTAGTATGAAAACAAAGCAGCGTTTTTTTTCTTGTGCTGAAGGGCTAAATTACCAGGAAACAAACAAGTGGAGGGGAACATGTGAATAAGGATGTTTTTACATGAGCATCTGTGGATACAGCTGCCGCTCGCTCTGGCCATCCTGCCTTTTCCTCTCTGTTTTTCTCAGGCTCAAACAAACAAAGCCAAACAAGACAGCAGCCTCATGTGACTGCTTTGGGTAAGTGTTATAATCTGCAGACCCAGTTGTTTATGACACCAGTTCACGTCTTTTTTGTTTTTGTTTTTTAGAGAGCAGTCAAGAGCCACATTCATCTACCTTTTTTATGGTGTTTCCCGATGGCAAGTCTCTCCATTTTTATGAGTTTGTTTTTACTTGTAGAACACTGAAACAGCGAACTAGTGTTGAAGTAGCGTATCCTCTGGTAATGATGGTGACAAATAGCCCTCCTGGGTATTTGTTTCTTCCACAGTGTAGCACAACTTTAGCAGAGGCTGTCATGCTGATGATGAAACACACACTCACTCGCTGCCATGGTCTATGTCATACTGTGTCTCTCCAGGCGCCTCCCTCTTCATCCCTAGAGAAATGTGTTTACCTCGGCAGTCACCTGCCGTTCTGGGAGCCAGAATGAGATTCAGGGTCCTTTTGTCCCAATCAGCTTTTCCTATCAGGCTAAATGCTCTCTGGAGACTGGGCTTATTACATGACATGATACTCAGAGTAGATAAATAGTTGTCCATGTCACAAACCGGACCCCACTGGCGTGGGTGTTTGGGTGGGGGTGAGGAGACAGACAGCTTGGGGCCCAAGAGATGAAAGGAGCCCACAGCTTTACTGACGTTTTAATCAAAAACAGTTAGCACTGAATCCGTCTGTTTGCAGGCAGAGATGCAGGGAGGCTCAATTGGTGCCTACTGAAAATATGCATGGATTGAAATGCAGACCTTGCTGACACATAATTTACCTGCTGTCAGTCTGTATGGGCATCTTTTATGATGAGTCCTTGTTTTGTTGCCCCCCCACCACCACCACCACCAACCACTGAAGCCTGACACAGACATGCGCACTCCCTTCCTTTTCCACCTTCTGCCACCTGTTTCATCCTCAGCTATGTTGGTAATAAGAGTTTATATATACTACTTTACTTGTATTTCTTGTTTGTAATGAAGATAGTCTGCGGTCAGTTGTTTTATAGTTATACTCTGAGGACAGGAAGTCTCATTCATGTTGGTGAGGACAGGTGCAGGAAGAGTAATTCAGAGTTTGCTATTAAAACTAATACAGTTAGGCTAATACAGGAATTTAAACAGGTGGCTATCAGCTCTTTATGTATAAGTGTGTTCAGTTCAGCTCCAGTCCAGTTCAGAACCACATAAGCAAGATAATTCAAATGTTTGCTCTATGACAGATGACAAACTCATTTATTAACTCACTTATTTAGAGTCAGCTTTGCAGTTTTAATAATGAAGACAACTTTAACTGTTAAACTTGCTTCTTCATTTCCACTGTTCCACTGTTGAAATTGTCGCTTTGCTATCCTGTGCTGTCCGACTCAGAGGTGAGACCTCTGCTCTCTGAACTTCATCCTCCTGTGCTGGAGCACATGTTCACTCAGCTCGTAACACCTTGTATCCATAGATGCACTTTGCAGTTTACTTGCTGTTGCACTTGTAAGTTCTTGGTTCCCTGGATTTGGGGGCCTCGTGAAGATTTCTACTCCCCATGCTACCATGCCAGATATACTGGGATGTCGTACTGAATCCTGTCACATGTTGCATACATTCAAGCCAACAAGCTTTTCTGCCTATTCTGACAATCCTCAGTGCACTGGAAGATGCTGATAGGACTGATAGGAGCTTGGATAGGTGACAGCTCAAGGTGCAATGCTCAGACAAAATAAGATGTCCCCAATGTGTATGTACTCCATACTCCTCCATAACATAAAAAGAAAAAATGCTGATATATGGTTGTCAGACAATCTCATGTTATTTATCCTTTTTAGATTAATGACCTTTGGTTAAAAACCCAGATGATCAGCGTTGTTGGAGCTTGAAACACTAACATGCTATTGGTCATTTAAAGTCAAGTAATATAGTATGCAGGATTATAACAGTTCGAACATCGGTAGCAGTATTTCTCTTAGGACGTTGGACACGTGTATAATTTATATGCAGTGTATGTGTATTTTTACTTTATATGTCACGTTACAGTATGAAATACGTATCATAACATTATTGTGTTGACAGAGCCGGGTCTCATTCTGGTGTTTATGAATGTTACCTCAGTTTACCTCTGTCACATCTGATTTCTCCCTCAGGATTATGTTTAGAGAACGTTATACACCGGGAATCTCAAACATTAGCATTTCTGTTAAATTATTCATTTTTCACGCTTTAATCTGAGTCAGAGAATGCAGCGAGCAATTTTCCACACTCAGAACTACACAACTAATTGTTAAACACACTCCACTGGGTTTTAAAGATGTTGTCACAGACTTTTCATCAAACATTAACGCGTGGTACCAATGATTTCATGGGGTTTGCTCTTAACATCGCGCTTTTAATGACGCCCTGGAAAAAAACCCCCTTAAAACTAATCATAAATTACAAAAATGATAATGGGAGGAGGGAGAAAAGGCTCTGCTCCCCGACCGGTCATAAGTTGATCATCTTAAGCTCCGAGCTGCAGGTAGGCGGTGACAGCTGCTTAATTTGGTTTTGTCACCGGGGTGACTTAATCCTGTAACGGGCCCCAGTGACAGCGGCCTCACAGACGATGAGAGACAGAACGGCACTCTGGTTGCCCGTTTACAGATGCAGCAATAGAAACCAAGGTCACTTTAATTAACTGCCAAATTACAATTTAAACGATAATACTAATCACTCACTTTTGCGGTAGCAAGAAGCTACTGGCTGTCATGTTAATTTAAGGCTGTGGGGGAAAATGGACGTTTCAGCTCTGCCTCACAGTGGGGCCTGAGTCTGTTCTTCCCTGTTTGCATTTGCACTGCATGCTGCCACTTTTCCCAGATCAGGAACAGGGTGACCTAAGTGTTTTCAACAGTTTTTCCTCACTCCATCCCCTCTCCATCATCACATTTTCTCTCTATTTGTATTAGTTTTCCACTCTGTTTTTATCCGTCTCTTCCTCTTCACGCCCTCTCTAAAGGATTTCAATTAGATGCTACTGATGCCTTTGTGTTTGTATTCCCCAGAGATTATTAGACAGACTAAAGGGCCTCACTGCTGAAGCCTTTTTACTTTCAAGTGTCTGAAATTGAAGTTAATAGCAGTCCCAAACCCACAGAGACTTCCAAAATCTTTGTTCATGGCTTTAATATAAGTATTAAATTTAAATGCATGATCATATAAAATGTCCACATGTAAATCCACAGAAAAAATGGCTTGAATGGTCACTCATGGCTTTAAGGTGCAGCTTATATTTGTGAACTTATTACCATGACTAATAATGCTAACAATATTGTTTTATTTACAGAATATTGTATAATATCCACTGTTAGTACAATTCAGAAAACAAGAGCTTCTTCAAGTCTTTTTTCATTTTCGATTAAATATGCCAATTTATTTTTGTCCTTAATTAACCATTTTAGCTATTTTTGCACAAGCAGCTGTCCAAAACCAAAAGATATTTAGTTGACTTTGACTGAAGACCAGCAATGAGTCACATAGATGCTTTAATCACTAATCAAGATTGTTTATTTGTTGCTCATCTCATCTGTTAATTGACTACTCTGTTCAAGTCTACTCTCTGTGACTTTGATTCCTGGAGTCTTTTTTTTTGTGGTGTCATGCAGCCTAGTTGGACACTGTAGAGACTAGGTAAGTTCCAGACCATGGGATATTTATTCAAGCCAACCTGCACCCCATTACAGTTACTGCCCATCTGCCACTGCTGCCACTCGGAGCCCTCCTAAAGGTTACTCATTTACATATTGGGTGGAGGGGGCAGTGGGCATCCACTGATAACAGAGCTTCAATCAATCAGTGCTTCGTGATTAGTTCCATGTAAAATCCCAGCAGTTGGTTAAAACTCTGCCTGCTTGCCTTGTTGCCACTTTTCAAATGAGGTCCTGGAATGCCACAACGACGAACTGGAAACAACTGAATGGAAAAATTCATAATTCCTCGAATAAATTATGATGCGATGTCTGAAATTGATTTATTATTGTGATCGTTAGCCATATGGCACAGTCTGCTTCCCCCCGCCTAACATTCAAAGATGTGTGATTACAGGGCTAGGTCAGGGCAACCTTTACCATTGCACGAATGAATCTCAGTCTAATCAGAAGAGAAGGACAACAGAGAAATTAACTTGTATTTCTTAAAGCTGCATTCACAGAGAAACTGATACAACTGCAATTCTGTCCAGTGTTCTTGTTTAGTGGGATTTCTGGAGCTATCGATCATATCACACAAGATTCCTCAGCAGATGGAAGTTGTCATGTTTTCATATAAATGTATGTAGATGCTGAAGTTTCCATATTTTTAAAGGAGGATTTATTTAGAGTGAGGATCACTCATGACACTGGAAGCAGCAGTTGACAAAATAACCTCACCATGGTTCATTTAGTAGGTGTACATGAGCTTTTACACATAATTATTGGATCTTCAACAGCACAATGAGTTTACTCCGTTGTCTTGAAACTGAAAATGTATACATTTCCATTTGTAAACACCTTTATCCTGCAATAACTGACTTTTCTGTAGTGGAAACGATCAATAAACACTGATGAAAACTTGTCAGGAGATATTTGCATATTTTCACACTGATCAAATACAGAGCAACATTACCGTTCATCCAGAATTGTGTTTCTGTTAATCTGATGGATGTAAGTCCAACATTCTTTCTCCTTTTCATTTTAGCTAGTTGCATTTAAGATAATTTAATATTTCCCTTTGTTGTGCAGCAGGTATGGTACAGAATGTATTTTGAGCCTTTTTTGTTAAAAACAGGTGTCTGCTTTTAAGACAATAATGCTGTGAGAGTTGGCTAAAAGAGTGAACAGTGAGCATCAATAGTGAAACTGAAGTTGAATTGCTGAATCAGGCAATAATTCTCTTCTAGTACGTTCTCTTTGAATCCTCTATTATAAATATGTTAATTACAGAGGCTTTGAGTCCTTTTTGACCACCCAGCCAAGACATGTGAAAACTATATTATGGGCTAACATTTAAAGTCAATTGAATGAAAAATTCCTTTTTAACCCTTATAGACAACCTTCACTGTCGTATGTTGTGTGTCTTTAACAATATTTGCCTGAAAATTACAAAAAAACCTACTACTTAATCTGGACTTTAAAGTGAAAGGGTCTGATGGCCTTGTGTGAGAACCTTTTTTGCTAAAATTAATCTGATAACCATCTCCATGTTCACTTTCTGACTAAGGGGCTTAAAGAACAACCTAACATGATAGTTTAATAATTAAGTTGGCCTTGTTCTAGACTCTGTCGTCTTTTCAGATATGTGCCCTCTTGAGTCCTCACCCTCCTTTATATTACATGAGCAATTATAAGTTAAAGCTTAAGGAAAAACTATCCTGTTTGTAATTATTTGCATGTGGCCTGCCAACGTTTACATTATCGTCTCTGTCTCATAATAATTGCCTGGTTCTTCCCATTGGCTCGAGGCAATGTTGTATTAGATTGTAATCTCCAACACTGTTTCCTGACACAAACTTGATGTGTCATTGTGATTGGCATGGAGGAGATGACATGACAGAGCTGGTTTTGGGGGACTGACAGATAGTTGGCAGGTTAAGGCTCCCCTGTTGGGTGCTGTGCTGCCTCAGGACAGTCACCTGTCAACTCAGGTGAAGGCTCGTCATAGCTGATGACTGGGAGCAGCAGAGTGGATATAATGGGATGAGCAGACTGACACGGACGTAGTGCAGGACTCCCTTTGTCTGTGGGCAAAGGAGTAAACCTTGCTTTAGTCAAATGTGCCACTGTGCTGAATAAAGAGTATAAAGCGTTTGAGCACTGAGGGCTGGCATTTATGTCCTGAGCATCCTGAGCACACGATCAACCCAAGTGTTTATAGTTTATCACTCTAATAGCAAAATATGCAGCTGTTAAGTTAGTTTTTGTGTGTGTGTGTGTGTGTGTGTGTGTGTGTATAAGGTGAAAGCCTCTACAGTTTCATTCATTTTGATTAAAGTTTAAGGTTGAAGAGGCTTTGCCCCTTTCCAGAGCTTATATAAGTGCATGTCTGTGATTTGTAGTCGTTTGGGTCTGGGGGTGTCTGTGAGTATGTGTGTGTGGACCAAATCACTGTTGCTGTTTTTGTTGAGTTTCCTCAAAAGACCGTCCTGCCAAGCACAGAGGGAGCATGTGTCCATCAAAGTCAGGCTGATATGAGGCGTGAGGGCTGAGGCCTGCTCGTGAGATGGAGGGTTGGGACTGACTCATACAGAAGCTCAGGATTTAGCATGTCACTCTCAGAACAGCACACTGCCACAGTGCATCAGTGCTGACTCTATGGAGAAACTTCTGTGCCACATTCATGTACAATATGTAACAGTATCAAGTGACAGGAAAAATTCTAGTCGGAAATAAATAACAAATTGTAGCTTTCATAACGTTGAAATGGAGTTAATGGCTGTAAGAGCTAATGCTGGAAAATACCTTTTTATTGCATTATCTTGAACTTTAAGATTTATTTATTTATTTTTGATGACCCATCGTAGGACCTCTGGCATTCTCCCTTTACACGCAAACATCTTGCACAACATGCACTCACCAGCTGGTATTCACCTGTCCACCTTTTCTGTAGGAACACGTTTCTTTATCTCTGTGTCACATCATCTGCTTGGTCTGAGACTGAGGGCCCCAAGCGTCCATCAGTCAGGCCTGTCATATATGAGGTCCGATCTGTATTCATAACTTCTGTCAAAGCACTGCCATTCAGTCAGTCCTCTCAGCCTCTGTGAAGAGCAGCAGCAGCAGCAGTCAGTAACCTGGATATAATCTGTTTGACCTGCTCAGATTTTGCAGCTTTGTGGCCAGATACAGAGGCATACCGTTTTAGTGATACTGCTTGACCTAGATGTTGTCGGGCAACCTCAAAGGTTCTGGGTCTGATCCTATTCCTGAGGATATACACTTAACCTCAGACCCTCACTCATCTGATTTACTCAACTGAATGAATGAATTATGGATTGTCTTGCTCTGAAAGGTGAAATGTTGGCAGAAGAAACAGTGGGCGACAGTTTAATAAAAATGTGCTGGTTTTCTTTCAAGAATTTTTACTGGCACTTCAGGAGCTTTTTCAAGCATTTTGTCTCGACAGCTCCTGGTGGAACAGTGCAGAAGTAACTAAATACAGCAGTAATCAAAGGTAATTGTGTGGTAATTAAACCCGAGTCCCAGGACCGCTCTGTGAGAAGCTTGTTTTCATCTTGTCTCTGTCATCAGACACTGCTGCAGGTGGTTTTTTCAGTTTTACTCAAAATTCAAATTGGACATCTGCATCATAAAAATTGAGATATGCATTTTTTTTGTCGAGAGATTTGTGTTTTTCTAATATCAGCAGCAGCCTGTTGGTACGTCGATGCCACAGGAGGGTTGTTTCCTACTAGTGAATTGCAAATGTAGGTGCTGCCCACACTCTACCGTTCCCTCTCAGGGATGGATTTAATCTTTGTGCAGTCAAGAAAACCACTTGTTAATAAATGAAACCTCTGAGAGATGAGGTTTTTAAACACCAAAGCCTTGCAGATTCAGAACTTCAGAACAAACCAGTGGTCAACGGTGGTCGCCTCAAGGCTGTTCTGAGTATTTATTTGGTGTTTTATTTAGCATGTGTGTTGTTTTTTTTCTGATCCCAGGCCCAACTGGGGGCATCTTAATTCTCTAAATGACTTTTTAAGTAGTGCCTCTGCTCTGCATGACCCCACTGAGTGACAGGCCATTCTAATCCATTTTCACAAGGGGAAACAGCCTTTATTGCAGCCTCTGGTCAGTTTGTTTTGCCCCAGCCCACAACATACGGCATTTAACACTCATAATTAAGTAGCTGAAGCCAAAGTGTTATGCCCAATCTGAGGCTGACGGCTGGCGCTGATTGACAGATGAGCAGAGGGACAGTTTAGGTACTGTTACAATGAACTGTTTTTTTTTTTTTTAATGCAATCATAAAGTGTTGCAACAGCTGCAAACAGGCCTGAACCAGTGGAAGGTCTGGATTAAATATAAATAACTCAGAATATTTATTTGTTGTGTTAGCAGGTCAGTTTCTATTAACCACAGTAAAATTAATGTATTTCACGGAGATAAGCACTCAGACAATAATTACATGTAATACTGGGGAGTCTTGACAGTGTCCCTGCTTGCCGTTTATCCTGGTCTTTTCTAGCCAACTGGGTGAAGGATACTCTGCCTGTTTCCCCACCCAAACTCTAGGTCCCATCTGCTCACAGAAAGACACAACATTTGTCAAAGTAGACTGGATAATGGCTTTGGCATCCTTATTATAATCTCAGCATAATCTTCATTTGTCCACTTTTGGCACTGGGACACTTCTGGGTTTGGGAAATCGGTCAGGACTCTTAAGTGTCCTCGTTTCATTTTCATTAGCTCAAATCCAGGCATGAAAGCTCATTTAATTCCAATTTAAAACATGATGGTTCTGTGTTTTTCAGAGGCACACAGAGTGCTGAGGTTAGTTCCCATCCCACTGTGACTGGCCTGAATAAAACTCAAATTAAAAACAGTCACTGAAATCACTCTAAGTCTGATTGTACTCTGTATTTCACATTTGTGCATCCTTCCAGTAGTCATTTTATACATCTAACATAATATTAATTTGATGAATTAGATTAAAATCAAATTCCTTCATCACTAGATCAGCATTATAACACTTACTGCCGGCAAAGTGTGAAACAGTTGTAGAGCCACTTGGAAACTTTCCCTCTATCAGTGAATAATCATAACAATAGAGAAAGTGATAGAGGACAAGCTTAAACAGACTCCATTTTCCACTTAATGCGTGTAAAGACAATAGAGGGACAAACTTCATATCATGCCTCTCCGTTCTCCATTAAGGTTGTGGCTCTCAGTTGACTACTGCTCCCCCTGTATGTGGGTCACAGACACCGTTCCCAGCTGTGCAGCCTAGTCAGCTGTGCCTTTTGCCATGCCCGCCAACATCTGCTCCACAAAAACAATATCCAGCTTTTAGCACTCAAATGGAGGTTACACCATATGCCAGCAAGCCACTTAGTTTCTGCCAGGGGAGCTGGGGCCTGGCCGCACTCGACGAGGTAACAATGAAGGAGAGTGGCGCTGGGATGTGAAGGAGAGCTCGTCTCTCGCTCTCTCTAGTTTTGTCCTCTTTAATTCCTCCTTTACTTTTAGTTTTTGTTTCCTTCCTTACCTCAGTGTTTTATTTTGATCTTTTCTCATTTTCTGTATGTGTGGAGCCTTTTCTCTCTCTCATACTGTGTGTTGCCGCAGCTCCTCACTCAGACCATCAGTGTGTGCCAGTGTGCATCTGCTCAAGGTGCTTTGGCAGCATCACCTTTTGAATATTAATGCAGCACCTAAACAACAGTTTTCCTGCAAGGTCTGCCACAAGGTCTGGTTAGTGTGTTTGTGTGTGTGCTTGTGCGTGTATACACCCTGATGTTTGTGAAACACTTAGTTTTACCACTGATTACAGTGCAGTGTACACATTGCAGATGAGGGCAAATCATTTTTAATAAGACTATACACTATTAACACTTCTCTCTTAACTTCTCCTTTTTAGAGAACTGGAAGACTGATTGCATGAGAAGCAATTTAGCCATTTAAGACCAATTAAGAGTGCAGATCTGGATAGTATGGGCTGAAGTGCTGCTCACTATGCTGAGAGGTGATAATGGATTTTTAATTAAATATGGGAACCAAAGGTCCCAAAATGGAGCTTACAGCTAACCAAGCAGTAGCCATTTGGTGACTGTACAGACAAGGTCCATTATTGTCTCTCTGGCCTTGAGTCTCCTCACTTTCTGTTTTCTGCTTTCCTCAGTCAAGAGGCCGTCCAATTCTCCATCACTGCCTTTTTTTAATCAACAAAAGTGTGCTGTAGACAACAAAGAGGATTAAACCAGGCATATTATATGAAAACCGACGTAAGTGTGAAATAATTATTCTGAAGGTGTTGTTTTGTTCAGTGACTTAACATTTAATTTGTATTCACAGCTTGTGATTATCTTCTACTTTTATCATATTATAATGTATATCAGTTAAGTAACAGTATACTTTTTTAGTAAAGCAAACAAAACACAGATGTTTTCACACACAAACTGACACTTGAACATATTGTGTCTGTGATTATCTTATTCATCCCATGCAAGCTCTTGTCCTTGTTCAGTCTTGTGGGGGAGGTGAGAGATGACTGGGGGAGGAGGGGGGAGACAGACAGAGCCACGCGCTCGGGGGGTGGATCCACTGAGAAGCTCTGGGATGGCAGGTCGGGGCTGCCTTCTGCAGGTCACGGTTTCACTTGTGGGTATTAATTTGGGAGGGACAAGCACACAGCAGCTGTGTGTGTGTGTGTGTGATGGCCACGGTGAGAGCTGTTGGAGGAGCCGGTGAGCAGTGAGAAATCACCTTGACAGGGCCTGTACTGTATATCATACAAGGAGCTGATGCCATTCATGAATGCTGATTAGAGTCTACTGAGGCTTTAATCACTTTCTGCTTAGATGCAGTCGCTGTTTGTGGTTTCTCTCAGGAGCAGTTTGTACAGTCAAAGATGGAAAATTTATCTTTTATTTTTGGCTAGAGAAGAACTTTTGAGTATCGTCTAGTTACCAGCTGGTCGAGCTTACAATTATAACAACACCAGTTAAAATCTAACCAAAAGGCTAAGCTGGCAACAAGGGTATATTTTTACTGTGGAAAGATAATTTTGTTTGTAACATAGCAACATACTGTGACTTATTTTCCAAGTTGTTTATACCCACCTCTAGCTTGTATTTATTTAATCCGATTGCTATTTTTTATCCAAATTCACACATTTGTCACATTTATTTGATCAAATCACATCCGTCTCAGAGTCACTGCTTGTGTCGTAGAAATGCCAGCGCTTTTGGCAACGGCAGCAGATTTCTGTCAGCGTCTATCTTTGAACACCTCCCACATCATGTACTGAGGAAGTGATTCCTATCTGCTGCCAAAGGGGTGCAGTCCAACAACAAATGGCACTGGATAGGGGGCTGGAGCGGGCTGGGGAGGGGTCTCTCCTCCACCGACTGTGCTACTAATAAAACCAATCCTGAAGTCGTTTTTGCTTTGGGGAGGTGTAATAACTTGGAGCAGTGATGAGTAGTTGTGTTTCCATATTGATTGTGTATGCACTTCCTTGTACAGTCAGAGGAGGGCAGTGCTTAAGTGGAAACGAAGCAGAAGCTGTCAGAGTACAATCAGCTTCATATTACATGTATATGTGTGTGTGAGTGAAAGTGGATGCGTGTATCCTTGTTTATATTCTGTGAGCTGTGTGGGTCTCTCACAGGTCAATAAGAATGTGTGGTCTGCTATTATCTGCTGTGTGTAACATGCTGTTGGGTGTCTCTGTTGTGCTATACATTACAGTAAGTAACACGGACAAACTAGCACAGAAATTATGCTAATGATGACAGTGATTATGTTAATTTGACTTTACCAGTCCAGCGCAATGATGCTGAGCCTACATGATTATTAATAGGATCACAACATGTTAGATCACATAATGGTTAAGATATGCTCGCAGTCTTTATATGAAATGTTTGTGTTTAAAAGCAAACTCAAAACTTCACAGCTAAATCCGAAATTTATTTTATTGAATTTATTATTGATTAATATTGTTTTTGGTAGTATGACTAAGTGGGCGAGGGTAATATTTCAATATAGTTAATGAATTTATTAAAATAGATGAATGAGAATTGCTTCTTTTTAAAATGTTCCTCTACTTATAATCCCTAAAACAACAAACTTTCCCTCTGATTAGAGCTTGACATGATGTCTCTGTCACATTTAAGGTGAGAAGTAAGTGGCTTTTATCTCTGCTCCAGCTGTGACTTCTCTCAGGGACAACTTTTTGGGGCCATTGCATGACGTCTCAGAATGAGAGTGAGACCTCGACAAATGCGTTCAGCCAGCAACCACATCTGGGTGTGATGCATCATGAAGAGCTGTCAAAAAACTTTGATCCTGATCAGTGCGAAAAGTGTAGACAAGGATGTAATATTGAACGTCCAGATGGTTTCCAAGCAGAGACAGACGTGCAGTGGCTTGGCGTTATCTTTAATTCATATCTGCTCAGCCGCTCTCCCTGCATTGTTAGGCGCTGTCTCAGGGCACTGGGAGATGTGCAACTAATTTAATATGGGGGAACAAACAAACTAAGTTTAGTCAGTGTCACTTTGGCTGGCACTCCAGCTAATCCATGTGAACAGTATTGTGTATGATATAGTGCAACACGGTGAATGCTTTCTCTTACAATTGGAAATGACTTTTTGGGGTGTGTTGCCAAGAGCTTGATGATGATGCTCAGAAGCCCAGTATGGTTCACGCCTCACTGCTTCAAAGCAACTGCTAAGCTCTTTTTAATGATATGACGTGCACCATTATAGCGTTTGACTTAGTTTCATAAACCTGTATACACCCTATTTAATTACACCTTGCTAGTTTAATAAACATTTCCATCTTTTGATTTAATTTTTCCTTTCTAAATTTGTTCTCTTGAGGTTCAAGAACAGTTGTCAGTTCATAGATTTTATAACTTTAACCGAAGGGCTCCAGGGCTGCAAAACAGAGCTGTAGGAGCCCAGGACAGTGACACCCTATGCGGAAGAGCCGGGTGCCCCTTTTCCCTGGGCCACGGCTTAACCATATGGGTCTGAGAGAGCAGAGGTGATAAAAGATTCAGTGGGTTGGACACACTCATCTGCTATCAATTATGGTGCAGATGTGCCTGTATGTGTGTGGCACTTTGATTGACATGATGTGAGAGTCCTGAAAACAGAACAGCACGGTTCTGCACGTAAATGCATGTGTATGAGTGCAAATGCATGGACAAATGTATTCCAGCTGTGGAATGTGTGCTTGTAATACAGCTTCTAATTAATAATTTTATTAGAACAGAATGAGGATAAAGTATATCTTTTATGTGATTTATTGTCAGTGAGCTATACAATTGCAATGCCAATATTGATCAGATGTTGAGCTGATGAACTTTCTGTCCTCGGAGGATCGTTGGCTTCCAAAATTCAATGCATCTGCTTTTCAGAAGCAAACTGACAAATGTATGTTAATGTGTTGGCAGGATTTAAAAAGTGAAATGAGGCAGCCCATCTTTTCAGATCAGTCATGTGTCACAAAGCCAGAGCCTCAGCTCTTTCCTCTCTCTCCTCCATGGGTCCAGGATGACCTCAATAATTAAGTGACAATTTTAAAATGCATTTCTAATTTTCTACCAGACTGAAAAGCTTTATTATGGAATAGCTGACAAAAACCCTCCCCTTGAATGGGGGGTGACTCCTGGGCTTCCACTAAACTGGTCATGAATGCACAAACCATCTGTTTTTCTGGCCGTTTGTCAGTGTGAGCGTGGCGGAGGCAGCTGTCGGAGTGGCCCCGGTTTGAATGATGGAGCACACAACCTTTGTTTCGCTCGGCAGTGGCTTTGTGAGCTCTGGCTCGTCCTGCTCATGCTGCCCTGCACTGGAATAAGGCGCGAGATGGTTTCTGTTGTCGGCCCACCAGTCACCACCAAGTTGCCAGAAAGGCCGAGTCAGAGAGGCGAGAGATGGACTTGGAGAGAGCTTTAGGAAATTAAATGAACGAAGAGAATGAATGAGAGGGAAAGAAAATGAGGGGATGGACAGAAGGGATGTGGTGAGAGAGTTAAAGAGAGAAGGGAAGGTGTATGGCTGGTGAGTGCATTGTGTTGGTGAATGAGGATCTGGGGCATTGTGTGCCGGCCAATCTGTAGCTCAGTGGGTGAGGTTGTCAGGAGCCAGAGCCAAGGATGAGGGCCAGAGGGCCAGGAGAGAAAGGTGAGAGCAGCCAGCAGGGCTGAGGAGAGTGGAAGCATGAAAAAAAGAATGAGAGCCGAGAGAAAACAAAGGAGTAGAAAAATGTAGATTTATTTAGGTGTTGTGGCAGTGACTCACTGAGTTGCTGTGATAAGAAAGTTGTGTCAAAGTAGTGTTTAAAGGTGCTTGTTGTCTTTGTATGGACTGCTGTTTAAAGGGGGGCTTAAGGTTATTACATATTTAAAGAATAATTTCCTGGACACAGTATGCCTTTTATATTCCTAAATTAAAGGCCAGCACTGGGTAAGCACAGCATATTGGAAGATAATTTAATTCTTATCATGCACACGGTGCTCTGCTCTCTCTGGTTTATTCATCTCTTGTCTTATTTATTAAGGTGATTCCCCCAGACAATTTACCCCCTGTGCACCGATAGGATTTTACTTTTACTAAGATATTGACGATAACTGTTGTCCCCTGCTTGGGTCACACTGGCCAATGTGACCTAATTGCATACATTTGCCTCGCTGATGCACTTGACCGGAAGAGAAAGGCTGTGATTTTTAGGATACAAGGTCAACTCTGCGTGGGAGAATCAGTTGGTGTGCAACGTGTGTGTCTTATATCACCTGACATTATGCCAACATATGTCAGCAATCTACCGTAATGCCATTACCATAAAGATTTTGTGTAGAAAGAGAAGCTGCTGTTATGTCGGTCAAGTTTTAAGAAATTCTTGACGTTCTCCACACTTGTGAAACCTCTAACCGTCATCAGTGACAGAGTTACTGACAGAAGTTGCCTGAAGGCTCCAAAGAAAATTTTGGGCCAGCTCTCTGTGAGATTTTACAGCTGAATGGTAAAGGAGCTGAAAGGATCTGTTATGTGTGTCACAATGCAAAGCTTATTTCACATGATTTACTGTTTAGTCACAGACTTATTGTGTCAGTGTGTCTTGCTGTGAATGGTTTAATGAAGTGGCATCCTTTTATCCTTTGCAGTTCATTTGTGCAGCTTGTTTAGATCGGTGGCAGCAGATGTTAAGTAAGATGGAAAGAAGTAGTTTTGGGTGCATGGCAGGCAACTTTTTTTAGTCTTATCTAGTCTTAGCTTTTATGATTTTATTAAACCCCTCAGTATTGTACTCCTTGTAATTTTAAGCTGTATGCCACCATTTCAGTTGCTTGCTTGCATACAAATATAATAAATAGTATTACTTTTATTGTTCTTACCGCATCCTATTTCCTTGTAATGGCCTGGCGATGTGGGCTGGTAAAGCTTATGGTGGTAAAGCAGAGCTTAGCAGAAAGCAGTTGTGTTCTCTCACACGGCAGTCTGAGCATGGCGTTTTTCTGTAGCCCCGGGGCAGGCAGGCACCCAGCGCTAGCACTGCCCGTGCCCGGCCCCTCCCCATCTGTGTGTCACGAGTCAGATCTCGTTAGGGATGACGGTTCTCTGATGTGGACAAATTGTCACTGAGGGGGGACCTGGAGACTGAGAGACACAGCTTTGGCTACTTCAAGGGGAGAAAGTGTAGCATGTCCAGAGGAAGCCCCCCAGAGACAGTAGAGGGGTAATTCTGTCGCCCGCTCCTTGCTGTGAGGTGTGGATTATCTGTGGGGTTTCATCCAGCTCCTCTGTTGTCTCATGTGAAGCTAACTGTATGTCTGGGTTCTCATAGCAGCCAAGATGTCTGGTCAGGTATTTAGCTGCGTATTGTAAGACAGCAGGAGAGAAACCAAACATGGTGTTATCACGATGGGTCCCTTGCAGATCAAATCAGAAATCAGTCTGTCCATCGCTTGAAATTAAAACATACCTCCTATTTATATAATAGGGCCACTATAGCAAACAAAGTAACCCCTTGTCTCTTTCAAAATAGATGCTTGAACTGCATCAGGTGCAGATTCTCAGTTCAATTGTACGGATGGAAAGCTCCAATAGACTGCCAAGCACTCATTCATGATCTCACACTTTTGTCTCTCGAAGGCCGACAATAGGCAGCGTGGTGACAGAATGGCCCCTCTATTAATGGTTAACAGGCCAAGAGAGGCCAAGCATCAACACCAGGCTTTGAGAGAAGGCTGGAGAAGCATATGGAGCTCTAAATAAAATTCAGATCAAGCACAATGATGACTGAGGTCTGCTTTGTGTTAGGATGGCATGGTGAAAAAAAAGGGGTGGAGTGGAAAGTTAGATCCCCATAATAAGATCGTGAAGCATGAGCAAATGAATGTATGGCTCTGTAATGCGGCATGCTTTGGAGTCTAGAAGAAAATTGGAGCAGCAGTGTTTATTGTAAGGCACAGACTCTTCAAGCTCTACCCTTTATTACTCTTCAACGGTTGGCTTCAATGAAGCTTCATCATCTGCCTGAAGTTCTGCTCCTAATCAATGACACTGACAGTTGACAGATTTTCCAGGCTTGCGGTCTTTGTTAGAGGCTGATGACCTGAAAGGGCTTGGGTGGTAGGGCAATGAATAAGATGTTTAAAGCTAATAAATAAACCCTCCAAAACCTGCTGCGTGTATGTGTGTGTGAGTGGCATTAGAAGGCGTTTGTGTGTATGGGGGGTGGGGGGATTTTTCTCTTCTCCTTTTTTCCTCCCTCTTTTTTCACACTTGCAGAATCTGCGGCCTTTGAAGGACTTGTGAAGCCGAAGGCGTCCCGTTGCTCAATCAAACAGATTAAGTCAGTCAGACAAGCAGCGATCTGTCCCATTCAATAAAGTTACTTTTGTCATGCTGGATCTCAGAGGGCCTCATATATGCATAACACCAGGCTTGGACATGTCACTGTTTTATCACACTGTGATCAGGTTTTCACTGGGTTTTAGTTTAGTGTTTTCTCAGGTTTATGGATTGTGTACATTTATGCACTTACATGGCATTTGTTGTTTGAAATAGTCATGTGTTTTATGATATTTTTTTTCTTAATTTGCTGATCATATTGTCATTTTTAGACCAAGTACTAACTGATATCCAAGGTAAGATTAAATGGAAAAATTCCACCCTGAGATTTTTCTTGTTCTCCTTATCTGTGAATATGTGGTATTTCTAAGGCCCGGGCGACCCAGTAATGAGGACATCTGTTTTCATATGGTCCTTGACACGTAGCACCAGAAATTTGATGTCATCCTGTCCAAACTGGTACATGGCTGGCAGACAGCATGGCATCCTGTGATTGGTTCTGACAAGCCAGTGACAGCTCTGGAGGTGAGGAGGGTGCATGACAAAGGGCAAGCAGAAGATGAGGGGGAACGGCGTCAGGCTATAGGTCTGTTCGTCTGTCTGTCTGCCTGTCTTTTCTGCCTCCCCTACCCACAAACCCCCACATAACCTCCATCAGCCCCCCAGTAGCACACCCAATCAACACTCCCCCTTCCACCCACACTGATAATCAGACCAATCAGAGCCTTGGATATAACTTCCATGCTTAGAATTGAATGCCATGGCTGTTTTATAATTTACTGTTTAACTACATTATGTTTGTATTTGGAAGATGGTATGTGTTGAGGCAGATGTAATGTTCTGTTATCAGCCATTGTGGTGTATGGCTCGTGTTGTATGTAGATCTCTGATTTAAAGATGGCCACCTGCCATTATGAAAATCAGGAGCCGCTATGCTTTTGCACACAGCTGAGCTCTGTGGGAGCCAGCCGAGCCTCCTTGACATTGAGCGTACAACAGATTTTTTGGCAGGCATATCCCTTTATCATTTTCTCCGCTTACAAACATAAAAGGGTTTCCTCTATTTTATAGAAGCGCCATTTATTAGAGCTGCTAATGAAAAAAGGGTCCCGTTTAACACACTGACATTTTATTGTAGGGCATGATGACTACATCAGTAGTTTGTGTCTGTGTTGGGCTCACAAGGCAAATTGGATGGCTGTTTTCTCCTCATGTGGCCAGTCTCCAGCGTGACCTTGCATTAGTGCATATGCTCACAGCAGGGTCACTGGTTGAGGGCATGATCTGTCAGCCTTTGTTTATGAAAGGCAGACAGCACAAGCCTGTAAGATAACATATTTCATGCAATTAGTAGTCTGGTGTACTGCATTACAGTTTCTGTACAACCACAGTCAACAACATGGGTTTAAAGTGTAGGGTTTTATATTAGTATTCATGCATCTTTTACAGTAAAGAAAAAAATTCCTTTAAACATGTCATTTTATTCTCCTTTCTGGATTATTATTGTTTATACATCGTATCTACCACATCAGATAATTTGCAATAAATAAAAATGTTGATGTACCCAGAGAACTTTAAATAAATATCTAGTTTTATCCAACCAACAGGCGAAAACTCAGAGATATCCAGATTAATCTCATATAAAACAAGGAAAACCTGGAAATATTCACATTTGACACTTTTTTTTTCTGCCTGAGGTTCAGTTTGGGGTTTTTTTAACAAAAACACCAGTTGCCCTCGACACACGTACACAAAACAACAGTATATTGTAATTAAAAATGACATGTCAGTAAAAATCTTTTTATTATCTGTGGAAATCTTAAGTTTTTCTAATATTTTTTGGGCTGATTATGAAGTTGTCACAGGAAGGATAATCCTTCCCTACAAATGTTTCTGGTGAGGTTGTGTGCAGGTTGGATCTATATGCTTACTGTGTGAGTTTGATATTCACGTTATTGAGATTGCTTCGATATGATAGAGATAGGTTGACAGAGGCTGTCAACGTGCAGTCGGCAGCAGCTCTGATGACTGGCGCCCTCTGACAGTCGCTCTATAAGGCTTGGTAACCAGCCTTTTTCCTGGGAGGTGTTTACTGTCACTATGCGTTGTGGGTGCCTGGCAGCAGTATTTCTCCAGGCTGTCAATCTCCACAGACACTAACCTGCCATGTTAGATTTGACCTCCACAGGGAAGATTACTGTCTCCAAGCTTTGGAGGCATCCTTCATTTTTCCTCTGCTCTGTAGGGATACCTGGGAGAGACGAGTCAGTCATGCACGCAATATTTACAACACCCAGATCTGGTCTAACTCCCTGAAATATTCATTCATCCTAAAATAATCTCATCACTGTACATTAGCTCCTACACTCTTACAACAGTGAGCAGGTGATTTCATTCTTTTATTTCAGTGTTGAACTTGGAAAGCAACACTTTTCCAGGAAATGCAGCACAATTATTCCTGTATTCCTAACGGAGTTTCTTTCACTTTCCAAGAATACCTTCTTACAATATGCATTATGTGTTAGATAAATCTTGGTTGTGTAGTAGCACTGCATGTTCGTGTTTCTGAAGACCAGAGATGAGTTTTGGATAAGGACACTGGCTGTGAGTTTGATGCAGTATGTGTGTGGGAGGCCTCAGAAATGCCTGTTAATTAATGGTGTTGCATGGTTACTCTCAGCACAACCAGTATAAACTCCAGACTGAATTAGATTTTACTATTTACAGTTTTAGGATGTGATATATTTTTTGGAGATAAACCTTTTTAGTAATGTGAATGTTGGTGGGAAATTTCTGATAATGGTGTCTAATTTTTAAAAATTCACCCCCAAAAATAAAAATGATTCCTAAATCCATGTTCCTGTAAGAACCATGGCTGATTTTATGGGACTTCAAACCTTTCATTTCGACCCTTACTGCTTGCTTTATGCTTTTTATTGTTGTCTTCTTAGATACGGATCCTTGATTAATCAAATCAGGGAGTGTCAAGACTTTGCTGATACACCTTTGATAGTTTTTTAGTCAGTCTATGTAATTTTGTTGTCCACCATCCATTGCATTCCTTAGAGTCAAGTTATTACGGAAAAATACTACTGGCTATTGGCTGTAGGTATGAGAGTGGAGTTATTCTCAGCAAGAGGGCAAAAAGCTTGTTTCCCAAAACTGTTGCAGTATTCCTTCAAGGTTTTGAAATTGAGCTTTGTGATTGATCAATCAATATTATTATTATTATTATTGATCAATATTATCTATTCCAGCATGAAGTGAGGTCAGACATGTTGAACAAACTACTGCTGAAACTACTGCCATTGTTTTAAGTCCCCACCCTCCAGTTCTGTCAATTGTGTTAATCATGTGCAGAGAAGTACTAGCTGGCGATTTATGCAGTACACGTTGCAACACACATGGTGTGCCAGGTTTCTTTTTTCTTCAACTTTGCTTCATTTTGTAGTAAAATTTGATATTGTATTGTATTTTCTGATCTCCTCTTTAAACATGTTCTAAGTACAGACACATCTGCCCTATCAGAGGCTGGTTCAGCCCGTAATGATGTTGTTTAAGATGGGCCATCGCACATAAATTTACTGCTTTCTCCATTCTTATCATAAATTGACTGGCGTACTAAGAACTGGGGTTATACAGTCACATAAAACCTCCAGTTATGGCCTGTGTTCTGTTTAGCCCTTGATAGAAACGTGGCGTTGCTTCCTGGTGTATTTCTGACCATGAAAATTATAATATGGAACAAAGATTAGAATGAAATTATCGTGGCCGGAAGGCATTTACCCGCCGTGCACAGGGTTAGGGGAAGGGGGGGGGGGACCTGGTCCCCAAGAATAATGATAATACATTAGGCTGTGAGCGTGCTGGTATTATTGCTGTACATTATGTATGTTCCATTTATACTACCTCACACAGCCCAACCGCTGCTGACGGATAGGTCATTACTCCCCGCACCGATGAACACTTATCAGGCCCCACTGCTGTTTATGGCCAGAATGAAGAGCACTTGTCAGTCAAGGTCACTGCTTTGTGTGTCCTCTTTAATAGTTCCTTCTTCACAGTTGTTGAACTTTGTATGCTAGCTCGGGCCCCCCTCTAAGTGGTGAGAGAGATGGGCCGACTGCTTTAACGGGGAGATTCATTCTATTTTGCGCAGAGGGACGACTGCTGCTGCTTACAGCCACTGTGTGTTTGACCGGTGGAGACTCTGGAGAGGTTTCAGTTGTCTGAACAGTGTTGAATTATGATGCCTGTGTAAGTGAGTAGCATCACTGTATTCGTATGCCTCAGAGTGGATGGGGAAACTGAGACAGAAAGGGGTTAATGGTATCAAATAAATGTCTGTGCATGTTTTTTTCCCCCAGTTTGCATGCATGTGTCTGGCTGCATGTATTTGTGTGTGAGGGTGTATGATAAGTTTGGGTGACAGGATCCTAAGAGCCTGCTCTAACTGGAGGGCCAATGCTAATGCATGGCTGGTTGCGTTACACCAGCTAGTGCTGAAATCAGAAGTGGCCCACAGTGCAGTGCAGGGTTTGGCCCTGGGACAACAACAGATTTTAGTTGCCTTGGATTCTTTAAGCCTCAAGCCATTAATATTTGTCATCACTGCACAAGTCGTATCTCTGTATCTTGTAGCACTATAGGCCTGTACAAGCAAAGACACATACACTTGTTTATTCAGGCTGCTTAGGTAAAAAGGCTTGCCCCATGGTAACTGTCCATGTTGTTTTGTGTTATGCTCTGAGCATGTTTTTGCTTGTTTTCTTTACTGCAATTTCAAAGCACTTATTTATTCTTAAATTTATTCTTTTTTTCCCCACATTTTTGCCAACATGTCTAATCTCAATTGTCTTTTTTAATTTTTACCAAGGTTAGCTACATCAAATGCAACAAAACAAAATGCAAATGATGATTCCTCAAAAGATATAAGATGAAATCAAGGGTTACCACTGTGTTGCACCATGCAGGAAACAGTAGACTCGCAGTGTTACGTGGGGTGCGCATAGACGTTGTTGCCTTTGACATACAGACATTAGTCCTCTGAAAATCACACAAAGTCTCCCTTCAGCTTACCCACCGTGAAAGCCCCTATTTTGACTTAGCTGTCATAAATCCAAATTGCGATGGTTGGCATGGTGCTTTTCATTGTCACAATTTTTCCTATAAGTTACCCGACATAATTTACAATGCTCACCTTCCCACCCCATTTTCCCAGAAAATCCCGTCCACACGCCAACGCTGAGCTGTAAAAATGAACAGTTCCTCCTTCTCCACTTTGATGCAATGCTGACAGGAGTCACTTTGATATACTTGGGAGTATGAAATTTCGATCCGTCCTGTTTTTTTTCATCCTGAGGCTTCATCTTTGCAGACATTGGGAGCTGTCATTTCGCGACACCCTATGACGTGGGTGACACTCAGCCGACATGGCAGGTGCTGGACAGCAGACACACTCCTAGGCGAGCTGGCGATATTTCTTCAGGTAAAGCGCCGAAATGTGTAAATGAATTATCTATAAATTTATCACAGTGGATTTTTTTTATATAAATCTCCACAAAAATATCAGAAGACTAGACTTCTCAACTGGATGAGCAGAAATCCTCTGAAAGATAAAAGATACAAATGTGTTATATCGTTGGTAAATGCTGCTTTAAGCAGAATTATTGAATTGGGTTATTATCTGCTAATATTAGCATACTAATCAACAGAGCCAAATATCACTTATTTCTCACAAGTTTCAATAAAGAATGACGTATCATTATTATTATTATTGTTCTAATTCGGCCATCAAAAAGTCATCAAACAAACTGATTTGTAAAGGAAACTAATTAAATAATCTTGACCAATTTGCATTTCGTTTTAGTCTTTAACTATGTAAGGTTTTACATCTTAACACTGTGCAAACTGGCATGTTGAGGTTGAGAATTTCCTGCAGTGTATACTGGGATGTGGGCTGTGCAGTGCACTGTTGGAGCCCACAGGGTGTATGTTCACAGTGTTTCCTGGATTAGACACCTTGGTATGGCCTGTGGAGAGATGTTCGTAGTCCGCTGTTCACACAATCTGCCTTCTACAGCTGAGCTGCCCTTTGCCAACAGGCCTGGAGACAGGACGGACAGATTTAGATCCACATGTCGCAGTTTTGTTTTGGTGCTGCTCACCATGTATTGCTTTCCTGGTTTATACTGTTGTGGTTTGGGTAGGTTCTTCTTTATAAGAATACTCTAGGTTTAATATTTGCTAATAAATATATTTTGGGATACACAAATTGTGGCACTGTTAAGATACCTTTTTGAAGTAATTACAACAAGTGAGTGTTATCAGTCCATCTGTGTGAGGCCAAGTACTGTGTAACAAAGTCAGTAAAAAGCAGAATTTCTGAGTCTCTACACTACTTCTGTGTGTCCGCTTTTATTTAGGATTAATATTTAGGGTTATATGGATGTTACAATGTCTGATCAATATGTCAGCATATTAGTGACAGATAACCTGGCAGTTCTGTCCACAACAGCACAGTTCACAGCTTACGAGGCCTATTGTTTCACCACACGCACACACGCACACACACAAACATGTTGACATGCTCATCTGTCACTAGGAAAACCGCCACAGGCTGTGGCCTTGGCACAAAGACATTCTCTGAGCTGAGTGAGGATGCTTGGAGCCAAGATGCACCCAGTCAAAATGTTAAGAATTTCAGATGCCAGAATAGACAAGCACAGGCGTTGATTTGAGGAGAAATGATGTTGAAGCAACTGTGACGCTGTAGATGTGTATTACAAAGAAGCTTTACTTGTTTCTGGCAACCATGTTAACTCACTGGTTATGGCTTTGAAAACAAAGGGAAAAAAAATATTTTTTGAGGATTAAAAGCACTAATTATTAGCTCTCTAACAATACTGTTAGAACACAAAAACTTTGTTCACACTGTTTTTTTTCTCTCTGACAATGCCTGCCAAAAACCCTTGCTCTAAAATTAGATCTCCAAAAGAGCCACAGCAATGCAGAGCTAATGAGACACCATGTGTACAGGGTGTGGTCAAGAAGGATTGTTTACTTGTAAGCAGGAGCTGTAAGTAGGCATTATTATCATTATTTTGCATCTGCATTCGTTCAAGAAACAGCTGTTGAATTTTGAGCGAGATTTAAAGTGGCAGGGCCTGGAGTTGTTCTTGTTCATTCAGCTAACTTAGCCTTGACATGATGGCTTCTGGCAGAGTTTTGTGCTGAACTCAACATCTGTGACAACTGTCAGCACCACTGACCAGTCCTCCCTCCCTCTCTGTGTCTCTTTCTCTTCTGTGTTTATATATTTCCCTTCATCCATCCTCCATCTTTCCCTGCCTTCCAGGATTGCCCAGTTTGGGGGGTTAGGACCAACACAGAAAATGTGGGAAAACTGGGAACCTCTGATGCCACTAGATCAGTTTCTTCTGCCAGTACCCATCTCCATCACTGCCACATCAGCTGGTCCCAAGGTTGTGAGGTCATCCGAACATCTGGCCCCTCCGCCATGTTTTCTAAGGTCAGTGGGTAGCATCTGTTTATGGACCTCGCCACCTTCAAAGTCTCTGACAACGAGGATCATGCTGAGGAACCAGACAAAATACTTTGATCAGTCATAAGTGTTGACAAGCTGTTAATCTGGTGCAAGTAAACCTACTGGAGTGCTTCTGCACATGATATAGAAGAGCTAGGCATTGTTATTTCAAATGATACAGTATTAATAATGCAAACATTGTCACGCATCAAAATAATAATTAAAACAAAAATACTCTAAGTAGCTAAAGAGCATCATAAAGTCATGAAGCTGTGAATTTCCAAAGCTTGGTTCTTACGTATCTTATTCATTTGTGCTAAGAACTCAATTAGTTGAACATGGGCTCTTTACTTTGTTTTGAGCTCTAACTGTCATAAATACTGACAAGTATCCCAAGTGTGCATTAATCCACAGCTGCAGATAGTCCCCAACAACTGTGCTGTTTCCTCCTGTTTGATTGTTAGTGAAAAAGCACAGTGTAGGGAAATAAATTTAACAGCTAAAGGTTAATGTTGTTACAGTTAATGTTTTGTTATGTTATCAGAATGAGAAGACAGAGAGCAGACACGATTGTCTACCACTGCTCAGAACAGGTTGATTTGCTTTGTTATTATCACGTAAAAGGTCCTCTCCCATTAAGAACTATTCAGTTATGTTGATTTCAGCTATATTTCAAGAATTTGCCGGATCTCTCTACCACACCCAGCTGTTTTAGGAAATGTAAAGGTCTGTATGAAAGTGACACAGTTTATTTGTGACTAATTTTGTTAAAAAAATATATCTTCAGTAGAAACAAGTGATCTTGCAGCAGAGTCTGAGATGGTAGCCAAGTCATGCCAAGAGATGGTTAAAAAACCATTTGGGTCATAGATTTGTTGGCAGTAAGCAAAATATTTTCCTTCAAAAATTAAAATGATTAGTACCTAAATTACAATTGCAAATAGGTCATTTTAGTCACCTTTCAATTTGTCTGACCTGTGTTTGATGTCTGATTCTGCTAAATTTCTATGAGATGTTGACATTATTTTGTCCACCTCTTGTACACGAAGTACAATGTGTAATCTGTCAGCTGTTAAACTTTGAAAAAAGAGTGGACTTGGTTTAAGTCGACAACAACAAAACCACTGATGGAGGTGATGCAGGTTTATAAGCCAGATGATTTGGTAGCAGGCACCTGTCCCTTTGTGTCTGGTCCCAGTGAAGTTTGAGCAGCAGCCGGTGCTGTGATGTCAGGGGCTCTTAGGGGTCAGGACAGGAATTATTGAACAGAGGGTGGCTGACGGAGGGAGCTGGCACTGGGAGCAAACAGATGTTGCAATCATAAAGAAATACACAACCTCTGAATTAAATATGAAGAGCGGGGGCAGCAAGAATGGAGGATGATGGTGACTTTGTCTCTGCTTCTTGGCCAATAACGGTTTGCTGTTCAAGTTCAAGAGCTGCTGATTGGTCAGTTGTTGCTGTGACGGGTACCAGGTGAATTATCTCAGATGATGCTGGTTTCTGAAAAAAAGACTTGAGAGATGCGACCAAAAAGCCTTAAAAAAACCCCAAAACAACTTCTTGCAAGAAGACAGCTGTTCGGGACATACTGTAGATTCATTATTCAGAGGCAGAGGCTCTCTGGACGCAGCATGTTATGTCAAAGTGTTTTAAAGCATTTACGCCACAGCAGCTCAGTGATGAAATCTGTAAAAAAGAGAGGAATCTGACAGAATGTCCTCAGAACATTGTTTTACCACAAGTGTTTTGTATACCAGTCATTTTTACAGGGATGCTCACTCACAAGGAATTACAAATCTGCCTGAATATTTGATGGCTGCAGAAACCGTTTCTGTCTTTACTGAGAAAATGAGCCAGTTAAAGGTCCTCTCATCAGAAGATTCATGTTATTTGAACCCAGATCTTGTTCTTTTTTCATTTAAATGATTTAAGTGAATTTAAGCTTGTGTAATGTTTGCAATGTCTGTGTATAATAGCTGCTTTTAAAATTTGGTTTCACAGAGGCTTCTGCAAATATCTGTCACTTTTGGTCTCTTTGCTGTTGTTAGAACCAGAAGTATGAGACCTGAAAAAAATCTTCTCTCGCGTTATATTATAATAGTTCTTTATTATTAGTACATATCGTGATATAGTAAACTGTTTATGGATAAAATAACCAGATGGCAGTGTCATACCCAATGTGTCAAACACCTGGAAAATCGCAACACATCATTACATTGATGCAAAAATAATACAAAGTTCCAACATTACACATAAAAATAAGTACCACATAAAAACAGTCTCATGGTATATATCATCCTATTGTCTCCTAGTTTGAACTTTAAGCAAATACTAAGGCGTGTAGCTGTTGTAGTTTGTACACAGTGAGAATGCAATTGATCTACAGCAATGCCTTTCTTAAATGAACAGCTTCCACCTGAAAGATCTGATCTTCTCTCACTGGACGAGTTTCCCCTCATGATGAAAGCACTTCTTTTTACAATTTATTATCCAAAACATGATGTATTTGAGCCTTAAATCTGCTGCTGCATATCTCTGTCTGTTTATCTCTAAAGTGGATGGCCTTCTGCCAGTTAGGCCTGGCTCCGAGTGGTGCAGTGTCAGCACTGATGAGTGAGGGCCAGAGGGGTGATGTAAGTATTGATACACTCCTTGAAATCACTTTGTCACCGCCAGAGATACCAAGCTGCGGGAGCAACACAAAAGCAGGAAGAAGATTGTGAATTCTTGGCAGAGGGTTGAAGGATGCCATTAAAAAGGCAAATGTGATTAATTTTTAGTGAGAACGCCCTCTTCTTGGTGATTGTCAGTGTGGTCGGGCTAAAGGGATATGACACAGAAATTACTCTTCCTCCTGGCGCCTAATGTGACCCGTCACTCTGAGGGAAATATCTGGGAGACGGGGAGACTGACAAAAACACTCTCATCTAATAGACTAACTATTTGTTCAGGGCTGATGCGGCAGAGATCTGGCTCAATAGCGCTAAGTGATCCATTGCTTAAACACCACAGATCACTTGTGATTCAACACAAACAAGAGTGTTTTATCTCAAATTGTCACTGAGGGCTTCACCACATTGATATGGATGAGGGACAAAAGCAATTTAAAACAATCAGGGGCGCATAAAGTATAGATACAATACATTTCTCCTTCTCCTCATCTTGTGTCCTTTTAGCATTCTTTGTGAATTTCCTGTTCTGTGTCTGCTCTCAGGGTTTCCTTTTAAACCTGCACGAGCTGAGACAAAACCCCCCGTGGAGTGACATTTTCCAGGCGGCACAATAGTGCAGGCCACACTTCATCCTGACCCCTTCATAAACACAGAAGGGCTGCAGCACTTCGACGTGCTAACAACAAAAGACAGCTCACAGGTCACAATAAAGGTTATGTCTATATTGATTTCATGCAGTTTCAGACAAATGCTTTTACAAATGTATAATTATTGTTATATGTTGCCTGTAACTAATTGGACTGAAAGTCAGCTTTTGTTTGAGTCATAGCTGTGTTTTAAGTCATTTTACTGTTTTGTTACATGATGTTACATGAAACATGATTTTGTTACAAGTCGGACTTACTTGGCAGCGGTAGCTTTGCTCAACAAAGCCTAGAAATATACAGTTGATATTGTCTTTGTTGATGCACAGATAAACATTGTTAGACTGCTGTTTGTCTAAAGATCAAGCAGAGACAAGCAACCTCAGCACTTATTATTGAGCTTGTGACCAACTGGTGAACGTGAGGCCTGAAGTAAAATATCAAAATAAAACAAATCTAAATTTTCACAATGTTGTTTGTGCTTGTGAAATGTATACATATGAAAACCTCTGCGTTTCAGTAGCTTTGAAATTAATTCCACAACTTCCATACTTACACCGATGCTTTAATTGTACCTTTAAACTGCACACAAAGACATAAAAATGCCAATTTTACTCTGACAATTGTAAAATTCTCCCCAAAACAGAACTTATTAGATCTAAAATGGCCAGCTGCTCACTGAAAAGTAAGTCTTCTGAGTGCAGACTCAATTATAAAATTCATATTAAATGCAGTCCGAGATCACAACTGCTCTCAGTCCCTTCTTGCTTGTAATCTGAAGGTAGTCCTTGGCTTGCATGTCCTCCTCAGGAAATAAGTATCCCACTGCTACGGGCTGGCAGGACAGGCTGCTGCACACAATGCTGTAGTTTACTTTGTGAGAAAACCACTCACGTACTTGTATCCCATTACCACGACCACCTTGAGATAAATGGCTCTTTCTCCCCTCTGCCATAAGGTTTTATATCAGACGACATGTGTTGAGTATCTGACTGCAGGTTATATTGTTTCAGCGGAAATAAAACAATCACTTCTGGAGCCTTTTAGGGCGCCTGCCTGTGGTGTGTAACTGCTGCCGGCCAACCTATACACACTGTTTATAGATGTACGGAAGAGGACAGTGGCAGGTGACAGGTTAACTCTGCTGTGTAAATTCCTGGGCCGTGTATGATGTAGCCTGTGATCCTGCAGTCCTTGATTAGATCTGAGCTAGTAAATATCCTGTGATTAATCAAAAGGGCTTGTTCTGCGTGTAGCATCCCTGTGTCACCTTCACAGCTGGGGAGCAGGGCCGCCTTGTTTACTGCACCCCACCTCCTTCTCAGACCCCGTCCTTATTTCATTGGAGCTCACAGAGGGCCAACATACTCGGCTCCTGCAATGCTGTGGACGCGCTTTGCATTGTAAAACAAGATTAAAATGAAATGTTATACAGGATTTTTCTCATATATTGTTCACACAAATTGGCTATTATTTCCATTTTTACAGTGTTTCTTATTTGTCTGGATTGGTGTGCCATCTTTGTCCTAAAACCATGGGTGTTGTTTACCTTCGTGAAGATGAACTGAGCTATTGTAGTTTAACACACATACACTGTCCTATCACTGAAAACACTCACTCCCCAACTGTTTATTTATCTACTCCTCTTTGTGTAATGTTTGCTAAAAACTATATTGTCCAAAATTCTAATAAAATTATGGAGGCTTTTGGTAAAAATTAACTTCTTTTCATGACCCGTTGAAGTTTTGCATCTTCATTAGCAACACATGGGCTTGAGGCTGTGTGCCACAGGAAGGGTAGAGAAATTTGGAAGTATTACGAAATGGACTAACACATTGTTGGCTTTGGCCTTTTTAATTGGATTTGTTGACAATAAGAAATATAGCCTAATGCTGGGCTTATCCTTTAATTACAAAATAATTATGCACTCAAACTGAGGATATCCCCTGGAAACAGCTTTGCTACAGGCTCGTTACATCCATGAAACATGTTAAAATGAAGGCCTGCATGATAATGGGTGATTATAGTAATTAATAGACTGAACTAATTACTTAAGCCAGTAGAGATTCATTAAATGCTGAAGAGTAAGTGGTGTAAGTGTTTGAGCTTGTCCAACTGAAACTGAACCATCTCTAATTAACCATCCCGCTCTGCTAACTTACAGTAGCTGGATCATTGTCTAATAACTTGTGTTATTTCAGTTACTCTATGTCTGTTAAAATGCTCCTGTGGTGTTTGGTAAATCTTCTTAGACACCAGCACAGCTCACTTGGAAAATGCATTCTGAAGTCCGAACTTGTCAACATGGTCTTGTCCACTGAGTGTGATTTCACTGATTGCTGTCCCCCCTTTTCCACAATGACCCTTTGATTGTCATTCAAAGGCGGTGTAAGGGACATGCATGTCATGTTAATAAAGACATTAAACCGCATGTATTCCTCCACCATAGAACGAAGTCTGGACCTGTCTGGGAATATAGATCTCTAATTGCTTTTGTGTGGTGGTGCAGCAGAATTGTGCTACCCAGATGTCACCTCTGCCAAACCCGAGTGCACGTCACTGTCAATAGGCCCAAGAAATCTCCCTAACAAGCTCACGATTACATAAATCTATAGCCGCTCTGGTTATTGCACCACAGAGACTGAACAACTTTCAAGGAGACTTCATGTTTGATGTCCCAGGGTTTGATTACATTTTGAAAAAAAGAGAAACCCACTATATTGGGAATGTGTCCAAACAGTCTAGGTTTGCTAATTTTGTCATAGTCAATTTCATAGTGCGGCCGTGAGAACGGGCGCCGATGGAATGAAGTTCCTGAGTGCTTTGCAGAGGGGCGTGAGTGGGTTTGACAGGCCCAGTGAAATATGCTCCGCCGTACCTTTTTCCATTACAGGAGCAGGGACCAAAAATGCAAATCGGTGGGTCCTCTCTAGAGAGGTCATTAGAAAAGTGACACATCAAACAACTGGCTTCCAGTGGCAGGCCAGATCTTACATTACCGCTACATCAGTGTTTTCATATTTTAATTTGTGATATTATTACCACGGCTTCTCACACTCACATTTTCAATAAAGAGCTGTTTTGTTTTCAGCAGCTCCCTAAAGACGCCGTTTAGATTTAGCTGCAGCGCTCACATCCGTGTTTAATATGGCAGAAATCCTTGATCATCAGAATAGTAACCACATCCTAAAGAGAGTGACTGATAGACTGGATCTGTCTCATGGCCTTCTCCAAAGAGGTGATGAATTGGCTTAATGGCGAGTAGACCAGAGACCCACGCTGGGAGGGGGGGCATTAAATGACATGGTTTTATAGCCTATCAGCATTGTCATAGCCCTGCTGTAATTTCAGACCCCTTTTTTTTCTGCACCATAAGGCGGGTTGGATGTTAGGCCCTAAGCTCGGTTAAACACACAACCCTTACATCCCTAGTACCTTGTGATGCCACATGTCCGCGACAGAAAAGGAGGTTGTTGTGCTGATTGATGCTCCAACTATGAGAACTGATAATGAAAGTCAGACCTTTTATTAAGACTTTTACATATGTATACTTATTGTAATGATTTTAGTGATGGTACTGTCAATCCAAACCGGAATATCACAACATTTTAAACATTAAACCAGCACGAGCATGTTAGTATAGCCTCACAGAGCTGCTAGTTCTCAGATTTGGCTGAAGGCTCTCAGATTTGTTAGGTGAGAAAGCCAAATAGGAAATAACTAAGTCTAAGGACTTGTCTTTAGCAGTGTGAAGCAAAATATAATAAGATCATGTTTATTTGAACAGCACAAGCCGTAAACAGCAAGAGCCATTAGAGTGATATTCTCCTTCAGTACTTACCAGCCTGTTTTCAGCACAGCTCATTATTTGTGATAAATTAGCAGGTTGATTATAGTGATATGTTCTAATTTCTAAATGAATGGGGTGCACCTGTCAGTAAGACTCATTTGCTAATAACGACCATCCACTGAATAAGTAACGACCGCTCTAATTT
This sequence comes from Datnioides undecimradiatus, assembly GCA_008933995.1. NCBI lineage: Eukaryota > Metazoa > Chordata > Actinopteri > Lobotiformes > Datnioididae > Datnioides > Datnioides undecimradiatus. Next base: position 4,208,490 of record WARS01000010.1, read on the forward strand.
CAGTTGACTTCTTAACCGTCTGGTTTGTATTATTCTGCCATTTCCTCTTGCCACAGATTGATTCCTCCATTCAAACCTTGTCTGTTGTCATTCCTCCTCCTATATTTAGTTGGTTGTCTGAACAGCTGAATAGAACAATGCTGAAGCAACTGGTTGACTCATTGATCAGCTGATTGACGAAAGATCAGTTAGCAACTATCTTAATGATTGATTACTCCTCATCTTGCAATTGAAAACAGGTTACAGTTTCTCAGATGTGGTCATTTGATGCTTTTCTTGCTTTTCTTGAACAGAATAAACTGAATATCTTTGGGTTTTAGACTGTTGGTCGGATAAAACAAGCTATTCAGCTGTTTCACCTTTCTGAGAACTTACAATGGGTACTTTTTTTATTATTTGATATTTTATAAACAAAATGATTAATCAAATGAGAATTGGTGGTTGCATCCCTACAGGTGACAAAGGTGAAAGTACACTTTTGCTTTTTTTGCGCTGAGCTTGTTTCCCCCAGCTGTTTAATGCAACTTAATTATTCAATGTCAGGAAATTAAGATAAAAACAAAGAAAACATACTGTGTGTCTGAGCACAATTTTGCACTCTTTCGCACTGAATATGGAAAGTGTGGAAATCACAAAACCTGAGGGAACAACAAGAGAAGCAGCAGCAGGGTGGGATAACTAGTTTCCCATTAAAAAATACTGCCCTTTTAACTTCACAAAGGCCTGATTGTAATACAAGACAAGGCGGTATGTGACCTTCAGCCATTAAACCATCCTGTTAATTGTCTAATAATAAAATGTTTTTATTGTGCTAAAACCCTTTAGTGTAATAGAATTTCACTCTGCTTTTCACTCATTTTAGTTTTATTCCTATCTTTTTGCTGAGGCTGTGAAACCTCACCATTACTGGTTATAATGACGACGTGGGATTGGTTTTCCAGGATTGCTGCTCTAACTAAGCTCCGTCCATCCACCTCCCCACTCTTCTCCCTGCAAAACTTAACATTTAAACCACTCTCATTATGGCACAGATTACAGAGGCCTATTGGTCCTCATTAGCGCCCACTGATCCTTGGCTGGGCCCATGTTCTAACATCTTTTAATTAGCATTCTGGAAATCTAATCAATGTAATAACTCAGAATAATCTCCCCTTTTGCACTTATTTTCTCCTACGCTTTTTATTCCAGGGTGTTCTTGGCTCCAAGGCTCAAAGGCTGATAGAGCATGGACTTTTTTGTCTGAGGCTGCCAGGTATGTGACACAAGTGGTGAGGAGACCTTGAAGTGCTTGTAGTTGAAGGACAAACCAAGTCACTGAGCGGATTTGACTGCACTATGACCTTTGAGCAAATGTATTAAAACCAAAGAGCACAAAATATACATCTGCGGTGTAATGATTGTTTTGTTTTACTAAAGCTTATATGCAGTAATAATGTAGTGCTATGGAAGAACGTCAGTATACCTGTACCGATGCAGACAGAGGACTGTGATTCTTTCTCTAAATGCCCTGTAAGGTTTTCAGTCCCCAGCCAAGACCCTGTGGTGTGATATGAAGTGAAAGCCGAGGCGGGGTTTGGCACTGGACGGCCATTTTGTGTCTGGTCTGATGCATGGTTTCACTGGGTGTCACTTTGGCTACATATCAGAGTCAGCAGTGGCGGTGGGCAAAGCTGCAGGTCTTATTAAAGCATGTTTACTGCAACAGTTGCAGTATGAGCTGAAAAGCCAGCAACAAGATGAATGTTGAACGCATGTTTCCAGAAGTTAGGGCATCAAAATTCTATGTATAGATAATTAAATCATAGTGTTCCCGTGAAATGTTATATCTTCAAAACACAGATGCCAAGATGTTTTCCACCTACCTGTTATAAAATAGAATAAGACAGCTATTAGGCCAGTGTGACTAGCATCCATGCGAGATAAGCAGTCTCTGCCAGCCTCGTATTCATACACCTTTGTGTACAGTAAAGTGCTGTTTCTATGCCAGGTATCCAGGGCAGACATTTTGGCGCAGCTTTGGCAGTACAGACAAAGACGCCAGGGTGTGATGGGACACAGACCTGCCATTTCCCAGCAGCACTGGCATGCCTTTCACTGTAGAATGATGAATGGTTGCACACGCATGCCACACACGACATGCACACACACTCACTCACATACACGTGTGAAAACATACAGGCAGCCCTTCTGGTCAGGTCAACCAAGGCTCTGGCATTGCATCACACACATACACGCATGCATGTGCTCACACATACACACAAAAAGACAGACAGGCGTCCTTACTGTAGCGCTGCATTATTCAGAGCCAGGTGTAGGAGGAAAGGGGAATAAGGTTGTGTTTATTAGCTGCTCCCTTGGTGTTCTCTAAATTGCCTTGTTTGCTCGGCACAAGCACACAAACAGATGCTGTCCTCTCTGCTCTGGGTAATTCTCGGGGTCTCTGGGTATTTAGTGAAAGGCCTACCATGCCGCACACACAGCCTCATTTGTGCTACGCATACAAACGCACACATCAGACTGGGCTACTTGAAAAACACATTTGCGTGCTAATTTTGCACTGACATTCAGAAGTACAGTTTGATTCATGCAAAGAAGAAGACGTTGTCTCTCCACATAATTGGAGCACCCCATATAGCAAACCTCACAGTCCCTAACCCTCTCAGCGACACAATTTCACTCTTATTAAGAAAATCTGCATTTAGGAGGGACCAATGCTATCAGTCGAAATTAATCTGCTTTGACTGATCCCTAATGTGACCACAGTCATCGAGTAATTATTGTCTGGATGGCTGTGCACCAGTCTCATAACCACTGTCCGCCTCCTCCTCCTGCCTCTCCCCACCTCCCCCCCCCAAAAATGGGCTAGTCTTGGTGTGTGAATCCCTCTGCAGTGGGCTGGTTACAGTGGGTACGGCAGGCATGTCATTTAGCGCTTGATCAGTGAGTCGTGATTAGCCTGCCCTGTATTATTGTGATTAACGTCCACCCGGCGGACGACTGTCCCGTTGTCACCAGTGATACCATCTGAGATCTTGAGGCTCCGGGACGAGGGCCAGTGGAGGAACCTGGTAGTATGGCAACATACAACTGCACGCTCTGATGATGGCTGCTTCTCTAAAATGCATACACACTTCAACTTCTTTCCCGTCAGTCAGAAAATCTAATGCATGTAACGAGTGCAGAGCTCTTTCCCTGCACAGCTATGTTTTGTCTGTGTGTCTGCTCAGATTAGTTAACCCGATACCTCTTCTGCAGCACGCGTGTTCTATAGCATTTCCATCAGGCCGCGCGCCTGATGTCTCCAAATGCAACGAAAACCAGAACCTCATCTTTCTACAGTCCTCTGTTTCCCTCCATCTCACACCTCCTCGACCAATAAAATCAATTTGACCAGAGCTGATTATAGTAACGAAGTCAGTCCAAGAGAATATGCACGTTCTCACTGTACGTCAAATTAGATCACAGCATAAGGAGGGAGTGGTGGGTAAGCGCGCTGACCCCCGTCTCTTCTCCTCAGACAATCAGTTGCTTACACAGAGGGAGCTCTTGAAATCAGGCCTGTGGACCAAACTGGCTCACTGCTACAACACACAGGACAAAAGATGGCATCCGGGGGAAATTAGCGGCTCATATTGAATAAAGAACCTTCGCAGAGTGTGTTGGAGTGAAAAAAGAGCCAAAAGACACAAAAAAGACAGTTGGATTTACAGAAGTTGGGCTGTATAGGAAATGTGGAACTTGAGAAGCACAGATGAGACTATTTCTGTCTTTGTGCATCAGTATCACAGTTTAAAAACAAGAAAATCTAAATATGCAAGATTGTTTTATATATCTATGATGCCGTATTTATATATTCCATGAAGATCAGGGTTTTTCTTTTTTTTTTTCTTTTTTTTTTTTTTTTTTACAAAGATTGTGATTTTATTGATGTAGATTTTTGAGCAGGATCCTCTGTGTGTGTGTTTCATTCCTTTGTAATTACTCGGCTAAACTCAGACCCCCTTCTCATGGTTCTTGTGCATCCGCCGGTGGAAAAGAGTCAGTTTTGATTACAAAGTAAACGCTGCAGCATCAGACAGGGTGGGGGGGTTACATGCTGATATGCATTCTATCAGGATGATTTATGCAAATTATGCACATTATTCCCGCAGGAATCTCTCTTCTGAAAGTGCCAGGATAAATTGCCGGAAATTAGCCATAAAATTCACTGTGCAGGGAGTGTGAGGTGAAGGCCGCCGTGGAGCCAAGGACATTGGGCCGCTGTGGTTACGCTTGGCCTGGCCTGCCTCCCCCATGCTTGGCATTCATGGCTGTTAAAGACCTCTGCTCAGACAGATACACTGAAGCCTCGAGTAGCACTCCGCACATCAGGAAGATCAGCCAAGCAAGTGTTACACTAACGGCCGGGGTTTCATGCTCTAGTAACGTGACAGATTTTCAACAGAGGGATGCAGATCGTCTGTTTTTTTCTGTCCACATTTGAGTTTGAAATCCACTTTGTAATTCTACATTCCTCAAAAGAAAGCATTTCATTTCTAATTCAGTGAAAAGCCTCAAAACCATATTATATGTCTTCGTCTACAATATAGTTAACCCTGTTTGTATTTCATCTTAATCTTCGGATTAGGCTCTAATCTAATCAGAAACCTGTCCAGCAATCAGGTAATGAATAGTTGTTTGAACAACAAATAAACAAGTAGCCGTCGCTATCAGAACACACAATTCAAGCTGTATTACACTGCGACTTCTTTATAACTCTCTAACAGTCAGGCCTTTCATTTGTCTGGTGATCTGTGTGTGTGAGTGTGGTGTGCGTGTTTGTAAGGGAAACAAAGAAAAAAGTGTGTGTGTGTGTATGAAATGAGCAGTGAGTGATTCACGCTGTTATTGTGTCATCCTCATGTCTTTATTTCAATCTGGGAGCCAGAGTTAATGAATATCAGAAAGTGGAGATGAAATCCACCTCGCTTTAGCTTTAATGAACCCTGAGAGGGTCAGGATCTGCATATTGATTAGGACAAGTGATCCCCATCTCTATCTCTCTCGCTCTCTCTCTCACACACACAGACTACACAAGAACATAAACATGCCCATACATGCCTGCTCACACACGCGCGCACACACAAAGTCTTGTTAAGATGAAGTTGTTTTTCTTTTCTTTTTTAGTTTAGCTTTACTGCCTATTTAAAGCTTTTGCTGTGTATGATGGTTGTAGCTCTATATGTGTGTTTGTGTGTGTGAGTGAGACAGAAAGAGAGAGTGAGTGGGTGTGAGAGAGAGTGAGTGCAGCTATGCATACACAGATATGCGTGCTGTTTTTGCCTCTTCATATGATCCAGGGAGGCTGTTGGTCACTGTGAGCTCTAATCAAACAGAGGCACATTATCTGAATGTTAAGGTCACAGAAATGGAAAGTTCACAGCTGTCTGCAGAGCCCGTGAGAGTACTAAGCAACCATTGTCTTACTTCCCGAAAAGTTATTTTGTGTTGCTGTGACACTTAACATATCATACAAGCAGTTGATGTAATGATCTAATGGAAAAATAAGACAATTTTGTATTATTTTAAGTATTCATGTATATTTTTTCCGTACGTGTGGACCATTTAAGTAATTTCGCACAATGCACTTTGCCATTTACAGTAACTGGATGGAAAAATGCACCAAAAGTCAAAGTTTCTTTTAAGCAACAGCACCAGAAAATGTCGACAAATCAAGTGAATTGTCTCCTCACAGCATTCATAATTTGATTTGTTTGGTGCAAATATTTGCACAATGAAATCTCCTCTGTCGCACCTGTTTTTGTTTGTTCAAATCCAGAGTGAATTGTTGTTGTGGGGAAAAAACAACCTGTACAGCAACAGAGCCCACACTGTCCAAAACAACGCCACGAATTACTGCGCTCTGCCATGACACGTTTTAATCCCCGAGCAATAAAAGAACATCAGATTACGGCACAAAAACAGAGCCATCGGTAAACGGGGATTAGGGGATTGGGGACTGTAATCTGATTAATATGGAAGCAGTTTGAATGTGGGAGATGTTACCCAACAATTGTATTCCAGATGAGGGGATAATTACACATTACTACGTCATTTATTGTACCCTGTTAGAGCTTTCAGAGCTAAACACGCCACCATATGTTTACCTGACCTCGAGGCTGCCTCAGAGAAGAAAAACATTCCCACTATAATGAATTAGGAGCTCATTAGGCAAGCAGGGGAAATGTACAGTTAGAAATGTACAGGAAATTACATTAAGTCTTGTTAGTATTCCAAGGAAATTTACCTTAATGAACTTCTATATGCTCTTAACAGACAGTTAAAATGTCAGTTCATGGATTTTTTTTTTAGCAGATTGCCATCTAAAGTAAGGCACCATTAACACTATGAAAATGACGATAATGTAAGCAAGATCTTTCATGCATTCAGTGTTGTAAAGATAATCTTTTGAGAAATTATAATTTAGAAATTAATAGTATCTTAATTTAAAAGGTTCAACCATATTTTCTGTTGAAAGGAATCTCTTAATTAAGGTACTGCATCACTACACACAAATACAACACATGATCACAAAACAGTCCACAGATCCACTCATATCAGGTGTACAAAAATATCTTTTTTTGAAAATAGACCTCCAAAATGGAGATGGAGATGATGCCAAAATAGGTGGGGATGATCTGCACTTCAGGATCCATTTTAGCCAATTTAACCTCGATGAAATGCAATTAATAAAATACCTTGAGCTACACTGGATAGTCCAGTACAGATTGTAGCTGTAAGCCTTTTATCATTGCTTCTGTTTTAATGGACCCAAAAGGCTGTTTCCCTGCACAAAATAATGACAAGTTATTCTGCAAGTTGGGCAGTTGATCATGAATACAGGAGAGGATGTTTCTTCTATAGCTGAGGGATTTATTTTAAAAAAGGTGCTTTCTTTTCCTCATGTATGGTAGATTGAATAAAATCACAAACTTAAAGAAATCTGAAGACATGGCTGCTCAAAAGCGGAAAAAACTCCATATATGAAGAGTGACTTTACTCCAAATACTCCAAATACCTCTGGCTCATACTTAACCAGAATACACTGAATATATATTCAACATAACCAGGACTGAGCTTTAGTTCAGCAGTTTTATTAGCCTGCATTTTGTGTGCACAACACAAAGACAACATTATGCATTGCTATCAGTAGCCTGACAAAAGTGAATTACCACCGTGCAGTTGATTTGGTGCCTCAGCCAGTGCAGCACATATATCTTTATACACAGTGTATGACACAGCATGGATGAATCCACTGCCAGAGTTTTGCCTGTTACTGATATGAGGAGGACATTTCATTTCAATGCTCTTATGTATATTTTGACTTTCATGTTTATCATCCTTAGCATACATCACATCAGTGTTATGAATAGGCACCCTGCTGGCCCTTGATATGGTAAATTGGACATTTTATGGTTTATGAAAAGGAGTGTTTTTTATCTTCCACTTTTATTCATGAGCCCTGAATCTCGCTGTAAACGCCTTTAAGACAGATTCAGCTTTATTAGACTCATGAATAAAAACGATGGCGCCTATTATGATGACTGGCTGTGGTTGGGTGGCCAGTGACGAAAGCACTCAGAGCGTCCTGGTTTCCTCTTTCCATGAAACTTCTGAGCGCCGTATCAGTGCCCAGTCCAACCCACCACCATAACATTTCAGAGACCCTTGTGTTTACATGACATTTCACCAGCTTGTAATGATGGCTGAAACACCACCGAGTGTCTACTAGTTCCCGCATTAAGAGGAATATGATGGCCTCTGATTTTAAACGTTAAGCTTCACCTAAATGTTGGTGGCCGAAGCATTTTTCTGCCTTTTGATCTGTTTCTTTTCAGTGCTGTAGTCTGTTTTCCTTGTGTTCTGTTTTCCCCACGCATATGGCTCTGTCTCACCCCTGGGGAATTTCCTCTTCTGGGCTAATGTGAATATTAGTATGGGTTAAATGCTCCAGTCATTTGTGCATTAATGCATATTGCATAATTAATGTTTTTTTCCCCTTTGTGAAGTCTCAGTTACCAAACAGCAGTGCTGGAAAAAAATTACATTTATGTGTTTAAAAACTTGAGTCCTGAAACGAGATGATGCTTAACAGGAACTGCTGACAGGATTTTCATGCCAGAGCTGTTTTGATGTCTCCTGACCATTTCCATTCTTGATTAAGAGCCGTTGTGTGGAGATTCAAGGCATTCAGGGGTGTGATGGGATTAAATGGGACACTGTAATGACCCTGTTGTCGGAATAGCTCATCATATAGACACAAAGCTGAGAATCGGAGACTGGCGAAAACCAAGTAAACTGAGAACACAATATCATTATTGTTGTTGAGAAAAGAGAGATTTTCCTTTTTTTTAATTGTCAAAGTAAAATGTTGACCAAATGCACACTTTAGAATATCTTTAAGGATTTGTATTGTTATTTTTAAGTCAGTTTAAAGTGATTAAATTATATTTACATATATCGTCTCTCTTAAGTAGCTGTAATTTGAGTTTTTAAGTGACTAGAAATCTTCATGTTTCCCCCATAGAACTAAAAAGGTGTGTCAAAGAAATAGCACTTTAGCTGGTGGTCCTTTTGCGATGAGTATAATTTGTCATATGCATCTACAAAGAATTATTTAGATATCTACCGTGCACCTCAGATAGCTGTAAAAAAAAAATCCTTAATGTTACTGAACTTGATTAATATATTTGCTGCCACAGAGTTGTGAATCTATCTACAATGACTGAAGCAGTCAGTGTTACAGCAAGATCCATAAGGGTTTAATATATAAATATAAATATACAATATTAATAATAATAGCACAGGATAGAGTGATGATATCTGTAAACGAATTCATGTGGTGAAAAATAAATGATTTAGTTAGGTTTCCTTTGAAATCTGTTGCCTCTGTCCATGGTGCTGCAGGCTTCTGGATCCACACACTGACCTCACGTTTTATGTGACAAACTAACAGGTAATAGTAACTTACACCTCAGTGACATGTTATCTTTATGGGGTATTAACAATACCACTTAGATTGTGGTTTTAATACGTTTTATCAGCCTGAGTGCGTCATTGGAAATGGTGTTCCCAGTGTGGCCTCAGTGTTTTAAGTGACTGATTCAAAACTCTACTTCCTGTCTCAATTTTTACGACTGATACCAGTGTGGAGTGGCTTTTTAGGATTAACTTAGATATTTCAGGCGTGTTTCCACACTTTTGCTGTTTTGGCCCTCGTCAGAGTGTTTTGCTGCGGACAGACGACTGAGGAGGACAAAGGGCGAGGCGATGGGAGTGCAGCTGATGGCTGCGTTGTGATTAAAGACACCAAATTACGGCAATGAACAGCGTCGTAATTACATTCCTTAATCACATTCTGGAGGTCTAATTGCCTTAACGATGTGTTTCATTATGCGAAGCCAGGTATTACAGTAGACAGTTTTCACACACACTTGTTTTCGAATTAACATATTATTACACACCGTCATGGAAATTGTTTTGATAATCACAATAATGGTCGCCAGAGTTTTGTTGTTTTTGTTGTTCGGAGCACAAACATCTTGTTTCTGCCTTGAGGCGATATTCGCCCACTACGTCTGGCCTTCGCTCCCAAGACTTGGCTACACTTAGAGCTCAAGAAAAGGAAAGTTACCGGTTTTGATGGAGCAGGAAATTAGTGAGCAATTCTTTCTCAGCGTATCTGACACCCGGGAAAGGTCCGAGTCTGGCAAATAAGAGCCCCAGAAACAGAAACAACGACAGTCTAATTATAAATTAAGCTCTTAAAAAGCTGCCGTTTATTTTACCATTAAACCATAATAAAATGTTATGTTCAGGTTGAAAATTTCTGCTGTGTATTCATCGAATCAAAAAAATTAGAGTTTAAGGCAGATTACACTGAGACTAAACCTCACACCAGATGAATAATCAGAGGTATTTCTGTTGTTCAAAATATTTTAATAAAGCTTTTCAACACTGAAATACATACAAATGGGCCCTCTTTGCTCATATAATAACTAAGGTATCTACAATAATCCACAGCTTGACCTGACAACGCGATTAATCTGAAGACCTCGATCATCTTGTGTGAGAAGAAAGGAAAAAAATCGCAAAAAGATACAGCAACTAAGACAGAGACTACAATGTGCAATGCAAGCAAAATTTCCATTATAAATATCATAATTAATAAATTAGAAATGACACATCGAAACACCTGATCAACCCTCCTTCAGGTTATCTAAATTTTTCTGAAATTTTATTATATCACAGTGCCCCAAAAAGAACTGAAATAGGCGTGCGCAACTATTAACAAGTGTCTGGCTTAGCACATAAATATCTGACGGATCAAACGACTCAACCTGTCATCTATTTAATTTAACTTCTCCTTGTTCATGACATTCCACGTGCCTCAATAGAAAAGTTCATGAAAACAGGCCTCGGACCAGTCTAGCAAAAATCAAATGTCTCTGAGGTCTGAATAAAAGAAAACCCGCAAAAAAAAAACAACAAAAAAACAAAACAAGAAATAAATAAATGAGGAAGCAGCAGAAAGTGAGGTTGGACCAACGCTCCAGGAAGGTGTCCATCTATTCAAGTGAAAAAAGTCGCAGGTTGTCAGGTCACCAAATCTCCAAAAGGGTCCATAACAGAGCAAGTGATCAACAAACTCACTCAACACTTGCAGCCACTCTGACAGGCCTACTGTACTTCTGTTTGGTCTTCACTGTCATTCATACCAGCACTTTAAGGATGATTTATATACACAATCAAGTATTGTTTGAACAAAAAAGCGCGTTTTGAATGCATTTAGTAAATATTATAAAAGTATTCATCGGCATTACTTTTTTGTCTCTAGCCTACTGACTTCAACAACAGTAGCTTCACATGTTTCCTCTCAAGAAGTGTTCTTAAAAGTGGTGTCTGTTGTCTCATGTGCTTCTTTAGTGAGTCTTTGTCAGCCGCAGTTAAGGCTTGTCAGTGCACTGTTTGCAGAGGCTGGAGGAGGCGTTGTTGAATAGGGCACATTTATCGGGGCAGGACGACGCAGCCACTCCGGTGGGGAAGGGGGAATATCCAGACGGCTGCTCGTACGCGCTCAAGCCGGGCGCTGCGAGTGCAGTGGTGGCCGGTATCGAGGCAGCGGAGATGGCCTGGCCCTGGTTGAGATACGCAACTAGCCTCCTCATCTCCTCCAGCGCCTGCGCCTGCATGAGGATGTAGTTTTTTGCAAGCAGCAAAGTGGCAATTTTGGAGAGTTTCCGCACTGACGGGCTGTGCGCGTAAGGGATGACCGCTCTGAGCTCATCCAGCGCGTCGTTCAGATCGTGCATCCGTCGTCTTTCTCTGGCATTGATGTTTAGCCTCAGTATTTTCTGCTCTTTGGTTTTCTTACCTCCTTCTCCTTTCCCCGCGGCCACCGTCCGCCCGTTAGCCAGAAGGACCATGTCACACCTGCCGTCACTGTCATCGTCAGGACTCTGCTCTCCGCCGCTGCTCTCCGCCACCGAGGTCCTGTTGGCGCCCTCGCCGAAATTAACGCACAAAGATCCGGTGGGCAGACCCAGTGTCCCCCCTCTACCTCCTGCCAGTCCTCCCGGCTGAATCGGGTCTGGATCGGTCTGGTCAAAGCAGCCGATAGGTGACTGGCGATCTCGGGTTGGTAGTTCAGTGCCGGCCGACGACCTGAAAGGGTCCATTTTTTTAGTGGACACGGCGCTGAGAGTTTTGTGAAAAATGTCCCCTGGGCCGCCGTTCAAGTTCATCCTTCTGTCCATAGCCTCGTGGATTCCGCGTTGTTGCAGGCAGCGGTCGGTTCTGGAAACTCTTTACTGTCTCAATGAGTTTCTTCCTGTGTTTGTCCTTTACGAGTTTAGTTGTGTGTCGGTGGTGAAGTTACAGGCTGGCTCGACTTGTCAGCTGAGGTGTGGAAACGAGGAGGAGACTCTTGTAATAAGTGCTGCTCTCCTGTCGCGCGCACTCTCTCTCTCTTTCTTCTGTGTCTCTGATTCACCTTCACCGGATCTCCACGATGATCCTCGTTACGCACGAGACGCCTGAGTCTTTTTACATCATTATCTCGAGGCGGGTTATTAAAAAGGATTCGCCTATTGGGATAGAGACACCCTCTCCCCCTCTCACTCGCTACCCAATCAGGTTAACGTTTTAATTAATGGCATTTAAACGATGACAAACAAAACCGCGTGCGCTCTGTCTCCCCTTTGATTATGTGTGTGTTTTTGTGTGTGTGTTTGGTTGGAGGATCTTTCAGTGTTTTTAGAAAGCTCTCTGATCATAAAATAATCTATTTAAGTGGTTTTACTTGTATGACAATTACTTCTGTGTGTTTCAAGAGAAAAGTTACTTTAGTTTACTAAAGTAAGGTTTATTTTAGTCAGTCTCTTACTTAATGTTGGGAGAGGATGGTTGTAGCTTCAGTCAGCACACTTCAAAACATGATCACTGTTGTTTAGTGTGTTTGATGGTTTTCTTTGTTTTGTCACTATCTCGATAGCTCTCATTGTAAGAGTGACACCAAACCCTGACTTGAATACAGCCAAGCCAGCAAGTTTGAGCCATTGTCATCAAACGTAGTAAATAGCTAACAAATATGTTATTCTGAAAACCACAACTAGCAAATACCCTTTTCTTCCTTGAATGTTTTATGTAAAGTCAAATGTCCCCTATAATTAACATGAATTTCTCTATTTCTCTATTGGGATGTAAATCGCGTGTCTGTTTCCGTCTGTAGTCTGTAGTTTATTTGTTCTTATACCGCCATCTACCGGTTAGTATATGTAGCACACTCATAATGTAAAGTCAAACGTCATCAGCATCAACAACAAGGCGTTGTCCAGCTTTCGTTCACATTGTGACCCATTTGGCATGTCATTTTTATCAAATGCATGTTGCATAGCTGAAGAAATTCCCAATTTTAAGATATTAATGCCTCAGTTATATTGCGTGTGTAACAATATATCAGAACATATAGAATCTCTCTCTCTCTCTCTCTCTCTCTCTCTCTCTCTCTCTATATATATATATATATATATATATATATATATATATATATATATCTCAAAAGTCTTGCATTTTAAATAAAGAAGCAGCCAAAAGTGATTGAAAGTTTGAATATTTTACTATTTAAGCATTAGAAATAACATTCATTTACTTATTGTGAGTTGTGCTGCTCAGTCTGTTAAAATAGCTATAACGTCTCATCACCTGATGCTTGATGTCAACACATTACTTCAGTTTGGGTTTAAGATGTCAAATTTATAATGGAAATATTTACAAATTTTGAATTTGCAGACAGGGATGGTCTAATAAAAGTCACATGTGAAGCAAATTAGGGAACAAGTTCTTCAGCTTTTAATCAGGGCAGCCATCCAAGATTCAACTGTTTTAGGAGTTCATAACAACCTATGGAGCGTCTGGGTGCAGTGGAGCTGTCCATGGTGCTGATCGTTCTACAGTTTCCACCTGAGTTACCTCCCATTCCAAACAGGTCATGTCTGAACTCCACAGGTATCTTCACTGTAGTCCAGGAAACCCCAGAGTGCACATTCCTCTACAATAAGTAATTTCAGGTTTACACAAAAAGCTTCTTCACTAATTACATTTCCTCAGAAAGCCATGCTTTAAGGGCAAAACTCTACCTCCAAGGTACCTTTAGCAGTAATTATTATTGACCCATACCAACTGAAAACACAGTGAATGTGGTGTGGATTTTTCCAGCCTCTGAGATGATACCTTAGCTACATATTGTCTAGCTAGAGTTAAGCTTTACAGAACAGTCTGCTCTGCCTCCTCCTGCATGTCCCCCACTGAAGATGACAACGTTTGGCAAAGAATAGGAGAGTTTTTTCTTTCCAATCCATGTACATCCTTTGATAACATGAAGATACAGAGTCGGAGAGATGACAGAGCTGAGATATTTCAGTGTACAGTGCCGCTCTGTGAAACTGTTCATAATTAACTCAATGTTTCAGTTTCAACTTGTGCTCGTTAGCTGCGCTCTAACTTTTAATCAGTTGTGCTTATGACTTGTGACTTTTACAGCAGTTGGTAGAAAACGGTTTCTCTTTCACTAGAAATAAGAAAGCAAAATCTGGTCAGTGACAAATCAGTAACCATAATAAACGTTACTAATTAAACTCCCTCATCCATTGATTTCTTACAATAACATGCCTAGTATTTATCTGTTGTCACATGAGAGGTGCTGCTTATTTTCCAGTAATGCCAGCTCATTATCTTATGTGATTCAATGTAATAATATTTTAATTGGAAAATAACTGATACTAAGCCCTCTCATCTAGTCTTGACATTATGTTTGCTGATCATTAATGAATCTTTTACACAAGGGTGATTAAAATGTCATATATCTGTGACAAAATGGGCATTTTTATACTCAATATAAAATACAAGTTAGCCAAGAAAAATAGTATATTTTATATAAACTGGGATATATTTTCACTGCGTTGGGGCTCAGTGTTCATGCAGTTCTTAGCAGCGGCATCACAAACACAATTGGCCAATGCTTGCTTAACACACTCAAGGTCAATGTTTTACCCCTTTTCCAGCAATATTTCAATTACCGTATGTTCAGTCTCTCCGCTCAGGCTCCAAGAGAGGCCATCGGGGGCAGAATACTTGAGGAATTATGATCTAATGAGTGGCAGAGACAGTCACTTTATCCTGAGACAGCAAGAGAACACCTTCATGGCCAATCAGGTCCGGCTAATGAGACAAGATGGGCCAGGACGGTACCACAGCCATTACAGCCACAGTCTGTCAGCACTTTGGTAATGAAGAGACCATTGAAGGCAAAACTGTGTAAGAAAAAAGAACAAGTATCAATTTAGATTGGGACAAAAGAGAAGTTTAGACACAGGAGCATGACAGGAAGTGCTCCAACCATTGATGAAACTTCCAAACAAACCACAGGATTTATATGTGAGCTTAATGGTTGCCAGACTACGCTGTATAACGTAGACGCAGATCTTTGATCAGAGTTTTGCTGCATGTTGTTTCATCTTTCCAATCCTTGAAAGTGGACCGTGGGCAACTTTTACAATTAATTGGGCAACAGTGATGTGTAAAAGTATTTAAACACAGAAGTGTCTAAAGTACTAAATACATTAAAATGGTGATGTAATTTTAAGTTTTTCACTGTCTATTTTGCAGATTTCGGACTGTTGATAATTAATCCCAGTTTAATTAGTTCAGATTTAGTTTGAATATAAGCCTATTTAAAATGAGTCTATTACCATCTTAACTAACTTTCCATATCTACCACAAGAGGGCAGCCAATAACCTCTAATGGGAAAACTGGTTCATGCTGGAGGAGCTGGGCTAATGCAGGAGCATGATGAACATGCTTTATGGCAGCCTGATGGATTTCATTCAACTTTGAAGATTTTGGTTATCAGTGGAGGCCAGACTCTCAGGCTGTAGAGACCTGATAGGAAAATTCAATTTTGTCATGTGGTGCTCTACATCGAGACCAACCAGTGTGTCATATTCATGACATGGCATGGCATGTAGACCACTCTGTTCAGTCCGTAAGCTGCAGTTTCATTTAGTGTTGTAACCCCGCTAAGAGGTAAATGTTGTATCTGACTTGTCATTTTGAAGACTGTAGCACTTCATCATACGCGCTGTCGATGTGATGCTCTGCTGTTTAGGGCTCTAATCTGTGATCATTAATTTATTTTTGGATAGAATTGAAATCACATTTTCGGTCAACCTATTTGTTGTAATTTTGTTAATAGCTCAGTCTAATTGAAGCATTTAAGGATTTTATGGTTTGTTAAGTAATGTTTGGTTAGTGAAATGATTGGATACCCCCTCTCCCTCTCACCTTGTCTCCCATCAAGCCCCCCTCCATCTGTCATTCTTCCCTTCATTCTGGGCAAGCAGACAGTCATGTCATCAGTCAAGATCTGATTATTGTCCGCTGTCAAAATCCAACCTGTGTTTTTCTCTATGTGGTGCACATACACCTTCAGTCTTGAGTGATATAAACAATGCAATGATTTTTTGAACTCACTCTAATGCTGTCGAGTGTAGCTCCACAACTCTCATCACAATTCCTGTTGTTGTATGTCAAATTCTCAACTCGGAAACCAACATGAGCCTTCATCATGGTTTAATACACCAGAGTGCGACGCCCCTGAACGCCACTAGGCGACAGACTAAGACAGGAGGAAGTTATTTCATCCGGCGCAAATGCCATAAGACTCTTTCAGCTGCTGGGCTGCAGTCATCGGTTCTGTCAAAGCGTTTGTTGGGCAACGTTTTGAGACCTCTTAATAACAATTTAATCGGACATTTGAGTTTGTTCCTGCGGAGACCCTGAAGCCCACCTTCCTTATTTACATGACATACTAGCAGCGTGCTTATGGAAATTTAATAGGCAGATCAAATAAATCATGTTTTAATATCCTTGTCGTGCAGGGCCATTTTAAGTTATTGCAGGAGGGCGAAAATGGGCCCGCCTCACTGCGAAAATGACCGTTTAACTAGTAATGTCTCTTAGAGCAAGCGGGAGAAAGACGTGCGTCTACAACAAGATGTTCACTCGTGTCCACTGCAGATCTGCTCAGTTATTTCCTTGACATATGCGACAGTAAATTTGTTCTTATTTTTGTGCGATTATAAAAATGAAGCAAGTTTAGTCGCAGTGAAAAGCGGTAACATTGGAGTCTAAATCATCCATTGTTAATTAAAGAAAAATAAGGTTTAAAGACAAACTGCTCATGGAACAATTGCTTAAAATTCAGATTTATCTCAACGCTTCAAATACACTCGCGCGCGGTTGTCTCCGGTTCTGGGCTGCATTCCTGTACTACAGTGAAATAGTTAAACCATTTCCGCTTTTGCACCGACAGACGAGTGAAACAAAAGGCTGATCGGTGGTGCGCAGATTTCAGCACCACAGAAGGTGGACAGCGCTCCCGAGCTGCCTGTGTGTGGACGGACAGCTCCCACTGACACACACACTGGAGCCATCACATGTATGATCAGTATGTTTATATAAAAAGACAGAGCTTTAAATCGTTGGATGTATTTGCTTTATTGTTGAACGCAGGGAGGGAAGAAGCAGTACATGAGTAATGCATTACAGCGACGAACAGAAACAAACCTTTACCGTGAGAGCGACACCAGGCTGTTTTAAAATGTCAGCGTTAAAAGACGTGATGTTTTCCTTGGATTTGCAGACAGCCGAAGAAAGAAGGATCATCTCTTGGCATTCACCGCGTGCCTTAATTGTAAGACATTAAATCAAGGTCCGCTGTGAACACGGAGAGACACATCCCGCTCGTCTGTGTGTGTGTTTGCACGCAGGTGCGTTTGAATGTGTGTTCGTCCACCAGCTGCATTCACTGTGAGGAAACCTCGAACCTTTCAGGGAAACCTCTCACTACAGATATAATCAAATAATTTTGCAGCCTTTGAGGCCTGTGTTGTGTGACTAAAAACCGTATCAGAATGTCAAGTTTGGCCAAAAATGGAAATCAAAAAAAATCCCAAACATCCCACACGGGTCCAAAGAGATCAAATCCTCTCCCGGTTGACGTGTAGGCCTACAATACCACATAAAAAAACCTTCATTTGGAGGAAAAAGAGGTTAGGTTACATGACTTAAACTCAAAACAATCAGCAGGTAGTTTGCGGGCAAAATGATTATACGTCCCAGGCCGCTTTCTCGGGCGAAAAGGGGCTCCGTTTGAGTTTTTTTCCATCGACTGCTTTGCTTTGTCCAAAACTGCAGAAAGCTTAAAAGTCCTCCATTATCCCAGAATGCACCTACAAAAAGAAAACACAAAATGCGTCATGAACTTTATCTAGTATTGCAGATGGCAAAATCTCATATTCCACATTGACCTGTTTAAAAGAAATCAGTTGATGTCCACAAAACAGAAAAAAGTCAGTGTCCACGGCCAAAGTATTGATTTTCCTAGTCACATAACGCACGAATTTTTTCTCTCTCCCTGCGCGCGCACGCACACATATACACACAAGCCTGCAGCCTCTACTTGCGGGTCACACGTTGAAACTGCCGCAAATAGCAAACGGGGCAGCTGAAGAGCCTTGGTAACGGCGGGTGTCCTGAACACAGCGTTGCTCTGCGTACATGCGTCCCTGCATGCGTTTGTGCACACAGCAAACTGACCAGGACACCAAAACCGAGCTGTGGAGCGCGAGCCCAGCACCGACACCGCCTAAATGGGACTGATGTCTCTCCGTCCGGTCTTTTCCTCTGACTTTGGGATTAATGGTGCTCCAGCCAAACAAATGAGGCATCTGCCTTCAGCACAAGAGGATTGGGGTGAGGGGGGTGGGGGGATTGGAGAAGGGGGGGTTGTTGACGTCACCGGGCAAACAGATGTTCCTCTATATTACCCAGCGTCCTCCTCATGACTACCCTGTGTCCTTGAAACTAGGAGGGAAATTGACGAATTCCCATTCGTATTAACGTTTATCGCCGAAATGTGTTAATAGTTCTGCAGTTGGTTGGTGAACTATGTGTGTGTGAGAGTCTGTGTGTGTGCGTGTGTGTGCACGGGCCGGTAGAGGAAATGCCAACAATGGCCCCGCAAATTGTGAAGCCCTAAATCTGGCAGTGACTATGAACGGTTACGCAACGTTGCACTATTAAAAAATGAAAACACACGTCGTGTACGTGCACACACACATACACGCACATACTGGCACTCCAGCACAGGGATGCGCACATGCACTCTTTCCCTCAAACACACACACACACACACACACACGGATGAGGGAGGGATGCTCGTGTCATCCTGAGCCTGCTGCCTAATGTGAGGGCAGGTTGATTTAACAAATACTGTTCGATGGGATGAGCTGCACCTTATTAATCCGTGAAATACGATTTTAATTGAGGCAGGATCTGTCATGATAAGTGTGGTGAAATGTGCATCTTTAAGGCTACATTACATTATACTAATGGTATTATTGTATGTGTGATGGCACAGATACGAAATGTATGCAATTATAATCCGGTATAATCTGCAGTAGTGCAGACTACACGGAACGCACACTGATTGGCGTATCTACTAATGTAGGCTAAAAACTGCTGAAATTCAAATGGAGTCAGTGCTGTCTAATCATAATTAGGAGGCGCATACCTGCTTTCCAATCTGAGGCTGACGGAGCCCCTGAGCTCACCACAGTAGGAACCAGTCCTACATCTGACAGCCCCAGTTTTACTATTAAAGAGCAAAATCCACTGCGTGAAAAGCTGTGTGGAGAAAATGAAGAGGCGCAGACTCGTGGATATGGTAATTGCAATACATTACTCACACGCTAGAAAAGAGAGGAGAGGGATGCAGAAACAAAGGGAAACGCCATTTTAGACGGAAACGTTCCCAACTCCTGCAAATCGGTCGACTCTCCTATCAGCCTCCGTTTTGGAGCTTCATCCCCGCTCAGCATCTCCATATTTCAGGTCCCTCTATCATACTGGCCACCGACATGAACACGACCCCTATTGTCCTTAAGCACCGCGCAACGAACAAACGATGAGGCTCGGAAATCCACCGTCCTCTTTCTCCCTCTTATTGATTATGCAACCGTCGACATAAAGCGATCTGTCCACCGTGCGCAGATTCGGTGGTGTGTTTTTTTTATCGCCTTTTTTATGTTGGCTCTCCTCCCGATGTGGTTTATTCCCTAAAGCCCGCAATAACAATGGCAAGTGCAACGTGCATTGGGAAGCGTACAGGACCAACATCTCTCTACAGACACAAAATGGTCATTTTCTCCCGATATCTATTAAAATGCATATTCTAGTAACGTTTGGAGCAAAAATACACATCCAGTTTATCGATAATTTAAAGAGTCGAGCATAAAGCAAAACGTAAGCATAAGATGGGCTACTCACCATGATATAGCCACCGCCATATGGTGGATCCCAGTTCACTCTGCTCTGCTAATATTTATCCGTGCTCTGGCTGCTTTTTCACTTTATTTTAGCATTATTACTTCACTGCAGACCTTTTACACCACGGAGGCAGTCGCTTGTATTCCCGGTTCCTTTCGGTGTAGCGGCGGACAAGCAAAGACTCCGTTTGGCAAGAGGCTGATACTACCAATGAGAGCGATGGAGCCTCTGCAAAGCATGGCTGCGCTTTCTCGCCTTTTTTTTCAAAAGAGGGCAGGTCGTTCCGTGCATTACAATAAAATCTCTCTCTCTCTCTCTCTGATTCTCTCGCTCTCTCTCTCCTGTCATGCACACGCGCGCACACACGCTTTTATACATACAAATGCGCGCTCGCTCACACTGACACGCAAATATATCCTATGCGCGCTCTCGAAAATCTTATAAGTGTGGTGTTTCATGTTTTTATTTCACGTTAGTTGTATTATTTTCCTGACATTTTGTAGGCACTAAGCTGTGTTTCAGTGTGTAGTGCAGTACTGTGTTGTAGGCCAGTTTTAGTTTTACATGCGCAGCAATAACTATTCTATGATCTGGGGAAGTTCTACATGAGGAGTGTGTGCAGTCGGATCGTCGCCTTGTCGGACACAATTAATCATGTTTACTGCCGTTTGTCTTGAGAGGTCCATTAGTGCGTTGCAGTTTCACGCATCAGGCCGCTGGATTGCAACTCAATTTCTGTTAGCTGGGTTAGTCCAATGCCTGCACAAACATACGGAGGTGTATCATAGACCAAGAATTAGGAAGAAAATGTGTTACTGTTTTGTCTGCAATATGTCACAGGCCTAAAATGCAACTAATACACTACGGGCTTTCTGTTAAGGGCCAGAAGAAGAAAATGTTCAGTTTCTTTTTACATGTGTATTTCTTTTCTAACGTGTAGGTATTCTTCTCCAAATTTTAACATGCAAAGGGAGCGAGCCTCTGTAGTTTAGATTCAACACTGAGGCAGAGAATTGATTGAAGCAAGTGGCAGCCCTGCACTGCTCGTTTGTATCCCCTTCACTTCCTGCCGTGATTGACTCCCAGGCAAAGATCCAATCGAAACCAGGGCCCCATGTATGATGTCATTTGAGTAACCTCACTAACCCCGTAGCCAACGCTGAGCACACAGGCCTGCTAATGCCTACTTATACCTCCAACCTATTAATATACATCTGATTCCAGCATTAGAACCGACCCTGTAGGTGTTATTCACGGTCTATTTCTTCGAGTTCTCTCCTTCTGTCATCTCCGCACATCCATTCTCTCCTTCACAGTTTCACTCTGTTACTGTTTCATTGTTTCACTCTGTTACAGTGTTGGCCTTTGACGACTGCAAGAAACCCAGTCAGTGCAATGATGCAACACTGGTATGTGATGCAACATGGGTGAACATACCACTAACAGCGTTAACGTTTTGTCAACATTTTTATTCTTTATTTAAAGGGTTAGAGGGAAAGTCTGCCGGGACTTGCATCAGGCTACATTTAGAGGGAAGTTTGAAAGCTGCTTTCTCTCCGGCAGAGAGGGGGGTAAAGCCATTGTTCCCGCTGAAACAATGGGAGCTGCGGGGCGACATGCAGCGGTGCGCACATGAATGGCAGGGCTCTGGGATGTGTGTGGGTCAGTGGCCCGGGGTCTCCGTCCCAAAGCCCCTTTCCCAGCGCCTCACAATGAACCTGCACAAGGTCGGGGCTCCTAGGGGTCACAGGCCACCCCCTTTTGTCCCGCACTTCAAAACACATAAACATTTATAAATCAAGAGCCAGCCACTGGGCCCCCTGTTTAAAAGAAAAAAGGGGGCGAGAGGGTGGTGTGAAGGGGAAAAGAAGTGAGGGAGAAAAAAAAGAAATAACCAGTGGCTGCAGATTCAAATTCCATCATTTAGACAGAGGTGGAAGTTTGTAAAAGTTGCAGGCTAATAGTGGGAGTTGGGGCTCTGTGAAGCAGACAGCCGGCGGATGGAAACACACGACCAAGTAAGACTGGATTTGGACTTATTATTAAACTGTACCCCGTCCATCTGTTTCACTCTTCTGTTGGATATGCGCTCTACATCTCCGGAATGGGATTTCTGTCTTACAGTGACATGTTGTTCTCCACACCTGAGGACTCAAAGGACAAAAGGGGGTACAACCGCCTGCACAGCACTGAACCGATCTGACGAAATTGCATAAAATAATGTAGTCAGTGGCGGCGCATTATCATAGTGAGTAGCATTAGTTTACATCAAAACACGGAGGCTGCAGGATCGAAACGCCCTTCATATATGCACAGCATTCTCCACACGGACGTGAACTAGTGCAAAAGCTGCCACTAAGGCGACATCGAAATGCAATATGTTTCTTCGTGCATTTTCAACCGAACTGTAGTTATTTGTGGGCAAGAAAAACCTAAAACAGGCCTGCTCCCTCAGCTGATTGACCACATGAAACGGACTTGGGAATTTACTTAGGAAAAAAAGAAAAAAGAAACAACTTTATTTCACACGAGATCAAATAACATTTAGCACCAGGCAAAATAACCTGCCACAATTTTATTTTTCAAACGTATCTTCATTACAGCTGCCAATAAATATCGGTGTTGGTTCTTTTTGTGAAAAGCAGTGTAACGAATTGGGAACCAAATCGAAACGAAAACGTATCTTGTCTGTAGGAAAATGTGTCCAGGCTGCTGCAGGCTCCGTGCTCTGCAGCAGTAAACGATGTAGTTGCATCAGTTTTAGCAACGAGAGGCTTTAATAACCGCAGCCTTTCCATCAGCCCCCCTTATTTTTTGCATCATGCATCAGGCCTCCCCCCCAGCCCCACGCAGCCTGAACGATGTTGCTCTTTGTACTATAAAAATTCTCCATAAAATGTACATCAAAGCTGGTTTGGTACGTTGATCTATTTTGTTATTTTTTGAACATATCAGTAATGGGTAAAAATTGCAATTTTAACAGTTATATGGAGGTCCTGCGTTTTTATATTATTTTAGATTGTTCTGAACATTTTTTGTTTAATGATAATTTGATTTTAAGATTAGCAAGTTGGTTTGAACTGAACTTGGATTCCAATGAGTATTTTTGCCTTCACATGTGTGAAAAATGTTGCTGAGAGCTCTGAGGCAGTAACTTAAATATTATTATTATTTATGTATTTGTTTGTGTTTTTGAATTTCCCTAGACTCTTTGTCTCTTTGATGTGAATCAGACACTACAAATCCTATTTATTGATGTTAAGAGCTAATTTCTTTGGTTTCCTGGTTGCATTCAAAAGATGATTATTGCAATGTTGCATAAGTAACGTGGACAGGTAAACATACCTGCAGTACCACATAAAAAAGAGGGGGCATACTGTGTATTTACACAGTTTGTGCAGAAATACTTTGAATATTTGGTCAACATGTTGCCTAAATCTTAATTCTTGCAGTTATGTCCAACTATAACGTAGACATGACCTCAAAACCTTTTGCGTGCATTAAACACTGCCGAATGACCATTTGTATTGCTATTTATTCTTCAAAGAAATTAAATGCATCTAAAAAATACAATGCTTTCATTCTATTTCTATATGCATTTTTATCACTGAGTGAAAATTGATTTTGAAAACACAAATTAATTTCAAACGCACATCACCATGTATAAAATTTATTAATAATAATATACACAAATCTCAACATTGCTTCTGTTTCACTCAAAGGCTAAACACTATTTTCCTATACAACAAATCCTATGTGTGGTTGTCATGGGAACCAAGCAGATACCACAATATCAATTGCATGCTGTTGTATATGACAGTAGTTTGTCGTGTTTTTGCCTGTTTCCCCACAAATATGTAAACATATTTTCTGACATCTCTTAATGATCAAGTCTCTTTTCTAAGCATTTTATATCATAACAGACTTCCTGTGTAATCTAAAAAAATATGTTACAGTGTTATATGTGCCACCAGTCCTGACCTGCAATACATAGACTTCCAGAATTAGAGAATAACCCAGTAGATCCGGCTGTGTTTCAGGACATGACCTCATTGCAATTTTTTTTTTATTTCTCTTCTTTTTGTTTTTTTCCAAACAAATCCTGATGGTAACGTTTGCCTGCTTAGCCCGAGCAGGGACGGTACGCTCCCCAAGCTAACATCAAACACCAAACAGCAGTTGTTATTTCATGGTTGCGTGCAAGCAGAACCAGGTCATCTGCACTGGGTTACAGGCCTGCTGGCTGTGTTTGTAGTGTCCTCCAAAGTGTGCATCTTCCCTTACAGACTGTGAGCTTTTCCGCTCATTATAAAAAAAACATGCTTTCATGGTTTTGTCTTAATTGATGTTAATTTTACGCAATTAATTTAAGTATACCTGAAATTTCAGAGAAGAATATATTAGAGAGAAGGTGTATAAAAAGAAATCTAACTTCTTGAGATGAACTTGTGTGTAGGCGGTTTGTAATTTGACTTTGTTTAGGTAAATTTAACGACATGAAAAGAAGTTTCCTTGTAGAATGTATCTATTCATGATTACCTGAAACAGGAAACGCAATCCTGTCTGTAGTTAGTGAGACAGATACTTTTGTACTGTGCACCCATGTAGTGTTTTATGTGAGTGAAGCGAGGAGTGAGTGTGCGGGACCTTCCCCCTCTGACATTAACAGGGGGTCAAATGTGCATGTAGGGCACCTGGCTCTCCACCTCCCCCCTCTCTGTGATGTTAAATGTCAACCAGCAGCATCCAGAGAAAGCAATGAGCCTCCATTCTAATGCTTATGCCAGGAGATTATCACATCTGACTCCCAAAGCCATGTTTCTCTTCTGTAGGGCAATTAAAGCTGTAAGAGAGGGGAAATATACAGAATCATTAACCTAAGGTTTCTTTTTGTGAGGTAGATGGTCTAAGGTTTGGTGGACTCCAATGAACCCCCCCCTTCTTTCATATAATTTTAAAATGAGCAGCTTTATCTTTATTTATTGCAAAAAGATGCGCATCAACAGCCCTACGTCTCCTTAAATGTAGTGACTGTATGGACTCTCATGCTCCATGGGTAAACCTAAAGCAGTAATTGAATTAACTAACTGAATTAATTTAGTGTGGACACAGGTGCTCCTGCTTCTGAAAATCATTTTGCTCTAATAGCTCATATTCCAGCGCGGCCGCCTAACATTGCTCAGTGACAGTTGTTTTGTTTTTTTCTAAAATAGATGCAGCGGGAGTGATTTTACAAGGCACAGTTTGGATTAATATATAGTTCAATAACTGCATTGCACGCTTATCCAATTGTTTCAGATTGGAGATACAGTTGAGCGTGGCCATCTCACCCGAGGTGCACGAGAGGTTAGATGTAAATCTGCACTATCAGTCGGAGAAGTGTTCTCGCTCAGAAATGGCAGCAGTCAGGACCTTATGCCTCACTTGCACTGTTCCCTAATAGAAAGCCTGTTGAGGCCCAATCACCAGGTCTGTTCCCCGCTTCTAAGTGGATTTCTCCCATACCCCCAAGGTTTGTGAAATGGGGGTCAATGGGTCTGTTATTGTTTTTCTCTGCCTCTTTATCCCCACATAGCTCTGTGATGTCAACAGTGAAGTGACGGAGAGAGCTGGCCCTGGTTTAAAAAAAAAAAAATCCAGAGAGGAAATAACTGCTATTATGATTTCTGCGTGCGTCTACTCTCAAAAGGGCCGCAATTGTTCCAGTGGGCATGGACGCGTACCCATATGAAGAAAGGAAAGAGGTAAATATCACTTATCCCCCAACAGGTCGAAATGAAACAGCAGCAGCTGGCAGAGAGCTCCAGAAAATATTGAGTTTAGTCTGGAATTTATCACTAAGCATAACCCTTACTGTCAGTCAGATGCTGTACGGCTCACTGTGCAATGAGGCTCCTCAAGAAATGATTTAATATGTACACAATATTGTCAAATGTGCTGTTGTAAGTGCTGCTTATACATTTCACAGCAGGCACACTATTGTCTTAGTTACTGAACGGTGTGTATACAGCTCTTCACCTTGATGCTTTCAAAGGAAAATGGACACAAATGTATGATCTTTAATGTGCCTCTAAATAGAGACATTTTTTTAAAAGATCGTTTTTTGTCAGAAGCTAAATGGCATTGTTTTCCATTGTGTTCCAGCCTGCTGCCATTTATTAAATGAAAGTGGGGATCTGTTATGAGGTGGAATTTTATGCCTGTGCCTGCAATGTGATCATTGCACCAAAGCACAGCCATAAATTTCTTTTGATAGAATTGTATTAATGCAGCGAGTAATGGATGAGCATATGTTTCACACTGATTACTATCCCTCTCTGACTGTGTGTCCTAGTTGCCTTCCCATCGCCTGACTATCGGAATGAGAATATGTGCCTTGAGTTAATGCTGATTGCAGCAGCTGCCAACACATGAATCTCCATGGCAACAATAATGGTTGCCTGGCAACCATGCTCTTTTAGGGACACTGAAAGAAGCCCAAAGGCTTACTAAAAATATATATGAGTATAGTACTTCTTCAACGCCTCAGCCGTATGCACGTTATGCACGGAGTGACAAACAGTTAAACGCTTTAAGAGTCTGCATGTTAGTTTCTCCTATTCAGCCGCAGTGTGTGGTTACCTTGATGTTACCCTGCTTTGGCATGAGCGCTGAGCTCTAAATGGCAGCCACAAATACTGATACCTTTCATGACATTAACACACAGAGGCATGACAGAGAAATGAATGCTTCTATAAGGTTATGCACTGTTTTGGGGGCAGTGGACAGCCTGGTTCATGGAGATAGTGACGGTTTTTTACTCTTGAAAAATGGGGCAACTGTCAGCCATCTTGGCTCCCGCATCGAGCTTCCACTCGCAGCTCACACAGACCCAGGTGGCATGCGCACACGCTGTGGAACAAAGCATTCCATCAGCGCAAGTGACATCACTGCAGTCAGCTCAGCTGTTTCTGCCTGCGCTATAAATAGTGTGGCGGAAGGAGCGGATTGCCTATGCAGAAAATATTTAACTCCTGACCCCGAGCCTTGAGAGAAATAGATTTTTTTTTCCTTGCATGGAAGTGGTGAACTGGATCTTTGCCAGTGCATCAATCATGAAATATGGGTGTTTGTTCATGCTTGCCGCATGGTTGTAGGTCTAAGTCCTTGCGCAGTATTTTGTAAAAGTGTGATGTATTATCTTGTGCTGTGTGGTGAATTTATGAACAGTGACTAATCTTTGAAACAGAGAGATAAGACTTGTGAAGGAGACATTAAAAAGTGATCATTTTTATCAAATATAAAAGTGATTTTCCAGAAGACAGTGTAACCATGAGACTTGAAATATACATTTTGAGATTATTTATTGTGAACAAGACATATTGGCTTTGTGTGATGTTACATGGTTTTATTAGTGTATAATTTTCCTCAATATATACAAATGGGTTAATGACTTTATTTATGGTGACAATCTAGTTTTCTTGCATCCTCTAGTAGTGAAGCATGAAATTACACAAACCAGTGACATTTGAATACTTTGCAATGGCTCTTAAATGGGTCATTCCTGGACCTTGGTTGATATAAGGCACGTATTGCGGACTGGAATCATCCTTGTGTTGTGGCTACTGAACTGCACTACATTCATTGATGCAAACTAATGTACTTCATTTGGTCAGACCAGTATCTGTGCTTGTAATGTGATCTGTGAACATTTTAAAGTTGTAGCCTGTTTAGCTGTGCGTTGAAGCAAAGATAAAGTGAGGAGCAGAAGCAGGGGACTTAGCTCAGTCACATACATACTGGAGAATCAATCGCAGTCATCGATAATGTAGCGTGTCAGCCAGTTTCCAGCAGCAGCTCTTGCACATTCCTCATTCTCCTTAAAACACACACACTATCACACAGCAGGCTGCGGCTGGTGAAGTCGTCCTTTGCCCCGACACAGCACACTTCTAGTCCAGCCGGCCAGGCTGAGGGTCGTGGCGTGGCTGGCTGGGCGCCAGGACGTGTGCAGGGGGCTATGCCATGGTGTTGGCCCTTGCAGGCTGGCAGCATTGAGGAGCGTAAAGGCATTCAGTAGCATGAATGTCCCTTTGTCTCAGAGCAGCGTGCCAGGCTAGCTCTAATGAGGCAACTCTTTGTGGCAGGCCTCTCAACATCAAGTGGGCTGGTGGACTCATTAACCTGACTACTGCAAATAAAGCAGGCAGGCACAAGAGACGCCTATGATAGCACACTTAAGGCCCCACTGAATCCCCCCACCGCCGCCATCATCCCACCACCTCCTCCCTCTCCTCTTTCCCTCCAGTCTCTCAGGCTTCCCAGGGCTCCTCTGATAGGAGGAAATCAGCCTCTGGCCTATTTCAGGTGTCCCAAATAAGGGATGGGGGTGATTTCCACTTTCCTTATTCTGTCTCCTTCATACCTTGAGCTTTAATCAGTTTTTGGCTCTGTACTGTAACCTGTTTTTTTGGCTGAAAAAAATGAATGAACTGGGTTCGCTTGCCTCTGTGGAACAGGTATAGTCTGTTGGTGCAAGTGTTTCAACAAATGTGATCCCAGTTTATATTTATTTAGCACATTATTTCTTTCTGTAGATATATCTCAATAAGCCAGTTGAAGCTGTCTTTGTTGTGGTAGAGAGCACATACTTCGTATTGCCTCATAAATACCATGTGCCAGCTGGGAATAGATTTAATCTAATGGATGTAGTTGGTGTGCAGACTTTGCTGGATGCTGTGCCCAGTACATTGAATCAAGTGCTTAGGTATTTAAACGCAGGTCAGTATGCATTTGTATTTTAGTCACACTGTCCTCCCAACAATCTATCGTTGTTTGTTTGTTTGTTCTGAATCAACATTTAATTGCAGCTTTATCAGTAACAGAAGCACAGCTTGAAAAACTTCTCTATACCCTGCGTTTTGGTTTTTTGAAAAGTGTAAAAGGAAAAGGGCAGAGACAGATGTATGGGAGGAAATATTTCTGCCATCCTGTCTTTAAATTATTTGATACATTTTACCCTTTGTTTATTGTTCTTTTCACTTTTTTCTTTGATCAATCTGTTTTAGGTGAAATTGACTTTCAAGGTGCAGTTTTATTACTTTATGTATTAGCTGAACTGCTGTCAGTCTGATTTCAGTGTTATAGTTGGTGTGTCAAGTCTTTTTAATAACATCTTGAATGTTTTAAACTTATCAACTTGGGCAATGCGTTGATCAACCTGACTTATTGAGGTCAGCAAAGCCTTTATGAGTTGTTCTCCCAACTAATGAAGCAGTCGTAATGTCGAAGCGAGGGATTGTAAGCGAGTCTGCTGAAAAAGATTTGCTAACTTGTTTTGATGAATATTTTTATAGTGATGTGGAAGTCGTATAGCTCACCACTGAATTATGTATCTGTGTGAAATTGGGTCATGAGCAGCTGTTCTCTGCACGTTGACAAGGACAGGTCAGATACTCATCTCACATTATGATAGTGTGTTGTTTTATATTTCTCCCTATTGTTTATCTCTCATATCCTTGCTGGTTATTAACGCTCAGCGTTATGGCTTATGGGTGTGGACCTCTCAGATATTGATTCGATGTTAATGTCATGTACTGTTTGATATATGGTCTTTGGAATTGCTCAAGCATTTGATCAGGTTGCTTGTATGTAGATTAGATTCATTAGATCTTCCCCCTGCTATTTTTCATGATGTTTCCCCACATTCATTTTACGGCCTCTCATTGTCCTTCCTGCAAAGTAAATGATTTTAATCTGGTGATGCTGTGTCCTCTTGATAAGCTCTGCACAAATTCAGGCAGCGGCACAGGCGGTAGGAAAAGGCTAACGCCACAATAAGCGCTAATCGTGCAAGTGCCTCATTTTCTGAAAAGGAATATTCATACCAACATCAAAGGGGTTAGCACTCCTGACACTGACAAATTGCAGATGAGGTTTCATTAATTAAGTAGGCCACTAATGTTTATTTAAATGAAATTTACGGTTGCATTATTGATTTGCCACCACAAAATTATCTGACATGATGCACATGGATTGTGAGCAGTAGTTTTCTGCAGGCACAGTGAGAGTATGGATTGGGGGATGGATGGATATTTGGAGGGGGTTCTAGGTGTGTTTGAAGCCTAAAGATTGGAGTTTAAATGCAGAGAAGAGACTTGGGAGTCAGTATAGCAAGTTGTTTTGCCTGTATATCCTCAGAGCCTGTGGAGAAAAAGATGTTTTTGTTTGCATTAAAATTCCACTGTATTCAGGTATAAAATGTAAGGATGGAAAGAAATCCCTGCCAGCACCGTTTCTGCTTTATAGGACGTGGCAAATGAGAGGAGCAATAATTGACAGAAAGTATACATTCAATTACCATGACTTCTCTCAGACTAGATAATATGAACAGAAGCTCATATATCTCTCAACATTGACCACACATGAGCGTTGTACAGTCTGCCCTCTAGTTCTCTGCCTGTCTAACCAGTTACTGTCACCATTTTAAATCTATAAAACAGCACATAAAAAACACACTCATGGTTTGAATTTAGAAAATCTACAACGCATAGATTCTCCGCTGAACGACACCATGAACCTAAAACTATTTCATGCATCTTCTTTCTATAGTTCCCAAGGGTAGGATGAAGGAGACAGGTCTAACCAGCATGTGTTTGTGCATTTACACACGTTTGTGAGCGCACATACACTCTCACTGCTGTTTGTCAACACAACACATGTAGACGGATTGCTATTGACAAGTATACACAATACACCAAGGGCTACTGAGAAGACTCAATAAAATTGAAGGATAGGCTTGTTGCGATCCAAGGCCTTTCTAATTTCCTGTAATAGACTCCTCTATGCTTTGAAATGTGATTTAGGCAGGAGTAGTTGGTTTTGGTAGTCTGTTAGCCACTCTGTCCATCGCTCCTGTCTGTAATGGAGAGCATCAGAGAGTCACAGGCGGGTTTTTGTTTTTGTTTTTTTTTACCAGGCAGAGAGACACACACTGCCGCATTCACGCAACAACCAGAGCCTCTTGTCTGAGCCACAGTAAAACATTTGACTGAGCAAAAATCAATCGCAATTAGATCGGATGAAATGAATCCAGGTGCCAGAGTTCAAGCTGATGCTGATAAACCAAACTGTCTGCTCTCTGGATTTGCACCATCATTTACCTGTGACAGTAAATAAAACAACAGCCACACACAGCTCTTCCTGGGTGAAAACAACACTGCTTGGTGAAGGCATTTCTTGTTTTTTTATTTGTTAGTGCATTTAAAGACTGTACAGTGGTTCAGTACACGTGCACCAAATACTCAGATTAAGTGGCTTCCAGTCTATATATATGTAATGACTAAACAAGACTGGACAAGAATGCATGCACTTGCTTGTCGATGTGCATATATGCTGTGTCTTTATCGTCGAAACAGATCTTAGGTGTGTGTGTGTGTGTCTAAGTGTGTTTGTAAATGTATAAAGAGCAGATGAAACCATTTCTGTCCTCTTCCTCTCGGGCAGCGCTCTGATGGCAGGTCCAACGGGATGACTGCCTGCCATCTGTCCAGGTATCCTGCTCTGCATGCCTTCACCTCACAGCTCTGTGTGTGTGTCTGTGTCTAAAACTGTGCACATGATCCTGTGTGAGTGTGTGTGTGTGTGTGTGTGTGTGTGTGTGTGTGTGTGTGTGTGTGTGTGTGTGCGTTTTGTTGTTTTGGGTTGTTTTTTTTGTATCTCTGCCTTCTGATCTCAGGCACGTAAAGAGCCTAACTTCTATCCACAACATTTTCATCCACTCCTGTCTTGATTGTTATTTTGTATCATCACACACTGACACTTGTTGAACACATTAGTCCATCACACAGGTGCCCTGTAGCACGCACAGGCACCTGCACTATGAAAGGATTTGCTCGTATATGTTTGTGTGTGTTTGTAGAGATACAGAAGAGTGAAGAGGTGGAGAGAGAACAGTACTCCAGTACTCTGTCTTTGTGTGTGTGTGTGTGTGTGTGTGTGGCAGGTGGTAAATGACATTGTGAGCCAACAGGTTGAGGTCAACCTCACTGGGCATAAGCCCAAGCTATATTATCAACTGGGTAGCTGGCAGCTTGCTCTTCTGTACTGACACTACTGCCCACACCCAATGCTATCAACACCTACACAATCTCTCTGTTTCTCTCTCTCTCTCTCTGACACACACATGCACAGTTAATGTAAACACACACACACACACACAGAAAAATCCTAAAGAAATGTTGTTTTTTTTGGTAGCAGCAGCGTTGCATTCCAACCAATTTAAGCACTGAAAATTACCTTGAAAAATGGCAATTTGTTCTGAGTTATAAGAGTTATATGGATATTTAGAAACAAAGGGAAAGCAGGAGATACAGTATTCATTTTAATGGTAGCATTTAAATTATCTGGAGCATTTTTATTCTGTAAAAGCATCAACCTTATGTTTTCCCTGGTCACACTAAAGCTCCTTATTTAGCAGACATTTATTGAAATTTGTTGATAACACATTAAATGTAGTTATAAGGAGATATGAGGATGTTTTAAGTGTTTGGTACAGTATTTATTAAAAAATACATCTCCTATGAAAGCATATTTTATGTTATTTCAACTGTGACTTTGACTATATTTTAATTGATGGTCTGTTTACACAGAATCCTCCACCTATAGATGCCTACAGGAGCAGTTATAGTTGTTGACAAATACATTAATAAACACTTATTTCTGTTTACAATATAGTGTTTTATGAACTATGACTGACTATGAATTTATTCAGTGTGTATGTATATATGCTTTTGTTGTGCTAAAAGAAAATATAAAGCGTTACCTTTTCCTTGCATGGCGTTTATGCTAAATAGAAAAAAAAATTTATTGTCATTTTTGCATCAATATCTGTTATTAAATTACTGTCATGCAAAGTAAGATTGAACTGAGTGAACATTTTCAGTGTTTGAAATAGATCAAGTGCCTTTGCTTGAAAGCGTTGCAAGTCTTGGGCATCGTGTTGCCCTATCTGCATCATCCTCTCAAAGTGAAAGAAAAATCTTCTGACATGCTCTCATTTTTTTTGCAGCAAGTCATGCTTCATCAGAGCAGCGTGCTGTTTGACCCACTTTACTTCAACGGTTCATCCTCCGTTGTCTCAAAGCAAACCCAAATAGCACAGTGTATTTACAGTAGTTGAAGAAGGATACAATTTAGCAGCACTAAATGTACAGTTAATATCTTTGTTAGTGGACATGAATTTGTATACGAGCAGGTGTGTGATTAAGTATTTCCACCAGTGATGGCAGTGATCAGCTCAGATACATCCCCAGCAGGCGTTTCTTACCTTTGGTTATCTGTCTGTATATCAGACAGTGTGTACAAGGGAAGGAGGTCACAAAATATGACAGCAACATTTTGTGATTTTGTCCCTGCTGAGATCTCTTCTGTACATACCAACCGACCACAGGAAAGATCCCAAATTTACATCTGAGGTTAGGAGGCAGGGATGGATGGAGAGATACTGAGTAGATGGGGGGAAGGGATGGGATGGAGAGAGAAGGGGGGGGGGGGTTACAGCAGCTGGCTCCTTTTTTCCTGTCATTATCCCTGGTCGCTGTTTCAGTCAGCTCCATTTGATGAAAGTCAAATAGTACACTAGCCCTGATTATGTGACAACTGGAATTCACCTACTTAGTTAATCCTGCATCGGGGTTTAGATTTCAATTAATTTCTCTCTGGTTGCTCCATCTTCCCATGGGGTGGTGAGAGCAGGGTGGGGGAGGGGCGCCTGCTGTGTGGGTGAGGAGGATACAGTATGATGGAGAGGGTGGGGGGAGGGGAAGCCATACATAGAGAACAGAGATGGCAAAAATGCCTGCACAGCACATTGAGATACACCATGCAGGGCAGGGATATGGTACCTGTCTGGTTTTCTTCCTTCAGCGGTGTAGTCAGGGAGCAATCAGCTGAATATTTTTATAGCTTTCACTTCCCTTGCAAGGGATTCATGGAGCGTGTGTGACTGCAGCCTATGTATGCATGTCTTTGTGCCTCCCTGCACAGCATTCAGTGGCTGTCTGATATCATATCTGCATGCTTACTAGCGTGTGCTCTAAATGCTTTTGTTCATATGCTTGTGTGTAAATCCGCACACGTGTGACACACATTTCAGAGCATGTATTTATGTCTGTGTTTCACACAGAAAAGCTGCATATTAATCAGGTCTCAGAGGCCCTTTAGAGGATCAAACCCCCCAGGTTGTGATTTTCCGCCATTAGTCTTACGAGGCTGAGGGGACTGGGACTGTTTAGGCCAGCTGAGCCTGCTGCGCTGAGGGAACAATGTTACTGTATCTCCTCTCTCCTCCCCTCACCTCCTGTCGTCATCTTCTCCTCTCTCTCTTTCTGACATTCCTTGACATTCTGATGAAGGTTTGAGTTAGAGCCTCCTGGCCGTGTCGCCATGGTAAATCTTTCACCATATGGCGTCCAGTCACTCTGGGTGTCTGTGACGGGCAGTGAGCCTGCTGGGATGCTGCTGCACATCCATTTAAGAAATAAGCAGTTAAATTCACACATACAACGTGGGTTGAATGTCATGTAAAATTATTATTATAGAAAATAAAAAATTCAATTTTTCTACTGTATAAAAGTTTCAATTCAGATCATCAACATTTTTTTAAATTATGAATGTACTAATATGTAATTTATATAAAAAGAGCCAATCTTAGATCATTTCAAATGTACAAGTTATTCAAGAATGAATAGCTTGCATCATGATAATGAGCAAAGTGGCATCGCTATGGCATTTGGCATTGAGCATGTGGGATGTTGTTAGTTTGCCCTTTTAGTTTCTGACATAATTCACAGTGCTCTTTTTAGGAAAAGGCTATATGTGAATAATTTAATTCAAGTCAAAACACTCTGCTTAAAGTACAAGGTGTTTTTATTTTTAATCTATTGAGGTTTTTGACAAAGATTTCAAATAACAAAAAGCACGCAGCTAAGTTTTTCATTTCAGACAGTCAGGACTTCCTACACTGCTATTAAAGAGCGACAGTGACAACATTTGAGTTAAAGAAAGCTGTGCCATTTTAGATAATATTCATTATTCAATAGTAGCATTCTACTACAAATTTTAGCATTGAATTACACTTTTACTGTAATTATGTCTTCCACAATTTCCCAACATCTGTGTATCCACAACTGCTGTGCTTCACAAACACATTTCTTTTTTAAACAGATATTTTATTTATTGCATCCAACAATGAATCTTATCTTAGTATAAAGAACTTTATTCTTGCTCCTTTCATTTCATCATATATAGCCATACAGAAAACATCTAAGCAGTCATCAAGGACCCTCTGCTAATGTGGAAGGTAATGGCAAAGCTAATGAGAAAGCTAATGGTGGTGGTAGCTAAAGATAATGTCGTGTAGAGCTCCTGCAGGGGCTCCTCGCTCTCCATCAGTTTTCATTAATAGAGATGGTGCTGTGGTGTGAAAGCAGGCTGACCCTTAATATACTGCCAACCCGCTCTAATCTGCTTTCCACTGGTACAGCCTGACAGCGGAGCTGGATGCTTCTCCTTACCTTACCTCCACCCAGGCCTGCACCCCCTCGTCCTTAACCTGTCCGATCCCCGTATGGTTCTGCTCCCTGCCAAGGTGAAGCCCTTGGAGCAGAGGTTGCTGGGACACTAATTGTTCTTGGCATCCCAGCTCACTAACAGCACCTCCTGACTAGTCGCAGATAACAATGTGAGGAGTGAAAACACTAAAATGACACACAATCCTGATATAGAATAAGGCAGTGTAGAAAACATCCTTCAAAAAGTAATGATTGTGTATGATGATTTTCATACACAAACTATTGTGTATTAAAGGAATATTTCAACATTTTGGGTAGTTTTCTTGCTGACAGATTTTTTTAAAATGTTCATGTGATTTTGTGGTAAATATAAAGCTCCAGACAGCCAGTCTGGTAGCTTATTTTAGCAGACTGGAAATACTGGAAACGGGAAATGGCTAGCCTGACTCTAACGTTTTTTTTTAAAGCTCATTAAGTAATATGTTATATTTTGTATGTTTACTTTACACCAAAACTGAAATGTAAAAACAGCACTTTGTGGAATGTTTCCTGGCCTCAAGCAATGATTTCCTGGAATCTTCTCATCAACGGGAGGTTGCCAGGCAACCAGCAGATACTCCGGGAAGTCACTGGGCCCAGCCAAGAAATTGTCGTTGCAACCATCGCCAGCAACCTTTGTTGCATGGCATAGACCCCTGGCTCCCCAGGTTCCTGTCTGCCTCTGTCCCTCTGCCTCAGCCTAATAAAATAATGTTTAAAAAAACCAAATGGTTCAGCCATGATGTATTAAGAAAGTTTGCTTCAGTGGACCCAAAAAGATGCTTTTATGTGTGTGATGTCACCCTAAAGTAAAGTGAGTGGAGAGCGGTGGGTCCCTCCATCTAAAGTTTACAGAACATTCAACCAAAACTTTGATTTTTGAATGGAACAAAAACACAAGAAATAACTTCTGTAAAATCAGTGAGCTGTAGAGGTTGGCTCATTTTTTTATGTTGTTGTTTTTATTTGTTTATGTATTTTACTGTAGGACATAGCAGGGCTATCTGTTTATTTTCCACAGTTTTACATCTTAATGCTGACTAGAGTGTCTCCTGGTTTTATATTTACTGGAGCGACATTTGAAGTATCAGTCTTTTTCATCTCACCCTTGAGAAGAAATCTAAGTTAATGTCCCAAAATGTCAAACTATTCCTTTAATGTGTGTGCATACATGTTATAGAAAGGACTAAGCCACTAACGTTGTGTGAGAAAATAACTGTGTGCCAACCAGAGAAACAGAGAGGAGTGTGTGTGTGTGTGTGTGTGTGTGTGTGTGTGTGTGTGATAGAGAGAGACATGTACAGAGAGTTTTCCTGGCTGTGTAATGGCTGCCATCCTCTCTCTCTCTCTCTCTCTCTCTCTCTCTCACCCCTCCTCCTCCTCCTCCATCTCCTCTCATGGCTGCAGCTCCGTGGATCCTCTGTGCCCAGGCATGCTGTACTGAACATGCATGGCAGCGTGTCTCCTCCTGTAGCAAACTACCTCCTGCACCACTCCTCCCGCTATTTCAAGGAAAGTGCAACCTTTGCCTTGGGCCTTAATTATGTTCAATTTGCCAAGCTGGGCCTGAAACCATTGGGGGGTGGAAAAGCTCTCTGACCTATTTATCAATGCAGCTTTTTCCTTCCACTGACTGAGACCGAACCAAAAACATACAGAGAGGGAGAGACAGAGATAGACTTCACTCAGTTTTCACATAAGCAGAGTACAGCAAGAGTGTTAGATGTGTGAAAAAAAACAGGTGTAACAATTTATTCGCTGCGTTTGCAATGCTGAGCGCAGTTGGTATGTTACTGCACCGTTTCCTCTTTTTCCTGTCTTACATTTTAGCTTATTTATAAAATTAACAGCACAGTCGGATCTTTTTTCTGCACTCCATAATGAACGATCAGATCCTTTCCCTTGTAGCAGCTACAGTCTCAAAACTGGATTCAGGAAACAGAGCATTAGTGTTTGTTTCACCTGCGGCCAACAATGTCATGTTATCTCCCAAGCAGACCGCTGCTCTTTCAATAGAGACTGAAGAAGCTCCTTCAGACCACATGATTGGAGGTAAACACTGAGGAGGCCATTGACCTTTCATTATAGCTTCTGATAAGGCCAACTATCTCCCCTCTCTACACTGTGCCCTAAATGTCAAGTCACTGTATGTGTTATAATTACTCTGAGTTGGTATTTTCCTCCCCTTTACGTTTCAATGCATGGAGAGCAAACCCTGCTCGTTGGGGTCTGCTGAGGACATGTCGTACCACATTAGACGTGTGCGGTTAATTTAGCTGTTCATAGGATGATAAATTTCCTTTTTTTTAGTAACATGTTTCAAAGATGGAAGACATTCTTAACGCTGAGAATTTACCTCCCCAGAGTCAAGAGCTTGTTAATGCATTCTCATTAAGAGGTTTTATGCATGGACAAATAAACAAATGCTAATAAACTCCTAATTATTTTCTCACAGCAAATTCTGGGATTTTGAATATTCATGTCTGACCAAAAAGTAGTGCAATTCTTTTTCCTTTGCCTGGAAGTTACTGAGCATGCTTTTTTTTTTAAAAAAAAGAAAGAAATCTTTTTAAAACTGTTTGACTGTCAGAAATGTATTTTATGACCAAAGAGGTAACTCTTGAAGTGGAGAGTTGGTGTATGTTTTACAAAGATTACATTTTGAGTGATTGTTGAGAGAACATTTTGATTACACCACTAAAGAAGGAAAAGGCTCTAAAATCATCAGACTGCGCTATTCTGCATGATATTATATTTAATTGGCTGATTAATACTTTTTCTGCTCTCTACAAGCAATTTCACTCAAGGTTTCCGCCTTCAGCTGTAGTGCCGATTTTATTTTGTTGTGAAAGATTATGTCAACGTCCTGCAGTATTTCCCTGTAAAAGAGGAATGCCCTCCAAACATTGACTCAATACAATGCACCATATTTCAGCTCTATTGTGATTTTTTTTCTTTCTTTTCCCGTGAAAACATTGTGCATCACTAATGCAATTTGACTTGCCAGTGCAATTGTGTGGAAGATGGTAGGCCCATTTCGCTGAGTGTCAAGGAAGGCTTTTAAACTGTCACCTCACTCTCTCCTTCCTTCATACAGAAACCTTTTAGAGGTCCTCTTCACTGGCTTGGACAATGGAGTGTGAACACTTTTTTTCCATATTCTGATTTTTTTTTTGCTGTTGAGTTATTCTGTACTTTAATGACTGATCAGGTCTCAGAGACCATGTATGTTTACAGGGATGTTTGTGTGTATTTGTGAATGCATGCAAGTAGGTTAGGTTTGACATTGTGAGACATAAAGGGTTTGGGCGCATACAGACACAGCATATCAGGAGTCCGAGACTAGTTTGCATGTCGACAGACTGCCATGATTCAAGATGGCACCTGTCTCACTGATGTCTTTACCGCTGCTGCTCTGAGCTTTCTGCAGCTTAGTGACAGCCAGAGTCCTCACTGACGTGAAAACCCAGTGAGAACCAGAGGCAGAATTCAAGATTAGGACTGTTGTTGTAAGCAGCAATATGAGTGAATCTCTCTGTTAAGGACGTAGCTCCATATTAGTCGTTAGATTAAAAACTGTGGGGTGCTAAAGACATTAGTCGGACTCATTCCATGCAGTGATTTGCTGCATGCCTGCAAATGGGTGCAGCCTTCACTTGCACGTGGCAGAAAATGAAGTGAGGAGAAAATGAAATTATGATTTGCGATGACAAAACTGAGACGTGCGCGTGCTGCTGCCACAAAAACAGCAACAACTCATGAATAATGCATGGATGCCGTGGGCTATAGATTAAGTGTGAATATTCATTAATTTGCTTGCCCTTTGGGAGGTGATGCAAATTCATACAAAGGCACACTGGCAACTGGGTTATCCACCGCTCTTATGAGTAAATAATGGTAACTATGGATGGCACTGGTTATTTCTTCCTAAATACCCACACCGCCTGCAAAATGAAGGACAGCAGTGGCACTGTTAAGAAGTTTTAACAGGGTTTTCCTAAAGAAGTGACACCCCCCCCTCAGCTCTTAAGTGCTAAGTCACCAGAGCAGGGAAAGCCCATTAGCGTAAAGAAGGTGGGGGAAGGCAAGAGTTTGAGTGATTAGGCTGATTGGATATAGCAGCACTAGGTTGCTCAGGTCAGGACTAATCAGCTTCAGAATAGAAAGAAGGTGCCTAACGAGTAAAAGGAAGAGAGATGGAGAGATGCAACTCCTGTCCATTTGCAAACATGCATCATGTCACATGCTGTCATACAGCACTGGGCAAGCACATTGCAATCACTGAGTCAGTGTAGAGACAGATGATCCACCAGAGAGAATTAAACAAAAAAAAAACAAAAAAAACAGCTAATGTTTAATAGTTCAGTCGCACCAGCTTGTGCCTTTGGACGGAGACAGTGGGCCAAAAAACCTCCTGAAAATCAAAAAAGAAAGGAAGAAACTGGGGAACCGTGCACTGTGAATGGCGTAGCGTCTGACGGTTTTTCAGTCAACAATTTCACTGATAACACAACTTCAAACAGAGCAGTGGAACTATTCACTGAAATCACCTTTTGTAGTTTTTGCTTCGAATGACAACCTGCAGACTCTCATCCCTCTATGGCACATGGTTGCCCATCACTGACTTATTTTGACAGTGTTTTGGCTCACTTACAGCACTCTGTACCTGCACTAGCACTTGGTTGTGGCTGCCTCTCCACATTCACTGTCTCCCCTTGTCCTCAACCATGTGAAAAACCCACACAGTGCAGGATAAATTGATTTTGTTTAAGGGATCATTTGCACATTTATCCATGCTATACGGAGGACCGCACTATGTGTATTGCCCTAGCAGCACGGCGCTGGCAGGAGGAAGAGCAGGGATTGGACGGAGATAAACGACTCATTAACCCCAAATTGATCATGAGCTGCACACTTGTGAGGACATTTCATCATTAATATTTCAACTTAATTATTTGTGCTCGTGTTGACTCCAAGGTTCTAATTTACACGTCACCGTGTGATGTATGAATTATTGTAATGAACAATATTTGAGCAGTTATTTCTTCCCCCTGCCACCATTTTTCTTCTCCCCTGCTCTCTTTGTCCTCCACCTCTCTCTCCTGGTATTTCTCTGTGTGCAGACATAATTTGGCCTCATGATAAACTCATGTCGTGCAGGCTTAAATCCTGAAGACTGTCACATATAAATCAAACTCTGCTGGCTGAGGGAATTGTGGGGAAAAGTTTCTGATTTCTGCTTTGTTTCCTTCACTCAAAAGCTTGTCTGGTATCGAAAAACCACTTTAGAGAAATGCTGTCAGCAGAGATTGAATTTCTTGAGTGTCAGAGAGATCGGCAAAACATTTTCATGAAGTTTCGTGTTCGTCTCGCCTGAGCTGTTTCCTGTGCTGTCCCAGCTTTTATTCTGTATGACATGTAGTAGGTATCAGCGAAGTGATTTGCTATCCCATAGAGGTGGAGTGTCTGCTTTGCTTTGTTTACCTCCCTCCCTGATGTCCCCGTCACTTGTGCTCAGTCAGATAGCAGCGACAGAGAGAAACTTTCATTTCCGCTAACCTACTGCCTTCACTGTGCGGACAATTCAGAGCATCCACACTCCACAAATCATTCTGTGCACTTGTATTATAACCTCGAACAGAAAAGAGACATCTGAAGCCAGACGGCAGGTGTGCTCTGAATCGTTCAAACCAACATGCCAACACCTTTAACAAGACATCTCATTTCAGGCACAGACACAGCTTCAACATTAATAGACTTCTCTGGTTGAGGTTTGAGGTTCAGAGCAGAGAGCCAGATTGAGAGGTTTGGGGATTGGAGGTGAGTGCAAACCTGTGCATCAGCATGTCTTAATCCCAGAGAGCCATAAT
Organism: Datnioides undecimradiatus; assembly: GCA_008933995.1. Classification (NCBI taxonomy): domain Eukaryota; kingdom Metazoa; phylum Chordata; class Actinopteri; order Lobotiformes; family Datnioididae; genus Datnioides; species Datnioides undecimradiatus. Next base: position 4,249,877 of record WARS01000010.1, read on the forward strand.
CTGGGATTAGTGATCCTCTCCTCACTGGATCCAGATTAGAGCATCCGCTCATGCAGCAGGCTCTGCACCAACGGCTGGCGCCACCTCCCCAACCCCTGTGGGAGGGGCTTGGTGAAGCTATGGTGCTCTCTGATTGGAGGGTGCTCCGGATAAACTATGTGGTGACAGGGGTTGCCAAGGCAATCACGCTGGCTTTGCAATGATTGGTTGTGTCAGAGCTCAGGATGGCTGGCTGTCCTCAGACCTGCATTAGATCACTCACTGGAGAGGTACTTGTATTAACAGACCCCCCCCACCACCACCATCACACACACACACTGTTGAACATGCATTTTAACTGAAACATCGCAAGCTTGTTGTACCAACAAATTTAACAACATATTCATTAGAACAGAGGGACACTGATTTATGTATCCAAAAGTGAACAGTGTAAGCAGTATTTCATTTGTGTGTGTGCGTGTGTTGGTAGGTGGATCTTGCGCTGTCAAATATTGGTTATACACACACACACCCAGCAGCAGCAGCTGACATAGGTCAATCTCATCACCCTGCTCACTGGCACATGGTGGAACCGTAATCCTAAGGGTCAGAGGTCAGCTTCATGCTGCTCGCCTGGCTGAAAGGGCAGATGGGACACACACGCATGCACACAAACACACACTCGTACACAGACAGAGACACACACACACACAGGTCAGCCTCACACTGCCGGGCTGGTTTGAAGGGCAGATGGGTACATTGTGTCATTATGGTGGCCAGGCTACAGCTTGTGGGGGGTGGCCATGTTGACATTGAGAGGACACTCACTGGGTCAGGTGTACAGAGGCGGACACTGAATGTAGTGTATTATGCAGAGGCTCTTGTTTTGAGTGTGTATTCATTTCTGCCACTTATATCCATGACATCTCTCTCACCAGATATGTCACAACTAAAATCAACTGCGAGTCCTGTAAATGCCATTTAAATTATTTGCAATTTTCTGTCTTTTACATGGCTGATTTAGTGGGTCATTGTGAATCTTTTTCTTGAAAAGCCATTAATGCAGAAAGTGATTTAGACTATGTGCAGGAAGCCTGTAAGGCAGAAAGTCAGCTGAATTGTTCTTTCTGCCCACTTCCATGTTCTCATTTGGAGCTAATCCACTTGAGGGGTTTTATGAGACTCTCCATCTCATAAAACCCCTAAAGTGGCAAAAGTGGCAAAGTGATATTATATTGATTTAGTAAAGTAACATAAGTAAAGTCGGAAAACCTTTTTGTTTTTCAGTGCAACTATTTGGGTCACAGTGCACAATCAATTGCACACAGAAGCTTATAGCCAATGTCAGCAGTCTTTGCAATCACAAACTACCTGCTGGGCGGGGAGCTTTTTCTTCTTCTTCTTCTTCTTCTTCTTCTTCTTCTTCCAGTGAAACATCATCAGTGCAACAATATCTGTTTGGATACATCATATAAGGGCTTCATTTCGCCTGCACATCCCAACCTCTTTATTGCAGCAGAGACGCAGTTTGGGAGGTTTATGTTGTGTAAGCTGCTTCCATTGCATTTCCACTGCAAATGTGGTATTAAAAATACTGCAATTTTAAGGAATTTAATACATGTATAATCTGCTTTTGCTGGATTAGGCTCCCACATTAGAACAAATCAGGAAGACACAAAGGGCAGGGACTGGGGGTCTAAATATACTCTCTTTATCCGTCACTGCATCAGCCCCATTTTTTGGGTGAAGCGCTTCTGGTAATGAGCCCTGGTACTTTGTTTTTGCTAGAGAAGCATTAGAGTGTCTCTAAAATAGGCTGCACTGTCATTTCAGCCTGTTTCTACAAAACCTTCTCGTGCCTTGATAGACACAAAAGGCCTTATTGAGATAACAGATGTTTAAAATAGATATGTTCAGGCTTGTTCAGCAGAAGATGAAACTGAAGTCAGTGTAACACAGAGGGCATTGTGGACAGGTTTTTCATCATGTCAGGTGTATCTGTGATTATGTAGCCCAAGAGGACATTCTGCATTTGTCAGTGTAGTGTAAATTTTGATCTGCACGGAGCCAATTGTAGTCTTATACTTCTGTGTGTGCAGCATGTGTGATAACACAAGTCAGAAATGGGTGTTATGTGCTATGAGCGAGGTGGGCAGAGGGTGACAGCCCTCAGTTAGGTCTGTCAGACCCTGGGACTCTGCAGGCTGTCAGTCCCAGGATAGCAGAGAGAAAATGGAATACACTTTATCCCCGCTCTCCCGCAGGTCAACTCTGACAGGGTTGCCCCTCAATTACTGAGTATCAGCACCTCTCCTCTCCTCCTCTCTTCCCTTTTTTCTCGTCTCTTCCTCCCGCTCGCTGCAGTATGTCTGCGTGTGCTCTGCAAGAAGCGTATGGAGAAGAAAAATAGAGAGGAGAGTGGGGGCAGGGTGGCAAGTACTTACAATAGGCTGCCTGGAGATTCCATACAGCACAAGGAATTTCCAGAGACGTTTTATACCTCAGTTTGTTGTTTGAATATATCTCCTCACCTACACCAAGGATTTGTTTGCTATCACCTAGCATATGGAAGGACTGTATGTTTTACTGATTGCACTATGAATACTGAGCGTCCCTTTAGATAACGCAGCCGTACTTGGTGTAGACTATCATCCATTTAAGTGAATCACATATATATAATGATCCTAAACTTCATGTTTTATGTATCCACCTTAACTAATAAGGTCAACTAGCAGTGAAATGGCTGACAGGAATCTATGCATTTTAATGCCGCTGCAGAACAATAGACACGCGCCAAACACAATAGGGTGGATGTGGAATCAGTCAATGAGGAGGTAGTGTGACCAGCTGGAGCCCTATACCCCCTGACCCCAAGGTCACCAACCGCTACCCTTTTCTTTCACGCACCTCTCCTGGTCGACTCATGAAAATGCATGGAATAGGAAAGTTGCTTTGTCATACAGATAACCCTGACGCGTGGAGGTCTGATAGGGCACCATTATGAAATGACTTTGCTTTATTTGGAGGGGGTGATTGCTCAGACGCCCCTTGACGTGTCATCTTTCTGTGTGTTTGTGATGGAAAGCAAGGTCGGACCTGGAGCAGATGGAGTGGGGTTGTGTCTGGAAGTTGAGCAGTATAACTGGACACCCTTGCTTAACCTTGACCCTGTATAGACCGATTTCTTCAGAGTAAGCGTTAGAAACAAGGAGGCGACTCCTATTAAGCAGACCAGTCTTGCAGCAGCTACACTTCTTTCTTTAATCCAGGCTTCTGAAAAGCTGCAGGCCAAACAGAAAGGGACTCTAACTGGCTTCTCTGTGTCCCAGGCCCTTTCAGAGCAGTGACTCACGCTTTGTGTTCAGAGACTAAAGAGCTCTGTCCTGCTCCTCTGTCCTCTTTAGTGGCATGGCGAACAGACCCCGCTGCCTCCAGCTCTCAGCTTGCACACCGCTGAGGCTCAGAGACAGAAAGAAAACAAACAGTGAAACAATCCAACCTGCAGAGCAACTGATCCGCCACCCTTGTCCCCCTGCACTTTAATGGCTGTGTGACCCATTAGCAGGAGATGGGCCTGTCACAGAGATTGGGCCTTGAAGCTTTTGAGCACCAGAGCAAACTGCCAGCCTGCAAAGGCAGTGAGTTTGTCCTCAGTTGAGCCAAGGCCTTGCACCTCCATTTAGGTTCCACTTATAGGCTTCTCCTGACAGGTGTATGAAGCTTCTCCACTCTTTTATTTGTTTATTTGTGTTTCTAGAGCATCGATCTGGTTTGGCATGAATGAACGGAAGTCAAACCATCAGTTTTCAACAGTTAAGTCAGTGTAGACTGAGTCGGCTTTGTGTTTGAGTGTACTGGAATCACTGGATACAATAGGAATATTGAATTTTCCCAGTGCTGGATTCAAGGTCTGTCTTTTCAATCTAGTATCAGGTCTATAAAGCTCAGCCTCTGTGTAGCCATGTATTGTCAGACAATTGAGAGAGGCATTGGTTTGCTCACGCGCCCAGGGAGGAGGCAGAGACAAGGGAGAGAGGTACAGATAACCAACCCAAACATCCATGGATATCTCTGTGCCCGACTTCCCTGGTCTTATATTTCCAGGGTTAAAAATCAATAGGGCTACTGCTGATGAAATTTGACGCATGAGTGCGCGTCGGAGTCTGCAAAGTAGACCTGGACTGAGGCATTTCTCCTCACCCACCCTTATTCACTTTTGTTCCATTCTGGTTTTAAATGCAAAGGGGATTTCATTTCATTCTCCTTGCGCCATTTTTTTCTTCTTTTTGCTCTAAATCCAGCTTTTGGAAGGCCCGGGGGCTGAGTAAATGTGATCGATTTCTAGAGAGTGTGTCATCTAGGCCGCCCTTTTAGGAGTGGTTTTGTAACAGAGGCACAAAGGCGCGTGGAGCCATCATTCAGCCGGCTCTTCCATTGTTCACTTAATTCATGCTGAAGGATCCAGGTCAGGCCAGCAAGCACCCTTCACAGGTTAGAAGTCAGGTCTCCTCTCCCATAAACCATGGGCAAGAACAAAACCACTTAAGTCTGGAGGTGTGATGTATTATTATCCACTAGAAATTTATTTCCACAGCTGTTTCTCTTCTATTTGTGATATGACTGTGAAACTAATGAGAACAGAATGTCTCTGAAATTATATTTGCTCAACAGGGTTTGCAGAACAGGGAGCTGATATGAGATGGGATGAGAACATCAAGCGCAGTTATTAGTTGGACTGTGTTCACTGGAGGAGCAGGTTTGAGATGATTTTGAATCTACACTGGGCTACTTTGTCGAACATGGACGTCTTTTGTGGGATGAGGATAATACCAACTTGAGTCTGAATTAACCATAGCAACATGCCATTACTGTATGTTAGATATGGATACTGCTAGTTTATTAAGCTTTTATCTCTCTCACAAAGTATCCCCCGGCCTGGCTAAGTCTATAACAATGAGCTCCTCCTGTCTTAGAATATCCCACAGAAGCTATCTTCTCCCCGTCACTGAGGCAGCCGTGCAGCCGGGCTCTCCTGTGAAGGAGAATTAATCTGCTCCAAACAACCTTTTATTTTCTCTACACAACTACTTGTCAACCTCCACTAAAAGCAATTTGTTTTTGGCCCGCTTCTTCAGGCTCATGTAGCAGGACTGAGAGAGCAGTGTGGCATGTTGTTTCAAAAAGGAGAAGAGGGGGGGAAAACAGTGCTTTAATCTGATTAGACCTGGCTAAAATCCCAAACCAGGGCTGAAGTGCAGTGCTTGTGGTTTCTGAACGGCTTACGCTAAGTCTGTACCATGGAAATAATCTACTCTTAAAACCCAGGAAACAAATCAACTATGGTAAGGACATAAGTCGCTGTCATTACGGAGTCATTAGGAGAAACATTTCCATACAACGTGCAGACCAGTGTTGCTGGCAGAAGGGGGCAGTGTGTGTGTGTGTGTGTGTGTGTGTGTGTGTGTGTGTGTGTGTGTGTGTGTGTGTGTGTGCGCGCGCACCTCTCTGGTCATGTTTTCATATGAAGTGTGACTGTTTACATTTTAAATGTACATTAGAAAAATTGATGCCAGTTTGTTTATAGTTGTGTGAATATCTACATTCAACATACAGAAGATGCATTATTGAGTGCATTTTCTATGTGTGTGCACGTATCTATCTTCAGCACATGTCTCTATGCGTGTTTCTCTGTGCTGCTGTGGGATTGCAGGACGACTTCTCGGGTGCTGAATAATGAATCAAAGCATGGGAGAGGAGCAAAGTCACACTGCAGCAGCTTGTCTCTCCGCACTGCTTTTACTTTAGCTCAGCTAGATGAATGGAACCTGGAAAAAGCTCACTCTAATAGGGCCGAGACCCTGCTATCACCTCCACAACCACGCAGCAGTAAACCATAAAATTCTCTTTAATATGTTGTTAAATACAAGCCGGACCACCAAGTAAAACCCCAGATCCTCAATGAATATTTATAATAGAAATATTAGCATGTATTTTATTACTAGTATTTGTCGATTGGAAGTACATTCAGTAGGGCAAGAGGAAGGGGCCATTTAGGAAGATCAATAGAAGCCCTCATAAACATGCACTCCAACAGATGGGTTTAGCCATCAATAAAACGTAGAAAAAGAAAACCAGTTGGTAATCAATACTCAATCAATATTGGAAAAAAGAAGCAATAAGACAGAGGAAGCGCAGTGAAGCAGAGGAAATATTAGCTTTCACTGCCACCTTGTAGGCTTGGAGCAGTACAAAACAAGATCTTCCTAATGACACTATTAAACTGTTTTACCCCAGTATACCATGTTGTCAGCCACAGTGTTTCATTGTCTCATTAATAGCCTCCCAACACAGTGCAGATTTCAATATCAGTTTGCTCTCATTATCTCTCTTCTCTGATACCGTTTCATTTTGCGCGGGCTAAATTAAATGTAAAAACCATAATGCAATTTTGCTGGAGGAGAACATGGCGGCTAATTGCATTAGGCTGAACTGTCGGTGGCGTCTGCAGCGGCTAGGCCCCCATCACTCTCCTGCAATTAGCGCTGGCTACTCCCCTCAGCAGCAGGTGTTGCTCTGCCCGTGCCAGCACTCCAGCTGATTACCTAAGCCGAGAGCTGCGAGCTGCTCTCCATCCATCTAGGTTACCGCACCACCACAGCTCTGTGCAGATACTCCAAGAACCGCAATTACATTACTGTAGAGCCCGCAGATACAGATGGTGGGCTATATACACCGCTGTCACTCAGAGAGCAGGAAAGGCTGTTGCAGAAAGGGCTGGTTGTGATGCCGTCATGTTGCAGGCAGAGATCGGTTAGCTGCAACCTTGGGCTTGAAGGTTGTGGTGCACTGATGTGAGAAACCATGAGGATGAGGAAGAACGGGCTATGAGTGAGTTTTAAAGGCTCGGAGCAGTAGTAACAGCAATGAACTCTCTCTCTCTCTCACACACACACACTCTCTAACACACACACACACACTCAGCATGAGGTTGGCAGCATTCCAACAGACTCTGAGAGCAGTTGGGCTAACCAAATTATAAATTTACAAGGACTAAATTACATAGCTAGTGTACACACATACTGTCACATCAGAGACACAGCCACAGGCACACATGCACACACTCCCTTCTTCTCTGGCTGTCTTCTTCTCTCTCACATGCACAGACACACCCGTCTGAACGCACACACACACCAGGGACACTGAAGCAGCCAACATCAAACAACTGAACTTGAACTTTGGACAGGTAGAGAAGGTTCTGTGCATGACATGAATAAAAAAAATCTGAGGCCCAAAGAAAGCTCAAAGTCCACCGCTTTTTGATGCCATTGGTGATCTTTCCCTGTTTCCTCCTATGTCAATATTTCCATGTATGAAATGCAACACAATGAAAAACAAACTGAAATCTGAAATTCTGAAATTGAGATTAAGTCAAAGAGCATTGACCAAGATACAAGAAGAGACTTAGAGAATTATTTTTATTTTATTCTGGTTTGCCTGAACACGTTTTCATCTTGTTGTGAAGGTTTCAGTTCTTCTACATTTCATCCATATCTGACTGTAAAGTGATTGAAGGTGCAGTTAGCTCAGGCCAGCTGTGAATCGACACCTGACCAATAAAGCTGGAATTTTTACTTGATGTTAAAGGAGTTGATGGCAGTTCCATCGTAAATACCACAAGCCACAGGTTTGAATTTCTAGTTAAGCATCAGATTAGACTTCATGTAGTTTCATCAGACTACATGCATTTATAACCTTTAGCCCAGACCCCTTGCTGTAAACCAAAAGCGCAACACATCATTAAATTGTGTTTGTGGAGCAGCTGAGGCAGCCATACGCCCCCCATTTCTTTTTGCTGTCATATATTGTATGAAGTGCAATAAAAGTTTCATCTGACTGCTTCTAAAACAAACAAAAACCCATACCAGATTTAAATTTTGCTGTTATCCCCTTTAAAGGTGTCACCTTTTGTAGTGATACATTGCTCACAGTACTCCTGTCATGTTTGGATCACTGGAAGTTCTTGCAAAGCCTTGTGCCATAATGGAGAAGTGCAGTAGAGCTCGGCATTACCAGTCATGACTCTCGTGGACGAATTCATGGCACACAAACCACAGAGAAAACAACTTGTAATGCATTCTGATCTGATGCGCTGACTTCCTTGACACTGCAGGTTTGTTTTTCTACTGCTTAGACAGTCCATGGTGACAATAAGTATGCACACCTGTACATGGTCATATGACAGGCTGTGCCTCAACATAACACAGTATAATGACTCTTAACAGTTTCTAGTAACAGCTGTTGTATGCTTGTTTACCAGGCCTTGCTGCATTCAGAAATAGCACCATCTGAAAACATTTTGATTGCATCTCATATTGTGTAGGTGTATGAGGTCATTGTTTATATGTGGGTCTGTGTGTGTCCTTTGTGTCAAGGAAGTGAAGGCCACACTAGAACACGACTAGGAAGTTGAACCCGACTTTAAAGTATACACCATGGATCTAGTTCTTGAGAGATTATCTGAAAATGTGCAGAATTATTATTAATTATCTGTATTAATCATATCTCTTTGGTTTCTATGACACCAGCTTTTTTACTCATGCTACTTTAAACACTTGCAGCCGTACAACACTTCACATTTAAACCATTTTTTTTTTCAAGCATGGCTCTACTTCTTGGCTTGTTGTCTGTTAACAAACTCTCTCTCTATACACAAACACACATACACACACATATATATACATGCAAGTGGTACATAGATTCATTTATATGTAAATGCACACTACTTACTCTAAAATGAACATTACACTCTGTGTGCTTTTGTTTTGTGATGATGAAATCCTTTGCACCATATTTCATAGATGTCTCTTTAAATCACCATTGAATTTCCCAGGATCCCTGATTTCAAATTCAAATCAAAACTACAATAAAAACCAAATGAAATGCACGAGTGTATTTTGGTCTGTGTGTGTTACATCTTGCCCTCATCACTTGCCATCCAGAAAGGTATTAGTGTTTTATTGACTGGCACGGTGGTCCTGCTGTGCCATTGCTCTCAGCCTCCAGGATTAAAGAGACACTGCATCCTAGACATGACTCACTCATTGAATTCCCCCACTCACATGGCCTCACTGCAGCCCCAATCCACCAGAGACGTTACGTAAGTTAGAGGCAACTTCACTTACTCAGTTTATTAGAGGAGAAAATAAAATGAACAGCATTTATAATTGCTGTCAATTTTCTTTGGCCCCCATCGTAGACCAATGCTTTTACACTTATGGTGTTTTTGAGCATGAAATGTTACCCTAGATCTCTGTCTGAATCCCTCTAAACACACAGTTCTCTTACTGAGATAATAGGGGACCACTGTTAGTGACAGGCCACACAGTTTAAGAATGGCCCTGCCAGGCCTGCCGCCAATTACCCCCTGAACAAGAGCAGGGAAGTAAACATACAAACACTTAACACATTCATGCATTGTGTACACACTCGCGCAAATGTGCACACACCTTCTTTCTCTTCCCACTTTTTTCTTTGTGGTGTTAGCAGTTAACACAAAGAGCCAATTGACTCCCCCAAGTCCCATTAAGTGTGCAGCGTATCTGTAGACATCATAGGCTTTAAGCTGGATGCACAAGAGCCACAAACAATGTGACGGTCTGAACTTGTCAGTTCTGAATTGGACACTTTGACTGCAATTCAGACATTATAGTAGCATATGCTTGTATGCCTTGTCATTTGCTTGACAAACAGTAATTTTCACAGTCTGCAGAACAGCTATGTTTTCTGAGACGGGTGCTAATGCAAACAAAATTGTACATGTGAATTTGAATGAATAATGAATAGGATGGAGATGTTATTTTTAAAATACAGTTTTTAGAAATGCTTATAAATTTAGAAAGCTTGCTAATATATGATTAAAGTCACATGCAATGTTATGGACCATTAAAAAGCAGCAGTGGTGGTGTCTGGACTTGGCCTGGTTACAATTTTTGGTGTATTTTGATGATGATGTTGTAGTCGGTGGAGAGGCTCGAGCTCACATCCATGGAGACAATGTGCACTCGTCACTCCTATGGTTAATTGCTGTTCATGTACTCCAAGTGAGACACCCCTCCCCTATATCAGCCCTCTGCCAATTTACATCTTATTATGTCTATCTGTGCTGAGACCTAGTGTCTCAAATAGAGAGAAAATTACTCTCCATTTCTGGGGGAAATAGTGACTCGTTCTAGTCACCCCAACATTGATGCATTCTGTCACTGTGTCAGAGGTGCTCCTGAAGACATTGTATAAATTCTGTCCATGCAGTATGGACATTGTTCCTTATCCTCGCTCTATTATTAAAATATTATTAACTGCACAAATAAATGTCTGGTTTGCAAAATAAGTGGATGATGGGGGGGCAAAAACTCACATACAGTAGAAGTACATTAGTGAAAATGTTCACCTGATAACGTTCAATCCATGCTCCCATGTTTTAAGAAATCATAGTGAAATTAATATTATTTAAAAAGTATGTAAATGAAAATTTTCTTTTTCATCTCAACTCTAAATTTCCTTCGTTTTTACTATTTACACACCTACCGGCACATCTCAATCACAGTATATAGTATAAAGTGTTATACACATTCACAAACATGCTTATCCACGTATAGCTTGTGTTGAATGATTTTGCACACACTGATGTTCCCATAATTACTGTTCAATTAATCAGGGATCTTGTAATCTATTTAAAGATTTTACGTTGCAAACAAAGTCAGCATCCTGAATAATGTATACTCGTGTTAGATATCTGTTGATTACATTTAGCAACACTCTGTATTTAAGTCATGCTTTTGTGATGAAGTGCTGTATTAAGAAACTTGACTGAGAGAGGAAAAGCCCTCTGATAGGACAATTATTTTTGTTATAAGCAGCCTGCATGTGGGTGGACAGCCTCGCTCCCTAGGTTTCCACTTACCAGCAGTGAGTGACAAAGCCTATCTATTAAGGCAGCTAGAATTTTACCAGCGTACACAATCGATCCTGAGCCCTGTGCGGCCTATAAAATAATGCATCGTAATGAGGTGTGGGGCCCTTTGATGAATGGGGGAAAACACTGCCTAAGTGACATCCCCAAGTTGTGGGCTGTTTCAGTTTTTATTCTCTAATTTCAGTTGCACAATCAAACGCTCTGTTATATTTCAATTCCCATCAAACTCCCACGTGCGCATGACTGTCTGTGACATCCCAATCAGTGTCGCTGACATTATTCCAGATGAATGCCACAAAAACAAGCAAGGGTGCTGAAGATGCTGTAACTGTTTCTGACAACATTAAGCATAAACTCACACAGGGAGGTGCAGATACAGTGTACAGAGCACAAATTAAGAATTTTAAAGGTTCTGATGGCATTGCATTTTATTAATTGTAAAGTGTTAATCCAGTTTATTTACAGTCATATATTTCTATGCGTTGTATTGGTGTACATTTAGCTGCTCTTATCTCAACCACATGCCGCCTATTGTTGAGGTATTCTGTGAAAATGTAACATCTGGAAAATAACTGTTGTAGCTGTATTGACTTATATATAGGAATCCGTTAGATTGTGCATGTGTTCACTGTGTGTCTCTCTCTCTCATCTACATGTTCACACACACAGTGGTGGTGAGATGGGATCCTCTGATTCAGCAAATCAAAGGCCTCTCCTCCTGTCCATATTATCGATGCTGCTGAAGGGCCGTAGAGGATGCCGGGGCACAAGGCAGGGTGGGGGTGGGAAGAGCTGGCAGATCTGTGGGGGGCAGGGCAGGCAGGGCTGGAGCTGCAGATTATTCTGGAAATTGCCAGCTGCAGTGTCTGCAATCAGGATCAAACCGGTTCCGGGTGGGGGAGGAGGAAGTCACTGTCGATTTTTGTCAAGCCAGCCTGTGCCTGTGTGTCTCCCGGCTGAGTGGGATGACATTCGCGAGGGCGACGGTGGAAATGTCCCACCACCTCATCCTCTCCTTAATAATTCATCCGCTTGCCCGGGCTCTCTGCAGGTCTGTGGCTGTAGCCGTGCTGCACGCCTTTTAATGGAGCCTGCGATTACCAACACCGACATCTTAACATTTAAATAATACACAGACACTGGGCCAGAGCAAAATCAATAGAACATGGAGAGAGCGTAATGAAGAGCACAGCACATCCAGCAGCCATCTTGCCTACTCCAGGATATACAGAGCATGTAGATGCAAAAACACATCCAGCACTGCTTGCTCTGCACGCCACCTCCCCCACCTTATTCCCAATGATACTATGGGATCTTCTTTTTCTTTTTTCTCCCTCTTCCTCATCCTCTCCTCCTCCATGTTTCACATCTTTTAAACTCCTCTCCTTCTTGTTTCTTCTTCTCCCTCTATCTCTGTTTCTCCTGCTCTCTGAGGATTGCAGGGCTCCTGAGGCGAACAGCAGAGCCCTGGGACAGACCCTGATTAAAACTGCCTGTTAATGACAAAGGCCCCAATGCTGCAGTTCACACTCTAATCCTAATCTGTATGCATCCGCAGCACATATTTCCTCCCTTTGCTCAGTGCTCTGACACCAGACAAACGGAAACACAGAGGCAGCCATTTTGGAACAGCTGCATGGAGCTTCATGTAATGGAGGAGCTCTGCCCAGGACACCAACGGGGACAAAACCGCTGCAACAAATCCACTTGCACTCGTCTCTGACCACGTTATGCTTTCCCTCTCCTCTCCCCAGGACCACATGTGCCAGATTTGTTGCTACATTTGAAAAAGGAAAAGGAGCACAGCATCACAAGGTGCATAATGTGACCATGTAGCTGTTAGCTAAAAACAACATCACCTTTCGGTTGTTTGACGCGGCACAAAACGTCAGCATTCCTAAGCCACCATTTCATTTGTGCCAATTTAAATGACACACAGGGGAAGCTTGAGAGCACTGGAGAAGCAGCTTGTTCACCTGAAAGCGAGACTGATAGGCTAACAATACAGGGGGAAGGTGAGCAGTTTATTTTAGCAGCGAGGGGGGTGGAGGGGTTTCTGCATGTCTCCAGTGATGCGGGGGTGATTTCTTTCGGCAGGCCTGCGAGTGCCCCGAGGCGAGAGGGATAAGGGCCGTAGAGGAGAGGAGAAGAGAAAGAATCTGGCCTGGAGAGACTTTGCAACATGAGTGCACTGGAGCCATAAAAAATATAACAAGTGATGAGTGTAACGGTGTATATTTAGCTGCGGAGAAAGAGCCCGCTACACCACGTTGTGTGTTAAACTGGTTGTTCGTATCTTTTGGTCACTGCAGGAGCTAAAATCAAAAGCAGCCAAACTGCAAAGGATGAGAAACGGCAAAGAAGCAAACAGAGGTGTTTATCAGTTGCTGTTGTTGCCGCTGGTGTGTAAAAGAAGCACACCACATCTGTGCAGTAACCACTCTCACAGCGATAAGAAACAATGGAGTTTTAAAATGAACAAGGGGATTGATTCAGTGCTTAGAATTATGGATGCTGGGAAAGGATCTTGGGTGTGGGAAAGAGGAGAGAGGATTATGAATTTCAGCAAATCAGAGTAAAGCATGTGGAGAAATCTCAGCGTTGCTTTATGTTTTTTCTCTCTCCATTCTTCCCCCCTTTTTCACTCTTTAATTCTCTCTCCCTCTCTCCTTTGTCTCTATCTTGAGCTCCTTCACGCTCTTTGATATACAGGATTTTACATGAGTTTTTCTATTGACATCTGCCCACATTTCAGCTGTCCACTGCGCCCATTCTTTATCCTCCAAACTGCTCATATATCTAAACTGCATGAACAGCTCTATCTTTCTGAGACACTGTTGAGCTGCAGCATTTATTCAAAATTTTTCTTTTTAAAAAAAACGTGAATCTGTTCTGGAAAAATGGAGAACATCACATTGTGAGACTGCTTCATTCCCTCCTGTGTCATTGGCCTTGATTGAGTGAATTTTCAGTCAAAAAAAATGGCTGAACCTCGATTTGAGTTTTTTGCCCTTCGAACACTGAGGTTGGACTCTATGAATTCTGGCATATTTATCACAAAAACAGTGTGGTCTAAAGGAATCATTTGATATCTGTATCTAAATCAAATAATATGTATGTACTGTTTTGAACCCCAAAACCAATTAAAAAACATTGATGCATCTGTTTTTTCAATCTGTTTGCTTAACTGATGATCAGTTTAGCTTAAGGTAAGCTTTGCTGACACTTAGCTTAGCAGAGGCTTGGCTGAGTAAATAGAAACAGTTTCCCTGGTTCTGTTGAAAGGTTCAAAGAAATCTGCATACTCGCACCTCTAAAGCGCACAAATTAGCACATTCTCAGACACATTCAGAAGGTCCCCGTGTGCGGTCAAGAAAGAGTCACATTTAACTTGTGTTAATTTGTGAGCTTTTGAGGTGATAGTAGGCGTATTTATTTACCTTTGAACAAAACTAGACTAGCTGTTTCCCCAAGACCCCTGTTTGCTTCCCGTATTCATGCTCAGGGACAAATATGAGAACTGTATCAATTTTTCTATTTAATTCTTGGCATGAAGGGGAATAAGTGTAATTCCCAAAATGTCAAACTATCAAATTGAAATGGTAATTGTGCCTTCTTACCACTAGATTGTGTGCATTTTTTAAAATCTATTTTAGACAACAAATATTTTTTTTGACTGGCCTTTTACGGGTATTAAATTGGAGAAGAAACCAGACCACTGCTTACAGTACAGTCATGATATCTACCAGGGTACAGAAGTCCATCACACTCACAGGCATTTTCATTCTGTCCACTGATGAATAGGAGATGGTGCTTGTAATTACAGGGTGCTTTGCGGAGTGTGATTGCAGCGCGCCGAGGGTCAGTGAGAGCAAGGTTCAAGCTTCTTGATATTTCCCAGAGAAATAAATATAACCAAGAGGTGTGCCCAGGCTCCTGCGGATCACAAAGCCCAGGTCCTCTCTGTGTATCCTCCTTTGGCTTCAGAGAGTCAAGGAAATGATTTAGTGATCTGAGAAAGCTCTCAGTGCCAGAGAGGAAGTGACAATCATCGAGAAATTAAAGGGTAGAGCTTCTTTAATCCACGCTGTCGGCAACCTCTGTACAACTAAGTGTTGAAGGTGAATCGGGCAGATTGGTTATGAGATAAAAAGCATGTTGCTCTCTCAGCCAAGATGCTCTGGAGTCTTAGGGTGTATACATGAGGAACAGTTTTCTTCAGAACCAGCTAGGTGTGGAGCACAACATCACCGACGCTAAAAGGAAGACTTCTTACTCTGAGAGCTACATTATTCTCTCAACTCAAATGAAGCTAATGGCTGTTCTTGCAAAAGACTCATCATTGAAATGACTCGCCTGTTAGCACCGTGCATCCACAGATAATACAGGAGAGTTTGCCGCACACTGGAATCTCCATTTTATAACAAAGCACAAGTGGATCTCATATCCTCCTCTTAACAGCAATAGTGGAAACATCAAATACTGAACTTGATAATTTGATGTTTAAATTGCATGAACTTCTAGATGGAGACAGAAGACAAGCCCTCATCCTACCTCTTCACATGTGTAATTTAAATCAGTGGTCGCCATTCTCTAACTCTCAATCTGCAATCAAGGCTGAGGGTTGTGAAATATTTTCAGCTCAAACCTTTCCATTTGAATATGAATAATACACAAGGTAGAGTGCATTATGATAATAGCCTTCAATTACGCAAGATATCTGCATATCTATCTCCTTTACTTCTTGAATGCAATGAAGAGGAGTATTAGACTTCTGAGGACGCTCTGAACACACGAGCAGCGTGGATGTCGGCTTGTCATTTCTCTCTGGCCTCTCAGAATTGCTAGTTTAGTCTTAGCATTTGCAGCCCGCTTCAATCAATATCAATTAATTATCACGGGTACTCCAAAATGATAAATGCTTTTTATCTATCACTTCACAAATCAATGGGCTCACTGTTACCATGCTAACATTTCCCTCATCATCAGGCTCAATCAATTGAAAAGTCGCATTGGACCATTTACATTGAAGATGTACGATGAAGGAGGAATCAATATTATGAGCGGCAAGAGCAAAGGGGAGTGTGATGTCTTTGATGGAAGAATTCAAAAAGAGGCTATAACGCCAACAACTTGCAAAGTGTGTCGCGGTAGATCAAAAGCAGAGTGACCTGCTTTGAGTACATACCAAGTCCTTGCATGTCTTTCTGTGCAGCCATATATCACAGCTACTGTAATTCTCAGACTTTGCTCAGGTGGAACATCTGACAGCATGTTAAGTCAGAGGTTAATCTTTACACACTGGCCATAGTTTCCTGTCATGCAGTGGTTGTAGCTCATGTCTCATATGGAGGTCCCCATCAGACCTCTGTGACCATGTGACCAAGAACCCAGTGACCTGCTGTGGATGTTGTCTGACCCCTGAGGTCAGGGTGTACAGGGTGAGTGTGACAGGCGACGCCTCTCTTTGACGCTATATCGCTGACCTCTGACATCTCGTCTGAACGCTTGGCTTTCAGAGTAGCTGCATAAATCTTCAGATGAAATGCTGCATTCATTCTTACATACAATATATGGTTTGCAATGATTTAAAATGAGTCTGTATCATTCAAACTCAAAGCAACAACATAACAGTACAAAAATAAGCAGTATTACAAGTAAAAGTCCTCTATTTAAAAGTTAAAGTAGTATGCATGGATGGATGTATAAATGCATACACACACACGCCATATATATACACACACACAGATACACATATGGAGTGAATTATATATATTATTAAATATCACATTATTAGATAATACCTATTATAGTATATATAATATCTATTTATTTTATATACAGTATTAGACCAGTGATGGAAAAGATGGGGGAAAAAAAATTATTTTGTTGTTGCTGTTGCCGTTGTTGTTGTTGTTGTTGTTGTTGTTGTATTGTACTGTATCTCTGTGGAAAAAGTTACCAGCAACTGTGACTGTCAGAGAAATGTAGTAAAATAAAGTACAAGTATTTCCCTCTTAATAGTACATATGAAAATATATTTAAACTTCATCATGTGCAAATGGTGAGGAATGTTTACTATAATTACCCCCTCCACTGTATTTTTCCCTCCTACTTTAGGATCATTAGGGATAGAGAGAGCTCCATCCTTATATTCTAGTAAATGTCATTACGCCTGAAGGGCCGAAAGTTTTTCTTTTTGCTTTTAATGTCAAGAACATCAATGTTTCTGTGTTTTCTCGACAGAACACATCTAGGTCTCCATGCATATTTACTTAATTTGAATGGAATAGGTTGTTCACAATGGTCTAATTACCATAATTATACATGTTTCTATGGAAACCCACGAGTCCAGGTTTGATTCATTATGTTTTACCTCCCAGACAGTTTTAATTGTTGTGATGCAAGATAAGAAATGGCTGTTGGCATTTTCAACTACCTCACAATTGGCTTTTAACAGCTCCCTTGGAGTTTCACTTTGCGACGGCCACAGCCTTGTTTAATATACACTGTTAACACCCACACACCTGTCGAGGAACCAGTGGATGATTATTCCAGCAGTAAGAAGAGCATAAACTTTATTCACCGTAATGTAACTTTGCCATGTAAACTTCATTTTAAAGCTTCAGTCAGAGAATATATCACAAAGGAAATAACTGATAAGAATATACATTATGTTTACTTTTGTACACATTGATAAATAAAAGCAAATTAAGGATTCTAAATAAGAAAGGTATCCCTTTTTCAGTTATAATGCCTGTGTAGCATTGACTATAAAGCCTTACTATTTTCTGAGGTAATTAAATTCTAATCGAGCGAACTATGCTTGCAATTACAGCAGCTTTTATTGCAATAGCAAAAAGTCACTTTAACGGTCAAATTGAAAATATATCTCACATTCTACATAATAATTGCTTGTGTTCCTCAACTTTCTTGGAAAGTAATCGCACCATGTGACTCCCAGGCGAGCGGTTTCCTTCACAGGACTTTGTGTCCACAGAGGACAGGACTCAGATCCACAGGTCTCAATCAGTCATGGTAGCTGGAGTTTGGGCTTGGGCACATCCCTCGCTATTACAGAGCTATTGATCGTTTAATTACACAATATGGGTCAAATTTCCCATGATAGATGACACTGTAGAACAAGAAAGATTGGAAACAATAAAGGAGTGAGGCAAAGTGAGAAAGTTGAAGAGTGGAACCCAGCACAGTAATGACGCGTCGCTGTACAGATTACTGTTTTATCAGCACAAAACAGATTCATTTGAATGTTGAAATTAATTAGTGAAACGATTCGTCCCCACATATCAGAATATTTTTATTAGAGTTTGACAACTTGTTTGTGCATTACATTTTCATTGTAATACACAAGTGACTACTTGTGAAATGTAACAAAGTACTTTTACTTAAATTCTGTTCATAAGTACATTTTGGTGGTGCTTGACTCAAATTTCCACATGCTCTCTAATCCTTTATGCTACTACATGCAGAGGAAATAATGTAGATTTACTCCATTGCGTTCATGTGACAGCTAAATATTCATCTAGAAATTATATACAAAAAAATATTTTTAAAATTTTACATAGAAAATATATGATTATTTTATTAAAATGATGCACAATCACAGTTTAACCAAGTAGTATATAAATAACTTTGTCTCCACATCTCACAGCTACAATATCAAAATCTAGTTCAGGTGGTAAAACATCCTAATGAAGAAACAATTACACTCAAATCCATGTATTGTTTTAAAATATTCTAATTAGATCTTTTGTGTATGATGAGTACTTTTGCTATTATTAATTTGATTATGTCGACAAAACATTTGCATTTTTTCAAATAGGATGTGGAGTTTTTAGAATATTATTCAAACCAACAAAAGTCATGTAAAAACATAGTATAGAATAGTATACAAGTATAGAAACATCATCAGACACACAAACACACACCATGCAGCATATAACATGTTATGACTTTCAAAGTAATAGTTGCCTCAAGTGATCATTGATGTGACAAGTAACTGAATGTAACAGAGTGTAATATTGCTCTGCAACTCGTGGAAAGCCTGTTATATAAACTCCTCTGTGTTTGTGTGTTGGGATCACTGCAGGCCGTATCAGAACGTGCTCCAAATCCCTCATCTGTTAGACCGCCACAGAAAAGCTTTTAGGCAACACAGATTTGCGGTTACTCGTCACAGTGTGCTACCTGTGAAGCAAAGGTGACCGGGTATGAAGAGAATAGTGAAATCTTAGCCCTGTTATTTATGTGCTCTGTCTCTCCTCGTCTCTCTGCCTCCCTCAGCTGTGCTATTTTCTGCTCTCCCTCTGCAGCACGGCCCTCGCTCAGGCAGGCTCGGGCTCCCAGCTCTAATTCTGCAGCACTCGCCGGCGTCCTTCATTTGACCTTGGCGCACCACGATGCCCCGTGTCACCGTGCTGCTAGCCTCACTGTACCCCCTGTGGTACGTCAACGCATCATTACAGACAAACACTGGAACACGCACACACATATTGCCATCTCGCTAATCAATAGTGCATTGGGCTGTGGGTCAACAGAGGGAATTAACTGAGCGTGCCCAATCACGTGGAGGGGGCCTCTGGGAAAAATCATTGGCTCTGCAGCGTTATGACTGGTCACACATGTAGGGTGGTGTGTATGTATGCCTGTGTGTGCCCACATCTGCTTGTGTGTGTTTTCAGTAATGAGCAAGGTGCAAAGGCTAAAAGCGATATTCCAGTGATGACCTGTTGGTCGCTGCACAGTGTTGAGTTTATGCATGTGGGCTGTTTCATCATATGTATGGTTTGCTGAGTGTGTTAGCTCTATGTAGGCTCCTGAACCTCCTCTATAGAGGTTACACTTGTATCATCTAATCCTCCCCCTCCACCTCGCTGTGCCCTACTGCTGAACAGGGGCACTTAACACCCGTGTGTTTGTTTCTACCTACCTTAACTGTAGAGACGGAAAACCAGCCTTTTCTTACTGTGACTCAAAACATTGGGCAGCTGCTTACAACATTGCTTTGTGGTTATTTCTGTCTTTGTAAGAATTAACCCCTGCTTATACCTGTATACTGTCAGTATGTGCTGCAATCAAACTCAAAAGTAGAATCATTATTTTACATCAGTGCATCAACATGCACAAGTTAATAATCTGTTCAGATGCTTTTTTGATTGTAGAAACTAAACATACTTCTCACATCCATGGAAGCAGCATGTTATGCAGAGCATAGAAGTGCCTGAGATTATTGTAAGATTTCATGAGTCTACATTTTAACAGCACTCATTCTAGACCTGCATCTGTATAAAAGACCAGTGAGATAGAAGAGTGCGTGGCATTCTGCTGTATCTCTACCGCTCCATTCCACTCATCTGTCCCCAGGGCCAGAGTCAGAGCGGCGGGATCAAAAGTAAAATCAGAGCGGAGAGCTGTATCCAATCGTGTCAGTCGGAGAGGTCTCTCCCTCTACTGTAGTCTGGCAACGTCCAGGGCTGAGGGCACTGATCTCTATCAACGAGGATAAATTCAGTCAAGCCTCTAAAATGTGTGGCGGTGGACCTCAAGTGATTTAAATCATTAAAATGAGGCCAGCTGCATCATGCAGTCGGAGCACGCGGTGGGGGCATCCAGCAGCCTGGTACAGAGAGAAGAGTGCCATCATCTGGCCCCGGCTGATACATCCATCCCCTCTGCAGAGCGTCTGTGTGTGGAGATGTGCAACAGTAGATCTGTTCAGGCTTTAGTGAGGTTATTTGAATGTGTATGGGCATAAAATAATGTGTTAAAGTGCTTGGACTTTGGTGGCAACTTCTAAGACATATAGATCCATATACATGTGGACTTATGTGGACCTGTAGAATGGATGTGTACAGTGGTGTGCAACAAAGAATATAACACTCGTCAAAGTGTTTGCTTTTTCTCGTCAGGCCCATTCGAGGTAATCTGTGTAATAACGCGATTATCAGTGCAGATTGAGTGTGGAACTTGTGTGTTCAGGAGAAAAGGCATACCAGCCTGACAGCATCTTAAGGAGGAACCGACAGCTTTTACCGGAGACAGACAACAATCACACATCAGCCGTTCCATTTCGCAAATAATAGAGCAGCGCCTTCTGCAATCATTATATGGGCCTGCGAGAGGGAGAATGTGTGTGCGTGTGTGAGTTGTATAATTGTAGGGTTACTGGCATATGTTTGTATTCATTCCTCTCATTGTAAAAAGGTTGTGAGGTGTTGATTTACCTTTCAGTATGTAATTGAAAAAGAAAATCGCTACAAGTCACTTGCGCCTGCAGTCTCCAAGAAGAAAAAAAAGTGCTTTCGGGGAGAGACATGAAGCAACTTGTATTAGTGCTCCACTCAGCTCCCTCTGGCTTTTGTGCTGGCAGTCGACAAATATCTACATCATGCAACTCACAGGTTCAAACTTTAACAGTTTTATAAAATGTGAAAAGGTTTTCGCACTCTCTCTTGCTCTCTCTATACATGCTCTATACATAGTCTTTATACTTGCATCTTTATGTAAACAAAGCACATTATGTTCCAATACAGAAAAAGCTTCGATAAGCTCCTCTGGCTTCATAAAATCTCTGCCAAACTTGATTGTCCTGTTGACAACAAGAGCAAAACAAACAGGTGGAATTATCTGTGACACATACCAGACAGCAAAAACATACAGGAGCATCTCAGTCAATCAGCAATCACGCCTGTCCTGGGCATAAACACACCTATTACACACGCCAAGCGGTGTCAGTGTAAACAATGCAGAACAATACACTCTGCATTTCTAGCTGCAGTGGCTCCTCTGATTGGCTGGATCGATCGTCGGAGGCATTTGATGTTATAGGAGGAGAGGCGAGGCATATTGATTGGCGGATAATCAGAGTCAAGCTGGCTTGGTCCTCTTCAATAATTCAAAGGAAGGATTTGGGGTGAGATTCCCTTAGATCGGAGGTGTGATGTACATTTCATAGCCTGAGAGTTGGGGAGCTGCACGGGAACGCAGGAGATGTGTGTGTGTGTTTGTGTGTGTGTGTGTGTGAGAGAGAGTGCGTGTGTGAAAAGTGGGATTGGGTGGGGTCACGTGGGCTCAAACATGAGACATCTTTTAACCAATCAGACCACACTTAACAATGAACTATCGCTGTTCTCAATCTTCTACAACAATAGATGAATGAATATATAGTGGAAAAAATTACTACTGACTATTTTTTTATGATGGCTTGTACATGAATATACTTACATTTGTGTGTGTGTGCATGTTCGTGTATTTAATGCCCATGTATCCCTCCTTTGGAGGGTTTTTGCAGCGTTCCTGAGGCAGAATATATAGCAAACTGTGTGTTTACCTCACCCAGAGGACCTTACACTGCAATCCAACCATTGATTTTCCTCTAACACCTTCAGCTCTGTATGTGTGACTAAGCCAGTTTTACCAGCCATGACACTGCTGTGAAAAACAGAACAAGCATAAACATCTTACTTTTCATTCTCTGTGTCTTTAGTGTGTGCAGTAAATTCAAGATAAACATACAACATTTTAGACAAATTAGACTATTATTGAACTTGAAACATCAGAACAGAAGTCAAAATGAACTAATTACTCTGATGTGTAGCTTGATGTCATAACTTATCTACCTGTGTTCATGTTGTTGTAACAATACTTTTTGTGGCCATAAAGGAGTCAAGTCCAGGCTTTAAACAGTTGCAAAGTTCATAAGATTTATTCTCCCCAAAATATCATCAGTATTGTCACAGAAATAAACAAAGGTGTTATCTGGCTGTTCTCTGGACAATAGCGCAGTGTACATGAGTTTTTATTATTTTGTCAAAACTATTTCCAGCCTGCATCTTAAAAGACACTGCAAATGATTGCAAGCCAGATCCATAAAAAGCTATTTAAATATCTCAAAGTGAGAATTTTAGACCACTGTGTCCACAAAAAAATGCACAAATCACTAAACGAAACCTCTGTACTGTGTATTCAGAATAATAGAGAAATATGATTTAATACCAATTAAATTGCATTGCATTCTTTTCCAGGCTTTTGAGACAAACTTCACATTTTTAAACACACTGAAATTCAATTGTAGCTCAGTTTCCTGATGAAATGCTTGATTTATTAGTTGCCTCGGTTCTCTGAGATACAGAGGGCAACTCTGGTAGTTGATGCTTTTTTATTTTTACATCACTTGCAGGCTAAATGCTAAGTTGCTCAGCTAAGGTATGACATATTTTCCATTACATTTTAATAATTATCAAAGGCACATGCACATGCTTTCAGGCAATAAATAATTATTTGGACATGCTGCATATTTCCAAAGATAAATAAAGAAATCAATCAAATAGATATCAAATCAAAAAAAAAAAGAAAAAGAAAAAAAGAACAATACAACATTAAAAACAGAAAGTACATTTCCCCAGCCGACACTGTGTGAATTAATTTGTATACAAGCAGAGTACTGTGGGAGTGGTGTGAAAAATCCCAGCCAAGACTCTCCATAAAGAAAGGACATGATGTATGGAAAATTATTTTCAGGCAGGTTAGATGGAACCTATGTATAAAGCTGTGAACCTGCCTGTCCTGAGATTCTTGAAAATATTTGGTCTGTGACCATTATTATGGTGAAAATATCACAGCTTCAGGCAGCTGCTTAGAAAAACCCTCTGCAAGCCAAGCTCAAGGTGCTTTATGTGACCTGCAGAGGCTTTAGTGTCTTCATATTTATGACCTGTGCTGTGGATCTATGTGGCGCTAGTCATACGTGTCTGGAATCAGACTGCAGCTCTTCTTCTGCAGCCTTGGGAAAGGTCAAGCAGGGGGCTCCCTCCAGAACACGTGGTTTTCTCCCAGCGCTTATCTCCTAATCACTGCAATTACTACGGCAACACTTTTGTTTGTTTGTTTGCTGGAATGGTGCATTAGTGTGTTTGTATCCCGCTGACCGGTGCAGACATGTCGGGCAGGCATCTGGGGAGGGACAATGCGGTTAGAGGCTATGCTGACTGCAGATGTGGGACCTAGATAGAGGAGCCGCCACCATCATCATCATCATCATCTTGATCTCTCTTTCTCTGTATGTGTTTCTCTGCCTGTCTCTGTGTTCTTCACTCTCTCAGAATGAAGCACATGCCACTGGGAAATCACTGCATCAGGTCATCTGTCAGTCTCCATACTGCACCACACCCTACAAAGATGCTGCCTTAAATACGTTGAAGTGTTGAGGTTACGCCCTCACTGTACACCATTACTAAGCTGTAGTATCTTTAAATTGTGCACTAAATCCTTCTTTTCTCACCTCTAACAAACGTATATCTTTGTTCTCTTTGTGTCTGTTGTTTGATCTACAGAGGAGCCTTGTGACATCTTGTTCTACTGCCACCACCCTCGTCTTGCTCAGCCTCCAATACCTAACCTAGTCCACTCACTATTTAAGAAGAGGAGCTGAACATGTAGACAAACGTCCTCTCCCGTGCTCTCTGTCACATCTTACCTGGAATCACTCCATACATACTCTAGTTATCTCATTTGATGAGAAACGGGGCTCCTCCGCTGCTGCTGATTTGGCTCCAGAGCCTAGCATCTCCAGCCCTAGCATGTAAATGCTTCTCTCCCACTCATCATTACTGCAGGAGATACCTGGCTAATTATAGCCCTGTGCTGCTGTAATATAGATGGTCCGGGATACCAGGGTGACTGGGAGGAGCAGACATTGCTGGGAAAGCAGGATATGGAAGAGAAAGGATTAACAAAGGCATCTGACTGCAATGACAGACTGCTTATCAGAGTGTGGAAGCCACTTCAGAATACATTATTTTTATCCTCATGTTAATGCATACACGCTTCATTTTGATTTCATTTTTATATTGATGGTTTAAATTTTCTATTTGCAATTGTATTTAATAACATTTTACTGTTTCTTTCACTAATTTCCAGTTCTTTTTAAAACAAGATAATTCCCTTAAATCTCAAAACACAGTGACACCTTATTATTTATTATAGAACTGGTGCCAATTTTAGCTTTAGCATTTCTCTGTTTCAACCTACACAATGCAACGCTTTTCTCTTTAATACTGCTTGACCTTGATCGGAAAACTGTAGGTGAGCTGCACGGCAGGATCAACACACACACGCGCACGCACACACACAATGAACAGTGTGTGTGCGTGTGTACATCCTCTCTGACCCAGCATGTCCTCTTTCCATCATCTCCAGTTTTTTTTTCCCTTCACATCAATGTAATGGTTCTCTGTGCTGCCTCTCTGGGTTTATGCAGCATCATTCACAAACATCATCTAGTCCTTCTTGTCGTCCTTCCCCTCACTCACTTTCTTGTCCTCTCATTCTTTTCAAGTCCTTGCTTCACGTATATCCTCCTGAAGAGCTCCTATATGTCAGCCGACCAGCCAGATAGACAAAGGCAGGCCTGAGTTAATTACCTATCATTTAGAGCAGATGGCTGCAGATGATATGTAAATGGTTGTGTGTGTGTGTGTGTGTGTGTGTGTGTGTGTGTGTGTGTGTGTGCGCAGATGCATTTGACAATGTGCATGTATCTGTATGTTCTTTCTGTTTGTGTTTGTGTTCATCTGATTTTGAATATGACTGCAGATGTGTGTTTGTATATTTACAATACATCCCTCTATGTTATGTATTTGTATTTAAACATGTATAGTACACAGATAGACACACACACATAAATATGCATTTTATTTCAACAATGAAGGTTTGCAATTTAAAATGTGTTATGGATTATTTACTTATTTACTCAGATAAAGTGGTAAAGGCTGAATCTATAATCATGGGTTGTAATTTTTCTGCAGTTCCTCACAGCTTCCCTTAGACTGAATGGATATTCAGTCAAATGTATACTTAACTATCTGTTTCTTCATCTCAGATTTTAAATGCCGTGTTATTATTTGAGGTCCATATTTTGGATGGATAAAAGTTACTGCAAACATTTTTTTTTCTTTTGGGAAACATCTGCTCTAAATTCTTCCGCTCTGAGGCTGCAGAGCACTGACTTGAATCTAGGCCATAGTAAAGTCAATTGAGACATTTTTTTAAGTCTGTTTTTGTTTGACGGCTTCTGGAGAGCAGTGGTTGTGGAGTAGAGTATACCAAAGGAAATTATTATTTTTTCGAGAAGCAAACTCACTTGACGCCAAACATAAGCTGGTGTGTTGTGTTTCTTAGCATGTGGCAAGATGCACAGTAAATCAATGATGAATGTGGAATGAATCAGAGATATATGTTACAGTGCACTCCATGACACAGGAAGAAATGTAAGGGAGAGTAAGGGGAAGAGGAGGAGGAGGTGGTGGTGGGGGATGGGGAGCGTGTGGGGGTAGCATTCAGATCAATAGTACTGCCAGAAAGACCTGTCCGTTTTCGACTTCGCACTGTAAATTAAGCCTTCTCTTTGCCAACATTTTCTCAGCAGCCAGTGTGTGAATTACAGTGTATATGCAGGCTATAATGCACCCTTTTGTGCATTGTACTGTAGCTGCTCTAAAGTGTGTGAAATAATCTGAGTATGTTTATTCTCCACCAACACACCCAGCAGGAGTCTGTGAATGCAGTCAGCATGTGCGACTGTAAGTTTGCAATACCACAGATGGAGACCCACTAATTTACTCATTATGGAGATTTAATATGAGCGAATCCTGGTGCAATGATCAGATGTAACTAATACACACTATCGTCATTCAGTGTGTTTCAGTTTTTCATTCAGTTTGAGCTCAATTCGTATTCAGATCTATCTGCTCTCTGCTGAATTTCACTTATTTTATCCAGTGCCTAAATGCCAAAAAAATTAACAAAATCTTTTTTTTATTTGCACAGATTTGTTTTGTTTGTTTGTTTTATGCTCAGGCATGACACGATCGCTGCAGCAGCAGCAGCAGCAAATGGAGCCAGTTCATATGATGGTTAGTCCCATATTGGCTCCCTGGTGAGCAAAGCTCTTTCACAGCTCTGAGAAGTTAACGCTGCTTCAGGCCTTTTATGGCACGATGGCAAATAGAGCAGTTTGATTTCATACATGTAAAGAGTCTTTTACTATTTCAGCTAGACTTCAGATAATGCACTCTGTTGTCCCTTCATGTTACCATATAGAATCAAATTATATTTTCAAATAAGACAGCAAAAATAGTACATTTGGAATGATACCTTTGGTAACAGATTAAAATTATTTTTTACAGTGGCTGGTTGGTATTGCAGGAACTATCATATAATATTTTTATATTCTATATTGGAAATATTGATTTTGGCAATCTAATAGAATTATTCAACATATCTGGAAAATTGAGTATTCTGTATGACCTTTATTTAAACAAATTTAGAGGGTTTTCAACAGCATTGTCTGTTTAGGAATGAAATCAATGCGTGGCTGCTAGAAAATGGAACCGACCAGTGCAGGGTTTCTGTTATAACAACAAGGCCCTCTACTGGCAACAAGAGTCTCTGCAGCAGCACCATGTTAAAACATGACATGTATGGAAAATTCAACCAGGATCTCCTCTGTAATTCTTTTCAGTGCAGGTCTTCAGGGATTTTTCATCAGTGTTTCTTATTTATCCCCATTTTAGCCTCGGTCATGGTATTATTACAGACAGCAGGGTGAAGAAAACACAGGTGTTAGTTTACATTCTGGAGACATTCTCACTGTGTTGCTGAATGAATGCAAGAGGAAACACTGGGATACACCCAGGACAATCCTGCAATTAGCAACATAATGTGTCTTTCACTCTAAATATAGCTGCTCCATAATAAAATGTCCTATTGTGTTAAAATTATAGTGACCTCATTAGGACAGTAATAAAATGAGATAAGAAGATTCTGGTTAACCTTTTGGCTCTAACTTTGCGTGTTAACCTCCTGGCTATCAGTTACATGGTTCTGTATCATAGTCTGATACATTTGAGACTGACTGACTGCACAACTCATTTTCTTGCACACAAACACACACAGTATTCCTCTCATCGCCCTGCAGAGAAAAGTGTGCACCTTTGATCTGGTTTTGCTCATAGTCTATATCTCTCCTGAAGCAGAAAATCATTACATACACTTTGTGTCCAGATACACTTGTCATGCAATGGCGAGCTCAGATCCCAGGGAATCAAAGGTGTGGGTGATGCCTCCAGAACCTGCATTAATATGCATGAGAGTAGGAGCTGCCCTATGATGTAATTGCGGTAACGGCGAAGGTCAGTGCCTTTGCCCAGCCTGTGCACAATATCAAAGCTCAGATGTACACACACCACTTATGTTTCTTTATGGTAATCTCCATGCATTTTGAAGACGGGGGATGACTCTGCTGATAGGGGTGTGTAAATAGATGAAAATCTGCTTTTAATTGTGTTACTGACAAACTTTTTATGCTCTTGGGGCTCTGACTCCCACATTATAATGTTGTGCTCTCATGTTCTCTCCTTGGACACACATCATAGTGAGCCTTTCATCCAGGGAGTAAAGCTGTTTACAAGCCTCACACCCACCCATGTGGTTCTATTCTCAAGGCTCTTCTGGTTCTGAATATAATGGACCTTCCTTTTTATTCATGTTCCAGCTCTGGCCCTGATATGGCCCCAAGGATTCTACTGTATATCAAAGCAAAGCATCCAAATATTTAATGCAAATGACTGAAAAATGTGTTTCTTGAATATAGATCCCTTGCTGCAATATAAAAAATATAATATGCTTTGTAAGTGAAATCCAACATGTTTGCCTTTGTAGTGGGTGATTCATCCTGTGGTAACTTGATGTAGTTTCAGTTATTCTCTCTGTATTGTTTCCTGGTTGTGTTCTGGGTCTCATGAATATCTCACTGGTGCAGCTGATTGATAGAACCAGGCCAGAAAACAACTTCTATCACACAGATATGACTGCTATCAGACCCAGTTCTGTCACCACGTAGGACTTTACTTTTTAAAACAACAATAAGTATTACAGCATTTAACATGGAATGAGACTTGTCCTTGAGGTACTCACAGAATTTTATCTCAAAAAACACTTAAATGTCAGTCAGTCAGACAATCTCAACAGGCAAAACTTGATGACCATCAAGTAAAACACTCAACTAATGCAGCTGCAGCTCCAGACTCCAAGTATATTTGATGTAAACTTTTTTACAACTTTTAGTATTACATCAGTTTCAAATGGCACTGTAGTAACACAGTCCACAATAAATGCTACTATGCTAATGTTTAGTGTATAGTATAGCATGCTAACATTTGCCAATTAACATTGCTTTTGCGGGTAAATCAAAGTATTGATCATGAGATGGAATGTAAACATCTGCACTAAATTTTATGGCAATCTATTCAATAGTTGTTAAGATACTTCACTCAAATCCAAAAATGTCAATCTCCCAGTGGCACTAGAGGAAATGCCAGGGGATCACCAAAGTCAGTAAGATTCATTCCTCTGCAGGGAACACAAGTGTTTGCAAAAGATTTCGATGCAATCCATCCAGTAGTTGTCAGGATATTTCAGTCTGGACAAAAGTGGTGGACTGTAGGTCGAGGCTGACATTTGTCAAGATGCCAGACAGCTTTAAGATAAGGAGTTTCTGAGAAGCAATAGGTTGCCAGTTCAGTGGGAATCCCCCTGAATTAGCAGCATAGTGGGGCACTTCCCGTACAGGAAAAACTAAGGAGTATTTCCATGAGCTTCTGTCAATGCTAATAACCACAGTGGTCTTGCAGAAAGCTCCCCCAGGGCTGTTTTACCATGCAGGCAATGGGAGGGGTGATGTACGAAGAAGTGGGGGTTGAGTGGGTTTGAGCTAACGCCTCTCGGACTGTCTCAACTCATTTACCTCTTCGAAGCACGGTCGATCCATCTATCTCATGTAGAAATAAGGTTCATCATAACCCCGCTGTGTTTGGAGATGACTGGAGATGGTGAGAGCA
This sequence comes from Datnioides undecimradiatus, assembly GCA_008933995.1. Taxonomy (NCBI): domain Eukaryota; kingdom Metazoa; phylum Chordata; class Actinopteri; order Lobotiformes; family Datnioididae; genus Datnioides; species Datnioides undecimradiatus. The sequence continues at coordinate 4,279,745 of WARS01000010.1, forward strand.
CAGAAGCGAGGAATGGGTAAGATGCGTGAGTGGACAGCAAGGCCTAAAGACAAAAATACAGACAGACACGCAAGCAAATATTCAGAGGCTTGTCTAGGGGGGCTTGGGGCCTTCAGGGCATGCCCCAGTGCTGACATCAGCACAGGCAGAGGAACCCCTGCAGATCACCGTGAACTACGAAGGGTGGGCGAGAGCAAGAAGAGGAGGGAGGAGCAAGGAGGGGAGAAGGTGGAGGAGGAGGGGATAAGGCTACAGTGGGTTGAGTCAATGTGATCAATAGAAACTGCACATGCAGCAGAGAGCCTTTAATGGCCCTTAATCTCCATCAGGCCTGAACAGGGGGGTGGAAGAGGAAGTCACAGGAGCAAAGCCAGCCTGCATCACATTACACACTCAAGCTGTAGTTGCACAATGTTGTACACTCACACACACATATATATATAGAGCTTAAATACATATACATACAAGAGCATAGATACCTGACCAGTGACTCCCAGGACTCCAGGCCTCAGCAGCCAGCATGTCATATTTCATTCCTTGGCACCTTTTCATTTCATTTCAAATGCATTACATTTCAGACCTTTCCATTCTGCGCTACCCCCTGCGATCCAAAAAACGTGGCTTGAACACACTGTCCCAGCACAGGACATATTCCAACCTTTGAATTCAATAAGCAGCCTGACCACAGCTAGTGTGTCTCCACTCATTTTCTCCTCAGCACAAAAGAGTTTGCAGTCCAGTTATGAAGTATAAATGTGTCACCACAGCTCTGGATACTGCACCTTCTCTTATTCCTTCAGTTCATATATTTGACTCATCTGTTCCATAGATTAAAAATTCATATTTATGAGACCCTTCGCTGGGTCTAGCCAAGTGTCCTAGAAGGACAGAGCAGCATAATAAACAGGAGGATAGAAATTAGTGAATAAAAATACTGCAGCAGTCCTGTCAATGTCCCAGAGCTTTGTTCTCATGCTCTCATGTCTTTTACTCTTTCTTTCTCCACTTTCCCCTCCATGCTGATGTTACTTATCCATAGATTAAAGACCTCAGGGCAGAAACAGGACTGTATACTATAAAATGAATAACCATGGCCCAGATATGCTCAGATGACCTTAAATAAGAGACCTTTGGCACTATGGTTCTTTTTGTTTTGTTCTCTCTAGCACTACTGCTGTGTTCTTCTCCATTGGCTACATGCACTCTCTCTCCACTAGATTATAAAGCATCATACAGAGGTTTCATGAAGCTGTCTTTTTTCACATATCTTGTACATATCTGTAAAGGACAGCAGAGAATGCAAGGAGCTTAACAGTTTCCAGACACACAGGCAGTTCTCTTTACACAGCGATCTATTCACAATTCCACTTATTGGTGATACAGAAGGAGAAATGTTTCTCTTACTCGAGGATTTACATTAACATTGTTGCGCTGGATTGATAGGTGCTTCTTGTTGCCAGGAAACATTTGAGCAGATTAATAACCCTGGGCTGTGAATTATCCCTGTTGCTTTAAACATTGCTTATATGCATTACATCAACATTTCATTTGTCCAGCAAATACAAAGTTGTGAGAGGTGCTCTTCCAGATTGCTGATTAACACACTGCAATAGTCATTCCTCCTGTTGCATAGCTTCATAACTCAAATGAATATAAAGGAAGTGAGTTGCCTTGTAGTTAAAATATCAGTTAAAATTGGAAAAGTTGTGGTCAAATTCATGTGTAATTATGTCTAATTCAAGTTATATCTGTTGAGTAAACAATAGTTGCTTTCACAGCTAAGTATGATTTTAAGTGTCTCCATTTTCTGCCATGAGATGTCCATGCTATATAGACACAAACTTCTTCCAGAGAGAGAAAATGAATGATCTGTTGCTCCAGGAGCTCAGTTCAAACTTAACTTCAAACTTTTAAATTTCCAATTTCGAATATTAACAAATCCAGGATGATGCCATAATACAGCCTAAAATACAGGATATTTTGATGTCTGCTGCCTGTCTTCTGAGTTCCCCAACTTTATGGAAATATAATACTAATGTAGCCTTTAGCTTGCACCTTTAATTTGATTCTTTCTTTCTTAATAGAAAAGGAAAATATGCAGTGAAACTATTTTACAATATCAGCATGTGTAAAAATGTTACCAGTCAGGCTTTTACACTTTGTTGGAGTGAAGTTTCCCTTTTCATGGATGGCGCCTCCCTGTGGATACCAGGGGCAATGACAGCTCTCCTAACAGAACATGCTATGTAATTACCCTTTGAACCTTTACTGTTTGCTGTATATACAGATGCAGTCAAGTATAACATGACATGGATAACATGGATATATGAAACATGATATGAAATATTGCCATGCAAATCTAGCTATTAAAATGTAATTTATCTGATTATTATTTGACCTATTCAACACCTGCATTAACAGAATGACAAAAAATATAGAGAAATAATCAGAGGCAAATCTTTCCTTTCTCTTCTTTTCTATGGAGAACAATCAAGCCATTCTAGCTCAGATCTACATCATATCATTGTGTTCAGCCAAATGCTCAGCCTCTACTTTCAGTTCACAGATAATGATATAACCATGGCAACAGAGACACCTTGGAAAAGGGCAGGAAGAAAACTTAGACATTACTGTCAGTCAAAACCCACTGTTTTCAAATGAAAAAGAAAACTGCTGATAATTTCACCTGACCTGCTGAATAACACCTTGAAACTTCAATATAGCTTTGCATTTCTGACTCAGCTTTGAGTCCTATTACATTCATCTTTGTTGATGTACTTAAGTTTTTCCCCACTTTACATCGGTGACTTTGAGCTGAACGGTGTGCAGATTCTTTTTTACAATATACAAACAACCAGCAAAGCAGACAAATATATCAGAATAATTTCAGGTTGCTCTGATCAACCACATGTCAGTTAACATAGTCATCAATAGGACTAATGTTCTGTGAGGACTTATTGAGTGACACGCCATGGCCCAGAGTGTGAAATCCTTCAAAACATCGAGGAAGTGCCAACCCTGAGACTTGCCCTAACCTTGCCTTGAGCCATGTGTTGATGAGTCTTCGGTGTGACTGAAACTTCAAAGGCATTTCAGCTCACTAAGCAGAGGATGCTCCTTCTCTCTCATCTTCACTCAGCTGAATCCCTCTCCAGAAGGACATTTTGATGGTTTGAGAAAAAGAGAAAAAAGAAAAGTTTGCTTGGCACTTTCTTGGAACAGCTTTGACCACTGTGGATAGGGACAAATTAACTGCTGGTGGCATTAAAGTCATTAGCCAGTTAGTTTGAGCCCTAAATGGTAAAAACAACATGACAAGCCACTGAAATTGAATGAAAGAAGAGAGTGGGCTTGCACTGCATATGTTTTCTGTGTTTAACTCGATTGCGTTAAAAGCTACATGGTGCCATCATACTGCACTTTTCTTCATTTCGAGGTAAAATCAACATCACATCAGAGGTCTTAAAGCGATTTGCATATTTGAGAATCTCAGCACCATCACACACAACTAGTAATTGTGAGGGCATTGTGAGGTGAATAAATAGCAAGTTCCCTGCTTACTTTGTCTGTTGTGTTCACCGACAAATGGAGGCAGGAAGAGTGTGGTTCTTTTCAAAGGCCGCCTGCGAAAACCTGATGGATGCACAAATTAACACACAGAGGAGAGAAGTTGCAATCCAAAGCCTCCAATGTTATAATTACAGCTCTTTCTTCCTCCTTGACAAACATAAAGGGGGATTTTATCTTACTCCCTGCTCACATCCTCTTTCTCCCTCTTTTCTCCACCTCTCACTGCACAGCTTGGCGAGTTGGCATTAATTGCTCCAAAAAGCTATGGAAGCACAACAAGTGCTTCTCATCCTGGTATAATTGTGTCTGCAGGAGCTAGAGGGCTTGAGAAGAAAGAGGGCTTTGCTGCTTATAGGAAAGGCTTTGTTGTGAGTCGTGGGAGCGTGGGACGTTTGAAAGAACATGATATGATGGCGCACTCTGGTGGACAGACAGTGAAAGAAAACATTCTTATTCCAGGTTTGAAGTAAATGAGACATTATGAAAAGCAAAGCAACGGCACACATAAAAGTGCTTAATAACTGACATTGTCGTAAGTGCATACATTGTTTCTCCTTTATTTTCATTTGAATTAAATAAAACAACAATATTATGCACAACACAACCTCACATGGCTGTACTTAGTGTTTCATGTATTATTAATCACTGATGTGATTATGATAGACTTGCTTATACTTTCCAGAAATGTTGTAATAACAGTAATGCTCCCACCATAGCTTGCATTCTAGGCAAAACACTACTTTCTCAATCTCCCATGCAAAACATTTATGCAGAAGAGTATGTGATTAAAAACAGGTAAATCTTAACTTCAAATAGATTTCTTTTTTCTTTAAAAAAAATCATCTTAGTTACTGCATATTTTACATCACATTTAACATCTTCGTGGCAAAATTTGAGTATTTAACGCAAACTCAAATAGGTCTTGTTATGTGACACGTGGGAGCAACTTAGTGCTTCACACAAATGCCCAAGGTTAATGGCCAGATGGTGTTGGTGAAGAATATTGTGCCTGAGTTCATCCCAAAGATTTAAAATGCAATTGTACTGTTATGACGTTGGTGTGTTATGGCACCAAAGAGTCCCTCCCTGGCCTGAGCAGTAACCGTGCACCATGGGTGCATTACCTATTTTTTTATAGCCAACCATTATGTTTGTGTAGTGGAAACTAATTCACCTCACCAGACAAGTTTGTTCAACAGCCCAGTGCTCTTACCTATGCTGTATGTAGTTTAAATGTATAACTGCCAATATAGTGCACATAACAGAGCAAATACAAGTCCAGCATTCAAAATCTCATTCAAGTAAAAGTACAGAAGTTTAATCACCTAAATGTACTTAAAATGTCAAAAGTAAAAGTATGCGTTTGGTCCCTGTGACTAATATATTATTAGATGCCTCATTATCACATTCATAATATTACTGCATCAACATGTGAGCAGCATTGTACTGTAGCAGCTGGTTGAGGTGGAGCTGACTTTATCTACTTATGTACTATTAGTTAGTTTAATATAGCTGTTCCCACCGTGAGGTCAGGCCTCTAAAGGGCAAGTAGATATAAATAAATGGTTGTGAAGAGACTAATGTGAGAGGAATACAGAGATTTGTATTGACTGTTTTGGACTTTAATCCTTGTTTTTGTGAAATGTTGAATCATTTCAAAAGTCATGGCCATATGAAACGTGACGA